>CM019702.1:7383687-8614687 GCA_009760885.1 Achatina immaculata
CTCTCTCTCAATCTTAATTTTCCAAGACACATGAGGCTTTTGCAAAGGTTTTCCACAAATGCCTGTCCTTTACCTTTTTTCCCTCTCCTGCCCAGGTGAGCCCTCTATTGCTCAACATCCTCCCTTGTTGTTCTTCTCCATGTCTCCTTTCGTTTACCCGTATTTATTCCCCTGTGATGTCCATCTTAATGGTATTTTTGGTAGTGAGTTGTCAGTCATCTGGATCACATGCCCCAACCATCGCCAGCAGCGTTGTTCAATAATTGCTGTCAGTGGCTTCATATGCATTTATGGCAACAAGATGTTATTTTTTATGGTGTTTGGCCAAAATATTCTTCTAATTATTCGTTAACATTTAGTCTGGAAAGAATTCAGCTTGTTTTCTATAGTTCTGGTGATTTTCCAGCATTCACTTCCATATAGTAGTACACTTAGAACATTACTCTAAATATCTTGATTTTCATTTGCATGCTTAGTTTTGTTTTTTTTTTAATTCCATGTAATCTGCAGCTTTGCAAAAGCCTGGTAAGTCTGTTCTTGATGTTCTTTGTTCTGCCTCAGTCTTCTACTACCCTGCTGCCAAAATATACAAATTTGTTGATCTCCTCCACTAACTTGTTATCTACTCTCAGTACATTTTTATTGTTCAGACTTTGCTCCGTCAGCTTACACATGAGGACGTAAAAACACAGAACAGAAAGCATAATCTTGTTCTGACGTGAAAGCGCTGTAAACCACGGTAGTAAGCCGAGTCAGCATCTTCAGAGATTTACCCTGGAAGACGACTGCGAGGAAACCAGGTAATCCAGCAACAGTTTAAGAGAGGTTGTAACAGAATTCCTTAATTCAGGGATTTATTTGGTAAACTGACGTAGTGGTTAGCGCCCTTAGCTTTTCTTTTTTAAGTACAGGTCAGCTATAGGTCAGGTTTGACACGTTGAAGGCCATTTCTTGTCATGTCCAGGCACGGGATTTTTTTAAACAATTAGCTAAAGCTATTTAGGACATGTTTGTTTGATTCGTTATTTTTAGTTACAGAAAAGCTTGAAATAGGATTGCTGTTTTTAGTTTATTGGCCAAGGTCATAAACAGGTAATTTTTGCATGGATTGAGATTTTAGGCAGAAATGTTTTAATCACGATTTTTATCTTCCACGAGATAGAATCTTCAGGAGGATTTAGGAATAGGAATTGTAGTTCATATTTAAGGATCAAACTCTTACGTAGGATTATGATAAGGATTAGATTGATTAGTAGTTTGAGATTCATTATGATTGCAAATTCATTATGTTGAGTTTGACTGAGAAGGATGTTTCAGATAGGATGCTAGGATATGAATTGTTGGTTAGTTTTTTTTTTCCTCATGGATCAAATGTGTAAATTTCTGACGCAGCTACGAGTTGTTAGAAATAGTTTGTAAGCGAAAAAATGTGAATTAGATTTCTGAGGAATTTAAGTCCGATATTTTTGGAGATGTGAAGTTGTATATGAATCTAATGGCTAACAAACAAAGCTGCAGGTGAAGGTGAAATGACACCCACAATCATAAAAGCTATTAATATAGACAATATGAAACAACTACAGAGAATGTTCAATAAAGTTCAGAAAGAAGAAAAAGTCCCTTCTAAATTGAAAAAAAGGAATCATTTTTAAAATACCGAAAAAGGCAACCTTAGCGATTGCTACAACTGGAGAGGAGTAACCTTACTATCAGTTGTGTTAAAAGTATTTTGCAAAGTTATTCTGAATAGAATTCAAGATATAGTGGATGATGCAATGAGAGAAGAACGGGCAGGATTTCGAAAAGGGAGAAGCTGTCTCGACCAGATCTTTACTCTAAGAATAATACTTGAAGAACATATTTAAAAGCATATACCATTAATCCTGAACTTCATAGACTTTAAAAAGGCATTTGATAGCATACAAAGAGAATCATTATTGAGGATTTTAAGAATATATGGAATACCATCTAAGAATGTCAACATCATTAGCAACCTCTACAATGGATATGTTTGTGCAGTCAGTACAGACGAAGGAATGAGTGAATGGTTTCAGATTGAAACAGGCTTGAAACAAGGATGTATATTATCTCCCTTGCCTTTTGGAACTGCCATAGACTTCATAATGAAAAAATGTTGCAAAGGTACAACGGGCATTGACTGGGTACATGAGATCCAACTAGAAGATCTTGATTTTGCAGATGACATAACTCTTATCAGCGACAATATGAAATCAATAAAAGTAAAAACAGATACCCTGTCTTCAATGGCTAGTAAAATAGGACCTGAAATTAACAAGGATAAAACAATAATGAAAGTTCTCATTAACGACGAAGGATAAATATATGTAGAAGGAACAGCAGTTGAAGAAGTAAACCATTTTGCATATCTCAGTAGCTATATAGACCGCAATGATGACACCAGAAAAGAAGTTAGAATTCGAACTACCAAAGCAACATTGACATTCAAGAATCTTGAGAACATATGGCATTCAAAAGTTATAAGCACAAAAACCAAGTTAAGATTATTCAATTCAAATGTAATATCCACCCTCAATTATGCAAGTGAAAGCTGGAAAATAACTAAAGAAACAGACAAGAAATTTGATTCTTTCGAAAACAAATGCCTAAGGAAAATACTCGGTATAAAGTGGAATGAATTCAAGAACAACGCAGAGATCAGACATATGAGCAAACAACAACCTGTCTCATGGTTGATCAGAAAAAGAAGACTGACATATGTTGGTCATGTGATGAGAAGAAACAATCAGAGAATCCCAAAACAAGCTATCAAATAATACACAACAGGCCGAAGAAAAAGAGCTCGACCACGTGAAACTCTAAAGAGGACATTGTTAAGAGAAGCCATTTCAGTGGACATAACATCTCTTGATGAGATTGAAAAACTCGCCGAAGAACTACCATGCGGGCCGTATGTGACGTTTAACGGTAGGGGAAGGATGTAAGATGTAAGAAGTAATTTCCGTGAGTTAGTAAGTTTGCTCTTATCCCATCATGTTGAAGGCCTGTTTTTCCTAGCTGAGAGGATTGTTGCCCACTCCCTCCCTACATGGCAAACTAGTTCTCGTTGGGAGAGCAGTTGGATTATTCATCTGTTTACTCAATTTATTGCTACATCCTCACTTATTCACCACTCATTTTTCCCATAATAAATATGTGTAAGTGCTATTATCAATTTGAGCATTAGTGGTTCTCAAATTGTTGAGATGTGTTCGTTCTCAGTTACACATTAAAATTCATCAGATGTAATCAGTAGATAGAGTAAGAAGAAGTAGTACAGTTTATCACTTGGGTGGCAGCTTTACACAAATGCGAAGTACTTTAATTAGTGCCGTGTCTTAGCACATACAGTACTATACCATTCTATTTTCAGGTCACAACGTTTGCCACAGTGAGTAAATAACTTTGGACTATTATGCAGAACCATAAAAGGAAGAGCAAGAAGCTATTATGGCCCCATTCGCTAGAAAAGGTTCCAACCACAACGACAGATTATCCCCAGAGATAGATAGATGATTCACAGATACGTGAAATCAATTACTAAGATAGAAAAAAATAAGATGTAAAAAAGGCGTATATCCAAGTTAAATGATCCAAAACTATCTAGATTCGACAGGGATTGAACAGGAGGTATATGAAAGTTTATTTTTCAGAAAAAAAAATTTAACTATAGGCACCAGATTTTAGAATTAGCTAGACGAAGAAACAACTATACTGCTTCATTACATGTAGTCAGCATTAGAAAAAAAGTAGGGACTTGTTTGACATCAATTTCAAAGCAAAAATCACAAGGGGCCATTGGAACAGGTTAAATACAGGCACACAAAAAATGAACATACCAGAAGAGATCTTGATATTTTGAACAGTTTTGATGGGAGAAATGATAGACTGGCAACAGCGTCTGAGTGATAAATGCACAGATTGGTTAGATCAATACTTTCACTTGTTATCTTATTTGATCCCGTTAACGTTTGCCCCTCCTACGCCTGCGATGTGTTCTAGTGGTTGATGAGTGTAAGTGTAATCATGTAGTGGAGAGTTCAACATATAAGATCATTCGAATAAGCGAACACCTCACACTGACTTTTGATCTCGACTCGGGAACTGTCTCTACATCGAAGAACAGGTCCAAGCATAAGTCCAACTTCGTGACCTCAGACGAAAACCTCCTACACCTACACTTCCATACGTCCCCTGTAGCTTTCACACATATGTTTTATCTCCAAAAAGTCCGGCCAGAAACCCTCTTGCGACTAAGTTCAGTAACAACCTAACCACATGACCAAATGACCAACGTTCCACGTGTGTTGCAGTAAGTCCTAAACAGACACAACAGACGCAGGAACTCATATACTGTTATAATGCCATATTCTTTTCAACAGTTTGGCACATGTTGTAGTGGCAGCCTGGTTAGTCTGTGGTATTGGGTTCAAGTCCCAACAGTGGGTTTTTTCCCTACTACCACAACTAAAAGGGGCTCCTGGTCCAACAAGACTCTAAAAATGAGTGCAAGAAAAATCTGGGAAAGTAAATGCGGTCAGGCGTGATACTGACCACGTCACACTTTCATATGCCGAAGGTCTTGGAAATATTAGCCTAACATCGTATCATTCCTTAATGATATGGAAACTGGAATTTTACATTTTACCTTTACATGTAGTACTGACTGCTTTTTTTGTATTCATGAATTAAGAAAGAATGAATGCAATTAGATTCTAAACAGTTTATTGTTTACCACAATTCAAGAGAAATTTCATTCGGAGTTATGTTTGTTGATATTAATGCTCATGTGTGTAAGATATAGGATTAATTTAGCTTGTGTTGTCCATAAACGGTTGCAGAAAACATCTTCTGTTTGACCACAATAAATGCAACACCAGCAAAAATAAGTACTTGATTAATGTGTTGGATGGTTTGCACCGTCAGCAAATGAGTGGGCTACAATCGCTACGTCGAATCGAACGAATGTGCTACCATCGGTACGTCGAACGAATGTTGTAGCAGAATGGGAGATAACTGGGGTTTGTTTTTCTCAACAGAAAGTGCATTTCTCGCCGTATGGGTTTTTTTTTTGTTTGTTTTGAACGTCCGGGTAAGGGTCGAGGTCCTTCCAGAAGGTCACGTGGTTTGTGAATCCCGTGACTGGGTATCGTGAGAATAAAAGCTGAGTAGTTAGTCTTGGTTTGGATGTGTACCTGAGTGGATGGTTTTCGTGATGTCTCTGTCGAGAAAATTGACTTTTATATCTGTTCTGAAGTTTTACTAGTTTGAATGGACTCGGCATGCCGCAGGGCAAACCTGCCGGCGGTCATATTATCGCCATCACCATCTGCATTTTCATCCATTTCACCAATAAACATGATGATGTCAAGTGTCACGCAGGACTGGCTTGACTTCCGTATCAGTGTGTTGCTAACCTTAGGTTTGAAAGAGCCTGGAGGTGAAGAATGGCTGGAAACAGTGATTAACTAATCCAGAGACGTTAAGGTGATGGCTGGAAACAGTGATTAACTAATCCAGAGACGTTAAGGTGATGGCTGGAGTCAGTGTAACAGTAACACTGAGAAAACACGGCTTCAGGATAATGTACAAATCAGAATCATCGTGCGCATCAAGGCACAACGCCGGCTTAACGAATGCCCCACTAACACAGTAAAGACAGAGGCACACATACGCCTTCGATGTGCTACCATCGGTACGTCGAATGCGCAGATTACAAGAGCAGATAAGACAGGGAATGTCTTGAACTCCTCAGAGAAATAGAAATCGTAGAAGGCCTAGAACCAATCAGAGAAGAAAAAAATCACGAAAGGGCTTAGAGACGAGGGGGGTACACACGGAGGGAAGCAGAGAGCAAATCGAAGAACAGGGAGTTCTTGAGAAACTTTATCCGTGGCCTGTTCTCTCTCCTAAAGGAGTGGCTGGCAATGACGACGATGAAGCAGGTTCTTGAGAGAACAGGGACAGGGAAGAACTGCTCGAATCCAGTAATGATCTCAAGGCTGTCAGAAGTTCTGCCATCAAAATGTAATTTAGCGCTGATGTAGCATAGCCTTGTAAGTAATGATTATAGTTGTTATTATTATTATTAGTGACATGATCAGGAATATAGTTAAGAAGGTATTGGGGGGGGGGGCAGGATAGTAGATCAAACGGCGACAGAGAAGGGATAGTTCGAAGGACGAAGAACGGATACTCGGTACTTCAAAGACCTGATCAAAGGTAAACCGAATCGACATGGGTACGCCGATAGATCGTAAGAATGGTCCAGTACTAACATTGCGACTTCACGCACACATGCAGTAGCCGAGGGGGAACAATTGACCAGTAGATCAAACGACTGAAAAGAGAACGGACTAGGTCCCGAAGCAGAGAACATGAAAGAGATGGGGGACTTGTTTAATGGGAGGTAACAATTGGACCGACGAGGATGAAAGCGACTAACACGAAGACGCTAGTTGCGGCCGGTTGGAACTTACGAATATAAGGCAGGAAGAGAGAGATTCTGGGAGAGGAGATGAGGATTCAGATTCAGGTAGGGAGAGGTTCTGATAGAGGAGGACCAAAGGGTCCTAAACAAGTAGTCTAGTAGAAGAACAAAAAAAAAGATAGAGAAGTAGCGTTAGACTGAACCAGTGTATCAAGAGATTGTGCAGTAATTATTACATTGAAATTTCGAGCACCGAGCTTTTGTATTAAAGTATGAAGTATTAGAAATTATGAAGCTGAGAACGCTGCTTAAATACTGCATTTAGAGAATGAGAAATATGATATTGTGATATTCTGAGATTATGTGCTACAAAGATGAAAACAACGAAATGTATGCCAAGTGACTTTATCCATTATATGTCTGGATCATATTTATCAAAATAAAAGTTATTCAGTGAACTTCCATCGGACTTCTCTGATTTAGAGAACGATAGTGATGAGGAAAGAGAAACTGCTTGAATAATATGATGGTACAAAGAACATCTTCTTGAACAATAAAAAAGACAATAATCTTTATTAAACTGATATCTTGACGGTGTGGAGCAATCAAGGTGAGCAAGAACGTGTTTACCCTGTCAAATATAGTACTAAGGTCTACAGATCACTAAAGAATGGCCCCTTCAAGAGAGACGCCGCTGAACATGGTGCTGTTAGACAGACACCATTACTATCTAAAACCCATCTCCTTTCATATTTCTATGGAAACATAAAACGCCATGAAAAAAAACAGAATATAATTAACACAAATCTCACATCCTAATTGCACAGACAAGACTGGTGGAAAGTTGTTTTCCTTGCCAAGACTTGGACATATTTACTAAAAATAGACAGTTTTCTCTTATACTTCTGAAAGTTTTTTTATTTCCATGCTCGTATTGAAAGTAGGCCAGAGGGGCACGTGTTTGGATAACATTTAGTTCTGGCCGCACAGAAAGTAGCGGCAGGTGAACCATAAACACACAAGACAAAGCGTGGTAGAAGCCCATTACAGCCAAAATTGACTGGGAATACTGGAATGGACCACGGCTACTTGTTAAAATCACATTTTCGTGTGAGAGAACTGAATAATTCATGTACCAGCAGTCCCATGTGTATTTGCAATACTGTGGGGGGGCCCGAATAGATGAGATTCTGAACAGGTTATGAAGCAGACTGAAGAGAATATTTTTGTGTATTTGTTTCGTAACACGCCAGTTTGTTCTGTCACCCTTCAGTACGAGAGAGAGAGCAGTGATTGATTTTTTAACAAGTGAAAAAGGGCGCTAAAACCCAAAACGTGTTCCACGGGAGACTCGAATTAACGCGATTTGCAGTGAAATAAGATCACTAAAACAGGCTGTCTTAAGACTGAAGTCAGAGCATGCAGGACAGCAGGGAAACAAAAATAACTTGGGTATGGATAGATTGCAGTGTTCATACGGCGACAAGAAACTACGGTCAACAACACACAGCATTTTCTTTCAAGCTTGAACAGCCGAGGAAAAAAACCATGTGTATCATGTTTGAGAATTCTCTTCTGCGCTATTGATCAACAGTTGAGGACGGAAAACCTCAAGCAGAAGATGCGAACCAAGACGTTAGGGAGAAACTCCAACAAGGAGGACATCTGCGAAAACGTACCCAGTTACCTCATTTACATGTGACATTAACGTTCAAGACAGACATTTTCAACAGCTCAGCATCCCCTGACCAGGTCCACAATGCATTTACCGGAACGTCAAGTCCATTTTGCATCTCGGACTTCAGGCATCAGACAAAGCGTACAGAAACACTTCTCAACGCTGGCAGACACGCGTGCAGATACATAAGCTCAGACGATAAAAGTTTCTTACAGGCAAAGCAAAAATGCCTCCATAAGGAAGCTTTTTTTTTTTTTTACAAACAGATGACATGTGACAGTAAACAAGAAAATCTGCAATGCGAAAGAAATTTCACGCTGTTCAGATCCTGACTATAGACGTGTATATTTTCTTGTAACTAATTAATATAGCTGTGTGCTTGGCGTAGGCTGATAAGTGAATATGGAAACAAAACATAGACTCCGAGTTGTGTAAATAAAGACCGCAAATATTTAATTAACAGATTAGAGAAACGTGGATTTAGGATGCCATGATCTGGGAACTCTGAAGAGAGGTGATGACAACATGTCGTGTCAACATTTTGCGACATAACAGAACTATGTTAGTGATGTCTATAGATTGTTAGGAGACAGCGAAACAGACGGAGAGAAGGAGAAGAAGAAGAAGAAGAAGAAGGTTAATGGCTGCTACTTGTCAGGAATGAGATGATAACATTCGATTTTCATGTCTTGAATAAACCGGCCCAAAATATAGGTCTGCAAAGAGCCAGTGAGACAGTTTGGGTGTATGAATATATTTTCAATTTGTTGAGGTTGCCTTCAGCGCACCAAAAGATAAAAATAATCCGCAGAAATATTACAGACAGAGCTGGTTCTCATGCAATGTTTACTTTAGGAACTCGTTGAAAGATAGTATTTCAACCAACTCTCTATTTACATTCATGTTTTACCCTTGCCGATCTTCCATGTTTTACTCTTACTGGTCTCTCATGTTCATTTATTTCATGTTTTACCCTCGCTGTTCTTTCATGTTTTAAATTGCCGATTTTTCATGTTTTACTATTGCTGTTGTTCCATTTTTACCATTGGATTTATTTCATGTTTTACCTTCGCTGTTCTTTCAGGTTTTATAATTGCCGATTTTTCATGTTCACCATTGTCGATCTATAATATTGTTATTTATGTATTATATATTAATGATTTGGCTGATGGCATTAGTGTTCTTTACTATCATGTTACTGAAGAAGATGTTCTTTAATCGTCACATCACACATCGAGTTTTCACAACATTACAACATTCACTAGACCAGAGCAAGTCCGATGAAATTTTCACTGAATTTTCTCGTTCTCTTTCCTGTTCTTCTACTAGACTGCTTGTGTTCTCCTTTCGTGCCCCCCTGGTGTTCTACCGTCTTCCTTCTCTCGTTATCTTTCTAAAACTACCTTCCTGACTTATATGTCGTAAGTCAATTGTCCAATAGGCCACGTCTCTAAATATTTAATTAGTCATCGGACCTAGTTGGTCTACTCCTATGTTTCAAAACGGTGTGCAAATTTGCGTCCAAAAATTAGTAATCGTGCCCTACGTGTTAGTCGCTTCAATTCCGTCTATCTAATTGTTATTTTTAATTAAGTCCACTATCTCTTTCATTGCGTATGCTTTAGCGATTAGTCCGTTCTCTATTCTGTCGCTACCAAGACCCTTGACCTTTCCTATATCCGTCAAGTGCCAATGTCTAACTTTTTCCACTTCGGCTAGGTGTTCTTGAGTGTTGCGAGGCATCGCGTTGTTAGTACTGGACTAATTTAATCCCGAGCGTCTTTATTTAGTATTTCCTATCTCTCGGCGTCACTGTGTCTGTCTTTTGCCTCCTCTGTTTACTTTTGATCGGTGATTTGCATTTTTAAGTATCTACTCTTCTGAGCGTCCTGTCCTAATATTATGTCGTGGGAGTTACCTCTCCCACCTTTGTCAGCGTTTTGCTTTTCTAAGTATCTAATCTTCTGCTGCTATTTGATGCTACTATTTTGCCTATAATATATTCATAGTTATATTCATAATTATACAATTAGTAATAATAATACTATAATCAATACTTACAAGGCCATGATACAGATCTTTCATGTCAATCTTTCATGTTTTATCATTGCTTTTCTTTCATGTTATACTTTCGCTGTATTTTCATGTTATACCCTCGCTTTTTCTTTCATGTTTTACCATCGGCGTTCTTTCATGTTTTACCATTGCCATTTTGGTTTGTTAAACAACGAACACAATTTGCACTGTTTTTAAACAAAAGTATCATTCCGTCGTCAATTCTTTTCCGCCTGCCTTTCTGCTTCATGAAACCATTGTTCTCTCTGCATGCAATTCTGATTCATTAAACACTTTTTTCCTTCTGTCCACTTGCGCTTCTGGTTTGTGAAATCTCTCTTCCCCTCCCCCCCCTCCCTTTCCTTTTCACTTGCCTTTCCAATTTTGTGAAATTCACATTTTTTTCATTTCCACAAACGCAGAGAAAAAGGGAGAAGCGAGAGAAACTTTCAAATGATTTGAAAATTAAAGGTAATTTTTTAAAATCACAGAAAAGGGGTAGGAGACGGTGAAATACATGGCTTGCTGAAGTGGCACGAGAAATACAACAAACTATATTTGTGGCTTGAAATACGACAGACTATATTACTGGCTTGAAGTACAACAGACTATATTACTGGCTTGAAGTACAGCAGACTATATTACTGGCTTGAAGTACAGCAGACTATATTACTGGCCTGAAGTACAGCAGACTATATTACTGGCTTGAAGTACAGCAGACTATATTACTGGCCTGAAGTACAGCAGATTATATTACTGGCTTGAAGTACAACAGACTATATTACTGGCTTGAAATAGAAGAAACTATATTACTAGCTTGAAATGGAACAGACTATATTAATGGCTTGAAATACAGCAGACTATATTAGTGGCTTGAAATACAACAGACTATATTAGTGGCTTGAAGTACAACAGACTATATTAGTGGCTTGAAATGGAACAGACTATATTAGTGGCTTGAAGTACAACAGACTATATTAGTGGCTTGAAATGGAACAGACTATATTAGTGGCTTGAAATACAACAGACTATATTAGTGGCTTGAAATACAACAGACTACATTAGTGGTTGAAATGGAACAGACTATATTAGTGGCTTGAAATACAACAAAAACTATATTAGTTCCTTGAAATACAACAAACTATATTAGTGGCACTATAGACTATTGAACACAGATCATGAGGAAAACCACGAAGAAGAAGATGGATAGATGGTTCTATAGAAACACCCAGGAATTACGGCATGAACATCACTGAGGCCATTCATATGGCCCGAAAACGCCAGCAACATCTGCCCTCGACGTCTCGAATGTTTGCTTTGGTGAGAATTAGAATATCATCGATCTATGCCAGGGCAAAACTACTCAGACCATGTAGCACCCTGTTCATAAGGGCCACAACGGTACAAGAAAAAGGGTAAAGTAACGTAAAGTAAGTGAACCACTAAAGCACAATCATTAACGTCTCAGTGTAGAACATAAATGATTTGTCATCATTTCTGACATGATTTATTAATGACAAGATAATCTGACTCAAATTTTACATTTGTCATTTGCTTGTCTCCCTTTTTCAATCAAAAAAAGTTTCAAAGAATGTTTCCTGTAATGTGTCTTGCTTTGAGCTCAGCCGCTTAGAAACTGCCTTTGTATCTGTCTGAATCGGAATCTCTTCTGCATATATGTATTTATATGTATATTCGTATGTGCATGCCTACATTCACATCGTTATTCACATTTGTTACCTGTATTCATATCTGTATTTATTTGTGCATCTATTTTCGTCAAATTAAACATGTCTATCCACATATCTGTATTCACATCTGTATATCTGCATTTACCTCTGTATATCTTAATCCATGTATGTATATACATCTGTAAATCTGTATTCACATCTGAATATCTGCATTCACATCTGAATACCTGTATTCACATCTGAATATCTGTATTCACATCTGTACATGTGTATTCACATTTGTACATTTGTATTCACAACCGCATCCAAATCTGTATGTTTTCATGCCTTTATTATCAGAACACATTTCTACTCTGTAATGGTTTCTCATTAAAATTTTATCACTACATTTTTGTCTGTGCTATTACGTTGAATATCTTGAAACATTGCTAACTAATAATGGAGATACAATGAGGAAATTAAAAGAAGGACATCTACCGATCTTCAGAAAGTAAAACAACTAAAGAATCTGTGGAGAGGAACAAACAGAACTACAAAAATAAGATTTTTAAGGGCACGCATCTTTCCTATCGCAACATATGCCTGTGAGACCCGGACACTTAACAAAACAGCTGAAAAACACATAAATGCCTTTGAATGTAAATGTTACAGAAGAGTTCTTCAAATACCATGGATACAAAAAAGAACAAATATATCCATACTACAAGAACTTAACATTGAAGAAGGTTGGCCAGTAAAGACGATTAAAGAGAGAAAACTTAAATATTTTGGACACCTTAAACGTCATGATAATCTAGAGAAAACCATCTTGGAAGGGTACATAATGGGAAAAAGAAAGAGAGGAAGACCAAGGCGAAGATGGATGCAAGACATCATTGATGATCTGCAAATGGATGCATCAGCAGCAGGGAATCTTGCTCACAACCGGGAGGCCTACAGGAGTGCTGTTTGGGAGGCAAAGTTCCGCAAAGGACATGCAAATGAATGAATGAATGAATTATGTTGAAAATCTTTGCACTCAGTTAGTGAGGCATATTTTACTGTAAATATTTCATCACTAAATGCAAAAGCAAAATTTCGGATAAGATTTAGTCGAAATAGGCAAATAGATAACAGCTTTCATAATAAGGACGCATTTTGTAACTTTGTAACACAAGTGCATATGGCGCTAGCAAAACACCAACACAAGAAAAATGTATAAAAAAGCTTTCTGGATCACGAACGTCTGTCTCACGTACAACTGGTAGTTATGAACGACTCCGTAAAGCCTATTATAGATTAAAAACAAAGAACTCAAGTTGCATATAACTGTTAGTAATAATAAAAGGGCGCTACTTTGCGATGCGTATCAAAATAGTGCGATCTACGGGGGTTCGTCGGTTTTTTTTTTTTTTTTTGTTAATTTTTTTTTTTAAGGCACAGAAAGGTTATGACCAAGACAATACAACAGAGGATACAAACATTCATAAGCTACTGCCTGAGGAGGATTTTAAACATTAAATGGTAGGACAAGATCAGGAACAAGGAGGTCTGAGCAAGGGCAGGGCAAGAACATATGAACGTACAAATCATGTCTAGGAAATGGAGAAGGCTTGGCCACACTCTGAGAAAATCCCACACCAGCATAGCAAGACAGGCACAGACAAGGAATTCTCAAGGAAATAGAAAACGAGGAAGAGCTAGACTTACTTATCTTATCTTATCTTATATACTTCCCGTGCCGTTAAACGTCACATAGGAGCAAGGTAGTTCGCCAATTTTTCCTATTTTCGGCGAGTTTTTCAATCTCATCAAAGGATGTTAAGCCCAATGAATTGGCTTCTCTTAACAATTTCCTCTTTAGAGTTCCACGTGGTCGAGCTCTTTTTCTTCGGCCTGTTGTGTTCCATTTGATAGCTTGTTTGGATATTCTCTGATTGTTTCTTCTCATCACATGACCGACATGTCCATCTTCTTTTTCTGATCAGCCATGAGACAGGTTGTTGATTGCTCATCTGTCTGATCTCTGCGTTGTTCCTGAATTCATTTCACTTTATACAAAGTATTTTCCTTAGGCATTTGTTTTCGATATAGTCTAATTTCTTGTCTATTTCTTTAGCTGTTTTCCAGCTTTCACATGCATATACGAGGGTGGATATTACATCTGAGTTGAATAGTCTTAACTTGGTTTTTGTGCTTATAACTTTTGAATGCCATATGTTCTCAAGATTCTTGAAGGTCAGTGCTGCTTTTGTAATTCTAACTTCCTTTCTAGTGTCACCATTGTTGTTTATACTGCTGCCAAGATATGCAAAAACAGTAGCTATAGGAATCATAATATCACCAATAATAGCTACAGCAACAATAATATCACCACCAATAATAATAGCAACAGCAACGATAATAACAAAGCTACAGCAACAGTAATATCACCAACAATAGCTACAGCAACTAATATCACCAAAAAATGACTCTCTCTCTCTCTCTCTGAATCTTAAGTGTCCAGGGCACGTGGGGCTTCCGCAAGGGTTTTCCACAAATGCCTATCCTTTGCCCTTTTTCCTCTCTTGCCCAGGTGAGTCCTTATTGCTCAACATCCTCTGTGTTGTTCTTCTCCACGTCTCCTTTGGTTTACCCTTACTTCTATTCCCCTGTGGTATACATCTTAGTGCTATTTTTGGTAGTGAGTTGTCAATCATCCGGAGCACATGCCCCAACCACGGCCAACGCCTTTTCTCAATAATTGCTGTCGGTGACTTCATTTGCATTTCTGCCAAACAAGATGCTATTTCTTACAGTGTTTGGCCACAATATTCTTCCATTTAGTCTGGAAAGAATTCACCATCACTGACTACAGCAACAATAATATCACAAACAATAACTACAGCAACAATAATATCATCAACAATGATTACAGCAACAATAATAATAACAACAGCGACAATAGCAACCCTCATGATCTTTCCTTCTTTCACTTCTTTCTTTCTTTTTTTTTTCTTTCTTTCTTTTTCTTCAAATAACACTACTTTAATTGTAGAGCCTCTTCTAACGACAGACTAAAGACATCTAACAACTGTAACGATCTGTCTATAGAAAACATGTTGTCAAAACGAATTCTAATGATACCATAAATTATAACTAGATAGTAGTGCAAGTCTGAAAAGGCTGAAAGGTCAACAAAATACCGACAGTTCCCGTTTTACGAACAAGTTCTGTTTCTAAGTCTGTTCGTAAATTCAGTTTATACGAAAGTTAGGTGTAGTTTATATTTAACGTCAGTTAGTCAAATGTTTGTCTTAGTACATGGCACGTAGTGAACCTTTCCATCCTTTAAAAAAGCCATTAAAGAAACCGACAAACCGCTTTTAGACGCACAATTTTTTTATATGCCCCATAAAGTAACAGCCATTCACTTTAGGAACCATTGCACGTAACTCGGAATTTTTAACATAATAGGCTTTACGGGGCCGTTGGTTAATACGGGATTGCACTTAAATCGGATCTCGTAACCAGGGCACTGATTGTATTTTATTTAAAAAATGAAAAAATAATGTTTAAAAAAATGAGATACCGGAGCTATGTTTTCATACTTCATGGTCTTATGATGTGTATTTACTATATCATTTACCTTGCTAAAACTGAAATTCTGAAGTAACTGTCCGTTGGTTATGTATTATATATCCTCCGTGGCTTTTGGAAGCAGCAACCTGAACTCAAGAGATGCGCAAACATGTTTATTTTTACTGATAATTTGCATCTTACATCTTACACCCTTCCCGTGCCATTAAACGTCACATAGGGTCTGCATGGTAGTTCGCCAAGATTTCCTGTCTTCGGCGAGTTTTTCAATCTCATCAAGGGATGTTCTGCCCACTGAATTGGCTTCTCTTAACAATGTCCTCTTTAGAGTTTCACGTGGTCGACTTCTTTTTCTTCGGCCTGTTGTGTTCCATTTGACAGCTTGTTTTGGGATTCTCTGATTGTTTCTTCTCATCACATGACCGACATATAACGATCTTCTTTTTTTTTTGATCAGCCATGAGACAGGTTGTTGGTTGCTCATCTGTCTGATCTCTGCGTTGTTCTTGAATTCATTACACGTTATAGCAAGTATTTTCCGTAGGCTTTTGTTTTCGAAATAGTCTAATTTCTTGTATATTTCTTTAGTTATTTTCCACCTTTCGCATGCATAAATGAGGGTGGATATTACATTTGAATTGAATAGTCTTAACTTGGTTTTATGCTTATAACTTTTGAATGTCACATGTTCTCAAGATTCTTGAAGGTCAATGCTGCTTTGGCAATTCGAATTCTAACTTATTTTCTGGTGTCACCGTTGTGGTCTATATTGCTGTCGAGACATGCAAAATGGTTTAATTCTTCAACAACGGTTCCTTCTACGTATAGTTATCCTTCGTCGTTAATGAGAACCTTCGTTATTTTTGTATTTTTTCCTTGTTAATTTCAAGTCATATTTTACTAGCCATTGAAGACAGGTTATTTGTTTTTACTTGCATTGATTTCATATTGTCGCTTATAAGAGTTATGTCATCTGCAAAATCAAGGTCTTCCAGTTGGGTCTCACGTACCCAATCAATGCCCGTTTTACCTTTGCAACTTCTTTTCATTATGAAGTCTATGGCAATTCCAAAAAGCAAAGGAGAAAATATACATCCTTGTTTCAAGCCTGTTTCAGTCTGAAACCTTTCACTCTTTCCTTCGTCTGTATTGACTGCACAAACATATCCATTGTAGAGATCACGAATGATGTTGACAATCTTAGATGGTATTTCATACATTCTTAAAATCCTCCATAAATATTCTCTTTGTATGCTATCAAATACCTTTTAAAAGTCTATGAAGTTTAGGATTAACGGTCTTTGCTTTTCAGTATGTTCTTCAAGTATTATTCTTAGAGTAAAGATCTTTTCGAAATCCTGCCTGTTCTTCTCTCATTGCAGTATCTACTATATCTTGAATTCTATTCAGAACAACTTTGCAGAATATTTTTGACACAACTGATATTAATGTTACTCCTTTCCAATTGTTACAGTCACTAAGGTTACCCTTTTTGTATTTTAACAATGATTGCTTTTTCCATTTAGAAGGGACTTTTTCTTCTTTCCAAACTTTATTGAACATTCTCTGTAGTTGTTTCATGTCGTCTATATTAATAGCTTTTAAGATTTTGGGTGTTATTTCATCTTCACCTGCAGCTTTGTTGTTAGCCATTAAATTCACTGCTGTTTCAATTTCATGCAATTTAATTTCATCTAGGTTGACATTTAGTTGTGGAAATGGTAAATCAGTTCCCAGGCCTATCAGTTCTTTTGGTCGTGGTCAGTTAAGTAATTCTTGGAAGTTTTCGGCCCATCTTTGCTTTTGGCCCTTACTTGATGCTAAAAGTATGCCAGTTTTGCTAAGGATTGGTCTTTCTTTGGATGCAGTAGCACCTTTTAGATAATTTACATTGACTAGGAAATCCGTCAGTTATACATCAGTGGAGTCTTAGCTTATGTACACCAACACAAATCATAGAGTTGTAATAACAGTGGGATCTTGATTTACAGTGACCAACAAATAATCGAGTTGTAAAAATAGTGGGATCTTGACTTACACTGACAAAGAAATAATTTAGCTGTAAAAATAGTGGGATCTTGACTTACACTGGCCAAGAAATAATTTAGTTGTAACAATAGTGGGATCTTGACTTACATTGGCTAACAAATAATCGAGTTGGTTGTAACAATAGTTGGTTCTTGGCTTACACTGACCAACAAATAATCGAGTTGTAACAATAGTGGGATCTTTACTTACATTGACCAACACATAATCGAGGTGTAACAATAGTTGGATCTTGACTTACACTAACCAACTCGAATTGTAATGACAGTGGGATCTTGACGTACACTGACCAAAAAGTCGTAGAGTTGTGACAACAGTGGCATCTTAACTTACATTGATCAATAAGTCACAGGGTTTTGCCACTGAGATTTTCCATGTGACAATAATGTCAAATAAGAATGTTTAGAGAAAGCACACGAATTAATAGAGGCGATGCAAGAGTTAAAAAAATACTTGTCTTCAAGTGCAAATGTTATAACAACTGTTGTACTAATGAAAATAGCATTTAAAAGACCTTAGGGGAACTGGATCACAAAGAAATAAAACACGAGGCTGTAACTTACTACTAGACAGAAAAAAATCATTTTTCTAAAAAGTCGGCGGCCGAACCAGATGATAACAATATAATTTTCTATTTGTCAATGGTGTGAAGATTAAGATAAACACTCACCAGGTACCACTGTTTTCCAAAGTCCGGGTCGTTGGGCAGTCTTGGCTTTGCTTTGAGTGATGCCTGCACCTTGTTGGCGGACAAAACCTTCTGGGCATCCCTGTAGCCTCTCTTTTCTCGCAGGTAGCCTGACTGCTGGAAAGCAGAGCGGACCTGTATGTGGAAACAGATGAAAGTTCTTAGACAAGACTGCTCATGATTCTACTCGCGCTCAGTGAAACGAATTCGTAAATCGTCACCCAGTCACTAAACACTTTAATCAACAGGCCCAGTTGCAGGGGAGCAGGGAGGGTCCAGCCTGCGCATTTCTCTGAATCCAGGATGGCTTCCTTTGTTTAAAGGGAGGGGGGACTTCAATGGATGAAAACAGAATGGCTAATCACAAGAGGGATGGAAAGATAATTCTGCACTATCTTGCAAAATTCTTCTCAGAGGTTCTAGTAATCAGTATTACTCTGGATCAGGGATTCGCAAATGGTTTGCTGTAAAATTGTGTAAATCTGCATTGTGACAGCCGAAAAAAAAACCCCACTATTACTCCAATCAGTATCTGGTTCATTCTACGCTACCATAATTGCACTTCACGGTTATCAACTTCCACTTCTCTCGTTCCCCACCCCCCCCCCCCCCGTGTATTATTTTAGCTTTTTTTAAAATTTGGGCACTAGATGGAATTACATAACAGACGACATTTCGTTTCGCGATGTTTAACTTTTACCTCTCTCGCCATTTGAAAATCTTGTCACAAGACGACAGCACAGAGCCAACGCTATTTTGTTTATTTATATAAGGTAGTAAATGAAGTTTCTTTGAAAATGATAGAATCGTATTGTTAACTGCACGATATTCCAGTGTTAAGTACACAGGTGTGAGGCGACAGAAGTTTGTGTTACCAAGTGTGTAAAGCAGTTTTAAAAAGTTTGGGAACCGCTGGTCTGGACAAGGCATATCTAAACACACAAGCATTTGAGCCTGTTTACCCGGGCTAATAATTTAAGCGGTTGACCAGGGCAAAGAAAACAAGCACAATTTCTACATTATTTAAATAGCGTCCATCGCATGGGAGCATTTTTTTAACAGTGTGGCAAAGGCAGGTATCTTCAGAAACTAAAAAACAGTCTCAGAAGCGGGAATTCGTGACACCGTGGTTTTCGGTGCACCAGTTTAATCTAGAGTTGGACTTTCTCACCGGAAAACCTCGACGTGTTTTGAGATATCCGTGTATCACCGCCGGGTGAGAGTTGGTTGCCCATTCAATCAAGCGTTGGACTTCCTCACCAGAAAACCTCAGTGTGATCAGGATACGCATACATCCCCGCCGGGTGAGAGATGGTTGCCTATCTAGACTGCCCTGGTCCAGTGTCTCCGACTTCAGCATTTTGTGGTCGTGAGCGCTACCCTTCCTAGTTGTTACCAGGACGGAGCTTTTGTCCAGGAGAACGAATCCTCACCACTAGTGACTTCCACCCCGGGTTGAACCGGTTAAGGCATATTACCCCAGTATGGGTGTGTTTAAGACGTGACCGACCTCTATAGCGGAGGTACCGTGACATGCATAGCCATCAAGTTTCACCCCTGGTGTAAGCCGGTTTAGGCATATTTCACAAGTATGGGTGTATTTCGGGCGTGGCAGGCCTCTAGAGCAGAGGTGCCATGGTATGTGTACCTCTAGCCCCGTTACTACTGGACATATCGATTAAACTTCACTTTATCCTTTCCATCACCTTTTCACATCGCGCCACACAGCAACCCTAATTGCTTTTCCGCATTTTCGTCCTTGGCCGGGAGGAGTTTCGCTCCACGCGCGGCATCCAAGGAATCTCGCCAGCAGTGTCCTAACGTCTGGTTTAAGCTGGTTCAGGAATTTTGCCCGATATGAGTGCACTTAGGATATGGTCGACGTCCAGACCAGAGGTGCCGTGATTTAACTACTGTTTACTTCGCTTATTCCTTTCTTTCACTTTTTCCACAGTGGTGCCGCGCGGCAACCCCATTCGCACCTTACTTCACTGGCCGGGAGGAGCCCCACTCCACGCACGGCAGCTGAAGAATCTCGCTAGCAGCAGTAGATGAGCTACCAAACATGACTCTCATCTACCCGAAGTGTCTGGTTTTCAGGCGCCAGATATTCGCCTTCGCCCCTTCTCCTGTCATTTTAAACAATTCTGCCACGAGAAAGTCAGGAGCTGGACTTGACTGTCAGAGGCTATTTGAGACGCACGCCATTGGAGTGGAGAGCGTATCCTCCACCCCACCTCCGGCAATAACAGTCCTTAGAACCATACGAAGAGTCAAAAAGTAACGGGAAGTCAAGGAATGTAACCACTGAAAATATACGAAATATTCGAGGTTTTTTTAACTTAATTTTCAGTGGTTACGTCCCTTGATTTGCTGTTACGTTTTTTTGAAACGCCATCTATATTTGTATTTGTTCTTTAATTTAGTCTTATTCATTCTGAAGTAATGAGTGAATCGATCAAATATTGATTTGCCTTGATCGGGTGTCCAGTAACGTTTATATATAAAAGTTGTCTGTTATGTGAGGCCCCGGGAGGCACTTCGGAGGTCCAGGCACTTCGGGCCCTGAAATTTCCCCTGTTTTAAGGATAGGCCCAGAGGGGCATCGGGAGAGAGGGGCCAGTAGTGAATGAAAACAGAAAGGATCGGTAATCAATACGGTTGGTGGGTGTAGGAGAGGAGAGAGAGAGGGAGAGAGAGACGAGGGGGGGGGAGAGAGAATTTTGCACCCCCCCCCCCATAAAATTCGTCTCGAAGGCCCTGAGCTTGTAGCCATGATAGCCATACAACTGTGGATGCAAACCACCATCAATGTTACATGGATGGCTATACAACTGTTGATGCAGTCTACCATCAATGTTGCATGGATGGCTATACAACTGTTGATGCAGTCTACCATCAATGTTGCATGGATGGCCATACAACTGTGGATGCAGTCTACCATCAATGTTGCATGGATGGCCATACAACTGTGGATGCAGTCTACCATCAATGTTGCATGGATAGCCATACAACTGTGGATGCAGTCTACCATCAATGTTGCATAGATGGCCATACAACTGTGGATGCAGTCCACCATCAATGTTGCATGGATGGCCATACAACTGTAGATGCAGTCCACCATCAATGGTACATGGATGGCCATACAACTGTGGATGCAGTCTACGATCAATGGTACATGGATGGCCATACAACTGTGGATGCAGTCTACCGTCAATGGTGCATGGATGGCCATACAACTGTGGATACAGTCTACGATCAATGGTACATGGATGGCCATACAACTGTGGATGCAGTCCACCGTCAATGTTGCATGGATGGCCATACAACTGTGGATGCGGTCTACGATCAATGGTACATGGATGGCCATACAACTGTGGATGCAGTCCACCGTCAATGTTGCATGGATGGCCATACAACTGTGGATACAGTCTACGATCAATGGTACATGGATGGCCATACAACTGTGGATGCAGTCCACCGTCAATGTTGCATGGATGGCCATACAACTGTGGATGCAGTCTGCCAGTAACATGACCGCTTTTTCTCTTTACTTTCTTGTCTAAGTTTTACACAACCCTTCTTTCCGTGTCAACACAAGCAACATCTCCATGTCAGAGAAATGAATTACTCCATATCTCTGAGAAGAAGACAGCCAGAGGACCCCTTCATTTTAAAGAAAAAAAAAGAAGGAAAAAACATTAAACAAAAGCTCTAGTGGGAGTTATCTCGTGAAGAAAATAATGCAGACGTGCAAATTTTGTCATCAGAAATTTGAACCCGGGCAATGCCTTTGTGGGCTGCCCTTTCCATGAAGCTTGCAAGAGTTATCAATCTTGTTCGAGCGGGGCGTTGTTGTGTATCACGGCAACAGATGACGCCAGCGTATCGCTTGCTGTTTAGAAATGTTTGCAATTTTTTTTTATTTAAACAAATATTGAAATGTGTTTGACTCTGGGGCAGACCTGTTCAAAGCGAGCTTTTTTTTCTTTATTTCTTTTTTGTTTTTTTTTAGTTTTTGAAAAGAATTTTTGTTTTCCCGACATCATCGCCGTCCTCATCGTGAGTGGTCTTTGGTAGGAATGTTGTCGGTAAAGAATCTCCAGTTTCCCCACTCCCTCGTGATGATGGTGCATTCAGTCATGGTATGTCTTGTCTACTCTTGTATGTTATCGGTTCATCTGCATGTTTGTTTACCTCTCGATCTTTTTTTTCCGTCCACCTTTCCTTCCAGTATGGTCTTCAGTTTATTGTTATGTTTTTGTTGTAGCCAAGTACTTTTGTTTTCTTGGTCTTTATGTCTTTGAGAAGTCCAAGTTGTTCTTGTCATTGTTCTGATATTTTTACTTTTGTTCTTTTCACATAACCTACTTTCATGCGGATCCATATTTCTGCTGCATTTATTAATCTCTTTGACTTTTTTTTGGAGTCCAGGTTTCTGCTTGATACAGAATTTTATAAATCTCATTTTTTTGTTTTTTATAGACAGATTCCATTGATGACAACTGATAAAACAAATAAGGCAACTGAAATATTTATCAATGAGGAAAAATTGGAAGAGGTGGAGAGTTTTGAATATCTTGGATCACTACTAACTAATAATGGAGTTACAATGAAATTAAAAGGAGGACATCTATCGCTCTTCAAAAAGTAAAGCAACTAAAGAATCTGTGGAGAGGAACAGACAGAACTACAAATATAAGATTTTTAAGTGCATGAATCTTTCCCATCGCAACATATGCCCGTGAGACCTGGACACTCACTTAACAAAACAGCTGAGAAACATAAATGCCTTTGAATGTAAATGCTACAGAAGAGTTCTTCAAATATCATGGACACAAAAAAGAACAAATATATCCATACTACAAGAACTTAATATTGAAGAAGGCTGGCTAGTAAAGAGGATTAAAGAGAGAAAACTTAAATACTTTGGACACATTAAACGTTATGATAATTTAAAGAAGATCGTTTGGAAGTGTACATAATTGGAAAAAGAAAGAGAGGAAGACAAAGGCGAAGATGGCTGCAAGACATCGTTGATAATCTGCAAATGGATGCATCAGCAGCAAAGCATCTTGCTTACAACCGAGAGGCCTACAGGAAAGCTGTTAGGGAAGCAACGTTCCGCAAGGGACACGCAAATGATTGACTGACTGAATGGACAGATTCCTGGATTATAGCGCAGTCTTCTGGGCGTTCATTGTTCGAGCTTGTTCTTTTCATTGCCACACATCTCCCATCTTTGCTTAGTATATGCCTTTAGGCAGCTTTAGCTTCCCACCTGTTCCAGTTCCTCGTTGTTCATGATTATACTCATCTGTGTTGCCCTTTTATCTTTTCTGCTGATTCTTGTTCTGATAGTATAGTCTACTAGTTTCCCCATGACGAAGGCTGGTGGCTCGAATCTGGCCGGAGGTGGTCCCCCCCACCCCCTCCTCCCTCCCCCCAACTCAGATGTGGACATGAGTACCTGGCTTATTCTGGAGCTGTGAGAAGGGAAAGCGGTCAGACTGATACTGACCACATCACCCTCTAGTGTGTCGACAGGGCAAGGAAAATATGGGCAATTACACCATATCACCTAGGTGCCTTTATCTACCCTTTAGCTTTACTTAAACTAAACGTGTCAACGAAACAAAACAAAATAAACTAATTCTGCCAACTAAACAAAACAGAATAGACTAATAGTGCCAACTAAACAAAACAGAATAAACTAATAGTGCCAACTAAACAAAACAGAGTAGACTAATAGTGCCAGCCAAACTAAACAGAATTAACAACTCATAGTATCAGAATATCATACGTATTAAACGGCAGTAGATAGAGCACAGATGAAGATAACAAAGAAAGTAATTGAAGTCACTTGAGCAATGTGACATAGATAGGTGACGATGGTGCCACTTTTCTTCCTCTGTATCATATTTTGGAAAGGTAGATAGATAACTGTGATAGAGGGTCTGTGTAATTTTATCGTTCACATAGCAGCATATATTCAGAGTCAGTTAAGCACACATTTGTATGAAAACATAGCGGTATATGAATAACCAGGTGGGTCATGGCTGTTCAGGGCTTATGTGACAATCACGGGAGGCTTCTAGGTTTACAACGGTGGGTGGAGCGTCATTGTTCACGTGATATGGGGGTGGCAGGCCATATATATATGTCATATGATATATATGTATCGAGGAAAGAGAGGTAAAGGAGAGTTTGAGCTAGAGAAATATGGCGGGGCAAGTCAGTCTCGTCTGCCACTGCTGGCGAGATTCTTCAGCTGCCCTGCGTGGGGTGCAACTCCTCCCGGCCAATGAAGAAAAATGCGAATAGGGTTGCCTTGTGGTCCTATCAAGGATCACAGGAGTAAATTCAATAGGATCACGAGGCAGTCTTGGTGGTAGAAACGAAGAAGAAGAAGAAGAAGATTCGTCTGTGTTGTGATTTATATGGAATACCTAGCCCCAGCGGTCCTCATATTTGTGTTCATATACCCGTGTAACGTGCAGAATGTGCATGTTAAATTCTCGATCATACAGAGAATTATCTCGGTGATTCATGATGATTATTGTTCTATTGAATGTCACGTTATTATATGCGTTTCAGTATGTATCTGGAGATAT
Source organism: Achatina immaculata (assembly GCA_009760885.1). Lineage (NCBI taxonomy): Eukaryota > Metazoa > Mollusca > Gastropoda > Stylommatophora > Achatinidae > Lissachatina > Lissachatina immaculata. The sequence continues at coordinate 7,408,466 of CM019702.1, forward strand.
GTATCCTGGCAGCAACAGCTGCATCAAGATATGCGGTTGCACTGGTGAATTCGCGGAGACGTGGAGAGAGCACAGCAAGGTCGCTGTGTGAGTATTAGTGCGTTAGCACATGTGGAACTTCATGTAGGGGAGGAGGAGAGTTCCGTGCAGCAGTAGCTGCGTGATGAAGAAGTGCATGGGCACGTGGATTAATTCGCGGAGAGATAGTGGTATAGATTCGCAGCATTGGCGGTGGCACACTTAGAGATGTATAATGTATATTGTGATTGGACGGGGGTGGGGGTTGGAGGCCAGGATAGACAAGGCCCCGGTTATCTGGTTCTTTAGTTATGTTAGTTAAGAGTTATTGCCTTATATTGATATCATACCTGTTAATATCTTATGATATGTGTTAGAGATTCTTTGTTATGTAATGTATTTGTGACTACCAGGATCCATGTAGTTTGAGTAATAAAACGTTCATGTATTTAATTGCTGAATTGATTATGTGTAGTGAATGTTGGTGTATGTTGTGGTATATGTAACATGATGCCAACTGGCATACAGTATTCTCGGGAGGTGTAACCTGGGTTGTCGGTCGCACGAGATAGTTATAACTTGGCCAACCAGTACGGTAGTACATTAGGCCATGGAATTGCGGAAACAGCTGGGTTTTTTGTCATATCTCACTCCAAATTCATCCCAAGGTGTAACTTAAGCAACAGCTAAGTTTACATCTACCGTATCACACAATTAAGAAAGTGGGGATGTAAGCGCTAGTGATTTAGTCACGTGACTGAGTGGTTTATTGAACGTGGTTTACTAAAGGGGTTTAGGCGAGACTTCTTTGGGGGTGAAGACGCTGTCCGATGTGGCAATCATCCACCCATAGCTGATAAGCTGGCGTCAGGGTTAGCGGACCATAGCTGACCAAGACCCTGCCCCACCTCTCCGATGGTACCCCTAGTAACAGGCCTAGCCTGGCTAACGGGGCAGGGGTAGCAATAGTCCTCATGGTGGTGGAGTCTGCTAAAGAAGTATTGAACACCCCGTGCTTTTTAGCTGCATTTCTGGACTGAAAAACAGATGCCATAACTCGCTACCAAACCAGTTCGATCTTGTGCCTCAACACCTTTTCAACCAGCATCGGCTGCAAAGAACACCAAGCTCGCAGTTACAGGGAGATAGCACAAGACAAGACAAAGCAAGGCACTAAAGCGGGACTTAAGAAGAACAAATATTTGGAGGCTAGAGGATGGGAGTATGGAAGTATTCCAGTCTGTATACATGAGTGTTGAGGAAGTGATTGACCATGGAGTATGCATGTGAGATCGTGGAGTTGGGCTTATGCTTGGACCGGTTCTTCAAGGCAGAGGTCGTTCTTGAGTTGGAATCAGATTTAGCGTGAATTATTCGTTTGTATGGATGTTGATGTATGTTGAGCTGGTCGCTGCTTGCAACATAAGTCACCACATGCATACACTCACCCACGACTAGATTACGCTGTAAAACGTATGAGGGGGCAAACGTGTAAAACATTTTAACGTTTCATTGAGTGCTTTAAAACAAATACAGGCATTAATTTTCTAAATCACAGTGGATTATAATGTACTTAGCCTGACAAATTCATTATTCCAATGATATGGCTCTTTCCAGTCTAGAAAAACAATTCCGAATCTGATAGATTCCTGCTGACTGTGGAAGTTGCCGAGCACCATTATACAGCGCACCGTCTCTCATGGCTGACTCTATCAATATTTGATTGTCACGATCAGTCACACAGTAATAATACACGATGTTTGTGCAGTAAAACTTAGTCTCTCGCGCAGGTGTTTTCTGTTTTCAAGTCTAGCTCTAATTTTCTCCTCGACTGACTCAGCTAAGCTATGGTGTTTCTCCATGTGCTATGGTCTTTCGACATTTCCCCATGATCCTCTAGGCTGACGAAGGAAAAAAAAACACAAATGCTCTTTCACATATGCTTGCAGACATCAGTGTACTGCAGCTTTGGTCATCCTGATGGGTTCCCTCCCTATAGAAGTTCATTGTAAATTTATTAGCAGATATGGTTGCCATCCATTCTTGCAACATGTATCAGCCACTTTGGTCTTTCTGCTGCTGAGTACAACTTAAACGCAGTTTGCATAAATATCTTATACATCAAACACTGTAGAAGCAAAGAGATATTAATACGAGGCAAACTATGACTTATAGCAAAGTGTACTGTCTAATGCTACAAATAAAACTATAAAAACAAATTATCTGCGAGAAATATACTTTTAAGATCATCAAGCGGAAGTCACATAGAGAAAGAATCAGCAACAAGAACCACCATTTTAATATCAGCAACAGAACCACCATTTTAATATCAGCATCAGAACCACAATTATAATATCAGGAACAGAACCATAATTTTAATATCAGCATCAGAACCACAATTATAATATCAGGAACAGAACCATAATTTTAATATCAGCATCAGAACCACAATTATAATATCAGGAACAGAACCATAATTTTAATATCAGCATCAGAACCACAATTATAATATCAGGAACAGAACCATAATTTTAATATCAGCAACAGAACCACAATTTTAATATCAACAACAGAACCACAATTTTAATGTCAACAACAGAAGCACAATTTTAATATCAACAACAGAAGCACAATTTTAATATCAGCAACAGAAGCACAATTTTAACATCAGCAACAACCTCCTTAGCAGATATTAAACCCCAGCAACATTTTATAGGGTACAACTGTTGTTGCTGTTGCTGCTATTGTCGGCGGTATGTTGGATCTGCCTGTAATGGTGGACTGAAGTCTTGTGCCTTCAGATCCCCTGGTGCTAGTCGATTCGCTTGGGTGAATTAATAGTGGTTTGTTTCAGTTTTAATTAGCGTGTTCAAGAAAAAGGGCTATTCGCATATTCTGTAATGGTGTTTATATGATATTGTCGCAGTGTAAAAACCGACATGTGAACAGCCATGGACATGTGAACAGCCATGGACATGTGAACAGCCACAGACATGTGAACAGCCATAGATATAGTAGCATAGTTCGGGTCATGATCAGACTACAGAATCTGGAGCTCCTGCTGGTCACTAAGTCAGTTATTCGCATGCCCATGCGGAACTTTGCCTCCCTAACAGTTCTCCTGAAGGCCTCTCCGTCGTAAGCAAGATGCCCTGCTGCTGATGTATCCATCTGCAGATTATCAACGATGTCTTGCAGCCATCTTCGCCTTGGTCTTCCTCTCTTTCTTTTTTCCCATTAAGTATCCTTCCAAGACGGTCTTCTCTAAATTCTCATGACGTTTAATTTGTCCAAAGTATTTAAGTTTTCTCTGTTTAATCCTATTTACTAGACAACCTTCTTCAATGTTAAGTTCTTGTAGTATGGATATATTTGTTCTTTTTTTGTCACTAAAGGGAACAAAAAACTCAAGAGAAAAATGAGAGGAAGGTAGAAGGGAAAGCATCTCCGCGTGCTGCTCTAATGGCCTAAGAAAAGATGTGATATCTGAACTGATTTGAAGCAAACAGGACCACATATAACGGGTAAGCAAGATCGCTAGTATTGATATACCCGTATATGAGTATGAAAGCTAAAGTAATGGATACGGCGGGTACTTCTATGTAGACACCTGATTATAAATGACGTGTTCTGCGAGAATACCTCTTCTTCTTTAAAGGTCACGCCGTCAGATCTAAGTATGGACGCACACACTCTCCCCTCCCCCCCTATTTTTCTCCCTTTTCAAACTTTAGTTTTCTTGCCTCTTTGCCAGACTATATGCTGTGCCACATGCATTAATTTTACAGTAGTCTGCTGGGACTAAATACGAATGTGCAAGAGAGACAACTCAGAGACCGCCATATGTATGTGTGTGTATATATAATCTGACCAAATTCTATCTCATCTCTTCACTGTCTTCCTAGAGCCTGGATGTTGCTCTACTTCCTTCTGGCTTATGGGGGCATACGAATGATGTCGTTAATGTACTTGGCTCTCGAGGCGAAGGTTAATGGGTGGAATCTAGCGAGAGGCACAAGAGCCACCCAGCTGTAGAAATAGGTACCTGACTCCCTCTGTAGCTGAAGAAGTAAAGGCAGTTATAGCATGATGTTGACCACATCACCTCTATTATACCTGATCAAGGACATTAAAGGGACTAACACTGTTTCAACTAGGTGGCTCCACTCTTAAAACAAAGTACGTGCACACAGGCATGCGGTCATGCAAAATTAATTCTCGTCATTTCCATGCATTTACATTGATCTGCGCTATAGATTTTTTTAGACTGAGATGTTGGTAGCGACTGGGTAAATAAAAATGGCGGCCTTTGAGTAAAGTGAAGTATAAATAAATCCACTTTACATAAAAGAAAAGTTGAAATTGTTCCGACTTTTACCAACAAAAATGGCGCCAGATAAATCTGGTACCAGCAGATAATGCGTCCCATCTCTCTAAATCATGATACGCCTTTGCATCTTTCTTTTTTTGTACTTTCATTTATTATTATTCAGGATTATATCCACTTATATAGTTTATATCTCACAACGAAATAAAAGCAGACGTTCTCCAGAAAATGAGAAACATCTTGTGCAGCAGATCCATATCAATGGAAACAAGATTCTGAGTACTTAAATGTTACATCGAGCCAATTTTGTTTTATGGATGTGAAGCCTGGTCTATGATTAAGACAGTACATCGAGAAATGGAGGCCATGGAAATGTAGTTCATAAGAAGGATGTTCAAGGTACCATGAACATCCAAGAAAACCAACGAAGAAGTCTAAAGAGAGGCTGGAGTTAAAAGGCAAATTACAGAAAAGATCAGAGGCAGACAAGCGAGATTTGCAGGACATTTTCTGAGAAGAGGAAAATTGGAACACATTGTGGCAAGTTACTGTCCACAACACAAAAAGGAATGGAAAAACTAATTATGTCAGACCGTAAGAACAGCGAAGAGCAAAACCTCTATCTTAATGCAAAGAAAACTAAATTGATGACAACTGACAAAACAAACAAGGCAGCTGAAATATATATCAATGAGGAAAAAGTGGAAGAAGTGGAGAGTTTTGAATATCTTGGATCACTACTAACAAATAATGGAGATACAATGAGGGACATTAAAAGGAGGACATCTATTGCTCTTCAGAAAGTAAAACAAATAAAGAATCTGTGGAGAGAAGCAGATAGAACTACAAAAATAAGATTTTTAAGAGCATGCATCTTTCCCATCGCAACATATGCCCGTGAGACCTGGACACTTAACAAAACAGCTGAGAAACACATAAATGCCTTTGAATGTAAATGCTACAGAAGAGTTCTCCAAATATCGTGGACACAAAAAAGAACAAGTATATCTATACTACAAGAGCTTAATATTGAAGAAAGTTGGCTAGTAAAGAGGATTAAAGAGATAAAACTTAAATATTTTGGATACATTAAATGTCATGATAATTTAGAGAAGACCGTCTTGGAAGGATACATAATGGGAAAAAGAAAGAGAGGAAGACCAAAACGAAGATGGCTGCAAGACATCGTTGACGATCTGCAAATGGATGCATCAGCAACAGGCCATCTTGCTCACAACCAAGAGGCCTACAGGAGTGCTGTTTGGGAGGCAAGGGACATGCAAATGAATGAATGAAATGTGGCAAGTAGAAAAATTGAGGGAAGAAGAAACAGAGGAAGACAGAGAGAGAAGTTACTGGATGGGCTGTCAGTGTGGCTAGGAAGAAAGTCACCGGCGGATCTCATAATCAAGTCTAAAGACAGGGAACTGTGGAGAGAAATGATCGCTCACGCCACGCGCAAGGTACTTGATTGATTGATATATTTTGAGATAATTAAAATACCCTGCTTAAAAATTGTGTTTGTGTTAGCGAAAAAAGACAGGAAAAGAAAGGAAATAAATGACCATTCTCTGAATACAAGGAAATAAATGACCATTCTCTGAATACAAGGAAATAAATGACCATTCTCTGAATACAAGGAAATAAATGACCATTCTCTGTGCGTGCTTTTCACGACCTTGTTCCAAGTAGTCCCTCTAAGCCAGTGTTTCCCAGGCTTGTTCGGGCTGTCGCCCCTCTTTTTTCCTGGCCAAGTCCTTGTCTCTCCCCCCTCCCCCAATCCCACGTTATGTACAACTCGTACAATGACCTATTACACTAGCATATGCATTACGCAGTTATAAACTTCAGCAAGCAAACCAATTTAACTATATAATGGAGTACGTTTATAACTCACCTGCTGCATTATTTTCTCAGCTTCTAACGTGACGGATGAGTTTCACGTAGGGGACACACGTTTCTCAATATTGGGTTGAAAAGTGTTAAGAAGGGAGGTATTACTTCCCCCGTGCCCTGCTTCGTTTTCCCTTAACACCCCCTCCCCAATACTCTCTTTTCTTCCACCGCCCCTGGTCTTTCCCAACGCCACGGTTGGGGGGTCCCTATTGCCCACTTTCGGAAACACTGCTCTAAGCAACGCTACACTTAGTAATCGCGCTTAATGGACATGTTCTGTAAAGTGAACCAAAACTTAGTTGTTAACCCTAGCGATATCCTAGATTTGGGAGCTGCGTAAGAAAGTTATAACGTGTCTAAAGCTTTCTTGCGGCGTACCATGGAGGTGCAAACGGGATTTGCAATTAGAGAGTCCGTATTTTCCTTGAACTGTCTGCGCACTAATGGTTAATGAGATGAATATCATGCCTGTCCAACTGACAACTCACTACCACAAAATAGCACTAAGATGGACACCACAGGGGAACAGAAGTAAGGGTAGACCAAAGGAGACATGGAGAAGAACAACAGAGAGGATGTTGAGCAATAGAGGGCTCACCTGGGCAAGAGTGGAATAAAAGGCAAAGGATAGGCGTTTGTGGAAAATCCTTGCAGAAGCCCCATGTGCCCTGGGCACTTAAGGTTCATAGATAGATAGATAGATAGATAGATAGATAGATAGATAAATATCAGGCCTGTTCGACTTAGCTTCGCTTTTCTTCTACATCTGGGCTGTCTTGGGACACTTGGATATTACTGCTTCTCTGCTCTCGTCATACAGCCAAAATTGTAAAAGGATATATATATATATATATATATATAATATATATATATATATATATATATATATATATATATATATATATATATAATGTCGTGCTTAGTGGCCTGGTTAACTGTGTGGTCTGGCACTCGGTTTCCTAATCCGGTGGTACAAGTCCCAGCAGTGTAGTTTTCTTCTGGCGCTCGGTTTACCAACCGGTGGTACAAGTCCCAGCAGTGTAGTTTTCTTCTGGCGCTCGGTTTACCAACTGGTGGTACAAGTCCTAGCAGTGTAGTTTTCTTCTGGCGCTCGGTTTACCAACTGGTGGTACAAGTCCTAGCAGTGTAGTTTTCTTCTGGCGCTCGGTTTACCAACCGGTGGTACAAGTCCCAGCAGTGTAGTTTTCTTCTGGCGCTCGGTTTACCAACCGGTGGTACAAGTCCTAGCAGTGTAGTTTTCTTCTGGTACTCGGTTTACCAACCGGTGGTACAAGTCCTAGCAGTGTAGTTTTCTTCTGGTACTCGGTTTACCAACCGGTGGTACAAGTCCTAGCAGTGTAGTTTTCTTCTGGTACTCGGTTTACCAACTGGTGGTACAAGTCCTAGCAGTGTAGTTTTCTTCTGGCGCTCGGTTTCCTAATCCGGTGGTACAAGTCCCAGCAGTGTAGTTTTCTTCTGGCGCTCGGTTTACCAACTGGTGGTACAAGTCCTAGCAGTGTAGTTTTCTTCTGGCGCTCGGTTTACCAACCGGTGGTACAAGTCCTAGCAGTGTAGTTTTCTTCTGGCGCTCGGTTTACTAATCCGGTGGTACAAGTCCTAGCAGTGTAGTTTTCTTCTGGCGCTCGGTTTACCAACTGGTGGTACAAGTCCTAGCAGTGTAGTTTTCTTCTGGCGCTCGGTTTACCAACTGGTGGTACAAGTCCTAGCAGTGTAGTTTTCTTCTGGCGCTCGGTTTACCAACTGGTGGTACAAGTCCTAGCAGTGTAGTTTTCTTCTGGCGCTCGGTTTACCAACTGGTGGTACAAGTCCTAGCAGTGTAGTTTTCTTCTGGCGCTCGGTTTACCAACCGGTGGTACAAGTCCTAGCAGTGTAGTTTTCTTCTGGTATAAACCCAAAAGGCCCTGGAGCCCATCCAGTCTCTAAAAATGAGAACCAGAGAAATCTGGGAAGGTAAGTGCGGGCAGACATGATACTTGACCACATCACACTTCCAAGGTGGTGGTAATACGGGACCTAACACTGTATACCCAATGTGCCTTAACGACATGGGCATCGTGATTTTACCTTTTACATAACGCCTGTCCTTGACCTTCTCTTCCCATTTCTCTGCCCTGTATTCTTACATCTTGTTCGTGATATTCACGTTTTTGCCTTTTTCTGTGCCCTAAATTTCTTTTTTAAAAATTCTCTGATCTCCTACAGTCTCCCAGCATACCTCATATAGACAAGAAAGTCTCTGTCCTTGAGAACAAAACAACACAAATCCTCAGATCATCAGCGGGGTATTCCACACACACACACACACACACACACACACACACACCTCCCCCTTTTCCTCATGCAAGCGTTTCGACCCTTTAAACTTCTGACGCTCTAAAGAGGGTGGGCACCTCTGTGTCATGACTCCCAGAGTTTGTGTTTAATACTGTTCTGTTGTGTTTGTAAGTGGGAACAAGGATCTCCAAAATGTGTCAATGCTTGGCATTACAGTGAAGTTGTGTGCGTCGTGTTTGTGTGATACTAGGTGGTGGAGTCCTCTGTTCTTCTTCTTCTTTGTACCCACACTGGCGATGATGCATGGTACCCTGATTTTTGCGATGCGCCTTTGGCTGGGTACCTCCGAGTTCAGCACCCTTCCTTGCTAGGGCAGACTGTGGTCTTGCTCGGATTGCCATGAAGACAGTCGTGTAGGCTGGCCTGGCCAAAACTTTGTTTTCCAGTCTCTTGTGGGTGTACTTAAGCGCCTTCTCCACATCAGATCCAGCATGCAACGCTGGCTGGCCAGATGGCTTTGAGACAGTTCCACAGAGGCACTTGACTTTGGGATGAGGAATCAGATGAATGCCTCAACGATATCCATTCCCCGCCACCTGTAGCCTGCTGGCTCTGTTTTGTTTACACCATTCTGATAGCCATTGTTGCTAAGACCCATAGACTTGTCATGTCCTGGATTCATTAGTTTCACACCAGATTTTCCTCATTCTTGCCGGCGATCTCCATGTCTCCATCCATCCACCAACCTGACATTACATTTGACAAGAATAACAGTTACAATCAGTGTTGATTGCTACAGGTTTCTGGGCTACAGAAGTAGGTCAGAGTTTTTAAAGCAAACAGATCTATGTTCCCTGTCTCACAACGACTATATTAAGATAAATGTGTTCTTAACACAGTTGTTCCCAGGGGAAGTCCTCTATTAACTATGTTTATACTGTGGACAACTCACGAGCTCCGATAGTAAAAAGGAGCAGAGATGAACAAATTGGGTTCAAGCTAGATGTTATAACGGAAAACTGTCTAAACTGCTTCCGTGGCAATGGATATTGAGGATCTCTAAACTCTTTATTGCACAACGGGGAAGTGGTGATCTCAACAACCCGTCTTTGTGAGCAAGCTGTGTCAGTAGATTGCAGAGGTTTCTAGGCCAAATAAAGACTAATTATCAGAGAAAGAGAAACATATTATTATGTGGGGCATCATTATCAATTAATGTTAGAAAACGGGGCCTAAAATGTAATATTGAGCATATCTAAGTGATTCATGACAACAAGCAGGTCGGCATAAAGATCGCTGGAGAAGTATTAGAGATGTGGTTTATCAGAAGAATCTTGCGAATTCTCTGAATAGCAAAGATTACTAAGATATGCGCAGTGCGGGAGTGACAAAAAAAGCTTGTCAAAAAAATAAAAAAAATAATACAAGAGACAATGTACTTTCATAAGACTGTGGGTCTTCCGATAATATATACAGATGTCTCAGTGTCTAGGACAGCAGAAGTGGTTGGGGTTTTGCTGTATACCGCAATGGAAAAGTAGTGGCACAGAGTTCGGGAGCCTTTGAAATCACCACATCAAGCATGCGAATGGAAAAATGTCGGCGGAAATGGAATAGCTAATTGGCCATGATGTAGTTCATGGACGTCATTGTGGCGGATTCACAGAGCATGCTTCGTAAGAATAAGAAAAAAAAATTGCTTTGAAAAGAATGGCTTCATCTGTAAAGCCAGTCAACTGTGAGGAGCCTAACGTGAATGCACTATCCAGGGCAGGCGGGAGTTAATGCCAATGAAATGGCAGACATTATTGCTGGGCAAGCTAAAATAAATTTGCCAAAGCAATAACTTTATAAATTATATTTTATATAATAAAATAACATTACTAAAGCCGCAGGGGAAAGGCTGCGGGAAAATGAAGAGCGAGGATGGAAGAAAAATATAATTGTGAAGCGACTGCTGGAGCTAGGGGCACATTAAGGGTGCTGGTAGGAAATCTGAACTGTATGGCAGAAAACGCACCGTAAAGAACCAACACTTGATGGGAACCAGACATACTCTTGGAAGGAAGTTGCGGCATGCGGTGGAGCATATATAGGGCTGTCCTGAATCCAATGACGCCGGCGTCTGATTTTGAACATTTGAATTTTTGTGCAAGGAGACGAGGGGGCATTGAAAATATTGTAACAACAGGAAAAATAGAGGGAAAAAGAGCCAGGGGAAGGCCGGGAGAAATGATACTAGATAGCTTGAAGAGATGGTGTGAGAAGGGATCACCAACTGAACTGATGGCCTGAATGAAGTATCGGGTACTATGGAGAAACATAAATAACCAACGCCTGTCACCACGGCACCTGATGATGATGATAATGTAGAGATTTAAGCAATATGTGTTATTTCCATACTCTATATTATCCCCCTTCTTTCCTTCACAGCTGTTATCTTGGGCTGATATACCCCCTCGCTTTCCAGAGCCCTCGCTGGTTCGGAATATAGATTAGAAGATTTTTGTTAACTTCGGAGGTATTGGTCTTGAGTTGCGTTGTGTTTTTATTTTCTGTGAGCAAATGTTGCGACAACCAGGTTCTGCCTTACAAACACAAACGAAGACGAAATGAAGAAGCCAGACACTTAGTCCTGGTAGTGACATAACTCTTCTACACAACATGTAACATGGCCTTGTAAGTAATGATTATAGTCATTATTATTATTATTATTATTAATGAATATGATTGTGAATATATTGTAGGCATAATAGTAACATCTAATAGCAACAGAAAAAGTAAATAGGAAAATTAGAGCAAGGTAGAAAAACAAACGTCCATGACACTAGTATGACCGGACGCTGACACAAGTCAACAGAATAGAAAAGACGAATAGAAAAGGCAGACACAATGAAAAGCGAGGACACAATAAAACCTTCGATATGAACGAGCAAGATAATGATTTAGGTAAATAACACTTGTATAGACGAAATTGAACCAGACAGACATGCATGACACCTGTTAGGTGTCACGCGTTAGGACGCTATTGCACACGGGTTTTAAATAAAGGAGTGACCAACTCGGCCAGCTGACCAATTAAATATTTAGAGGCGTGGCCTGTTGGACAATTGACTTACGACATATCTTCTTCTTCGTTCGCAACTTACGACATATAAGTCACAGGGCAGTTTGAATGACTGACAGTCAGAACGCTCATGGGAACCAGTCGGCATCTGAAGGGTGGAGCCAAAATACTCATTGGTTAATCCATCAAGCTGGACTTGAAGATAAAAAAGCGAGCGGAGAGACAGGAAAGGACGAAGAAGTACAGAAGTACAGGAGAGAGGAGATAGAGGAGGGAGCCCGAAGACGGAGGAACAAGGACGGTCAGTGAACAGAGGCCGGTCCAGACGTCAGTGGAAGACAATCCATGCCAGGATTCTAAAAACACTCACTAGGAGACACGGAGGGGACCGAAACACATACGGACATGAAAGAGAACGAGACGATAGAGAATCAGGAGTAGTGTTAAACTGAAGATGTGTTTCAAGTGGTTTAAGTGATTAAGAAGATTTGATAATTTTGGAGCTTGGAGTAAAGTGATTTTGGCGAGAAACTAGCTGACCACGTGTTGCAGATCTGGTATAATACTGAGTTAGGAAATGTTCTCGTATCAAGTGCAGAATATTGTGAAGTTGAGAACATTGAGAAATGCTGCATGTAAAATATGATAAAGTTTGATGACTGTGAACAAGTGATTCAATCCAAGTGATGTTGTCGACAATACATTTTGAACTTATTTGTCAGAATTAAATAATGCAGTGAACATTTCATCAGGCCTGCTCTGGTTTAGCATATGTTGTAATGTTTGTGAAATCTCATGTTATGATCAAAAGAAAAACGTAATCATCTTCAAAGATCATCAGTAATGTGATAGTTCACACACCATTACATTGTTACAAACATATAAAGACACAAACAATATGCAATCCATTTTCTGGATCACATTATCTCCGGTCACGAACACAAGCTCCCTCTAAAACTGTCAGGTCTGCTAATCCCCCTTCCCTCCCTGAACAGGTGACCAGGTGAACTTAATACTGTTTTGCTTTCAAACCGAGTCACTCGCGAAGGTCCAGTGACTCTGGACAACATTACCCGCCTGCTACAGTATAACGCGTACTACAGACTGTGGGCAACATTACCCTCCTGCTATAACGCACAATACAGACTCTGGGCAACATTATCCTCCTGCTATAACGCACACTACAGACTCTGGGCAACATTACCCTCCTGCTATAACGCACACTACAGACTCTGGGCAACATTATCCTCCTGCTACAGTATAACGCGTACTACAGACTGTGGGCAACATTATCCTCCTGCTATAACGCACACTGCAGACTGTGGGCAACATTATCCTCCTGCTATAACGCATACTACAGACTGTGGGCAACATTACCCTCCTGCTATAACGCATACTAAAGACTGTGGGCAACATTATCCTCCTGCTGTAACGCGCATACTCTCTGTAGCGTAATCTTCACTGCCGTCAGATCATGTGAATGATAACTTTCCTACAACACTCTGAAGCAAGTAATATCGGTCTGTGGCATATGTCACGTGGAACTGTCATTTCGTGTCACAACAGTCTATTGACCTATCAGTCATCCCCACTTCTTAATCTGCAGAATAATCAGACACTGTCACGAACCATCTCTAAGACTAACAATCGTGACTCGTTTTTTACAAGCGCAGGTCATAAGTAAAATTACGACAAAAAATTATCCACCACCGATACTCAGTTAAACAATAAACAGCCGGGCTAGTTCAACCATAAGACTGCATAAGATCTTATAGCTTTGGTGAAAATTTTCTGAAATGGCAAAACTTAGGGAAGAAATATTAAGAGCCATGAATATTTCATTTTATAAATCTCTATGAAACAATGATACCTAGCTGATATGGAGAAAAACTGAATAGCAGTTGCTTGGTTTATGGAGATAATTGACACCTTCGATATTAGAATGAAAATAGAGAAGAAAAAAAAGTTCACAGTTGATCCATGGCAAAATGAACACTCTAGCCATGTTCCTTGTGTACTGAAGCAGAAAACGCGAGAATGAAGCGAACCATTGAGTGCTTTTCACACAGGAAAGTAAAAGACACAAAGGAAGTCGGTCAGTTCACAAAGAGCACCAGTGCATGAACAAAGATATGTCAATAAAGGAAAACAAGGAAACCTTTGTGTATTCAAAGAAAGCAAAACAGTGAAGTGTTGTTTGCATATGAAAGCAGTAGCGTAACAAAGAGAGTGGGGATATAGTTCATGTTAAAGTGATTTTTTTTTTTTTAACTTTCGTTTTTCTACCTTTCTCACCTAGGCTCTTTTGTCATTGTTAATCCGGTCACTGGGACGCACAGCATTAACAATAAAGCAGTATGTTCCAAAAAGTGATTTTAAATTGTAGTTGAGAGGGACTGTAATTTTTAATGTTTTACACATTATTTCTGGGTGTATTATTCTTAGCTTGGGCGCTTGGAACTTTCGAAAGAAGTTTCAGCGCAAATATTTGAATGGTTGACATTTTGAGGAAATAATTTGTTATTATTTTACTTTCTGATGTAGAAAAAAAAAAGCTTTCCAGAATAATATTTTAAGATGTTGCTGTTTGAAAGATACATTTTGATGAAGGCATGACTCTTTAACAAAGACTAAATTTCTTTTAGTCTTGTTTCAAGTCTAGTTCAATACAAATATGATGAATGCTCTCATTAAAGAAATGCCTGCAATGATGGTAAGGATATACCAGTGTGAAGGCAATGTGTCTAAAGTTCTGACCAAAAAGAAATAAAAAAGAGGAAGTTTTAGGACACAATTAAATTGCAGTACTTCATGCAAGGGAAACCTTTAGAGATCATTTAAGAGTACTGGAAGTATTTTACTTAGGTGATGGTCTCAGGTAGATTTTAACTTTGCTTCAGGTAAAGAGCAGAAAAAGAAGGCAGAAATTAGACGTGATAGAAAGTATTTGGACAAAGGAAGAAATGGATCAAGAAACTTATTGCTGGCGGTTTCTACATCTCTCATTTTCTGCATTTTAAATGTGTGTGTTAGACCTTATATGGAAGTATGGATGTTTGTGTGTTCACAGTGATTTGTGTATCTGAATGTTCATATTGGACTGTGAATCTCAGGGTTTGTATATTCCTAGTGTTTTATGAATCTCATTCAACGTTTGCATGTTCATAGTTGTCTGTGAATCTCAGTGTTTGTATATTCATAGTGGTCTGTGAATCTCAATGTTTGTATATTCATAGTGGTCTGTGAATCTCAATGTTTGTATATTCATAGTGGTCTGTGAATCTCAATGTTTGTATATTCATAGTGGTCTGTGAATCTCAATGTTTGTATATTCATAGTGGTCTGTGAATCTCAATGTTTGTATATTCATAGTGGTCTGTGAATCTCAATGTTTGTGCGTTCATGGCTCAGTTAAGTTAGATATTTCCGCACTTAATGTCTCTGTGAACGTGGGTGTCTGTAAGGTCACACTGGTCTATGACTCTGGTTGTTTGGGCGCCCATGGTCTGTCTGTGTGAATCTGCATCACTGGATGTTCGTGTCTTCATGATGGCCTGCGAATCTGCATGTTTGCGGTTTCAGTGAATCTAGATGCTGCTCGCTGTTAGTAAATCCTGATATTCCTGCCTTCAGTTGTATTGAATCAAGATGTTCATATGTTCACTGTGTCCATGAATTAGGATATTTCTATGGTCAGGGTGTCCATGAATCAGGATATTTCTATGTTCACGGTTCTCCCCTTAATCAGGATATTTCTATGTTCACAGTGCCCATTAATCAGGATATTTCTGTGTCCACAGTGTCCATTAATCAGGATATTTTCGTGTTCACGGTCTCCATTAATCACGGAGTCCATGAATCAGGATATTTATATGTTCACGGTGTGCATGAGTCTGGATGTTTTTAATTTCACGGTGTCCTTGAATCAAGATGTTGCGTTGTCTAAGTAAATCTTGATGTCCTTACGGTCACATTTGTTTTTTTTTCCCCTTAATGTTTGGTTTTTTCTCTCCCGATTGGGGAGCAGTACCAGTGCTTCTGTTTCTCTTTTTAAATTAAGACGGATGATGCTTTTTGTTTATCTGTGCATCATCATCATCATCATCATCATCGTCGTCGTCGTCATCATCATCATCATCATCATCTTCTTCTTCTTCTTCTTCTTTTCCTTCTTCTTCTTCTTCTTGGTAAGATTAGATCCGATGAGACAGAAGATACACGACGAAAAAAGGAAACACAGAAGTTGTGAGTAAACAAGAGTCTCTGGAAGCTCTGAGAGCTAGATGGATGATAGTGTAATCAATTTTTCCACATTCGGTCTAAGAAGGACCGAATAATGTGCCACGGGCGTCGCGTCCCCAGCGCCTGATAATTCAATGTCCATGCTGAACTGAAAGCCTGCTTTCAGACGGTTATCTCCATTAATGTCCCCAGTCTGGACTTCTTGGCTGTCTGTCACCAAGAAAATAATGAACCCAAATAATCATTGATACGGGCTTTAACAAAAAAATCTCCGAGGCGGACGAACGTCGTTGCGATCCTCCCTCAAATCAAAATAGATCTTCTAGTTTGTTTCGTGTGGTCACCACAGAAATTACACAGAAATCGACAACAAAGAAAGTACAGAGAAATCTACACCACAGAAATCTACACTGCACAAATTACACAGGAATCTACACCACAGAAAGTACACAGAAATCTCATTCATTAGCATGTCCCTTGCGGAACTTTGCCTCCCTAACAGCACTCTGGTAGGCCTCTCGGTTGTGAGCAAGATCCCCTGCTACTGATGCATCCATTTGCAGATCATTAACGATGTCTTGCAGCCATCTTCGCCTTGGTCTTCCTCTCTTTCTTTTTCCCATTATGTACCCTTCCAAGACGGACTTCTCTACATTAACATGACGTTTAATGTATCCAAAATGTTTAAGTTTTCTCTCTTTAATCCTCTTTACTAGCCAGTCTTCTTCAATATTAAGTTCTTGTTGTATGGATTTATATATTCTTTTTTTGTGTCCATGATATTTGAAGAACTCTTCTGTAGCATTTATATTCAAAGTCATTTATGTGTTTCTCAGCTGTTTTGTTAAGTGTCCAGGTCTCACAGACATATGTTGCGATGGGAAAGATACATGCCCTTAAAAGTCTTATTTTTGTAGTTCTGTCAATTCGTCTCCACAGATTCTTTAATTGTCTTACTTTCTGAAGAGCTATAGATGTTCTCCTTTTAATTTCCCTCATTGTATCTCCATTATTAGTTAGTAATGATCCAAAATATTCAAATCTATCCACTTCTTCCAATTTTTCCTCATTGATACATATTTCAGCTGGCTTGTTTGTTTTGTCAATTGTCATCAAATTTTCTTCACATTAAGATAGAGGTTTTGCTCTGACATAATTAGTTTTTCCATTCTTTATGTGTTGTGGACAGTAATACTGTGTCATCAGCATATCTAATCTCTGGTATTTCATAACCTCCAATTGTTATGGCATCGTAATATTCTTTGTCTACATCTGCTCTAATATTCATCATTATATTTTCAGTATACAAGTTAAATAAGTAAGGCGACAATATGCACCCCTGACGGACCCCTTGTTTTATGTCAAACCAAGTTGTTGTTTCACCATTTATTCTTACTGCTGCTTGTTGGTCTAGATACAGCAGTGATATTAATTGTATCAAATGTGTTGGAAATCCCATTTTTTCATTATTTCCCAAAGGTTCTGGTGTTGTTCACAATCAAATGCCTTTGAGTAGTCTATAACAGATAAATATAGATTCACTTTAAACTCTCTGCATTTCTCTATTATTAATATTATATTGAATATATGATCTCGTGATCCTCTTCCTTGCCCGAAACTAGCTTGGACCATATTAACCTCTTCTATTTTCTTACGAAGTCTGCCCATTATGATTTTTAACAGAATTTTACTGGCATGACTAATCAGGGCAACAGTTCTGTAGTCTGTGTATAATTTCAGCTTACCCTTTTTCGACAGTGGTATAAATACAGTTTTTTCCGTTGTTTTGGCCAAACACCTGAATGCCATATCTTTTTACATAGTGCATGATAGATTGGTGCACATTCCTCTCCTCCTGCTTTAATAAATTCAGCTGTTATCTCATCACATCCTGGTGATTTATCATTTTTCAGATTTTTTTATTGCCCATAAAACTTCTTCTAATGTCGATTCGGGTTCTTTCTCCTCCAATAATAATTCACACTGTTTATTTCTGCTTTCACAGTCAGTTGTTTCATACATTCCTCTGCAATATTCCTTCCATCTTTCTAGAATTTCCTCTGTTTCTGTCAAGGTATTTCCCATCTCGTCACAAATTATGTTTAGCATAGGTGTGACATTTCTCGTCAATGTCTTCATTTCTTTAAACATTTCACTATCTCTTCCACATTTATGATGTCCTTCTATTCTTTCACAACAATCTTGTATGTATTGCTTTTTCTTATGTTTCTTCGTGCTTCTTTTGTTAAAGATTTATATTCCTCTTTGTTGTTGTTTGCCACTTTCCATTGTATCTTCATTTCTCTACGTTGTTTTATCAGTCCTAGTGTGCCTGCTGTATTTCATCCAATCTTTTGTGTTTTCTTTACTGGAACCATGTCTTTAGCTGTTGTTATTAAGATATCTCTGGCCTGTGTAGCCAATTCATCTGGTGTCATCTCCTTCTCTACAGCCATCAGGATTTTGAAACGGTTCTTCACTTCTATAGCGTATTGTTCTAGTATTTTTGTAAAATCAAAGTGGAGTGGTCTTGATCCCGTTAACTTTCTTTTTTATCTTTATCTTCATGTCTGCTATTGGTCCGTGTCACAGTCAGCACCTTGTAAAGTTTTTGCTGATGTTATTTTTTATCTCCACCTTCTTTGTTCTAAAACGTAATCAGCTTGATTCTTGGTTTTCCCATCAGGTGATATACATGTGTAAAGTCTTCTTGGATGTTGTTTAAAAAGTGTGTTAGCGACCATTAGCTTATTTTCCATGCAAAAAACCATTAGATTGTCACCTGCCTCATTTCTATGTCCTATGCTAAATTTCCCTACAACATATCCTTCGTCTTCTGCTCTTTCTATACCAATCTTTGCATTAAAATCCCCCATTATTAATACAATATCATTTTTCCGTACCTGGTCTATCGTCGTTTGAAGTGTGTTATAAAAGTTTTCTACTTCCTCTTCTTCTGCTGCTGATATAGGCACATATATCTGGATGATTGTTACATTTCTAGGAGTGCCTTTAAGTCATTTAGTGAGGATTCTATCACTTACTGGATTGTAGCCTAGTAATGCTTTTGATGTTGATTTGTCCAAGTGAAAAGCCACTCCATTCTTTCCTTCTAATTCTCCATCAGAGTATATAAAGATATTATCATTCTCGCTCTTGAAGTGTCCTGATCCTTTCCATCGATGTTCGCAGATTCCCAAATGTGTATCCCCGTTCTTTTCATCTCGTCACTTGTTGTTTGATACTTTCCCTCATACATACTTCTCACATTCCATGTTCCTACTCTTATTATTATTATTTTTTTTTAGTTTGATGCAGTGTTTTCCTTAGTAACACCGTCAGGATTTTGTCCGTCATCACAATTACTAGTACTGACCTCTGTCTCACACTCTTCCCCAGTGTTAAAATTAAATCTATCTGGCCTGGGGGACTCGCTACCAGACCTTTTTCCTATTTGACTCTCCATGTTGCTGTTTAGGTTTCTTGGTATATTTCCAGAAGGTAGTTTACCATTGCTTTTTTATGGGCCGTGACTGTACTAGTCGTAGCCATTGTCCCTACATTGAGCTCATCTGCCTACCATCATAGAATGGTGACCATAACCAACATTATCTGTCGGCTGCTCTCCCATTCCATCCACCACCTGCTCCCATGGCTTCAGGTCACCCTGACCGGAGGGCTATACGGGTACTCCACCTTACCCAAGGGTGTCCCGTAACGTTCTTGTAATCTGCTTTCGATCCCCTTCATTCCACAAACAGCAATGACAGAGTGGGTAGATCTTGCGGGCCTATGATGAACTTATACTAAGAGCGATATCTAGGAACAGTAGAAATAACATGAGAATTAGACAGTTCTAACTCGACACGCATTTGTAAATTATAGAGAAGTTCCCTGGCAGATTGTCTCATCAAAATGTATTCTGACAGACCATGGAAATTAATTCAAGAGAGAAACAGTCTTAGCCCTCCACCCTCCACCCCCCAACCCCCGGATATTAGGAACAACAACATACAGAAAATATGAACGTGATATAATGCGGAAATAATCTAGTTAACCAAATTATTATTACGGTTTTATATATGTAAATTTAAACCGTTATTTATCGCTTAATAACTATGCTATTTGACCCGTAATTCGTATGTTCACGACATTCGCAAAATTGCTCGCCGTTGCTCAGCAACAGCTTCCTGCATGAGCACGCTGCATCCGCGTGGCGCCCTGCACGTATGTTGGCAGTTGCCCATGCTGTTATCGGACGCCCGGTTTAGATGCACTATACAGCGCCCACTTGAGCAGAATATAACTAATATGGAATTGTATCAAGGAGCGCAGATATAAACTGTTATGACAGGCCGAGAATCTGAGCGCGTGATTAGAGCTTCGCATGAAGAGTTCATTGATTTCAACTGAGGACAGGAAGCCGTGGCTGCAGCGATACAGCAATTATCTGTGGCGATATTTTCATTATCCTTAATACATGAAGCCATATGGCAGCGTCCGGAATTCTGGGGGAATGGCACCCAATATGACAGGATTAATGGTGACACTGGTTTAACATGGTTTGCTTGCCTGGTATCTGTTATAAGCAGCCAAGTTATACCTTAATATTTGATGTGTAAGAATAACTGTTCACAGATAGAAGACAGGGCTGTAGACATGGGGGGGGGGGGGGGGTGGAAGATCTCTACATGCAGCTCTTGGCTTTTCAACCCAGGTAAAAACAATTTTTTTGTTTAACCAATTCAAATGTAATATCCGCCCTCATTTATGCATGCGAAAGCTGGAAAACAACTAAAGAAATAGAAAAGAAATTAGACTCTTTTGAAAACAAATGCCTAAGGAAAATACTCGGCATCAAGTGGAATGAATTCAAGAACAATGCAGAGATAAGACAGATGACTGAACAACAACCAGTCTCATGGGTGATCAGGAAAAGGAGATGGACATATGTTGGCCACTTGATGAGAAGAAATGAGCAGAGAATCCCAAAACAAGCTATCAAGTGGAACACAACAGGCCGAAGAAAAAGGGGCAGACCGCGTGAAACTCTGAAGAGAACATTATTAAGAGAGGCCAAGTTAACAGGCATAAAATCCTTTGTTGAGGTTGAAAGACTCGCCGAAGACAGGAAATATTGGCGAACTACTTTGCGAGCCCTATGTGACGTCTAACGGCACGGGAAGGATATAAGATAAGAATGAAGATTTATTAAAAGTTTTATTAAAAATCTAACTGGGAGCCTGCGTCTAAACTGACTATAAAAAATATCATCCTTGCATAATGAGACAATACATACATGCTGTAATCATGGCTTCCCTCCTTATGTTTATTTATTGTTTACATGCATTTAACCACTACCCGTGCATTCATTCATATTCAGTCATTCAGTCATTTGTATGTCTCTTGCGGAACTTTGCCTCCCTAACAGCTCTCCTGTAGGCCTCTCAGTTGCAAGCAAGACACTCTGCTGCTGATGCATCCGTCTGCAGATTATAAACGATGTCTTGCAGCCATCTTCTTTGTCCCATTACTTCATGTTCATTTGTAATAAATCTGTAAAAAAGCTGTCTGTTTAACATATTTATTCCATCTGTGTAACTGTCTTCTATATCGATTTATCTTTCTCTGTAAGAATCTCTATCTGGCCATGCGTCAAGCTGTCTGCCTATGTCCTACAGGACCCATGACTCTCTGGCTGTCCGTCCAGTTGCCTGACGGTCTTCTATAGGTCACTACGACTCTATATATCTTTCTGCTCATACGTTTGAGTGATGATGTTCCTGTAATAACCTCTCAAACTCTTTGTCTGTCTTTCAACGTACTAGTCTGCCTATATACATCTATCTGTGTAAATGAGTATCTGACTATACAGTTGTATGATTCTGGTCACGGGCTGTTTAAACACAGGTATGTGAAGAAGTAAAAGTGTATCTGTGAGTGATATTGATACACAAATTAACTTCACACTTTGCCCCATCCTGCATAGGAAATTAGGGGAAAGAAACTCTTATGTTTTCATATATTTTTTTCGCATTTTTAACTGTTGTTACTTATGTATGTGATCCTTGAAAACTGCTTTTACCGAAGTATAGGATTGTTGTATGTTCTTCTTTTGTATGTGCTCGTTTTGCTTTCTACCATTCTTGTTTCTGGTAACTTTCCTCGCTCTTTCAAACATTACGTAAAACTGAACCATATGCCTCCATCTACCTTCATCTTTTAGGAAACAACTTTACGTTATTGTGGCCAATATGCATGCATCTTTCCCATCGCAACATATGCCTTTGAGACCTGGAACTTAACAAAACAGTTGAGAAACACATAAATGCCTTTGAATATAAATGCTACAGAAGAGTTCTTAAAATATCATGGACACAAAAAAGAACAAATATATCCGCACTACAAGAACTTAATATTGAAGAAGGTTGGCTAGTAAAGAGGATTAAACAAAGAAAACTTAAATATTTTTGACATATTAAACATCATGATAATTTAGAGAAGGCCGTCTTGGAAGGGTACATAATAGGAAAAAGAAAGAGAAGAAGACCAAGGCGAAGATGGGTGCAAGACATCGTTGATGATCTGCAAATGGATGCATCAGCAACAGGGCATCTTGCTTACAACCGAGAGGCCTACAGGAGAGCTGTTAGGGAGGCAAGGTTCTGCAAGGGACATGCAAATGACTGACTGACTGACTGATCAACATCAAAAGCTAAAAATAGTTGTCAGTGAAATGTGGACGTCAGAGGGGGAAAAAGACTTGACAAAGACCTCTAACTGAACTCAACTGGAAAAAACCAGAGGGCTGGCAGAATGAAGCAGCATGATCGCCGACGCTTCTTCTTCTTCTTCGTTCACTTCTACCACAAAAAACCGCACTGTGAACCTACTGAATTCACGCCTGTGGTCCTCGTTAGGTCCCGTGGTCCCCTGTGTGGTCCCCGAAAGGACCACACGAGATCCACGAGAGGACCACAAGGGGTTCAGAGTATCACAGTGCTTTAGCCTGTATTCTTGGTGGGTCTCGGAAGCGGGATTGCGTGACACCGTGGTTTTCATTGCACCAGTTTAGTCTAGGGTTGGACTTTCTCACTGGAAGACCTCGACGTGTTTAGGATATCAGTGCATCCCCGCTGGGTGAGAGGCGTTAGCCCACCCAGGCCAGAGTTGGACTTTCTCACCGGAAAACCTCGACGTGTTTTGAGATACCCATGTATCACCGCCGGGTGAGAGGTGGTTGCCCATCCAGTCCAGGGTTGGACTTTCTCATCGGAAAACCTCAGCATGATTAGGATACGCAAACATCCCCGCCGGGTGAGAGGTAGTTGCCTATCTAGACTTCCCTGGTCCAGTGTCTCCGACTTCAGCATTTTGCGGTCGTGGCCGCTACCCTTCCTAGTTGTGACCAGGATGGAGCTTTTGTCCAGGAGGACGAATCCTCGCCACTAGTGACTTCTACCCCTGGGTTGAGCCGGTTTAGGCATTATCCCAGTATGGGCGTGTTTTTGACGGGACCGACCTCTAGGGCAGAGGTACTGTGACATTCATAGCCTTCAAGATTCACCCCTGGTATGAGCCGGTTTAGGCAAAATTCACCAGTATGGGTGTTTATCAGGCGTTACCGACCTCTAGAGCGGAGGTGGCATGACATGTCTAGCCATCAAGTTCCACCCCTGGCGTGTGCCGGTTTAGGCATATTTCACCAGTGTAGGTGTATTTCGGACGTAGGCGGCCTCTAGAGCAGAGGTGCCGTGGTATAGCTCTCGTAGCGATACTACTGGACATACCGGTTAAACTTCACTTTCCACCACCTTTTCCCATCGGCTCCGCACAGCAACCTTTATTTCTTTTCCGCATTTACTTCCTTAACCGGGAGGAGCTTCACTCCACGCGCGGCATTTGAAGAGTCTCGCCAGCAGTGTCTTAACCTCTGGGACAAGGCGGTTCATGCATTTCACCCGATATGACTGCACTCAGGACGTGGCCGACCTCCAGACCAGAGGTGCCGTGATTTGACTGTTTGCTTCGCTTTATCCTTTCTACCACCTTTTCCGTAATGATGTTGCGCGGCAACCTCATTTGCAAATTTCTTCATTGGCCGGGAGGAGCACCGCTCCACGCACGGCAGCTGAAGATCTCGCCAACAGCGGCAGATGAGCTACCAAACGTGCCACTCATCTACCCTAAGTAACTGGTTTTCAGGCGCCAGATATTCGCCCTCGCCCCTTCTCCTGTCAGTTTAAACAGTTCTGCCACGGGAAGGCCAGGAGCTGGACTTGACTGCCAGAGGCTGTTTGTGGCGCGTTTGCAGTCCTTAGAACCATCGCCGACGCTGTTTGCTCATACGAATCTGATTGAACTGACTGGGAACTCTAGGGACGCGTAGAGTGGTGAGACATGGTCAGAAGTCTGTGCCGGTGCAGAACATGAAGAAATCATTCAAGTTCCTACAAGTAATGAGTAAAGCAATGGTGTAGAAGGCACTGGGTGAACTAGGTCAGAATTAATCGAACTGTGAGTACAGTAGACTTACCCGGGCAAGAGTCGGGTCCCAAGGTGACAAGATGAGAAGGAATCTGCTGTATGTGATTTTGTTAAGTGTCAGTCACTGGAAGACATGCCGAAGGGTTACAATAATGACCTCAGGATAATAAAAACTAAATGCATTTGTTTGTTTTTGACATTTCTTGTCCTGAAATAGTAGCCATGAGACTGATGGATTTTTTTTGTATGACAGATTTCATGAAGATAGGCAATAACAGATTTCATGAAGATGGGCAATAACTGATTTCATGAAGATGGACAATAACAGATGTCATTAAGATGGACAATAACAGATGTCATGAAGATGGACAATAACAGATGTCATGAAGATGGACAATAAGAGATGTCATGAAGATGGACAATAGCAGATGTCATTAAGATGGACAATAACAGATGTCATTAAGATGGACAATAACTGATTTCATGAAGATGGGCAATAACAGATGTCATTAAGACGGGAAATAACAGATTTAATTAAATGAGCAATCAGTTTTTTTTAGATTTGTCGAAGGTATTTGATACAAAGGAATAAGATACTTCTGACCAGAATGTGTTCTGAATTTTGACATAAATTTTATGTCGCAAAATGTGAAATTATTTATCTCAAGGAGCACTTGACATTCTCGGATTCTCAAACCCTGCAGACTCCGCTAAGATCATGGAATTTTTTTTTAATTTTGGGGGAAATTAAGGGGGAAAAAAAAGGACTGTAGTAGCTTTTAAGTGCTATGTAAAACTAAAAACAGAAATAAAAAGGTTGTAAGTGACTGAGCCCAGTAAAACACTTAGCTATCGTCTTGTAGGTGGGCAGTGCCTCGTCCAGCGAAGCGCCGATTCGAGTAGTTATCTCCCCTGTTACGATTTAATCCTATATCTACGGGCTCAGAACGGATGATATCCTTTCCCTTTCTGTAATAATTATAATACATAATTTACATAATTTATGCAAGTCAGCCTGCAAATTTCATCGGATTCTTTTATTATAGTTACAACATTTCAAATCATCACGGCGTTATCAAGATTCTATCTGTTTTCATTCTTTTAATTTCAACTGCTTTCCCCCCTATCTCTAGAAATTGATTTTTAAACAATTTGCTAGTGTAATCAGTTACTGAGTTTAATAATGCATCAAAACATGATATTCTAGAAATAAACAGAAAGGATATATTATAGGAATTGATTAAAATGATATTAATTTTTTTATTCTTTATGTATGTATGTATATATATATAAATTTTACTGCATAGGTGCAGTTGGTTGATGATTACACAGATTACACTTCATTCAACACATTCCAACAAAGAGAGGAAAACACAGTTAAACGATTCTTCATCAAAAGATAATCTATTTATATTATTAACAAAAAAAAATGAACCTCTTATCCATTTCCTTCATTTATTTATTCCTTCATAAAAATGCAAACAAAGGAATAACTGAAAAATCAAATTAACATATTAATTACGTATTGTGGGTTAATATAATTACAGTACAGTCGCCCCATAAACAACCTCCAACTATCATCCTTAATGATTGAATGTTTGATTGTAATCAAAGGAACTAATTGCCATGAAATGTATAACAAAAATACATATACATAAATTAAATGATAGCTAAAATGTATGTGCACATAATACCTATCAAAATGCGTATTAAAAATATCAAAATCTTACATAGAACATATGTATATATTCTAAAAATATACTGTTCATGTATGCTTCATATATTAATAACTATACCTGAGTTGGTCGGAATGGATCGAAGGAATGGACAGCACAGCTTGCATGCGTCCACATCACAGAATATAAACCACAGCTAACCCAATATATACATATATATCCACCGACGAATAACATACTCAGTCAGTCATTTGCATGTCCCGTGCGGACCTTTGCCTCCATAACAGCACTCCTGTAGGCCTCTCGGTTATGAGCAGGATGCCTTGTTGCTGATGCATCCATTTGCAGATCATCAACGACGTCTTGCAGCCATCTTCGCCTTGGTCTTCCTCTCTTTCTTTTTCCCATTATGTAGCCTTCTAATACAGTCTTCTCTAAATTCTCATGAGGTTTAATATGTCCAGAATATCTAAGTTTTCTTTGTTCTATCATCTTTACTAGCCAACCTTTTTCAATATTAAGTTCTTGTATTGTGGATATATTTGTTCTTTTTTGTGTCCATGATATTTGACTAACTCTTCTGTAGCATTTAAAGGCATTATGTGTTTCTCAGCTGTTTTGTTAAGTGTCCAGGTCTCACAGGGATATATTGCGATGGGAAGGATGCATGTTCTTAAAAATCTTATTTCTGTAGTTCTGACTGTTCCTCTCCACAGCTTCTTTAGTTGTTTTGCTTTTTGAATAGCGATAGATGTCCTCCTTTTAATTTCCCTCATTATATCTCCATTGCTAGTAATGATCGAATATATTGAAAATTCTCCACCTCTTCCTATTTTTCTTCACTGATACATAGTTCAGCTGCTTTGTTTGTTTTGTCTGTTGTCATCAGTTTAGTTTAAACATTGTACTGCTGCTATATGTGTTTATGTCTTAAAATCAAAGTGTTTATCTCTGTTGTGTGGCACGCACACATTTTGCTTTCTGATACCAGCCATGACCTTTACTGACTGTCGGATCGGGCTGGTTATGTCTGTTGGAGACACTAGTTTTGATGATGTTTGCTGATGCGTTGTTGGTAGAGTGCGTGGATTTCATGACGGCGGAAATGTTTATGTCCAATGCGTGGTGAGGCATGTTTGCGTAGAGGCTTGTCGTCTTTAACCACGGCTAGACTGTTAGTTCGTGTGTTGATTTCGATTATTTCTGTAGTTCTGCGTGACTTGCAGTATATCTCACACACCGTATTTGGTCATGTAACGTTTACAAGGGTGTTACTCGTTGTTCAACTTCATGATCTGTAGCTCTCCTGTGGCGGGTGGTTGGTGTTCTTGTGGTTGGTGATGTTTGCATTAATGCGCTGGGATCTGGATCTTGCGTCCTGATTTCTCATACAACTCACTTGATCTTTCGGCGACTGCTGTGTTTCTGCCGTTGTGCTGTCTTGGTCTGTAAAATACAGATTGTATGTGCTTGATGCGATTATGAAATGACGTCTTTATGACTACTGGTGAGTTCCACTTTTCCTTTATTATGACTACCGTGAGTTCCACTTTTTCTTTATTATGACTACGGTGATTTCCACTTTTTCTTTACTATGACTATCCGTGAGTTCCACTTGGACAGTGGTGCTCGTTCTATAACCGTTGCGTCTAGCATATCTTTGATCGCTTTCTTTATGATGATTCTATGTTTTAGTAGAGGAGGGTACTATTTTGTGTAAACTGGTTGGTTAGATCCAGTGTCTATGTGGAGTTCCGCCCAATTCTAAGTCGTTCATTGCGAAATTTCTTGATTCTTTTCTGATGTCGATTTGATAGCTGCTTCATGTTTCTGGTCTGCTTGAACTTGGATAAACAGTTGCGTTTTCTCTGAAGATGTGGTGGAATTTGCATTGTTCTGTCTTTGTTATTTGGTTATACTATTTACATCGAGACTGAACTCTACTTTTGCTACGATGTGTCCTTTTGCTTTATTCTAAAATGCCTGTTGGGACTGTTAGCTATAGTCACTAGGCATTTTCCTTGTTTATCAGGGTTAACGATACTGTTCATAAGTTTGAGCACATGGTTCGTGAATTAATAACACTGTTCTGGTCAGTAGTGATCACTAACTCTATGTCTTTGAATGCTGGCATAAGTCTTTGTAATGCTGCTGTTACGATGCTTATTGTTTATGGTTTAATTGTGATGTTACAAGTTGCTCTAATCGTGGAGCAAATATCGTATTCGTTTTTCATGGGTACTCTAGCATTTTCAATAGAAATTTGAATGGTTGAGAAATCAACTGTTGCCTTTGTATGAGTTAGAAAATCTCTACCCACGGGTCTGCGCATTCTGTCAACAACTATAAACTTTTGTTTATGAGTTTGCCCTGTTATGCATATTTTTTTAATCCATGTGATTCCTTTTGCCCTTAATTCATGATTATCGACAATCCATAATTTTACCTTAGCTTGGTTGTAATACACTGTATGAGGGAATAGTTTCCCATACGTTTTTTCTGATCAGACTGGCTTCGCTGCCAGTGTCGATGAGTGTGCGGATAACGGTGTTGTCTATAGATGAGTGTGCGGATAACGGTGTTGTCTATAGATGAGTGTGTGGATAACGATGTTATCTATAGATGAGTGTGTGGACAACAGTGTTGTCTATAGATGAGTGTGTGGATAACAGTGTTGTCTATAGATGAGTGTGTGGATAACGGTGTTGTCTATAGATGAGTGTGTGGATAACGATGTTGTCTATAGATGAGTGTGTGGATAACGTTGTTGTCTATCTCACTGGGAATGGTGGAGGTTGCGTTTGTGCTGTTTATAGCTGCTGTAATGGGGCTCGTTGTTACATGTGGAGGTGGGTGACGTTGAAGTTTTCCGAGCGTTTTCTCTGTTGGTTGTAGACTGTATTTCGCTGGGGATTCTCGTGGTGTTCTATATCGGGTGGTCTGGTAACTCTGAGTGTCCCTCCATGATGTTCTGCTTGATAAGGGTGCAGACGCATGCCACTGACGCACTATGTGGGCGTGAACACCGCAGATGAAACATGGTTTTGGCTTTACGTTTGTCTGTGGGGCCTGATAAGAGATTTGGGCCAGGGTGTCAGTGCCCTGAAGTGTGCTCTCTCTGGATACTTCACTTTGTGTAGCAGTGTCGGTGCTTCTATAAGGATCCATTGTTTCTTTTGTTGTCGAACTTGGGGTATTCTCGCTGGTTAGTCGTGTGTGTGAACTGCTCTATTTCAGCTGCTGTATTGACTGCCAAATTTAATGTTTGTAGGTGTTTCTTGAGCAAATTTGTTGTGATTGTTTTGTCATAGACTGCGTATATATATATATAAATTGCCAGCATGTGTTATGTGGCAGTTTCTTGTTTCGTGCCTGTGTCGAACACTTCTTTTGCCACTTTGATCAGCGTTTCTGCCAGGTTTTGAACTGATTTCTCTCTGCGTTGGTTCAGATTGCTTATTAGTCTCAAAGCCAAGTGGGGGTGGATGCATCTGCTGAAACAATTTGCTAGTTCTGGTTTGTTTTTTTTTAAGTCAGTGTACGTTTCGTTTGAGTGTTCTTGGATTTGCCTGGGGACTGAAGTCTGAAATACTCCTCCCCGGCTGTAAGAAGGAATATGTTTTTTTTCTTTTGCGCATCATTTAGATTATGCACTAATGCAGAGTTTTTCAGTCCTTTCGACCCACTGTTGGAACCTCTGTGGATCGGCATCGTATGTATCGATGTGACACGGTTAGCCTTGAATAATGAAGTTTACCCTTTGGTTGTCTTAAGGCCGGGGTCATTGTGTTGACCGGGTCAGCTTCTGTTGTTGTGTCGATGTGCATTGCGGCATTCATGGTATTAGGGGCGTATACGGAGTCATTATGTACTGTGTTGGTCGTATCTAGTGACCGCGTCGAGACCGTCCATGTTGTCTGAAATTTGTCCTTGTGAATTGTTGGCAGGACTACTTTCCAACATTATTTTCCTGTAAATACTCATGGAAATACACTATATACATTTCTTCACAATGAAAACACTAAACAAGGTTATCCGTAATGAATCACTGTATGTCCTTTCTTACAAATAACATATATTCTTGTTCTTCCTTTTTAAAATCCGCCTAGTAATGCATATATCTGCTGTTTTTGCAGACAGTCCTTCAGCTGCCACTCTACATTTTGCATTCAGAAAGTTTTCTTTTGGCCTGTAGTACACCATTTAGAAGAATGTCGCGAATTCCCTGGACAGGAAAGATTATTAATGTGGACTATATGAGAAGAGCAGCAGAGACAAGAAATCTTGTCAAAAAATGCCAGAGAGACAATGTACATGCAATGAGAAGAGAGGGCACTGAAAATATTGTAACATCAGGAAAATGGAAGGAAAAAGAGTTAGGGGAAGGCCTAGAGAAATGACAGTGCACAGTTTGATGAGGGAGAATATAAGACGAGATTGTCAGCTGAGCTGATGTTCTGTGTGAAGGATCGAGTACTATGGAGAATCATAATAGCCAACGTCTATAATAATAGTCGGCAAGGCACCTGATGATGATGAGTACACCTTACTTTGTTACAAGTTCATTGCTACTCCTAGTTTTGCTTCGTCGTGTTCTTGTTGCTACTTTTTTCTCATGTATAAAAACAATTATTACCAAATTACAAATCACCGACATTTCTTCTTCTTATATCTTATATCCTTCCCGTGCCGTTAAATGTCACATAGGGCTCGCAAAGTAGTTCGCTAAACTTTCCTGTCTTCCCCGAGTCTTTCAACCTCATGAAGGGATTTTATGCATGCTAATTTGGCCTCTCTTAACAATGTCCTCTTCAGAGTTTCACGCGGTCTGCCTCTTTTCTTTGGCCTGTTGTGTTCCACTTGATAGCTTCTTTTTTGATTCTCTGATCATTTCTTCTCATCAAGTGACCAACAATGCAATGTCAACGATTGTTGTCAGTAATCCCAGTGAGTATACTTGTTGTCCTATCAGTCTTCTTTTATTCTATATTTTCATGCTTTTTTTTCCCGACTTGCAAATAGGCATCACCAATAACATGGAAATAGCATCACGCATAGCACCCTTTAAACAGCTGTCAAGGCACGCATAGCACCCTTTAAAGAGCTGTCAAGACTACATCGAAAATTATAGTTCGGGCATTTGATACGCAAGAATCTAGAACAACCAGCAGCAACCTCATACAACTCGAAGACATCTGGCGAGGACGGCCAAGGAAAAAGGTGGTAGATGGGGTGAAAGACACATTGACACATATATAACATGACAGCTACCTTGATGTGGGTCGATGTCTGAAACTCCCTGCGATGCTCATGGCATAAGCAGATAGAGAAAAGAAGAAGAAGTAGAAGAAGAAGTTGGAAGATAACGCCCTTTACAGTATCAAGGTGTGACCATTAAACTTTAAATCACGACAGACAGGAGAAAGAAAAGCATCGAAGAAAGAGACGTCCATTCTAACGACATGGAAGATGGGAGAGAAAATGGAAAGACAAGTTCCAACTGTTATACTACAGAGAAGGAGGGAAAAAAAGAATCAAATATAACTCTGAAAAAGAGGAGGGTGGTGGTGGTGGTGGTTGGGGGGGGGGGTGAATAACGGAGAGAGAGAGAGACCCCCCCCCCCCAAAAAAAAAAAAGCAGAATTAGATTTAAAATCATCAGCCCATGATGTGTTAAGGTCGTTCTCCCTATATACGCTCAGGTATAAGCTGACACACTAAGATGGACACCACAGGGGAACAGAAGTAAGGGTAGACGAAAAGAGACATGGAGAAGAACAACAGAAAGGATTTTGAGCAATAGAGGGCTCACCTGGGCAAGAGCAGAAAAAAAGGCAAAGGACAGGCATATGTGGAAAACCCTTGCGGAAGCCCCATGTGCCCTGGGCACTTAAGGTTCAGAGAGAGAGAGAGAGAGAGAGATAAGCTGACACACATCAACGGCAACTGTTGGCCTCTCTTTGCTAAAATAAATAGTGATCTTCCAGCAAAAAATGAAAGAGAAATCTCTAGAAAATGTCACACCCCCCCCCCCCTTTTCTCGTTAACAATTCTTCAAAGTCTTCACAACAGAAGTGAAATGATTATCTACCCTAGAACTGAACTGCGAACCTACCTAAGTGTGAGATGCCACAGAAACGTCAACAGTCGCCAGCTGATGACAAGACTGAAAAGTCGCTTCAAGTTTCTCTCTCCTGTTTTTGTTGACCGACAGTTTGTTGACGTTTCACATCCACAGATCAATGATTCTTCTACAGCGCCATACACTTCAAGATTTAATCAGGAGCTGTAAGACTCCCCGACTCTGAAACCTCTGACAATGTGTTATGAGCAAGTTTCTTTCCAAGACTTCCCTTGAATGCTCAGTAAACTTGGGGGTTTCAAAGATCTAAGAGGCGTAGACGGTCTGTGTTGGCAGAGTGAACGACTACAGAAAATATGGAGTGTATCTCACTACTGAAAAGGGGGAGGGGGAGGAGCGAAGTTCATACTTTGAACGATGAAAATGAAAAGGTCCTTTGAAAACGTGTGGATCAAGTGGCTGCTACACGTTGTATAACGTCTCTCTTCCTATAACATATCTGGTTATTAGAATCGTTTCTAACATAAAAATCTCTGATTTATTTGACTATGTCCCCTTTATATACATAAGTATCTCTGATTTATTTGAATATGTCCCCTTTATATACATAAGTATCTCTGATTTATTTGAATATGTCCCCTTTATATACATAAGTATCTCTGATTTATTTGAATATGTCCCCTTTATATACATAAATATCTCTGATTTATTTGAATATGTCCCCTTTATATACATAAGTTTGGAGGTTATGAAATACCAGAGATTAGATATGCTGATGACACAG
Organism: Achatina immaculata; assembly: GCA_009760885.1. Lineage (NCBI taxonomy): Eukaryota > Metazoa > Mollusca > Gastropoda > Stylommatophora > Achatinidae > Lissachatina > Lissachatina immaculata. Next base: position 7,441,340 of record CM019702.1, read on the forward strand.
TATTACTATCCACAACACAAAAAGGAATGGAAAAGCTAATTATGTCTGTAAGAACAGCGAAGAGCAAAACCTCTATCTTAATGTGAAGAAAACGAAATTGATGACAACTGACAAAACAAACAAAGCAGCTGATATATGTATCAATGAGGACAAATTGGAAGAAGTGGAGAGTTTTGAATATCTTGGATCACTACTAACTAATAATGGAGACACAATGAGGGAAATTAAAAGGAGGACACCTATCACTCTTCACAAAGTAAAACAAATAAAGAATCTGTGGAGAGGAACAGACAGAACTACAAAAATAATATTTTTAAGGGCATGCATCTTTCCCATCGAAATATATGCCTGTGAGACCTGGACACTTAACAAAACAGCTGAGAAACACACAAATGCCTTTGAATGTAAATGCTACAGAAGAGTTATTCAAATATCATGGACATAAACAAGAACAACTATATCCATATTACAAGAACTTAATATTGAAGACGGTTGGCTAGCAAAGAAGATTAAAGATAGGAAATTTAAATATTTTGGATACATTAAACGTCATGATAATGTAGAGAAGACCGTCTTGGAAGGCTACATAATGGGAAAAAGAAAGAGAAGAAGACCAAGGCGAAGATGGCAGCAAGACATTGTTGATGATCTGCAAATGGATGCATCAGCAGCAGGGGATCTTGCTCACAACCGAGAGGCCTATAGGAGTGCTGTTAGGTAGGCAAAGTTCCGCAATGGACATGCAAATGAATGAATCATATACATAAGCATCTTTGATATATTTGAATATGTTCTTTTACATACATAAGCAACTCTGATTTATTTGAATATGTCCCTTTATATACATAAGCATTTTTGATGTATTTGAGTATTCTCTTTTATATACATAAGTATCTCTGATTTATTTGAATATGTCCCTTTATATACATATACATCTTTGGTGTATTTGAATATTTTCCTTTAAATTTATATCTAAAGGAGTGCATAAGTCCGGAAATAGGCATATCAGTCGGTGGAACGCAACCTCCTAAAGTTCAGCAACATTTCGATGTTGAGATGCAGCTGCTGGTTCCACGAAACCACCCAAGAAGTCAAGCATGATGGTTCCGTACAGGAACAATAAAAACGGTCAAATTTTACCAAGAGTCAGAGCAGCAGGTGTAGACGAGTAAATGCACGCGAAGAAAGATGCTCGTGAGTATTTTGAAAAGCAAGGCAGTCGTGAGTAAATAAGTTTGTTTTATAGTATAAACACATTGAAAATGACCTTTTAGGTGTGTGTGTGTGGGGTGGGGGTGGGGGGGGTGTAAGGATTGGGTGGGGGTGATGAGAGAGTGAAAGAGAGAGAGAAAGCGGGGGGAGAGCTAGTCAACGTTAGGAGAAAATTGCGAAACAAAGAACTAGACTTCAGACACTGATGTAGAGAACTACAGTACAGACATTGATGAAGAGAGCTACAGTACAGACATTGATGAAGAGAACTACAGTACAGACATTGATGAAGAGAACTACAGTACAGACATTGATGAAGAGAACTACAGTACAGACATTGATGAAGAGAACTACAACACAGGCACTGAACTACAACACGGAAATTGATGAAAAGAACTACAACACAGACATCGATGAAAATAACTATAACACAGGCATTGATGAAGTGAACTACAACACTGACATTTATGAAAAGAACTACAACATAGACATTGATGAAAAGAACTACAACACTGACATTGACAAAGATACTGATGAAGAGAACTATAGTATAGAAAATACCGAAAAGAAGTAGACCAAAGCTTGTGGACAAGTCAAGAAAGTTTGATGGAAAATCAAGACTTTCTGAAAGAAACATGACAATGATGTACACATAAAATCAGGTGTACCAGCAATAACTCACCTGTGGATGCACCCTCAGCAGTCTCGTGTGAGACACACTCCTCTTCGTTCTAGCATGAGGGACACCGGGATGGATGAAATGAAACTCGCTCTGAGATCCTAAAATCTGAAAGAGGAGAGAAAAAAAATCCAAAATCCCATGTTCATTTTTAAGGCTGTTTGATGCTCACACTAATCCCATCTTTGCTCGGAGAAGATAGCCAAAATGGCGGCTCAAAGATAGGATTATAACATGCTCAGTTTTAATGGTTATTAAAGTTCCCCCCCCCCCTCTTCTTTTTTTTCTTTAAGTATGGATTCATCTTTTTATAAGAAAATATCAGAAAAAATGAACTTAAATTTCTCTAGCAGATACCAACATTTTTACAACATCAATGTATAGCAACGACCCTTGTATCACTGCTGATTGAAAAAAAAAAGAACGCAGAGGATTTGGACACGTTTTTTTTTTAAATAAAGAAAAGGATGAAAGATCACAGTCATCATCGTTGGACTAATTATCAGCATCAACGGTGCAACTGTATCAAGAGCCATTGAAAGACTGAAATAGATCGAAGCTCGGCTGAAAGGCTGCGACGAACCTCTTTGAGAAGAAACTGCAAGGAAGGGAGATGAAGAAGAAAACAAAAAGATGAAATTTCATCACGTTCACATTAAGGGAAAATAAAAGCCCTCACATTTAACTCCCTTAGAAGTAGGGGCCGAAAGGAATATTGCCCATAATGTGATCCCGCTTTAGATTTCAGAATGGCGTCTTAGGCCTCATGTGGGAGAAAAAGAGACAAAGAATAATTTTACCCTTCCATATCTCTGGCCCTATATGTCCCATAAATCAGACTTTGGTTATTCAGAAGGTCATATTGGTGATCTAAGATAGTTATTGACACGCACTGGCAATGTGAAAAACAATTTTTAAACTATAATGAAAAAAAGAAGACGGAAATAAGAGAAGAAATGAAAAAAAATGTCTGAGAACCTAACTGTCGCCAAACAAAGTTTATGAAGGGCCACAACGAAGCGTCAGTATTTGAGCAGAGACTTTTTTTTATACCTTCAATACTGTCATCGATCTAATACCCGATTTCTATTCCTCTATACACACGCCAAGCCAAACCATTTACAATCACAATGTGCTAGCTGCACTGGAGCGAGTACCCAGCCATTTCAATCAAATACAGATTTCAGATAAGGTAGCAAGCATTACAGGGAACGTCAATACTCCAACGTGGCTTTGGGCATTTACTCACGAACTGGGCTTTTAAGCTGGACCCCACACTCCAACCCCACTCCACGGCTTGCCGATCTTCTTTATCAAACACTTTTACCTTTCCGCCTTCTCGTCCATTTGCTGAATGCTGGTAGGCATTGTGCTGCTAATGCACAATTTGCAGGCCCCAGCATCCACAAAAAAAAAGAAAAGCTTAACGACGTCAAGAGTGGATGTGCGATCGACATGTGACTTTTTGCTGCTGGTGGTGATGCTGTGAATTCTGCTCTCACGCCAAACTATTCACATCGTCCCTGTGGTTGACCGGGTTTTGTTGCCCCGGAGGACTGTCAGGGTTCTGTCGTCCATGTGGTTATCAGGGTTCTGTCTTCCCTGTGGTTGTCATGGTTCTATCGTCCCTGTGGTTGTCAGGGTTCTGTCGTCCCTGTGGCTGTCAGGGTTCTATCGTCCCTGTGGCTGTCAGGGTTCTATCGTCCCTGTGGCCGTCAGGGTTCTATCATCCCTGTGGCTGTCAGGGTTCTGTTGTCCCTGTGGCTGTCAGGGTTCTATCGTCCCTGTGGCTGTCAGGGTTCTATCATCCCTGTGGCTGTCAGGGTTCTGTCGTGCCCTCGTGCCCATCGTCACATTCTTTCTTCTACTCAGATACATCAGGTTTTTCGTTAATGCTGTAGATAATATCATAAAGAATAATGCAATAAAAAAAGGAGAAGCTACATAGAGCAGAGTTGACTTTGAAGTTGACGAGAAGTAGCAGGCATTTTGCATCTGCAGGGTCCTCTCCCCCACCCCACCCCTCAAAGTTCTTCTTAAGTCCTGGCGAAATAATTGAACAGAATCATCATCAACAAACCCAAATAGGAAATTTACCTTTCCCCATCCAATTATTCTTTTTGGGGAGGGCTTTATAGGTCACATGTAAGTGCACACTTTCCTTTAAACTTTCGTAGGCGTTGACATTTGCCGGTTACAAAAAGTTTTGATTTTATGAAAATGTGAGCCATCGGTACACCATAGAACAGTTACTCTTTCTTTGTTAGGCTTAAGTCCTGTTGCGCTAAATTCTTGGTTTCCACCCAAAGTTTATGTGAGCGAACATTTCTAGTAAGCCGCTGCTCCGCCAGCTTGAAAAGTCTGATCTGCTTCAGGGACACGGACAGTTTCAATTCTGTTAAATTTAAAATGTTTGTGGATTTTTTTTTTCTTCGAAAAGTCAGCCTTATTGGATCCCGGATTTTCAGATTTCTAATTTGTTTGTTTCTTTCTTAGAACCAATCCATCCATCCATCCATCCATCCATCCATCCATCCATCCATCCATCCATCCATCCACCCACCTATATCTATCTATCTATCTATCTATCTATCTATCTATCTATCTATCTATCTATCTATCTATCTATCTATCTATCTATCTATCTATCTATCTATCTATCTATCTATCTATCTGTCTGTCTGTCTGTCTGTCTGTCTGTCTATCTATCTATCTCGGTCCGTCTATCTATCTATCTATCGGTCCGTCCTTCCGTCCGTCTGTCCTGTGTCTGTCTGTCTATCTGTCTGTCTGTCTGTCTGTCTGTCTAACGAATTTCACTTAATGGTTTCTTTATATCAAACCCGCATGATCAGACACATCGGTGTAACATGTCATTTGCTGACACGTGGAGAACTCTTGCAAATCTCTGACTCCTTGAACCAGGCAAGGAAACTTTTGCTGATCGTGTCTGATTACCGCGGTGCTCAAATCTCCCGCGAGCTACGTCCTGGGCAAAGTGTTTCCGCTTCCGGTGTCTTCAGATATCACTTGCGTCGCTTCATTTGCCCCCGAGTCCAGAAGCCGTCATTACAAACTCTTCTAACGCGCTTTGTTTTGTAGCGTCCACTTGGATTTATTCTTGATTGTGTTCATTTATATCTTTTCTATGGGCGTGTTCATTTATCTCTTGATCTTTGCTCGTGTGGCCCTAGTTCTTGAGATAAAGGCTACCACAGTGATTCTTTATGGTCGATATGGCAACCATTGACGTGATATTTATGGTAGCAGCACTTTCCGAGAAACTTAACCTGGTCTTCTCAGGAAATGGAAGAAAGGACGTACTGGATCTTTAGTCCATGTCTCATAGTCTTCAGTACAATGTCGGCTGCGAAGAACAAAAGATCTTAATTATTTATCTCAGATAGCCTGTGGCTCTGTCCATTATGTTGGCCCCTACATCTCATTTCCACCCGTCTTCCGCTGTAACTCATATTTTGATCCGGTCAGAGTCATTGTGTGTATTTAAAACAAACACAAAAAAAAAAAAAACTATTGAATCCTGTATTTGTTAACTCTCTTTCTGCCATGAGTCATTTAAATGGCTTTTGTTTAAAAAAAAAATGCAGGAAAAATTAACTTCATCGATCTGGCTTTGTTCTGTGCTCATGGATATTTAGTTTTTGCTTGTTGCTGTTGCTATAGTTGCTAATGCAGATCCAACAATGACAGAATGAACCATGGAGAGAAGCTGTTAAGAAAGATAATACAGGGCAAAACCCACGGCAGTTATCATCTTGCTTCAAACCAGTCTTCTGAGAAGAAAGATATCATTATGTAATCTAATTTTAGGACTCCGGTCATTTCCCAGTTTAAAAAAAAAACCTTGGAAGTGTTGTGTTTATTTGTGCGGTCTTGTGATGTTTGTTTGGTAGTGAAAGAGTTAATCATGTATATTAGCACGAAAATAGCATCACAGGATAATGAAATAACAGGATATATTATTTGTAAAAAAAAAAATGTACCTGAAGGAGATATTCCTGGCACCCATTACTGCTTCTGTTCTGATGTAATCGATACTCCATAAGACTAGCGTAAATAGTAATGATTCCAAATCCGGATATGTTAATTATAATATCAGTAAACTGCAGTGTTTACCTTGGCAGTTCAGTTACAGTAATAGCGGAAGTAACAGTGGCGTGGTTATCTGCTAACAGTAACAACCCTCCAACTGTTAGTGAAAGAAATTTGTTATGCTTATTTTTCTTAGAAGCTTTGTGTTATTTTTTTCAGTCTGTCATTACAGACTTTCATGTTTTCTGTCTGCTTGTCTGTCTGTCTGCCTGCCTGTCTGTCTGTCTGCCTGTCTACCTGCCTGTCTGCCTGTCTGTCTGCCTGCCTGCCTGCCTGTCTGCCTGTCTGTCTGTCTGTCTGTCTGTCTGTCTGTCTGTCTGTCTGTCTGTCTGCCTGCCTGCCTGCCTGCCTGCCTGCCTGTCTGTCTGTCTGTCTGTTTACAGCAGAGCGAGGGGGCATGAAAGAAATCAAGGAAACGGAAAGTTTACCATACATGATATATTTGTCATACAATGATTACTATAACAATAGAGTAACCTGAGCTATTTAAAAAAAAATTAAAGACAGATGCTAGAACCCATTCCCTCTTTCTCTTCTGGGCACACATACACGCACATGCGCGCGCATAAATAAGAAAATAAAAGTTGACCGCACTTCACAAATAATAAAGTTTTATAGTTTAAAAAAATGTTTATAAGAAGTTCTGGAACGCGCTCTTACAGTAGGAGAGCCCTGGTTATTACAATGATCTTTTCTTATTGCATAACCACTTCTGTAGTGTAGTATACAATAACTGTAGTATTCCGCTAACAATAACTATTGTATTTTGTATAACATAGTATGATATTTTGTATAACAATGACATCAGATTATTTTGTATAACAATGACTACTGTATATTATACAAGAAATAACGGCTGTGGTTAAACTGGTTCTAGTTATAAACGTTGATAGGGGAATGTGGTTCAGTTTTACAAAACGATAGAGGGAGTGAGGAAAACGGGAGAAGCAAGTGGAAGAAAGTATGAAAGTAAGATGAGAATGTATAAATGAAAAACATACAACTTCCAACATTTCGGCATCAGCCTTTTTCAAAGATTACATAGAAGAACACCACAAGGCATAAATAAAAAGAGGAAAAAAAAACAAGTTAGCCGTGACATCCTCCTAGGTACAGAATTTATGTATTGTGTTGTTCAATGACTATAATATTTTGTAGAACAATGACTATTGCATTTTGTATAGCAATAACTACATTATTTTATATATCAATAACTGAGGCATCTTGATCAAAGAAAAAAAAAGTACAAGAGGCTTTGCCGACAGAGCTGAAATTCAATTTTTCGAAAGATATGCAAGAAACCTGGAAAGGTAGAAAACAATCTTTGCCAATTAGAAAAACCTGGACATTTAAAAAAATAGACAGCTAGAAAAAAGTCTGGACATGTAGAAAAAAATCTTGGGCAATGGAAAATGTATTGTCTTCTCCTGACTCCTTCCTCGTATATACCCTTCGGGCTGAGGGAATAGACGTCATGATAGGGCTCGGTAATTTTCCTCATATAATGGGATATTTAAGGTTTCTGTAATTTTCTCTCTCCATCTCTTTTGCGTGGGCAATAGTTGATACATGTTCATGTTGGGAAGGTTAATACATGTTCATGTTGGGAAGGTTAATACATGTTCATGTTGGGAAGGTTAATACATCTTCATGTTGGGAAGGTTAATACATGTTCATGTTGGGAAGGTTAATACATGTTCATGTTGGGAAGGTTAATACATGTTCATGTTGGGAAGGTTAATACATGTTCATGTTGGGAAGGTTAATACATGTTCATGTTGGGAAGGTTAATACATGTTCATGTTGGGAAGGTTAATACATGTTCATGTTGAGAGGGTTAATACATGTCTGTATTGACACAGTTAATAAAAGTCCATTTTGGCACGTTTAATACTTGTCCGTGTTGTCATGGTTAATACACCTCCATGTTGGTACGGTTAATACATGCCCATTTTGTCACGGTTAATACATGCCCATTTTGTCACGGTTAATACATGTCCATGTTGGCACGGTTAATAAATGTCCATGTTGGCACGGTTAATAAATGTCCATGTTTGCACGGTTAATACATGTCCATGTTGTCACGGTTAATAAATGTCCATGTTGTCACGGTTAATAAATGTCCATGTTGTCACGGTTAATAAATGTCCATGTTTGCACAGTTAGTACATGTCCATGTTGGCACGGTTAATACATGTCCATGTTGGCACGGTTAATAAATGTCCATGTTGGCACGGTAAATATCCATGTTTGCACAGTTAGTACATGTCCATGTTGGCACGGTTAATAAATGTCCATGTTGGCACGGTTAATAAATGTCCATGTTGGCACGGTTAATAAATGTCCATGTTTGCACAGTTAGTACATGTCCATGTTGGCAGGATGATTTCGTTAATTTTGGTTTCATTTCAATGTCGTCTCTTTCAAAAATGTAATCACCCATCTAACATTCCCACGAATTGGACCTTCTAGGAAAAAAAAAAAAGATGAGCTGTGAGCGTGGTCCCTGCAGAATTTTCTCATCAGTTTTCATGGGGAGTTAATAATTTCAATTCACACAGAAAGCTTACGCGAGTCGCATCTCTTTTAATCGTGAGCAAATAGTCCCTAGAATAGAATTTTAAGCATTAAGCAGAGAATAAAACTAGTAGTTCTATTCGACTGAAACTGTCGATTGCTGCCATTCCTGCAGCACGCGCTTGGTGGTCTGACAGAGCGCTGACCTACTTTCGCGATTAGGACGCATTTAAAAAGGAGACATTACTGTTATAATGATGTTAAATAATCATTAAATATATACATCAATATACTGTAAGGACACACGGCTACTGTTTTGGTGAAGCAGACGCGAAAATTCACGCGGGCTCATTGTTGTGATACGTAATATAATTGATGGGATGACCTTCTTCCTGGACGTTTACCGGCTGTGCATTCACTTCCGTGTGCCTTTATGCTGTCTTACTTGGGCTGCGTCAGATTCCCGTCAGTGTCTCGCAGCCTGAAGCATGACCGCATCCAAGTAATGCCAGCTGTTGCTCATGGCTTCTACACTTCTCCAGCGCTTTGTTTTTCTCTTTGGTCGTTCTCTGTTACCTCTTCTTTCCAGCGTCAGTCAAGTGGTGTTTCTAGCAAAGAGAAAAACCCTTGCCAGCTAGAAAAACCCTGAAAAGTTAAAAAAAAAAAACCTTGCCAGCTAGAAAAACTATGAACAGCCAAAAAACCCCTCGCCAGCTAGAAAAACACTGAAAAGCTAAAAAAAAAACCTTTGCCAGTTAGAAAAACTTTGAACAGCTAAAAAAACCTTTGCCAACTAGAAAAAAACTCTGCCAGGTAGAAAAACCCTGAAAAGCTAAAAACAAACCCTTGCCAACTAGACAAACCCTGAAAAGGTAAAAAAAAGCCCTTGCCAGCTAGAAAAACCCCGAAAAGCTAAAAAAAACCCTTGTCAGCTAGAAAAATATGAACAGCTAGAAAAACCATTGCCAGCTAGACACAAAAAAAAAATTGCCAGCTAGAAAAACGCTGAAAAGCTAGAAAAACCCTGAAAAGCTTAAAAAACCATTGCCAGCAAGAAAAACCACGAACAGGTTTAAAAAAAAACCCTTGTCAGCTAGAAAAACCTTGAACAGCTAAAAAAAACTATTCTCACCAAGAAAAATCATGAATAGGTAAAAAAAAGTCTTGCCTGCTTTAAAAACCCTGAACAGGTTAAAAAACCCGTGCCTGCTAGAAAAACCATGAAAAGCTAAAAAAAAAACCCTTGCCAGCTAGAAAAATCCTGAACAAAAAAAACCTTTGCCTGCTAGAAAAACCATGAAAAGCTAAAACAAAACCCCTTGCCAGCTGGAAAAACCCTGAACAGGTAAAAAAAAAACCCCTTGGCTGCTAGAAAAACCCTGAAAAGGTAAAAAAAAACCCTTGCCAGTTAGAAACACCCTGAACAGGTTAAAAAACCCGTGCCTGCTAGAAAAACCATGAAAAGCTAAAAAAAAAAACCCTTGCCAGCTGGAAAAACACTGAACAGGTAAGAAAACCCTTGCTAGTTAGAAACACCCTGAACAGGTTAAAAAATCCGTGCCTGCTAGAAAAACCATGAAAAGCTAAAAAAAAGACCCTTGCCTGCTAGAAAAACCCTGAAAGGTTAAGAAAAATCCAAAATCCTCTTCAGCTAGAAGAACCCTTGTCAGCTTAAAACATCCCCGAAGAGCTAGTAAAACCCTCGCCAGCTATAAAAACCCTGAACAGGTAAAAAAACATTGTAAGCTATAAAAGCCCTGAACAGGTAAAAAAAAATCCATTGTAAGCTAGAAAAACCACGAACAGCTAAAAAAAATCCCTTAGCTAGAGGGACCCCTGTCAGCTAGAAAAACCCCGAACAGCTAATAAAAAACAAACCATTTCTCGCTAGAAAGTACGTTGATCGCTTCAGTTACCGGTCCTATTCTGCTCTAATTATGTCCACGTCTTCTTTGTTTGCTTTGTCGATCTGATGGAATAATGATATCGCATTATAAAACGACCGACCGAGGGGAAAAAAAAAAGAAACAAACGAAGAGGTCCTCTGAGAAGTTGAAACGAAAACTAGTTACAATTATAGGAAAAAGACAGCTTCCTGGATATGCCATGAGAAGATAACTGTTGGATAACTTTGTATTGACTTGAAAAAAAAAATTCAAGGGAAAAAGAAAGATAGTGATAACAAGATTAAAAACAGAAATGATCCCAGTGGACTGATCACGTGTCATGAAAAATAAAAGCTGTGGAAGTGACTAGAAAGAAAACATCAAGGATCGCGCAAGATGAAGAAGCGTGAACCCCAGTGCTATCCGGCGCGACACACAGTGAACGAATAAATAACCACGCAAGTAAACAATTTTCGTTGATAGCAGAGCCAAGGAAAAAGAAATATGAAGAAATAATCAATGAAATGACATCTTCAGTACATCGGTTGCTATAATCACGCAGTTGTGTTTAAAGAAGAAAGAAATCTTTACAAATGTTCCAGCATTCGCGGGCCGAACTCGAAGGATGACATTCTGATGTTAAACAGGGGAGACCAAAAAAAACTCTCAGAAACTCGTTATTAGAGCCAAACAAACAGCACCGGTCTCAATCGTTTCTTGGGTTTGTCTTAAAGACCGAACTGAATTTGATAGGCTTCCAGTTTTATTGGAGCGAATTGCACTCCAAGAAATAATTCAAACCTTCATCTTCGATGCAGAAAGACGCAATTATACAAGATTGTTTTTGTTCTGAAACCACAGCATGAAGTTCAGCTTCTATTTTTAGCCTGTAAATGCATGTATTCTAACTGTTTATATGTGTTATCCAGCTGAATTGTAGATACTGGCGGATTTGATCGAAGTTACTTTTGCTTCCAGCCAATGGTTTAGTGAAGATTTATTTCTTGAGTTGGTAACACATAATACACGACTATTGTTTGTCTACATGCAACATAAATAGAAAACCCTTGGTGGGTTTTTCTAACAACAACACACACACACAAAACACATCAATATCTAGGCTGTGTACTCATTTCTTTCGTGGCAAGAGAAATTAAATTTACTGAACATAAAAACTGGGCCATATTAGTTTATCTTCTCTAACGTGAAATAACATCTTATTTTGAGCAGAAAGGACTGCGCTAGCGCCAAAGTGCATTTCATAGGTTGGGAGATGTTTTAAATTTGAGACAGCCAAGACCTAGAAGATCAGAGATAGTATAGACCCTGGAGATTAGAGACAGCCAAGACCCTGGAGATAAGAGATAGTCAACCCTAGAGGTAAGAGATAGTCAAGACCCGAGAGATACGACCCGAGAGATAAGAGATAGTCAACCCTGGAGGTAAGAGATAGTCAAGATTCGGGAGATAAGAGATAGTCAACCCTAGAGGTTAAGAGATAATCAACCCTAGAGGTTAAGAGATAATCAACCCTAGAGGTTAAGAGATAATCAACCCTAGAGGTTAAGAGATAATCAACCCTAGAGGTTAAGAGATAATCAACCCTAGAGGTTAAGAGACAGTCAACCCTGGAGGTAGGAGATAGTCAACCCTAGAGGTAAGAGATAGCCAACCCTAGAGGCTAAGAGATAGTCAACCCTGTAGGTAAGAGATAGTCAACCCCAGAGGTAAGAGGTAGTCAACCTTAGAGGTAAGAGATAGTCAACTCTGGAGATAAGAGATAGTCAACCCTAGAGGTTAAGAGATATTCAACCATGGAGGTAATAGATAGTCAACCCTAGAGGTAAGAGATAGTCAACCATAGAGGTAAGAGATAGTCAACCCTAGATGTAAGAGATAGTCAAGCCTAGAGGTAAGAGATAGTCAAGATTCGAGAGATAAGAGATAGTCAACCCTGGAGGTAAGAGATGGTCAAGGCTGGGAGATAAGACAAAATGTAAACCCTGGATGTAAGACATAGTCAAGACTGGGAGATAAGAGATGGTCAAAACCAAGGAGTTATCGAAGACTATGGAGAGAAGAGATAGTCAAGATTTAGAGATATTCCTGACCCTATTCTCCCTACACAGAGATGTGCTGTTTCGTTATTGTAGTCTACGTGACCTGCGTTTGGAACTGATCTCTTACCCGAGGTAATGGGGCTTGCAGGAAAACTGGCATCTTGTACTCACTTCAGGACTTGAACCAAGTAAGAACTATAACCCACCGACAGAATCGATGCATGTGTTTTTCAAAGATCGTTCCTCACAATGAAAGAGTTAACTCCACAGTTAAGAGCCCCCCCTTTCTCCCCCCCCCCCCCCACCTTTCCAAAAAATGGAGACACACTAGAACAAGTGACAAAATACATATATTTAGGGGTCATGATAAAACACTTGATGGGGAATGAGAAACAGAGATTAATAGAATAGGCCTGGACAACTGAACATGCGACAAAATAAGTGAAAAAGTATTTATGTCAAAACCTACACACAACAGTAGAGTCATGAAGTGTTATGTACAGTTTAGAACTTTCTTCAGTGTAGAAGCGTAGACACTACGTGTAGAAGCGTAGACACTAAGTGTAGAAGCGTAGACACTAAGTGTAGAAGCGTAGACACTAAGTGTAGAAGCGTAGACACCAAGTGTAGAAGCGTAGCCACTAAGTGTAGAAGCGTAGCCACTAAGTGTAGAAGCGTAGACACTAAGTGTAGAAGCGTAGACACTAAGTGTAGAAGCGTAGACACTAAGTGTAGAAGCGTAGACACCAAGTGTAGAAGCGTAGCCACTAAGTGTAGAAGCGTAGCCACCAAGTGTAGAAGCGTAGACACTAAGTGTAGAAGCGTAGCCACCAAGTGTAGAAGCGTAGCCACTAAGTGTAGAAGCGTAGCCACTAAGTGTAGAAGCGTAGACACTAAGTGTAGAAGCGTAGACACTAAGTGTAGAAGCGTAGACACTAAATAAGAAAATGCAAAAATAAATTTGAGGCAGTTAAACATTGAATAGTAAGGCGAATTCCGGGCAAAGGAAAGAGAGAAAACAAGCAAAGAAGAACTAAATCAATTGTAACTAAAATGAGAAATAATAGGAAAAAGCTCATTAGGACCAGACAGCTGAAATATTTTGGTCATGTCAGGAGGCGTGAGACAGTAATGAAAACCATACTAGAGGAAGAAGCAGAAAATAAAAAAAAACAAAAAAGAGCACGAGGTTGAAAACGATAAAGATTGATGGATAAACGTAAAAAAACAAACAATGGACTAGACTGAAACTGGCTAGCGCATTGTAAAAACGAGGGACCAAGCCAGTTTGTGGTCCGTTGCACCCAACACTCCATGGAAAGAAAGATCAGTCAGTCAGTCAGTCAGTCAGTCAGTCAGTCAGTCAGCCATTTGCCTGTCCCTTGCGGAACTTTGCCTCCCTAACAGCTCTCCTGTAGACCTCTTGGTTGTAAGCAAGATGCCCTGCTGCTGATGCATCCATGTGCAGATTATCAACGATGTCTTGCAGCAGTCTTCGTCTTGGTCTTCCTCTCTTTCTTTTTCCCATTATGTACCCTTCCAAGACGGTCTTCTCTAAATTCTCATGATGTTTAATGTGTCCAAAATGTTTTACGTTTTCTTTGTTTAATCCTCTTTACTAGCCAGCCTTCTTCAATATTAAGTTCTTGTAGTATGAATATATTTCTTCTTTTTTATGTCCATGAAATTCGAAGAACTCGTCTATAGCATTTACATTCAAAGGCATATATATGAGTTTCTCAGCTGTTTTGTTAAGACTCCAGGTCTCACAAGTTTATGTTGCGATGGGAAAGATACATGCTTTTAAAATCTTATTTATGTAGTTCTCTCCACAACTTCTTTAGTTGTTTCACACAGGGTGATGAAAATAATTACATAAAAAAACATCACTGCTGGAAACAGCGATAGTGCCACAGACTGCATTGAATAAGGAGAAAAAAACAATGGCGTGAGAAGGATAGCCAGAATATTAAGCTCATAAAGAACTATCTGACAGTGGCTTAATCCCGCTATCTGACAGTGGCTTAATCCCGCTATCTGACATTGGGATTCACGTAAACATTGTAACATTATCTTACTTCCCTGAAATTTGACTGCGGACGTTTCTGGAACTGGATTCTGGATTTGTTTAGTTATGGGTGATGCGAAGAAAGCCATGACTCACGGAAACTTGACTGATTTTCTGAAACTGTGCATAGAGCCATGACTCACAGAAACTTGACTGGTTCTCCGAAACTGGATATAGCAATTGTTGCGTTCCAGATGGAGCAATGAAGTATACTCATGCAAACCAAGACTCACAGAAACTTGACTGATTCCCTGAAACTGGGTATAGAGCCATGACTCTCAGAAATTTTACTATTCTCTGAAACTGGGCATAGGATTTGGTGATCTCTGGCTAGATCGATGATATCCACGAAGACAAGCCATGAAAACGTCATTATTAGTGAAGAAGGTACTAGCATTACGTTACAAGAAATCATCTCTGCAATGGAAAGAAGCTGATAGTTTGGCTCACTGTGCCGTCATCGCAGATGTACAAGCACTGGATCGAGCCGGTATTATCAATTCGCTTAGAGAGACAGGCGAAGTGGAGGACTTTCCGAGAAGCGAATCTACATCGTTGGTTAAACTGAGAGAGCTGGGGGTACGGACTGCACGGCCATGAATGAAAGGCATGTAGGGGCGTGAGAGGACTTGTAAACCAACACAGGACGGGCACTACTGGCCGCAGGATGCTGATGGGTATACTGAAGATGGAGAGAGGTCTGAGCACCTATGGACATACCCGGAGTGCAATGGTGATGATCCAAACCATAAACCATAAGAAGTAATCATTCATTCATTCATTCATTTGCATGTCCCTTGCGGAACTTTGCCTCCCAAACAGCACTCCTGTAGGCCTCTTGGTTGTGAGCAAGATGGCCTGCCGCTGACGCACCCATTTGCAGATCCTCAACGATGTCTTGCAGCCATCTTCGCCTTGGTCTTCCTCTTTCTTTTTCCCATTATGTACCATTCCAAGACGTATAAAAATTAAATCGCTATTTTCGTGAGTTATACGATGTAGATCTAGGGGAAACAATCTGCATATCCGAGAATATCATCGCCTATCACAATATCACTGAGAATAAGACAAATTTTTATTGAATTTTATATACGTAACCGTTCTTTGTCAATTCGTCTCTGTGTATGCAAGAAGAGAAAGAACATCTTTGTAAATCTTGGGCAGGAAGTAACAACGGAACTTCTATACAACAGCACAAAAGTCAACATTCGCTGGTCACTTACAAACCACAATCTGTACTAAAGTTTGGTGATAATAGCTCATGTGATAACAGTCGCCTCAGAAGTTTATTTGTAGTCAAGTAGTATGTACAAATTAACCGAGCCGTTTTGCAAATTTAGCTCTTTTGTCATCATATCTGTGCGAACCCAGCGTACATACGATCCCATAACACGAACCCACTTTCGGTGAAACCATGTAAGACGAGAGAAGTCTTCTTCTTCTTCTTCTTCGCAGTAGGGACTGCTTCTGGTTGATGTTACGTAGACTGTTACGTAGATTTTCCTCCGTTTTCGTCGACTTGTGATGTGATATCTATCCCTCTATTCCTTTTCAGACTCTATGGTCTTCCATCTTTATTGTACTTACAATTTTTTTAAAATATTATTTTCATCTCCCTTACCTATGCCACAAAGCTATGTTTTTCATTTTCATTTTTCTTCTTTTTTATTTATGTACTGTGTTGTTTTTGTATGTAATCTTTGAAAAAGGCTGATGCCGAAATATTGGATGTTGTATGTTTTTAATCTGTATATTCTCTGATTACTTTTATACT
Organism: Achatina immaculata; assembly: GCA_009760885.1. Taxonomy (NCBI): domain Eukaryota; kingdom Metazoa; phylum Mollusca; class Gastropoda; order Stylommatophora; family Achatinidae; genus Lissachatina; species Lissachatina immaculata. Next base: position 7,457,649 of record CM019702.1, read on the forward strand.
TCTGCCATTTGTGGTTTTTTTTTTCTTACTTTCCTCACTTGCTCTATCGCCTTGTAAAATTGAACCATACACATCTATCGACCTTTATTACGAGATTCGTACATGAAAGGTAATTTCCTTCTGACTTGACTCTCCACAGCCTTGGGTGCAAGACACATTCTGGGACGTTATAAAACTCGGAGAATGACGCTGATGGAGATGAGAAACTTGTGGCTTGCCTTGCCATTCTCTAATTACCTTCATTTCTCTGACGGTTACGCTTGTTTTTTTTTCTTTTCTATGCTTTTAATGTAGATCTCTGTTTTTCTTACGTTTTCCCACGTGACTTTTCTATCCGGCTTAAGACAGCTTTGAAGTTTCCATTAGTGCTTTTTAAAAATCATTTTAGGGAGACTGAAGACATGTAAGGACATGATATGACAAGAGAGAGAGAGAGAGAGAGAGAGAGAGAGAGAGAGTGCTTATTCTTGGAGGGTATGGGGGGCATGAAGGAAGATTTAAACACACCAATCTGTGACGTACAAACAGAGATGTTACGGAACATTTACAAAGAAATACACAAAACGAAATGCTGCAAATTGCTGAAGGTAAGCACCAACAGAGCATTTAAAAGTGTTTTTCTTCTTCTCTATAACAGAAGTCCAAAAACATATTTAAATCTCTGATAAATAAATATAGAAATGTAGATATACCAAAAATACGAAAACTGTCAACAAAGACATAGAAACACAATAGAACAAAGATATAGAAACACAATAGAACAAAGATATAGAAACACAATAGATCACACAGAAGGACACCAAAGAAGAAACAAGCATACACACACACAAAACGTGAGTAGAGATAAACAATAATTCGAGAAGAGACAGACGCACAGAAAGACACCCCATAAAAGACAGACATCCAGAAAGAAATGAGAGAAGAGATAGGGCACACAGAAATATATGAGAGAAGAGACAGGGCACACAGAAACATATGAGAGAAGAGACAGACATACAGAAACATATGAAAGAAGAAACAGGCACACCTAAACATATGAGAGAAGAGACAGCTACACATAAACATGAGAGAAGAGACAGATACACATAAACATATGAGAGAAGAGACAGACTCACAGAAAGACATGGCAGAAGGGACACATATACAGAAAGACACGAGGGAAGAGACGGAGGTACAGAAAGACTTGAGAGAATAAGAGATAGACGTACAGAAACCCATGAGAGTAAAGACAGACATACGGTAACATATGAAAGAAAGACGGACACACAAAACGACATGGGAGAAGATTCAAACACACAAAAAGACGCAACAAAACCTCGAGAGACTAAAACTACTTGGAAACAGCAAAATTTCCCGATGTTTCTCATTAGTTTTCCATTAGGGCTTCCATCCGCGTGTTTTTTTCTGAAATAGCCTGTACTTATCAGAGCCCTTTGCTCTAAGAAACCCGACCGCAGCTGGTGTCTGATACAAACAGAATACTAACTACCCGATTACTCACCGCCCAAGCACTCATAGCAAAGTTCTCTGCATCCGTACTTACACATTGTCTCTATGGCTCCGGGGGGCTGACGCATCGCTGTCCTTTTCTACTTAATGTAGTCCAGGCTAACAACATAATCTAACACTAACATGTTGTTCCTGTGTCAGACAATATATCGATTTAATCAATCTTCATGTCCGCCTGTTTGTCGGTCTGTCTTTGGAATGTTTTCCCTGCAACAAAACTTGGCAGGAAGAAATGTTAAATGAGCCCCGTTTCTCCGTATCTTGCCTTCTACTTATCGGTTTTACATTTCCGTTTTCGTTTTCGGAATTCTATTACAAGTTGTTTTGAATTATTAGCTTTCATTGTTTCAGATCCTCTTCTTTGGAGTTCGTGCGCTGCTGTAGTTAGTCATCCTGATCTGATGTTCTTTCATCTCTGACCAGTCGTTAGTTGACCTGTTGTGATGTTGTTCCGTCTATGAAAACCATAATGGGACTGTTGTAATGTTCTTCTGTCTCTGAAAACCATAGTGAGACTGTTGTGATGTTCTGCCGTTTCTGAACAATCGTTACTCAGTCTGTTCTGATATTCTTTGACTAGATTGTGGAAGGACAGACACACACAGACAGACAGACAGACAGGCAGACAGGCAAGCAGGACGGACAGACAGACGGACGGACATACAGACAGACAGATTGACAGACAGACAGACGGACGGACGGATAGACGGAAGAATGGACAGATAGAAGGCAGACGGACGGACGGACAGACAGACAGACAGAGGGACAAACAGACGGACAGATAAACGGACGGACGGACAAACAGACAGTTCAATTCCCCTACAATATTTAACTTACTGCCGATATAAGATTTCGGGAAGTAGGAGAAAGCGTAGAAACCCACTTCTCCGTTCTTCCGAAATGGATGATCCTTTTGCTACACATACATGTGGCAGAGATCATCACACCTGCACGCACGCACGCACGCACGCACACAAGCAGGTCTTGATCAGTGCGAGCAAAGAACTTCGTGAGTTAGTCCCACTCTTACAGTACTGGACAACACGAAATCGGCCTGTACACTCCTCAGCCATCCCGAATAGACCTTCCAAACAAAAGCAAACAAAAACTAAAAAAAAAAAAACTCAGTAATTTTTCTTAGAGAAAAAAAAACAACAGAACCCTACATAAATCACCGTCACTGCTAAACTAAATACTTTCACTGGTAAAATCTTTTTACTTTTCGACCAAATCACACAGTCGACGAATACTTGACAAAGAAATCCACTCAGCTACTTCGACACAGAAAACCACTTTTGCGCCTTGTTAGCCGATAGAACGACGTTCCTCAACCTTTTGTCCCGGTCATGTACTATTTGTGTTCATAATTTGAGCAAACATAATTTTTTTTAAAAAGTTAGTTATGCTTCCTTTACTTATAAATCAAATTTTCATTCACATGATGTAATATATCACCGAATTAATGTTTGGAAGGGTACATAATAGGAAAAAGAAAGAGAGGAAGACCAAGGCGAAGATGGGTGCAAGACATCGTTGATGATCTGCAAATGGATGCATCAGCAGCAGGCCATCTTGCTCACAACCGATAGGCCTACAGGAGTGCTGTTATGGAGGCAAAGTTCCGCAAGGGACATGCAAATGAATGAATGAATGAATTTTTCGCTGAAACTGATTGCCACAGAAAAACCAAAACATACAGGAACAAGTAAACTATATTTCATACACAGGTAACAAAATTATATGGAATACTGCATATCCACTGATACAGAATATTGAACCAGGGCATGAATGTGTATCCCAGTCATTCAGAAGAATGATGGAAATCCAAATAAAAAGCAAAAGAGTGAGAGGACAACAGTACACAGGTGGGTAGACAATAATTAAGAGCCTAGAAAGACATAAAGAACACTTTTATGGATATAAACTGGTATGGGGGGGGGGGATACGGAAGCCTACGTCAAGCAAACTTCCAGATCCATAGCGTGGATATCCATTTCAGCATATTTTAATGCACATACAAACTTCAGCAAACCTTCAGTGCGGATAGCCGTATCATCCAAGCTTTACTGTTGATATTCATGGAAATAAATCTTCAGTGTGGAGGTGACACATAATAATATAACGATTCGAAGAAAAAATAAGGAGACTCTTCTCTTGAAATCACTGATTCTGTTCTGTGACATTACATACTCAGTTCTGCGACATTACTGACCCTGCTCTGTGACATTATTGTGTCCGTTATTTAACGCTAATGTCTCTGTTCTGTGGCATTACCGTATCTCCTCTGTGACATTAATGACTCTGTTCTGTGACATTACTGACTCTGCTGTGACATTACTTACTCTTTTTCTGTGACATTTACTGACTCTGCTTTGTGACATTACTGACTTTACTCTGTGACATTTACTGACTCTACTCTGTGACATTACTTACTCTGCTCTGTGATATTACTTACTCTACTATGTAACATTGCTGACTCTGCTCTATGACATTACTGACTCTGTTTTGTGACATCACTCACTCTGTTCTGTGAAATTAGTTTCTCTGTTATTTTAATAACACTACTGTCTCTGTTCTGTGGGAAATACTGTCTCTGTTCTGTGGGAAATACTGTCTCTGTTCTGTGGGAAATACTGAGTCTGTTTTGTGTGATATTACTGACGTTGTTCCGTGTGGCATTACTGACGCTGTTTCGCGAGACACCGGTTGAGAAACACCGTGACAGAGGAAGTGACATCACACCAACATGATCGATTTTCTCTGAGCGGAGTTCAGTGAACAAGAAAATTCCACTTCAACCATCACATGAATCACAACAAGAGACTCCCTGTTCCTTCATGTTCATGTCCGGCGATTTAAGACTTTAATATTTTCTGTTATCGAGTTTGAAATCGTCTGACTGGGCTTTGTGCAGAAAGAGTTTTCTGCCTGGAAATTGAGTGTAAAGGTCACCCCAGCTGACACAATTTACGAAGCTGTATTCGATCAGTCGAGGAAACTGACAGACGGACAGGCAAGCATGGAGGTAGTAAAAGACACGGGCAGGGGAGGGCAGAAAGGCAGAGAGCACTATTTGGAAAGATAGACAGACAGACAGACAAACAAGCAGATAGATAGATAGATAGATAGATAGATAGATAGATAGATAGATAGAGAGTACGCCAATATAGCTAACAGGAATTCATTCACTCATTCATTTGCATGTCCCTTGCGGAACTTTGTCTCCCAAACAGCACTCCTGTAGGCCTCTCGGTTGTGAGCAAGATGGCCTGCCGCTGATGCATCCATATACAGATCTTCAACGATGTCTTGCAGCCATCTTCGTTTTGGTCTTCCTCTCTTTCTTTTTCCCACTATGTATCCTTGCAATACGGTCTTCTCTAAATTATCATGACGTTTAATGTGTCCAAAATATTTAAGTTTTCTCTCTTTAATCCTCTTTACTAGCCAGCCTTCTTCAATATTAAGCTCTTGTAGTATAGATATATTTGTTCTTTTTTGTGTCCATGATATTTGAAGAACTCTTATGCTAACAGGAAACCAAAAACAAAAAAAAACTGAACAAAAGAGCGCCATTGAGGCAAAAAAGATATCTGAGGCACATAACAGGCAACTTTTGATGCTGAAAGGGTGAGGATAATGATGATAACGAACAGAAATTGAGTAGTTAAAAGCGGAAAGAACATACAAAAAACCCCGTAAAGATTAAGTGCTGTGTTGTCCCGAGGATAAAGGACTACCTACTTAGAGCAAGAATGTTGTCGTTTGTTCAGAGGATAGAAGTATAGAACGGACGAGAGAGAGAGAGTGCGAAAGAGAGTGAGAAAGAGAGTGTGAGAGAGAGAGAGAGAGAGAAAGAGAGTGAGAAAGAGAGTGAGAGAGAGTGAGAAAGAGAAAGTGAGAGTGAGAGTGAGAAAGAGAACGAGAAAGAGAGCGAGAAAGAGAGTGAGAGTGAGTGAGAAAGAGAGTGAGAGAGAGAGATTGAGAATGAGAAAGTGAGAGTGAGAGTGAGAAAGAGAGTGAGAAAGAGAGCGAGAAAGAGAGTGAGAGTGAGTGAGTGAGAAAGAGAGTGAGAGAGAGTGAGAATGAGAAAGAGAGTGAGAGAGAGAGTGAGTGAGAAAGAGAGCGAGAGAGAGTGATAAAGAGCGAGAGAGAGTGAGAGAGAGTGAAAGAGAGTAAGAGAGAGTGAGAGAGAGAGTGTGAGAATGAGAGAGTGTGAGAGTGAGAGAGAGTGAGAGAGAGTGAGAGAGAGTGAGAAAGAGAGTGAGAAAGAGAGTGAGAGAGAGTGAGAAAGAGAGAGAGAGAGAGTGAGAAAGAGAGTGGGAGAGAGTGAGAAAGAGAGTGAGAGAGTGAGTGAGAAAGAGAGAGAGTGAGAAAGAGAGTGAAAGAGATTGAGAGTGAGAAAGAGAGCGAGAAAGAGAGTGAGAGTGAGTGAGAAAGAGAGTGAGAGAGAGAGAGTGAGTGAGAAAGAGAGCGAGAGAGAGAGAGTGATAAAGAGCGAGAGAGAGTGAGAGAGAGTGAAAGAGAGTAAGAGAGAGTGTGAGAATGAGAGAGTGTGAGAGTGAGAGAGAGAGAGAAATGAGTAAAATGGCTAGACAGAAATAACCAATCAGCTCTCTAAATAAAACATCCCCGGATGTACATCAGTGGAAGCCGTCAGAAAGCGGCCGCCAGTGTAGTAGAGACTGCAAGTGACGCTGATCATTCCAGGGTGGAGCGGAAGTCATTCTGAGAAGCTGGGATTCTGGGATCCCTTCTTTAGAATCAATAGCGACATCCAGACACAATTTCACAGTGGCAGTCTTCTGTTTAGGAAACAGAATTAACCCCCCTGTGACATAGTGCACACAAGTACACCAAAATATTCTCTCGCCGTTCGCCGGCATTTGACAAAGAGTAAAGCTTTGTTCGAGCATGTTTCCTGTGTCTCAAATGTGGTCCTAGTGTAGACTTTATACCACTGGTTGTACAATTCCTGTTGAGATATTTCTCAAAAGGACAGCCCCCCCCCCCCAACCATCACTCTCCAGTGGGATAGCGTTATAGAGAGGATTTGAAACCTTTATTTTCGTTCAGTTCATTCTTATCTCGGCCTTGTAGTTGAATTTCATTATATACTTTAACAACAACAACAACAACAACAACAACAACAACAACAACAACAACACAGGAGTTCACCATTGAGTTTACTGGTTACAGGTGGTGTCTGTGTAATACACAATGAACTACACGTACATTTGAGACTTTTCCTTTAGTGAAGTGGCAAATCTCTGCAGCAGCCTACTGTTGATGGGGTACCAGTCAGTCAGTCAGTTAGTCAGTCAGTCAGTTAGTTAGTCAGTCAGTCAGTCAGTCAGTCACATGTCCCTTGCTGAACTTTGCCTCTCTAACAGCACTGCTGTAGGCCTCTCGGTTGTAAGCAAGATGCCCTGCTGCTGTTGCATCCATTTGCAAAATTATCAACGATGTCTTGCAGTCATCGTTCATTCCAAAGAACTGAAACCCAAACAGGAACATGGAAGGTGAGGTACTAGAACACAGAATATGCAAGAGTATTGATTGTGGGTGCTTCCCAAGATACTCCTCCGGATACTAAAAAACAAATTTTGTCTCGCCTCTTTATTTCGACACCTTTCATCCATACTTCTCTCTATTTTCCTCTTTCTTTCTCTCTCTCTCTCTATTCCCCTCCCCCCCCCCCCCCCGCCCCCAAAGCAATTATGGATTTCGTGAAAAGTCCCATCAGCTACTTCACCTACCAAAAGTTACACTACATAAGCAGAAGCTTGTAACAAAGTAATTAGCTACGTGAAAGTTTTTAAATGAAAAATATTAACGGGCATTACGCGCACCCATGTATAACGCGCGCGTCTTTGCGTACATGAACAGGTGTGTATCTATGTGCGTGCTTGCGAGTGTGTATATCTGGATTCGTGTGTGTTCTACAGACAGACAGACAGACAGACAGACATTTACATATATACATGGATGGGTGAGTTTTAGGACGGACGGAGGGACAGACAGACAGATAGATAGATAGATAGATAGATAGATAGATAGATAGATAGATAGATAGATAGATAGATAGATAGATAGATAGATAGATAGATAGATAGATAGATAGATAGATAGATAGATAGATAGATAGATAGATAGATAGTTAGTCATGTTGTTTATTGTACTCCGGAATAATTCTTTTAACGTGTTACAAATGAATATTTTGGTTACAGACGGTAGCAAATGTAGAAAATATGAGATATACCATATGAAACGACAGATCAAAACATTCCTGAATACATTAAACATTATGTCAAAAAATGCAAGATAAAGATTATAAAGAATATCTAGTTCACTCTTCATCCAGTTTCAACAGAAAATAAGAGAGATATATGATTTCTAAGTCTATGAAATACTGAGGAAAATATAGGGAAGCATCAGAAAATTACGAGAAAAATATCAGTTACCGTCTAATTTCACTTGCAAAAGATATCATTAATTTCCCAGAGCTGTCCTCCTCCATTAGATAGATCACCGTAATATTCTATATGCTGGTCTTCCATTGCAAATTTGGCTAATTTGTCCTTTCTGTTCCAAATTTTTGCCTGTCAATGGAATACTTCAGGCTTCCTGGGATAACAATGGCGTCGTACCAGAGATAAGAAATCAAATTACGGAAAAATAATGTCACGTGATTTATGACGTCATCATCTTTTGAGTATGATCGCAGGAAAGGGGAATTCCACACAATTTGTGTTTATAATTTCTCCTTTAGTAGCTATTAAAATATATATATATATATAATTGTGAAATTGTGGATTTTTACTGGTTGGTGTAAATCAGTGTTTAATGAAAAGTCAGAATGTCCAACTTTGACGACGTGAATTTTCCAGGGTATGAAAGTGAAAACTAAAGACGTTGCTTCGAAGCTACAATTGCGGACGATTTTAGGGCGGAAATTCGATGAAGATACATTTGTGAAACACACACACACACACACACAAAGTAAATGCTGTAAAATATGCAATAAAGCGTATCGTAAGTATTACACGCTTTCTCTATTAGATAAATCAAATAATTAAAAATTCTTTTCCTACTTTAGTTTCGTTCTGTGTGCCCATTTTTATATAGATGTTCATGGAAACGCCAAAGTACTGTTTATATTTTACATATAAATCCCTACGGCCTGCTAAAAAGTTTGTGAATATCGGGCATACAGTCATACCGCGCAGTGGGATCCGAGGTGAATGTGAGTTTTTAAGAGTGTATAACGCGCACGTTATATCCATGATAAATACGTGATGAGAAAGTAGCCATTGCCACTGCCGACTTGTGAACTGGAGCATTGTCTTGCTGAAAGATGACTCCTCTCGCAATTTCCCTCGACGGTTTTCCTTCAGTTTGACCCGCAGTTGCTTCACAAGATTAGCGTAATAGGCCCCGGCGACCGTTCTGCCCTTTGAAGATAGTCTACCAATAGCACACCTTCTGAATCCCAAAAGATGGAAGCCATTACTTTGCATGTAGACAGAACCACTCTTGCTTTCTTTAGAGGTGGGGATCCATGATGTTTCTACTGCTTTGACTGTTCTTTGGTTTCTGGTTGAAAATGATAAACCCAGGTCTCTTCCATAGTCACAAATTGTTGAAGAAACTTTCAGGATCTGCAGAAAAATGGCCAAGATTGTCTCTTGACATTGTGAGACGGTGTCGTTTGTGATCAGCTCCAAGACGTTTCGAGACCCATCGAGCAGAGACCTTTGTCATTTGAAGATCATTGTGAATAATGGCATGAACACGTTCCTGGGAGATACCCACTCAGTAGCAATGTACCGCTCAGTTAGTTGTCGATCCTCCATTATCGTTTCATGGATTCTGGTGGTGGTTTCATCGGTGGTTACCATTCATGGTCTTCCTGAACAGGGATCATCTTCCAGACTCTCCTTTCCATGTTTGAATTGAGCTGCCCATTTCTTCACTGTTCTGTAAGAAGAGGCACTCTCCCCTAGAGTCTCTCCCATATCCTCATGGATCTCCTTCGATGATAAGCCCTTGATGCAGAGGTAGCGAATGACTGCTCTATGAGAAATGTTATCCATTTTCTCAATTTCTGCCACCCCTTACCACTTCAGTAGCCTGTAAATAAAATAAGTTGCGGTTATTTTCTTGAAATTTGGTGTTTAATCTTACATTAACCTGATATACAAACGCACAGTTGATATTATGTGCATTTCAAGTATTTGTACCTTATGCCGGGAATTTATCAATCACCCCTCGTTCAACTTTTTTTCTCATTCACGCTCTCAGCAATCCTATAGATCTATTGTAAACTGAGTGTCTACTAAATGTTTGCCACAGGTCTAGAACGAGAAAATGGCTGCGTCTGTGTCTACTAAATGTTTGCCACAGGTCTAGAACCAGAAAATGGCTGCGTCTATGTCTACTAAATGTTTGCCACAGGTCTAGAACGAGAAAATGGCTGCGTCTGTGTCTACTAAATGTTTGCCACAGGTCTAGAACGAGAAAATGGCTGCGTCTATGTTTACTAAATGTTTGACAGTGAATAGGAAAAGGCTAAAGAGGAATGAGAGCATGTGCTTTATTCAAGACCTCACAAGGCAACATGGAGACGGAATATTTGTACACGATATGATTTTTCTGAAGCAGATCAAAGAAAACCAAAGGCCAATTAATTAGTTTAGGATGAATGTCAAAACGACAGAATTAATGAAAAGTTTTTATTTTTAAATAATAACAACGGCGTCATGTTTATATGGCAGTTTTGAGTAAAAATAATATTACCATTTCTTTTCTCGCCTTTTCAGATGGGCTTTAGCACTTTTTATTTGGGCACGTTATATTAAAGGTTGAGAATCCCTAATCGGAATATCCTAGATGCTCAAAAATACGAAACGTTTTCAGTGCTGATATGACGCCACAAACTTTAACACGTGACCTCGAATGTCGGGCTGCAGTTAAAATACTGGCGCACAACAGGCAGTTTATTCAAGAGTCCCAAAGGGAAAAAAAGACCATCCTAGCCCCTTCATTTGGGATACGCCTTTTCCACAGACACCAAGATCCCTCCCCCCCCCCCCCCCCAACGCGCTCGCAGAGGGTAATACAACTGCACATATGCGGGCCGGACAAACCAAAGGCAGGTTTCCCGGGTCAAGACCCTACATGCATTACGTGCTGTTTTGTTTGCTTATTCTTTGCCCTGTGATGTAAAGCTATGCTCCAGAATGTCAGAAGAAGTTCTTCAAAAAAAGAAGATGGAACTGATGGACAAGAGAAGGAGAAGTAAAAAATAATCAAGAAATATATAACAGGATAAATAAAGAAATAAAACGCAAATGCAGAGAAGCAAAAGGAAGTGTGGTTAAATGAACAGTGCATACAGATAGAGGACTCCCATAATAAAGACAGCAAGAACATGCACAAACAAATTAGTGAACTAACAGGCAGGCAGACAAAATATACGCAGGATGTTTGAAATCAAAAGGAGGTAGAATGGTAATGCGAAAAGAAGACATTGTGGACAGATGGAATACATAAGTGAGCTATATGTAGGAGAAAGTCTAGAATTAACATAAGATTCTATGGGGAACAATAATAAGAAAATAAGGAAGCATTTATGTTTATCCATAGAACAGAAAGTCAAGTTATTGGAGAGACTAGACAGAGATGTAAGTTTGAAACGTCTTACAAAAAGAGTATGATGTTGGAATGACCACCATAGGTGATCTGAATAAACAAAAGGATCAACTGTTGAAGCTCTATGTTAAAAGTAATGAACAGATGCTAATGAATGTTTTTTTTAAATGCATAAAACTAAAAATGAAAAATCTCTACACCTGCGCTGCACTGAACACATACCACTTAATGACACAACCAAAGATCCATCACGATAAAACTGAATATTGAAGGAAACTGAGTATTCAACAGGCTTGTTTGCAGAAATTTAAGAAAAGACACGGCATTAAGTTTTTGCGAGATTTGTGGTGATAAAGCATCTGCTGATCATGAAACAGCGGGCAAATTCATTGAAGAGTTTGTCAAAGTCATCGCTGATGAATTCCTGATGCCAGAACTAGTCTATATTGCAGATGAAGCATCACTGTTTTGGCCGTACCGTCCTCCAGGAAGACACTAACTACATCTGATGAGGCATTCCCTGTAGAAAGTAAGGATGCCAACTGTGCTGGAATGTGTAAAAGCAGGAGGCATGCATGCGTACACACGTGCTGTGACAGGCAAAAGCTAGCATCCTGGCCGCTGCTCTTCTTCTTCTTCTTTCAGCAGCTTTCCAAGACACGGAGGCTCACTGCTACAGACAACACACGTCCTCTCTGTTCTTGAACTTTTGTTGCCAGTTGTTGATTCCAAGGGCGCGCATATCTTCTTTTAGGTTGTCCTGCCATCATTATCTAGGTCTGCCTCTTGGTCTATCCCCTCTTCATCACTTATGTGTAGGCCATCTTTGTCTATCCTCCTCCAATCTCTCTAAATGCCTGAGCCACCTCAGTCTGTTGTATTTTTTTATAACGACTGTTATAAGCTGAGAGTTAAACACTGTGTGCATTTCTTCCTTATTTCTTATTTTCCATTGCTGTGCTGTAGGGTCTCTCGCTGGTACTCAATAGTTGTGAATTTCATTACTGTGCTAACAAAAAGGCATGGACGCACAGTGGTATATACACTCTATCTGAAATGATCGTGATGCAAAAACAAACAAACAAACAAACAAACAAACAAACAAACCAAAGATTTGTCCACGTGAATAATGAGATAGTGACACATTTTATTTTGTCGTGGTTCAATGTATGCAAACTTTATTTCATACACAAAATCATTTTAAAAGTGTTATATTTTTTCAGGCTATGTATGTACGTATGTACATACTCAAATACTTAAATATTCCAAAATCTGAAAAAAAAGTCCAAACTCCAAGCATTTCAGATTGATGTTCATCACCACTGCGTTCATGACTTTTTCCTCACGTTTGTGTATTTAGTTTAAAATTTTAGCAACTAATAAATTAGAACTGATTAAAAAAAAATATTGACGTAGCTGTCGTCCGTTTTAACACTTCAGTTGAACGTGAATATTTTCTGACAGTAAATACCATGGTGTTGTAATAACTTTTTAGGTTCACAAATACGCAAGGCGCGGGAGAAAAACAGTATTTTAAATCATCATCATCATCATGTTCCGTGCCGACTGGAGTTGGCTATTATGCTTCTCCAGAGTACCCGGTCCTTCATGCAGGCCATCAGCTCAGTTGGTAATCTCCTCTCACAACATCCCGTCAGACTGTCCAGTATCATTTCTCTTGGTCTTTCCCTGGCTCTTCTTCCCTCTATTTTCCCTGTTGTTACAATATTTTCAATGCCCCATCTTCTCATTGCATGTCCTATAAATTGTAATACGGGCTGTAAATCGTCGATATGACAAGAACAAGGATGAGATAACATACAATTTTATGAATTATAAACGTATTCCTAGATTTCCTCGTATACTACTAATGTTTTTTTTCCGTTGCTATGGCTGTCTCTAATATACAGGCATCTCCCATCAGCCCAATGTTTACAGCTGCCTCGAAATGCCGGCGGCTGTTTGAGCTCTCGTTTCCCGGCTTGTACATGGATCTCTCTTAATTTTCTGTTTACCCTGGAGACACGGGGGAACAAAGACGGTGTCCAGTTTTGCAATCAGAGATTCATAGTGGACGTGCTGGTGTTAGGGGGTGAGGAACAATCTCTGACCAAGACCCTGACCCACCTCTCCGTTGGTACCCCAGGTAACAGGCCCAGCATGGATAACCAGGGTCGGGGATCGTCATAGACCCCCATGGTGGTGGAGTCGTAAAGAAGTACTGCACGCCCACCCTGCTTTTTAGCTGCACTCAGGGGTTGTGCAAAAGCCTTTTACCCGCCCTCAACCCCAGGCCATGTTGTGCCTCAACATCTTCACTGCATCTTCTGCAAAGAACACCAGCTCGCAGTTCCAGGGAGACCGAAGAAAGTGAATAGGAGCCGTTGAAACACTTTTTCGTGTGTCAGGGTACCCTGACGTAAAAATGATTACACTCGCAGCTCATATTATATTACCCTGATAAGTAAACTGCTTATGTCTTACTTCAGTCTAAATGTCAGCGTTTCTCTGTTAAAATAAAAAAAAAATTCTCATGGATAGGATTTTAACAATCTTTATTTATTTACATACGTATATATTTTAAAAAATACTTTTATATACAGAAGAAGAAGAAGAAGAACAAGAACAAGAAAAAGAAGGGTTTCTTGGGATACCCCAAGAGACTGTAAAAAATAAATCTTCTTTTTTTCTTCTTCTTTTTTCTTCTTCTTCTTTTTCTTCTTCTTCTTCTTCTTCTTCTTCTTCTTTATATTATTATTATTTATTCTTCTTCCTTCTTCTTCTTCTTCTTCAGCTTCCTGAGCCATTACGGCTCAATGCTGCAGTTAAATTTCGTCTCCATTCCTCTCTATTCCTAATCTTCTCTCTCCAGCTGGTGACACCAATTTCTTTTATATCCCCTCTTATGTTGTCTTTCCATCTCTGTCTTGGTCTACCCCTTGGTCTTCTTTTCCCTCATCTCTTGTGCATATACAGTTTTTATTTGTCTGTTCTCTTCCATGGCCCAATCATCGTAGTCTGTTCAATTTCAAGACATTTAGAATTTATTGGGATTTAAAATAAGCTCTTCAGTTCAGTGTTTTTTCTAGTTCTCCATTCTCCACTGTTAGTATCCATTATGGGACCAAAGATTCTTCTTAGGATCTTGTTCTCAAAGACCTGCATTTGTTGTTCATCTTTCTTTGTTGTACTCCACTCTTCTGATCCATACATTGACGGCTGGTCTTATTATATTTTTGTAGATTGTTATTTTGGTGTTTAGGGACAGGATTTTGGATTTTAACAGGTGTTGTAAGGCAAAGTATATTTTTTCCCACAAGAGAGCTTTTACAGTTAAAAAAAAAAACTTTTACCCTTTACTTTTGGATTCACATTGGCAGTCCCTACATTAGCTGGTTGTATTCTGTAGTTTGAGAGGGTTTCATCGACGGCGCTACTTTACGCGAATTGAAAGTGAGAGCGTTTCTTATAAGCGAACTCCCACAAATAACAGCTGTAGCGAACTCTGGATTCGCCTCTGACAGTGCCGTTGTACAGGCACACTGCCCATGTTCACATTAAAAGAAACATATGAGTCCTATCAATACCACGAAAATGAGTAATCTCTTACCACTGAAATGTACATACACAAGTCTGTATGTATGAGTTCAGATCACTAAAAACTGTACTCAGCAAGTAACAAATATCAGCATATAGTATAGACTCATTTTTCATTTGCATGTCCCTTGCGGAACTTTGCCTCCCTAACAACTCTTCTGTAGGCCTCTCGGTTGTAAGCAAGATTCCCTGCTGCTGATGCATCCCTTTGCAGATCATCAACGATATCTTGCAGCCATCTTCGCCTTGGTCTTCCTCTCTTTCTTTTTCCCATTATGTACCCTTCCAAGACGGTCTTCTCTAAATTATTATGACATTTAATGTTTCCAAAATATTTAAGTTTTCTCTCTTTAATCCTCTTTACTAGCCAGCCTTCTTCAATATTAAGTTCTTGTAGTATGAATATATTTGTTCATTTTTGTGTCCATGAAATTTGAAGAACTGTTCTGTAGCATTTACATTCAAAGGCATTTATGTGTTTCTCAGCTGTTTTGTTAAATGTCCAGGTCTCACAGGCATATGTTGCGATGGGAAAGATCTTAATCTTATTTTTGTAGTTCTGTCTGTTCCTCTCCATATATTCTTTAGTTGTTTTACTTTCTGAAGAGATGTCCTCCTTTTAATTTTCCTTATTGTATCTCCGTTATTAATTAGTAATGATCAAAATATTCAAAACTCTCCACTTCTTCCAATGTTTCCTCATTGATACGTATTTCATTTGCCTTGTTTGTTTTGTTAGTTGTCATCAATTTAGTTTTCTTCACATTAAGATAAAGGTTTTGCTCTTTGCTGTTCTTACGGACTAACATAATTAGTTCTTCCATTTCCTTTTGTGTTTGGACAGTAATACTGTGTCATCAGCATATGTAATCTCTGGCATTTAAACAACCTCCAATTGTTATGGGATCGTAATATTCTTTGTCTACATCTTCTCTAACATTCCACATTATATTTTCAGTATACAAGTTAAATAATTAAAGTGACAATATGCACCCCCTGACGGACCGCCTGTTTTATGCCAAACCAAGTTGTTTGTTTCACCATTTATTCTTACTGCTGCCTGTTGGTCTAGATACAGCAGTGATGATAATTGTATCAAATGTGCTGGAAATCCCATTTTTTTCCATTTTTTCCTAAAGTTTCTGGTGTTGTACACAATCAAATGCCTTTGAGTAGTCTATAAAAGATAAATATAGATTCACATTAAACTCTCTGCATTTTTCTATTATTAATCTTATATTAAATATATGATTTCTTGATCCTCTTCCTTGCCTAAAACCAACTTGGACCATATTGACTTCTTCTTCTATTTTCTTATGAAGTCTACTCATTATGATTTTTAACAGAATTTTACTGCCATGACTAATCAGGGCAACAGTTCTGTAGTTTGATAGTAAAGACTAGCAATGGAAAATTTGTACTGTACCTAAACAAGATGAGAAATTTGTTGTTGTTTTTTTTTAACTTAAAAAACTATGACGCTTAACATGACAGCAAAGAGTTCAGTTTTCAGACCAATTCCTGAAATATAAAACGACCGTTTTTGTAGAACCATACAGACTGTCTGAAAGAAAATAATTTCCAAAAATGATCAGTTTACAACTAGAGCGGACGCTGATTATCCCCAGCTTCCCGCAGAGCGTGGTCTGTTACAGTATGTGAAGTCTCTTGCCTGTACGGTATTGTGTGATCTAATACCGTACCTGAACTATATGAGTCAGCGACATTGAAGTCTCTCCAGAACTTGATCTGTTACAGTATGAGTCAGCGATATCGAAGTCTCTTCAGAACTTAATCTATTACAGTATGAGTCAGCAACATCGAAGTCTCTCCAGAACTTGATCTGTTACAGTATGAGTCAGCGACATCGAAGTCTCTTCAGAACTTAATCTATTACAGTATGAGTCAGCGACATCGAAGTCTCTTCAGAACTTAATCTATTACAGTATGAGTCAGCAACATCGAAGTTTCTTCAGAACTTAATCTATTACAGTATGAGTCAGCAACATCGAAGTTTCTTCAGAACTTAATCTATTACAGTATGAGTCAGCAACATCGAAGTTTCTTCAGAACTTAATCTATTACAATATGAGTCAGCGACATCGAAGTTTCTTCAGAACTTGATCTGTTACAGTATGAGTCAGCGACATTGAAGTCTCTCCAGAACTTGATCTGTTACAATATGAGTCAGCGACATCGAAGTTTCTTCAGAACTTGATCTATTACAATAATGACTCAGTGGCATCGAGATTTTGTCAATATTGATTGTTACTGTTTCATACAGATTGTCTGAATATCAAGACTGAATTAGTATTTTCAACCAGAAGTGTCCCCACGGAACCGGAGCGTGGACCCGAGTGTCTTCACCTGATGTAGGTACTAAAATATTACAGGTAGTAAGATATTACAGGTAGTAAGATATTACAAGTAGTAAAATATTACAGGTAGTAAGATAGTAATGATACGAGCGTACGATTAGATATTTTGGAGATGTGCCTGAAAGGTTCATTTCTTGGCTGTCACATGAATCATAATAGTTTACAGTAAGAATTAAACTGGCAGACAAAACATTTCGGTGCCTAAATAATTAGACCTGTTTCTGGATGTATTTGACCTACTGATTAAAAAAAATGACACAGGTTTACCCCTATCAGCTCTAGTTTTTTAGATACAGAACACATGCCATGTACCGCTCTTCACTCTGCTCGCCAATAACAGATCAGGATATTTTAATGTAGTGTTTAAATTAATATCTTTTAAGCATGGAGGAAACTTCAAACATTAAAAGAAAAGTGCACTACATGAAAATCTACTTCTTTCATGCCAAAAGCACAAGTCTAAGATACAAACTTTCCACTCATCGACACACAAGAAGCTCTTTTTTATAAGACTTCTGAGAGTGGGATCTGCAAGGACAATTCCGCATAAGATTCCAACAATAGTGGGTGTGTGTATCCCATCTTCCTTGGTATCTGGCTTCCATTGTTTTTACGTCATCTTTCACCTTTCTCTTCGTCGCTTAAGTCACCAAGTTTCACTGGAAAGCGATCTAAGTGACTGCGAATATTGGATTTTAACACTCATGTCACAGTCAAGCCTGTTGAACTGAAAGAGCATATCCTCTGGTAATTGTGCATGGTTGTCTGCCTTCTTGTTGCCAAGAAAGCTTTTCATAACAAGAACAAATGAAGACTAGGCGCATGATTCGATTTCATTCATTGATGCTATGAAATGTGTGTAATTTATAAGTTGTCTTATCTGTGGACCACCGAAAATTCCTGCCTTCAATTTTTCCATGGTAAGGCCGGGTAACTTATGCACTATGGATTCAGCATGTACTCGAACGAACCGTCTTTATTCAAAGCCTTTAGATGTTTCATCAGACCTAGTTTTACATGTAGTGGTGGGAGTATGATTCTGTCTCGTGCTACCAAAGGTTCATTGATTACATCTTGTCCTTCAAACACCATATATTACCTCGGAGACAATCTTTTCTTGCCCAGTGTTCGTCTTTGGCTCTACTATCCCACACGCATAAAAAAGCAAGTATACAATGTGTAGCCACTTAATTGACCAAGAAGAAAATTAACCATCTTCTTCAAATCTACACAAATCCCCCATTGATGTTCCTGGTAATTTATCTTTTCCAAAACTAAGGAGATCTCCTTCTACTCTTCTTTCATCCTGGTGGAATGGCTGATTGAAATAGAACCATATTTGTTGCCGTAAGATCACATTTCAAATTACATTTTGATCTGTCGATGAAAAGACGCCACTCACTTGGGTAATATTCTGAAAGACCAATTTTCTTCACAAGGTTTTCGATGTCATTGCAGAATACTAAGTTGTTGTCTTCGGTAAAGAATGGCAGCAAATCCTTTTCTCTCCTTCGATAAAACGTAATTTTCTTTCCAGCCTGAAGTACATTATTTCTCTTTAGTCTGGGGGCAAGCAATTCACAAGACTCCTTGGAAATATTTAAGTCCCTGATCAAAATGATCACTATGTGAAGTTGTCTGGAATTCACTGTCACTGCCCCCCCCCCCACTTTCTTTACTTTGTGCGATATCAGACATGCAAGACTCATCCTCTGAGAGCTGTGGCAGTTCAAGGAAAAGTGGAACAAGTCTCCTGGCTGAAGGTAGATCAGGGTAAGATCACTTGTCACGATTATTTCGACTGATGCCTGTGGTATTAACAATATAAAAATAACAGCCATCGAAGTGGATTTTCAGTTCCTTCCACACAGTTGGAAATTTCAGGCGGCTTCTCTTTCGATTTGTCCACTGGCGCAAATGCTCTGTACAAGTTGTGCTTACAATATAAGGAGCCCATGGCTTATCTTGATCTCCAAGCTTGACATCAAAATAAGCCATATATGCTGTTTTTACAAACTCAGAAATAGGTTTCCTACTTGCTTTCAGTGCGTACTCCCCACAAATATGGCAAAATTCGTCGGGATGATTCCAGCAGGTCCGTCTTGAAGTAGCCATAACCTCTACGGTGTTCCATTTCCAAAAATGAAATAACATGAGTGGGAATATACATACACCTCCTATACGATCATAACTATTATACAGTACAACTGTTTTAAACAGATCAGGATGAGGAACCTTCGAAATACAAATTTATGTAGTCTACGAAAATCATGATTTACCATCTTAATTTTGTGCACATTATTACGTAATAAAACAGAACAAATGCGATTTTGTCATTTGAGCTATACATTTTTATGCTAGTGTTCATTATAGGAACTGAAGTAGACGAATAGTTGTGAAGCAAAGTTAATTATACACACGCACAAATGTGGATAAATTAAACACATAAATCTCTCATTCAAATAAGATATTTTGTTATGATATCCCAATTCTGCAGAAGAGATTTTTTAAAGAGCGGACTAAAATTTTATAAATTAACCATATCTAAGAAACTAGAGCTAAAGCGGTCTATCCAATGCAGTGAATCAGCGGCCCAAATAACCTCAGGAACAGGCCTAAAAAGCAAGGGCTGTGTTATTTGCGTATTTCTTTACCTGTCCTTTGTGCAATGTTTCAGAGCGCACAGACAAGCGGTGCTTTGTGAAGTTCGTTAACATACACGAGGCGAGTCCAAAAGTAGCAGAAAATGAAGGGACGTAACCGTTGAAAAAATATATATAAAGATCATCATCAGGTGCCGTGCCGGCAAACGTTGACGACCGTGCTTCTCCATAGATCTCGGTCCTTGATAATGTCCATCAGCTTATTTGGTTATTTTTTTTTTATTGTGCCATCGCGTTAGACTGTCCATGAATTTCTTCTCTTGATCTTCCCCTGTCTCTCTTCCCATTTATCTTTTCATGTTATGATGTTTTCAAGCCCTCTTCTCATTGTATGTCCAATGAATGATGACTTGTCGTTTTCTTATGGATTTGTTTAGGTTCATCTGTACATTCCAGTTCCATCCTTTGTATAAGTGGAACTCTTAAAAATGAATGTAATATTTGAACCTAAGACGAAATGTGACAATGCACGAAGAACAGAACTGTCTACAAGCGATACTCTTAGTTGTTTCACTGTTTGTAAAATGAAAGAACCACTTCTATTATATGTTATGGAATCAGCAGGTCAGATATATCCTGAAACAGGTTTAATTTTTGAGGCACCAGACTGTGTTGTCGGCCAGTTTAATTCTTACTGTAAACCACTGCTTATCTTTAGTTAAATGACTGTCAGTCTCGAGTGGAACATTAACAACATGCGTTCTTCTTCTTCTTCTTCTTCTTCTCTAGACATCTCAGACGCAACAAGCGCTTCCATCAGCTCCTCTGCAAGTTTCCGGAGCATATGAGGAGATACTCTGCTTTGTTTTATTTTTCTTTAGTTTTTCGATCAGCAGCAGAAAAGTTGGACAATTGAAATATGACCAGCAAATGAAGATAGCAGAACTAAATAACATATGTGTAATGATAAAACACGATATTGTCCAGACCATTAAATGATTTGTTAAGAAAGCCATGAAATTGCGAGTCTACAACAGCAGATTGGGTATCTGTAGAGACTGAAAGTCTATAACAGCAGACTGAGTATCTGTAGAGACTGGGAGTCTACAACAGCAGACTGTCTATCTGTAGAAATTGCGAGTCTGCAACAGCAGATTGGCTGTCTGTAGAAATTGCGAGTCTACAATAGCAGACTGGCTGTCTGTAGAAATTGCGAGTCTACAATAGCAGACTGGCTGTCTGTAGAAATTGCGAGTCTACAATAGCAGATTGGCTGTCTGTAGAAATTGCGAGTCTACAACAGCAGACTGGCTGTCTGTAGAAATTGCGAGTCTACAATAGCAGACTGGCTGTCTGTAGAAATTGCGAGTCTACAATAGCAGACTGGCTGTCTGTAGAAATTGCGAGTCTACAATAGCAGATTGGTTGTCTGTAGAAATTGCGAGTCTACAATAGCAGACTGGCTGTCTGTAGAAACTAAAAACTGTACCCGTCTTTCTTAGAGGATGATAGCAAAAGAGCTAAGTGCTTAATTTTTCATCTATTCTACGTGTTTTATGTGTTGTGTTTCTTCTTCTAATGTTGTCCTTGAAAAAAACCATTTGCCGAAATATTGGTTGTTTTATGTTCTTCGTTTATACTTACTAGTTCTCTTTTTATTTTTATTTTTATTTATTTTTTTTTTTGGCCACTCTCGTTTCAGCCCATTTTCCTCACTCTTTCTGTCTTTGTGTAAAGTTGAATCATATACCTCTGTCAGGCTTTCTTTACTAGAACCAGTTTTACCACCGTCGTCATCTTTCTCGTCCATAGAAACATGCTTCATATCAATTAAAAGAGAGGACACAACGACTGATTTCAATTAGTTCAGCTGTTCCATTAAATGGCATACGGATATGAAACGATGTAGAAACGAAACAAAACAGCGCAGAGATATTTTCGTTCAGAAAGACGACCATTTTCTCATAATAAAAGACTCCGTTATGCCGTAGGTCGAGTTTCTCACATGCCCCACCTACACTGCTGACGTCTAAAGTCTAGTTTCTGGCACATTTCAGCGCGCCAAAAAAAAAACTGTCTTTGATATTGTCGTAGCTTGATCAACTTTTCTATGAACTGCAACGCATGACGAGAAGAAAGAATCGTGCTATTTTCTAATCTCCTGAATACGAAGCTACAACTCCGCGCCTGAAAATAGTAATTTGCTCATTCTAAGATAAGAAAATATTGCTATCACAAAGAAATTTGTTCACAGGTCTGTGCGGCAGGCAGGAAATACTGTTCAGATATGGTTTATTCTAACAATGGGCGGGAAAATAATGCTTGCATTGGTGCGTGAACAGGCAGGAAAACTACCCAGATTCCGTGAATGAAATAAGTCAAGAAAGGTCAGACCGTTATGCCACGACAAATGCTAAGCGCCTGTGGCACGTCAAGCCAAATGTGTTGATGAATAACAATTTAATATTGACTGAACATGATTAATCCATTAAGGACGAAACCTGACCCCTGTAATCAGTGCTCACGTGAAATTAGTTAGCAAGGGGACACGAGGCATCTCAGGATTCAAGAACAGAGATTAATTTCTATTCAAAGAATCCCCCCCCCCCCCCAAAAAAAAAACACAAAACAAATTGACACAGGCTTGAATACGAGTAAACAAGATTTACTTGGGTAATGTGACACGAGCCCCTAGATCTAGCATCATTTACACTTCCCAGAGAATAACAAGTCAGCAGAAACTTGAAGGAAATTTCGAAGAAAGCTGATTCCGCCATGGTTCTATGAACAATCTTGTAGATGTATTTCGAAGTTGATTCTGACTTTGCAGTTACTCTGAAGACATGCTTAGGACTCAGTGAGGATCGGCGACTCGTCTTGATTCGCATTTTTTTAAGCCAACAGATTCAACGGTTCTGCCCACAGTGAAGTATCATTAAACGTTTGTCGGGCATATTTAAATTACAATATTTGAGCTATTCAGTTATTTTGTAGAAAATATTGAACATCTTAACGAATAAAATGGATACTGTGAATAAAAATATTATTTGATTTGCACAACTCGAACAAAAGACGTGAAACAACATGAGAATACCGGAATTTTCTTATAACTGATAGTATTGTAATATTCTTTGTAACGATGCCATAAAAATTAAAAGGTTATGAAATATCGGAGATTAGATATGCTGATGACACAGTATTACTGTCCATAACACACAAAAAAAAGGAATGGAAAAACTAATTATGTCAGTCCGTAAGAATGGTGAAGAGCAAAGCCCCTATCTGAATGCGAAGAAAACTAAATTAATGACAACTGACAAAACAAATAAGGCAGCTCAAATATGTATCAATGAAGAAACATTGGAGAGTTTTGAATATCTTGGATCATTACTAACTAATAACAGAGATACAATGAGAGAAATTAAAAGGAGGACATCTATCATTCTTCAAAAATTAAAACAACCGAAGAACCTGTGGAAAAGAACAGACAGAAATACACATATATGATTTTTAGGGGCATGCATCTTTCCTATCGCAATATAAGTATGTGAGACCCGGACACTTAACAAAACAGCTGAGAAGCACACAAATGGCTTTGAATGTAAATGCTACAGACAAGTTCTTCAAATATCATGGACACTAAGAACAAATATATCCATACAACAAGAACTTAATATTGAAGAAGTTTGGCTAGTAAGGAAAATTAAACAGAGAAAACTTAAATACTTTGGACATTTTTAAACTTTAAGAGTGCATCAGCAGCAGGGCATCTTGCTTTCAAACGAGAGGCCTACAGGAGAGCTGTTAGGGAGGCAAAGTTCCGCAAGCCGCATGCAAATGACTGACTGACTGATTGACAAAGCTTTCAATCCATTTTGAGGAGGAAAAAGCAAGCTGACATTTTGACTCTACATTGTCTGAGTCATTAACTGTCGTTATATTATCACACTATTGAGTGTTCGAGTGATTAAGTGTTCGAGTGATTATAATCTCTTGATTAAGTTTCACTAAACCAGGGACACCGAGCATGAAGTATTGCAGCAGTGTTACAGACAGACAGACAGACAGACAGACAGACAGATAGATAGATGGATGGATAAATAGATAGACAGAGACGAATGATAAAGATCTCATATAAATTTGATTCCAAAATAATCCTGCTGAGTTCCAGATAATCATCACCCAGAAGATAAAGGCGATAAATCATAGTTTTTAGAGCGCGATTAAGTGTTGTCAGAGATTACACGCATGATCATCATTCTCACACCTGGATAGCCTGGCGCTAAAATGGTCGAAAGGTCAAGAGATAATTTAGAACAGGGAACACAGATGGCTGGAAAATAGGAAATGCAGGAAATCAAAACATGGGCCGTGGAACCAAAATAGGAGGACATTTTGAGTGGGAGTCAAAGTCGATAGGAACGTAAGTTTATAAGTGGGACAGTGAAAAATAAAGGAGTCAGAGTGGACAGAAACGTAAGTTTATAAGTGGGACAGAAGAAAATTATAAGAGTCGTGCTGGACAGAAACGTAAGTGAGAGAGAAGAAAATATAGGAGTCGGAGTGAATAGAAGCGTAAGTTTATAAGCGGGACAGAAGGAAATTACGGGAGTCGAACTGGACAGAAATGTAAGTTAATAAGTGAAGACAAAAGAAAATACAGGAATCGGAGTGGACAGAAACGTAAGTTTATAAGTGGGACAGTAGAAAAATATAGGATTCCGAATTGATAGAAACGTACAGTTTACAAATCAGATAGAAGAAAAATTGAATATTCGGGGTCGATAGAATCGTGCAATTTATAAGTCTGAGGTGTCATGTGCCAAACAATAATTCCGAGGTTTCATTAGGCAAACACTAACACTGAGGTTTCATTAGGCAAACACTAACTCTGAGGTTTCATTAGGCAAACACTAACTCTGAGGTTTCATTAGGCAAACACTAACTCTGAGGTTTCATTAGGCAAACACTAACTCTGAGGTTTCATTAGGCAAACACTAACTGTGAGGTTTTCATTAGGCAAACATTAATTCTAAAATGAAGAGAGAGAGAGAGAGAGAGAGAGAAGAGAGAGAGAGGAGGGGGTGGTGGAAGGAGGGAGAGAGAAACTATTTTCAACGAGGCACAAACAGCAGATTTAAAGTTCTTTGCCAGGTCGGAGGAATGTTTCCTGACTGTAATTCTGAAATATATGCCGACATGTTACAGCAGAAATACGGTTGCTTTGTCAGGAAGGCGATTACAGAGTCATGAACGGTAAACATATGACAGTCTGTTTATCTGACAACAGCGGAATAATATGTGTATGTGCATATAACTGATGTTTATCAATATAAGGATCACATAGGGGGTAGAGTTCTGGAGAATGAACGAATTGATTAAAAGGAAAGCAGGGTTTTTTCCCAGTAAACAACCTCTTAAAGCGCTACGTTTGGACTTTTAAAGTGTTTGTTTACTGACGGGGGAAGAAAACAGGCTTTTGTTTTAAAAATTTCGACTTTTAAAGTGTTTGTTTACAGACGGGGGAAGAAAGTTGCTTTTCTTTCACAAGATTCGACTTTTAAAGTGTTTGTTTACTGACGGGGAAAGAAAACTGCTTTTCTTTCACAAGTTTCGACTTTTAAAGTATTTGTTTACTGACAGGGGAAGAAAACTGCTTTTCTTTCAAAAGTTTCGACTTTTAAAGTATTTGTTTACTGACGGGGAAAGAAAACTGCTTTTCTTTCACAAGTTTCGACTTTTAAAGTATTTGTTTACTGACGGGGAAAGAAAACTGCTTTTCTTTCACAAGTTTCGACTTTTAAAGTGTTTGTTTACTGACGGGGAAAGAAAGCTGCTTTTCTTTCACAAGTTTCGACTTTTAAAGTATTTGTTTACTGACAGGGAAAGAAAACTGCTTTTCTTTCACAAGTTTCGACTTTTAAAGTGTTTGTTTACTGACGGGGAAAGAAAGCGGCTTTTCTTTCACAAGTTTCGACTTTTAAAGTGTTTGTTTACTGACGGGGAAAGAAAGCTGCTTTTCGTTTACAAGTTTCGACTTTTAAAGTGTTTGTTTACTGACGGGGAAAGAAAGCTGCTTTTCCTTCACAAGTTTCGGCTTTCAAAGTGTTTGTTTGCTGATGGTGGAAGAAAACGGTTGTGTCTTCACACAGAACCAACGAACAATGAAGAAAAGAAGCGAACAAGGAACAACAAGAAACGTTCTGTGCTGTGTTCAGTTTGCGTGCCCACGTTTATTAATTCTTTTTTTTTCCTTTGTTGTTTATTGTGTCTGGATTGAAACGTTACATTTGTGTATTTGTTTATTGCTGTCCTACTTAACGCTTTCCCCGTCTCTCTATTCCCTCGCTGTCACATTCACAGAAGGATTTGGTTCAAGTTCTGTTGACACGG
The DNA here is from genome assembly GCA_009760885.1 of Achatina immaculata. NCBI lineage: Eukaryota > Metazoa > Mollusca > Gastropoda > Stylommatophora > Achatinidae > Lissachatina > Lissachatina immaculata. The sequence goes on from CM019702.1 coordinate 7,483,783, forward strand.
ATAATATCAGCTTTGTTGATGCTGATAATGTCAGCTTTGCCGACGCTGATAATGTCAACTATATTTCTCCTCATTTACGCCCCAAAGGAGAACATTTTCGATTTAAGGAAAAAAAAATACAAAATAACCAGGTCGAAAAGAAATGCAATTTGTTCCACGTTATGCCGGGCCATGGATACTAATTTATTTAGTGCATTTAGCTGTGTCTGTTGTGCATATGTGTATATATGCGTGAGTGTGTGTATGGGCAGGTGAGCTGAATGTCAAAGATGTAATGGAAAAAGGCCATTCCGGGTAAATGGAAATATTTCTCCTAATAGAATTAACGGCTGGGCTGGAATCATTTCTGAATGATTAAACTTTCATTAATTTTACAAAGTTAACTGTTGCTTTCAATGTTTATATATATATATATATATATATATATATATATATATATATATATATATATATATGAGAATGTATAAATTAAACACATACAACATCCGATATTTCGGCGTGAGCCTTTTTCGAGGATTACATACACATACGAGACAAAAACAAATGCAAATAACTAAACGAAGAATTTATCTTAATATGGCCTCCTCCAGAAGTAGGAAACAAAGAAATGCGTGTCCAATAGAAGATGCATTGAGACCAGGCGGGCCACACAAAGGATAAGCCGATAGAGCCAATCGTAAAGAAGAGGTGGAGAGAGAGGAGGAAAACGAGTGGTAGAAGGGGTAGGGAAGGCAATAGAAACATGATAGCCGCTAGAGGAGAAGGTGTTGAGGGGGGTCGGAGAGGGAAAGGGAAAACGGAGAGATAATGAATGAAGAACATAAACACATGCAGAGAGAAAATGTGAAACTGGTGAATAGGACAAGACCCTATAAACACCAATATGTTGCCAGAGATGAAAAGAGAGTGGCGGTAGTGAGGGGTAGCTAGGAGAAAGAAAGTAGAAAAAAAGGGGGAGGGGGTGGAAAACTAAAGAAGTTACAGAAAACTGAAGACATTGTTAATTCCAGATGCGTGGAGACAGCCAGGCTGGAAAATAAGGCGCTGTTCTAGGACCCTCCGAGATCGTACATCAGCAGAACAAGAGCGGATCGCACTAACAGAAATGTCCTGTTTTCTCCTGTGGTTGCTAAGGCAAAAATGTTTAGCCACACGTGTCCAGGCCCTCTTAGAAATATCATTAAGATGTTGGCAAAATCGATCTCCTAAGCGTAAACCGGTCTCCCCTATGTATTTCATACCACAACGTTTGCACATAATAGCATAAATAACATTGTGTGAAGTGCAGGTGGAACCCTCTTGAACTGATAACGTAGACTTAGGGAAGATGTTTTATCTGTCACAATATACTACAGTACCAACACTACTAGAACATTATTATAATGAACTATATATCGAGCACAGATAATGTTCTAGTGTTCATGGCTAAGTGACCAAGGCTCAGTTGATAAACAAATGGCCACGTGTGTCCAAACTTACCAGGCTTTGAGGCTTTCACTTGATGCCGTGTCGCCCTCGCTCAGAATGTACTTGTCGAAGAGAAAGGATGGCAATTAACAAGAATAGGAGAGCAACAGCTTGCAAAGTGAGGCACACTAAAGTAAGCCATGAATGCGGGTGTCAGCGTTTTAAGACGAAATAAATTATTCACTTAGGCGGCTGCATCACGGTGTTGGAGGTGATTTTCAAATAGGCGAGCGAAAAATATTTACAGTATCAACGTTATCACAGATGGAGGATATGATGATTTAGAAAAGAAGTTAGTTTACGGCATACGGCTCATATCATTAGACAGATCAACCGTATCGCGAGACAAATCAACCATATCATATCAGCCATATCATGAAACATGTCAACCATATTGTGAGACATATCAATCATATCATGAGACATATCAGCCATGTCATGAGATACACAAACCATACCGTTAGACGTAACTACCATAGCATTAGACATGTGTAGCATATGATGAGACATATCAACCACATCATGAGACATATCAACCATATCATGAAACTTACTTATCACAGCAGAATATTAGGCCATGTAATAGAGACGGCCTCTGCTGTGGTTGAAGAACAAAGAAAAATGCCTCGTTACAAATGAAATTCACGATGAGCTCGAACAAACGATGCGCGCTGTTAGCAGCTGGTGTCTTCATTAAGTTTCCTGGAATTGCAGCCAGCGTTGTGACGATCTTGAAGCATTTAATTAATAGAATCGGACGGAAATCGGGTTACACTGGCTGTCTCGGGGTGCTTGAATTGAACCAGTGAGAGTAACAAACTCTTTCTGAAAGACATACGAAGAGGTCGAGACTTGGCCAGCTTTGATACGTTGATCCTGTACGACTGCACCGTTTCTCTAGACAGTCATATCTGCTCTCTCTAATGACTGATGTCAAGAAGGTGTTTGTGGTCTTTGACATGAAATAACAGACAGTGAAGAAAAACGAAAAGTTGTCTGACTTGAAAACATGATTCCAAAGTAAAAAACACCACCGTTTTTTTTATCAATCTCAGACTGCCTCATTCAATATAAAACCTAACATAATTTCCACATAAAACCTAGCATAATAAATTCTCCAAATAAGATCCATCATATGTACAACATATGAGATACAAGGAACGGATATTTGAGAACGCAGTTTTTTCATGATTCAGGTGATAATAAAACTCCTAAATAACAAGAAATGTGTCAGACAGGGATTAGATCTTTTAAATAGCGAGAAATATATCAGTTAGAGATCAGATCTTCTAAATAACAAGAAACATTACCAGTCAAGGATCAAATCTGTTAAATTACAAGAAATATCAGTCAGGAATCAGATCTGTTGAACAACAAGGAATATATCAGTCAGGGATCAGATCTGTTAAATAACAAGAAATGTATCAGTCAGGATTAGACCTGCTAAAGAAAAGATAATATCTAAGCCAAAGAAACATTACCTATGACTTTTTGCTGTTTGGTAACTAACTGCCCTCGATTATAATGGTAAAACTTTTAGGATCATTGCACTTTGGAAAAAGAAAGTCTGTAGATGCTTCCTGTTTACCTTTTAGAGGGAGGATACTAGAACACGTGAAAGTACATTAATCGACGAGAATCCTTTAAGAGGCGTCGATAGCAGGAACAGAGTTCACTGCCTTCAGCCCCGAGAAGCCGTGTCGTTTATCAATTCGGCAAGGAAGGTGCGGAAAACTTGACTTGTTGCATCAGGTTTCACTGGCTTTCTTAAGACAACGAAGGCATGAGCCAGTGTGTAGAGGACTTTATCTTGCGTCAAGTTCCACTGTAAATAACTGAACTCTTATAGGAGGTTTTTTTAATGAAGGAAATACGTTTAACATTAAATGGCAGGACAAGATCAGGAACGAGGAGGTCTGGGAAAGGGCAGGACAAGAACCTCTGAACCTACAAATCATGTCTAGGAACTGGAAGTGGATTAGCCACACTCTGAACAAACCTGACACCAGCATACCAAGACAGGCACTGTCATGGAATCCTCAAGGAAATAGAAAACGTGGAAGACCTAGACTTACTTGGAGAAGAGAAATTATGACAATGCTCAGAGACAAGGGATGCACATGGAAGGAAGCAGAGAATAATTCCAAGAACAGTGATGGCTGAAGAGCCTTTGTCAGTGGCCTATGCTCTCAAGGGAGTGAAAGGAGATAATGATGATGATGATGATGATGATGATGATGATGAAACATGTTTGATATGTTTCCCGACCCACCGTGTTTGAAATGACGTATTCTGACAACTGTGATGATGAAGCTGAATCTAAAGTCTCCTGGATATTCATGGTTAACAGGAACGGTAACAGCACACGGTCTTGGGTTCAGTCAGCCAGACTTGGCAATGATAAAGTGTAATGATAATGCAACGAGTCAGAGTAATAATAAAGTAGTAATGATAAAGAACTGGTGAAGGCAGATCCTTGTAGCAAAGTCACAAAACTGGCATTGCAACAACGTCACCGTTTCAAATAAATAAGGACCTCACGGGCGAAGATGGGCTGTAGAGATCAAACATAAACAGAGGTACAAGTTTCAACGTGTGTGCTCATAATACACTCTCACGGCACGAGCCAAACCTCATGCACTTTATAAGAAGTCTATGATTCTGAAGAATACAAACAACAATGTGCCATACGAGTGTTTATAAACGGGTATTTGTGTGTGTATGTGTGCTGGATGGGGGATTGGTTAATAATCAACGGAACATACGCAGATATAATGTTTACCTAATTGAACAGATGGCCATAATGGATGCCACTGCGTTAGGAAACGTTTATTTAACAAAATGATGGCCGTAATAGAGTTCAATATTCAGTGTTTGCATGAGAAAATTGATAGCCGTTCTGGAGGCCAATTAAGAATGTATACTTTTTTGCAGAAGATGTGAAGAGGCGAAAGAAGACGAACATGCAGCCTTTACATGTAAAGCAGCGCTAGAAAAATACTCAGTATTCGTACATTACGTGACGTGACAGGAGTATTCACACATTACGTGACAGGAGTATTCACACATTACGTGACAGGAGTATTCATACATTACGTGACAGGAGTATTCACACATTACGTGACAGGAATATTCACACATTACGTGACAGGAGAAACGAATGTAACAAATATAACCCCCAAAGTTTTTTTTTTCTTCAAATCCGAAAGGAAATGTACCGCAGTAAAGCGGCCTACATAATGTAATCCAAATAAAAGACACTTTTGTGGAACAGGAAACAGAAGACTTTGAAGTATCATAGAGAAAAGTTAACTCCTTTCAGAAGTTTTGTAGTGTTGTTGTTTTTTTTTTTTTTTGCCTGAGAAGTAGTTAGTTCCCCCCGCCCCCCTCCACCCCATATAGTGATTAACTTTTGGCACACGATATAGTTTATTTTTTGTCATGGAATGTAGTTATGTTTTGCGTCGAGAAGTTAAATATTACCTTGCGGACAAGTTAATTTTTCGTGTGGGAAAAATAGTTAATTTTTAAAATGAAAAGTAGTTATTTTTCTATGAAAACTGGGCTGATTGTTTGCTACCAAAGTGGTTCACTTTTCTACGTGGAAAATAGTCATTTCGTGTTTCTTATATCGAACAGGATTTGGTAGGCGTTCTGTCTATAGATAATTATATTTTATGTCTGTAGTTGATAATCTGACATTTTGGATGTTTTTTTCTTTCTTTTTTTTAGGTCAGAAAGTTCCAGTATCTGGCATACTCACGTTGTGAGAGTACACGAAGCTGTAATATGTGTCGACACGAATGTATGAAGGTGACACATCTACAATGAGCACTAATACATTTACCAGTTGCTGTGGCGTGTTCAAGAAAAAGCTGAATCACGTATGCAGGTTTAGCTTTTTAACGAAATAAAGTTTCACTGTATGTGCACAACACAGGACTGAGAGAGGGAACCTATTGTTAGGCTTATGAAGTTGAGGCTGAAGATGAAGTGTCTAGGCTGGTAAATTTTCTGAAAATGAGAAAGTGTCACATGTTTCTGAAAGCCTACACTGGCAATGAATATGGAACAATTTTTTTTTATAAATAGGAAACAACGAGGCTTTCGTATGGTAAAGAAAGAGAACGCAGTTTTGTAGGATTCATTCATTCATTTGCATGTCCCTTATGGAACTTTGCCTCCCTAACAGCACTCCTGTAGGCCTTTCGGTTCTGAGCAAGATGGCCTGTTGCTGATTTGTAGATCATCAACGATGTCTTGCAGCCATCTTCGCCTTTGTCTTCTTCTCTTTCTTTTTCCCATTATGTACCCTTCCAAGACAGTTTTCTCTAGATTATCATGACGTTTAATGTGTACAAAATATTTAAGTTTTCTCTGTTTAATACTTTTTACTAGCCAGCCTTCTTCAATATTAAGTTCTTGTAGTATGGATATATTTGTTCTTTTTGTGTCCATGATATTTGAAGAACTCTTCTGTAGCATTTACATTCAAAGGCATTTATGTGTTTCTCAGCTGTTTGTAGGATTAGACCTCGAAAAAATCGAAGACAAAGCACATTAGTTAGACCGTGATGAAAGAAAAATCACAAGAGAATTACCCGGGATTTGAACCACGGACTCCGGTATGACGAGCAGCAGTCTAGCCACGAGAGAACAGCGCACTAACGAACTGCGCTATCCCGCACCTCCTGTGTTCTCTCGTTACCGGCCACAAACAATAAATAATAGAGAACTGCTTGCCCAATGTGAACTAGAAGATATGCACGTAACGGAAAAAAAAATGCTGTGAATGGATTGACCATGTGTTCCGCTAAAACAGCCATGAGATGGACACTCTAGGGAACAAGAAAGAGAGGCCGACCAAAGGCTACCTGACGGAGGACTGTAGAAGCAGAAATGAGCAGCATGCAGCACTGCTGGGGCACAATACAAAGACTGGCTGCAGACCGTGAGAGGTGGAGAGAATATACTGCTGCCCTGCAAAACGCCACAAGGCGTGGTGGGCGATGATTGCTTAGTCGATCGCTGACCTAGGATATGGATGGATGGACGGGATGGTTAAATGGATGAATAGATGGAAGGATGGATGGATGGATGCATGCATGGATGCATATATGTATGTATGCATATATGTATGTATGGATGGATGGATGGATGGATACATTAAATATGCAGATTCCTTTTTGATAGATTGTCTTATTTAGTAGAGATCACAGGTTTTTGTTCTTTTGTCATGAAAAAAAAACGAATAAAGTGTTATTTTAATTTCCCTACATCATTACGCTGTAAGTTTTCGGGAAAAAAGAAATGTTCTTGTGCTGCATATTTGCTACATGTACTCCATGTTCCTTTAGAAGCCCGAGCCATGAATAAGACAACAGAAAGTAAAAAATCGAAGCCTTTGAAACGTGAATACGTAGAAGAATAGCGTATATCCCATGGAGGGAAAAGAAAACAAAGAAGCGCTAAACCAACTAGAAGTGACAATAGGAATACTGAAAATCATTAAAAAAAACAAAGACAGCTAAGATACTTTGAGCATGTCAAGAGGCATAATACTGTGTTGAAGGCCCTTCTTGCGGGCACAATCGAGGGGAAGAGAACAAGAGGTCGACAGCGATATAGTGAGTGGACAACATCAAGAAATGGACAGGAACCAGCTTGGCCAGGTGCACTACGAAGACAAGAAATAGAGCATAGTGAAGATTCGTTGCAGCCAAACTCCCATGGGGGAGAGACGACTCGAGATGATGATGATGATGATGTTTAACTATAACGTGTTGTCTTGCTCACTCTCAAATTGGACACAAGAAAATAAAAGATGAGTAGGTAATTGTGACCAGTTTAAAAGTCTTTGTCTGAGTTTGCATGGGCCTTTTCAGTATGTTTTTTTTCTTTTTTTAAAAAAAAATTTTAACGTATTTATTTTAACAAGATTCGACAATAAAGTAATGAGACTAATTCCATAAAAAATAAAATAAACAACAATTGAAGATATAACGTGTATTTTATTCAAAGTAAGCCCCCTATGCATTGATGAGCGTGTGGCACGATCTAACAAACACTGGAACGACCTATGCAGTTCTTCTGTTGGTATGGCCCTTAAACTCGATGTTACGGCCCTTTAGATGTAACCAGTACTGTCAAGGTAGCGTACTTCCAATGGTAACTTTTATTTTGGGAATAGAAAATAATCACAGGGAGACAAATCTGAGGAATAGGGTGGATGGTTGAGAACACACACTTGTTTTTTAGCCAAAAATTCCTGTACAACTACTGCCCGGTGAGCCGGTGCATTATCATGAAGAAGGAAAAAACTGTCAGGTGTTGAATACTTGGGTCGGACTCGAAGAATCCTTTTCAATAGGCGTTTCAAAATACTTAAATAAACTTTGGCATTGACAGTCTGTCCCTCTGGAATAAATTCTTCGTGAATAACTCCTTTCTGTCGTAGAAGCACACCAACATTGTCTTCACTTTCGACTTTTGAAGACGAAGTTTTTGCTTTTTGGTGATGATGATGACTTCCACTGAGCACTTTGGCGTTTAGTTGTGGGATCATAGCGGAAAATCCGTGTTTTATCTTCTGAAACAATCATATTTAAGAAATGTTTATTTCTGCGACACGTTTTGATGATGTCTTTGGGTACTCAACACGCTGATGTTTGTGGTCATCAGACAACGCATGTCATCAGACAAATCGGTAAGCAACTTTTTCTTGCCCAAATCTTCCACTAAAATTTAATAGACGGTCTCCCCAAATTCATTTGCCATAATCTTCACAGTCAAACAACGATCTTCTTGTATCTGTTCTCTGACTTTTGCAATGAGTTCCTCATTACGAACAGAAATGGGGCATCCATGTCTAGTTGCATTTGTAAACGTTTCCACACCATTTTTGAATCGTGAATACCATCTGAATATCTGTGCATGAGATAAACAATTATCCCCATAAACTCGTCGCATCAATTCAACTGTCTCATTGGCACTTTTTCCGAGTTTTAAACAAAATTTAATGTTAGCTTTTTGCTCCATGCTGATTACGTGCAATGCACCTCTAGCTAGGTCAACAAAATGGCGGCTTGCTTGTCATCTGCTTATCGGACGGCGATGAAAAGTTGCCAGATCATAGATGAAGGTTGCCTCTTTGGATTCCCTGCTTTGCTTCATAGATGGCATTTTTGTCTTGGCCATAATAAAATGAGTCTCATTACTTAATTATCGGACTTTGTATGTCTTACATCTTACATCTCACATCCTTCTTGTGCCGTTAAACGCCACATATGGCTGGCATAGTTGTTTGCCAAGTTTTCCAGTTCTCGGCGTGTCTTTCAACTTCATCAAGGGATGTTATGCCCACTAAACTGGCTTCTCTTACCAATGTCCTCTTTTAGAGTTTCACGTGGTCGACCTTTTTTTCTTCGGCCTGTTGTGATCCACTTTATAGCTTGTTTTGATATTCTCTGGTTGTTTCTTCTCAGCACATGACCGACATATGTCCATCTTCTTTTTATGATCACCCATGAGACAGGTTGTTGTTTGCTCATCGGTCTTATCTCTGCGTTGTTCTTATTACATACCTTGTATGTACGCAACATATATTCAGTGACATGAGCAAATTTTTTATTAGTATTTTGTAGTGCACAGATACGGAAAAATACCCGCCGAATGAGATGAAACTGCTTACAGTGTACCCAGAACATACCTAAACTATAACAAGGTAAGGGCAGATAACAACACAAGAGCATACCTAAACTATAACAAGGTAAGGGCAGATAACAACACAAGAGCATACTTAAACTATAACAAGGTAAGGGCAGATAACAACAACCGCACAAAAGTAGCAGTACTCACCGGTCCCACATAAGTGAATCCCGTGTCCCTGGCAACTCTCCTGGCTACGTCTTCTCCACTGGGTACAACCTCCACGAGCCAGTGGTTAGTGGTCACGTCAAATTCTTTGCCTTGGCCCGGGGCTGGGAGGGCCCAGCACATGAAGCATAACGACAGCAACACCTTGCGGGGCCATCCCAGAAAGAAAATACTCATACTATCGACAGGTCCACTGAGTAGGGTGTGGACTTTGTTTAGACTTCCTGCTGGAGGTTCTGAATCTCCGTGGTTACTGACAACTGTTCTTCCCCTCGGATAAAGTCCTCAGTTACTCTCGATGTTTTTGGTGTTTTTTTTTTGTGGAAAGACAAACGAGTTCTGGGCTTCCTTTAGATGTTGCTTAAAGAGTAAGCGAAGTCTGGCCTAGAACAAATACACAGAAAACTTGAGATAACACGAAACCTACTCACGATTAGAGTTTCGGTATTATTCCATCGCGTCTTTTATTTTATTTAACGAATAGTTTTATTGACAGAGCTGATGTTTACCTAGATAATCTAATCATATATTTCCTTTCTGTTTCTTTTTTTCTTTATAGTTTTTCTTTGAAACTAAATTTGTGTATTGTTGCTGTCGCTGTTGGGGTGCTAGCAATGTTATCGTGTTATCTTATACAAGAAATAGCGACAGAATGAGCAGCTTTGCTGGCTTCCTGTGTCCTGTCACTGCAGTTAAGTTATTCTGCCTACGTCATCAAAGCCAGCGGCACAGTTCTGGCACACATGCTGCCATGTGCTCCTATGTGATGATACTCTGATGTGGAAGTGAAGAGAGGGAGCTTGGTGTGAAGAGAAGAGAGAGAGAGAGGGGAAAAAAAGAGACAGGAAAAAAATCGATTGTGGACAAACGTCACGTGGTCTTCTGACGTCACAAGCGGGGAAAAGAGGTCGCCATTAACGTGTGGAGATTGGAAAACTAGAGATGGATCAATATCCATCAATATATGGAGGGACGGGAGGAATCAAGTTGTACGGAACATGCCTGATGGATCCAGGAGATTTCCAAGAATACATAAAGTACAGTCGGTGCGTGTTTTCCCTATAGGTTTGAAAGTACTAGATGTGACTACTGTACCGCTAGCGAGAGTCTTTTAAACTACGATACTGTCTGTATTAAGCTTGAACCTATTGTACTGGCCTTGCGAGCTTGTACAGTTGCTGCATACCTGCAAAGTGATCTTCCATTACTGTACCGGCCTTGCGAACTTATACAGTTGCTACATACCTGCAAAGTGATCTTTCACTACTGTACTATCCTTGCGAACTTATACAGTTGCTGCATACCTGCAAAGTGATCTTTCACTACTGTACTGGCCTTGCGAACTTATACAGTTGCTGCATACCTGCAAAGTGATCTTTCACTACTGTACCGGCCTTGCTAACTTATACAGTTGCTACATACCTGCAAAGTGATCTTTCACTAATGTATCGGCCTTGCGAACTTATACTGTTGCTACATACCTGCAAAGTGATCTTTCATTACTGTACCGGCCTGCGAACGTATACAGTTGCTGCATACCTGCAAGTGATCTTTCATAACTGTACCGGTCTTGCAAGCTTATAGAATTGTCTTTTACGTGCATGTTCTGTCCTTGCGAGTTTTCGTTTGCTGTTCTGCAGTTTTCGACTGTTGTACTGTTCACGCCAGTTTTTGTTACGACACTATGCGTATAATTAATATGCATAGAATCCCTTGATGAGGTTGAAAGATTCGCCGAAGACAGGAAAAATTGGCGAACTACCTTGCGAGCCCTATGTGACGTTCAACGGCACGGGAAGGATATAAGATATAAGATGTACGTACCAGAACTTTCACGGGAACTTTCGCTTACACTACAATTGTGTGCAAGCTTCAATTACTGCCCTCTAAGTGAGCTTCCATAACTATGCCAATATTAAATGTTCACACATGTTGTCTCAGCGTGTATTAGAGGCTGCTCTGCTCTTGCAGATTTCTTTTTTTTCTTTATAAACTTCAGGTATGAAACTACTGTTCTGTAATTCATTCATCGAATACCACTGCAAATGGAGATACAAAACATGTTTGTATATTGTATTGTTTCTATAGTTATATAGTTATATTTTAACGAGTTATAATTCGTTATATTCCATCAGTCTATCTATAATCGTTACAATCCATCAGTCTATCTATAATTCTTTATATTCCATAGGTCTATATATAATTTGTTATATTCCAGCAGTCTACTTATAGTTCATCATACTCCTTCAGTCTATCTATAATTCGTTATATTCCATCAGTCCATCAGTAATTCGTTATACTCCATCAATCCATCTGTAATACGTTGTCTTCCATTAGTCCATCTATAATTCGTTGTATTCCATCAGTTTAGCCACCCATCCTGGTTAGCGGGGTAGGGGTATCCCCTATCAAATGAGAAGTAAGACGCCTCCTTACCTCCCTCAGTCTACGGCACACCCTTGGGCAAGGTGGCGTACCCGTATAGCCCCCCGATCAATACTATATTGTAGTATATCTATACTACAAGAGCTTAACATTGAAGAAGGCTGGCTAGTAAAGAGGATTAAAGAGAGAAAACTTAAATATTTTGAACACATTAAACGTCATGATAATTTAGAGAAGGTCGTATTGGAAGGATACATAATGAGAAAAAGAAAGAGAGGAAGACCAAAACGAAGATGGCTGCAAGACATCATTGACGATCTGCATATGGATGCAACAGCGGCAGGCCATCTTGCTTACAACAGAGAGGCCCACAGGAGTGCTGTCTGGGAGGCAAAGTTCCGCAAGGGACATGCACATGAATGAATGAAAGCCACCCGTCCAATTTATTGATCCACTGATGGATTTTTGAATCGACACACCAGAGACTGGACAAGACAAACAAGCAAGCAGGTCGGTAAGCAGGTATAGCTGTTGCACAGAAGCCTTTCATGGCAACTGCCCAGCCTTTGAGCAAATTGAATCCTCAAAGCAGAAATGACCGTAGCTACAGATATTGATGTGTGCGCCAGGCAATACCGTTTAACGCTCTTGCACTGGCTTCTAACCGCTCATCATGTTTATATTTACATTCATAAACGTTTCGTAAGATAAAGAAAAAAAAACCCACGTGCCCTGCCGCGATTACCAACACAGGTCAGACGAAAGTCCAGGATTGAAAGACAAGAACAGAGAACAGCTTGATATGTCCCCGCAGGAAAAAGAAAGATAGATTAAAAACAGGATAAACTGAAACGGACATAAAGAGAAAACCTGAATGTTAAAAAACTCTAATTAATTACATTAACAAATGAAACAATTCAATATCTAGGACAGGACTCGCATAATAAAAAGCTTAAACGTCTGCTTCAGTCTTAGACACAATTGAGTATCTGTTTAATAAAATAAGACAGCATATTCTATCACGGGGTGGAAAAAAAGAAATAATATTGGCAGTTTCAAGCTACAGAATGCGAGAAAAAGGGAACAAAACAATTTAAATTTTGCAAGATTTTTTTTTTGTGCTTGAAAAAGCAAACACTGATGAAAAGTGTACGCGGTAAATGCAGAGAAGTAGAAATTCAGTTTTTGTTCTTCTGGATTACATTCAAAATACTTTTGTTTCCATAATTTAGGGATATGTTTTACATTGTCTTACCTTCCGTCTGCATCTAAACACTTTCCATGAATGACCTACTTCTTACATGATTGAGAAAACTAGCAAAAGAATGATTTTTTGCTCTAATTTTAACATTTTAAATTCAAACACACACACACACACACACTCATCTACCGTTTCATAAGTTAATATCGCTTCTGGCGAGATTCTTCAGCTGCCGTGTGTGGGGTGAAACTCCTCCCGGCCAATGAAGAAAAATGCGATTAGGGTTGCCGCGAACCTCCGCCGTGGAAAAGGTGAAGGAAAGGATTAAGTGAAGTAACCAGTAGTCTCGCGGCGAGAGCTACTCATACCACGGCACCTCTGCTCTAGAGGCCGGCCACGTCCTATATATACCCATACTGGTGAAATATGCCTAAACCGGCTTAAGCCAGGGATGAAACTTGATGACTACTCATGTCACAGTACCTCCGCTGTAGAGGTCAGTCACGTCCTTAATATGCGCATTCTGGGATAATACTCCTAAACCGGCTTAACTCAGGGGTGAAACTTACTAATCGCGAAGATTCGTCCTTCTCGACAAAAGCTCCGTCCTGGTCACAACTAGGAAGGGTAGCGTCCACGACCACAAACTTCTGAAGTCGGAGACACTGGACCAGTGCAGTCTAGATAGGCAACTACCTCTCACCCAAAGGGGGTTTATACGTATCCTAATCATGCTGAGGTTTTCCGGTGAGAAAGTCCAACTCTAGATCAAAATGGTGTAATGAAAACGAGCTTCTGTGACCCACCGAGAATATAGACCCAAGCCCCAAGATGCTCTGAGCCTTCATCCTAAATGAGACAATTACGAGAACCACATGAGTAAATTCAATAGGATCAAGGAGCGATTTTGGTGGTAGAAGCGAACGAAGAAGAAGAAGATAAGTTAATAGAAAATACGCATGGAGTCCTTACTAATACACTTAATATATCTTAATATATCGGCTCTGTGTTGATATCCAGTGCTAGTTTTATCGTTACCGCCAAACCCCACATTTATGAGGGATCTCCGTCTTGTGGGGCCCCGGGTGTGTTTCTATATATGAGAGGGGGAGAGCTAGGGTTAGGCCAAAATTCACGAAACCGTCTCTGTTTGTCATGTAATAGAATAGGATAGGTAGCTGGGTTAGATAGAAATAAAATAGTACTCTCCCCTGTAGAGAGTTAATTTTGGATATTTATAAGTGTGCGCAGCGGGAAAATCTGCTGTAAAGCTCGCACATATTTGTACTCACGGTGAACGAATTTGGAAGAGACGTACAGAAAATAGGTAGTCGAAACGATTAACGGTTACAGACGGAAAAGAGAGAATGCTCCAGAAATGTAGGTACGCAAGTTTTTTTCTTCAAAGTCAGTGTTTTAGTTGGGCATCGGAATAGTAGAATTTAGATTGTTGTCTGTCCTTTATAGAATTGATTAGTATGGGTTAAATTTGTCATTTTTAGCACAGTTTATTTTGAATTCAGTTTTTGAGAGAGAATGTGGTAGTGTCTGTTGTAAGAAGCAAAACTGTCCTTCAACATCTTGCAGTGTGAGAGGTCGTCCTGTGGAGAACTTTTTCATGTATTTGTGAATTCCATCAGTCTTTTCACGCCACTTCCATTTGACAACATCCACCAAATGTAGTTTCATCAATAAATCAGTTCTATTGTAACGTCCGGAGTCAAGTGATTATTGACTTATGTTTTGTGTCGGAACTGTGCGGTTGGAAAGATCAGTTAGTTTATTTATATAGGTCACAAGTCATGTATGAACTCTCTTTAGTGACCTGGGTTATGGACGTTGCATAGAGCATATCAATGTTAGAAGTGAGGCAAGCAACTTCATGATGTCATGAAAATTCCCCCCCAAAATGTTCAAGGCACTCTGCAGCCGTCAACATAGAGAAGAAATACATCATTTTAGTGGTGGAAATAACAGACAGATAAGTCAAAAGCTGCATATATTGCCAACTGTAACGTGTATTTAACACTAGATTCTTCTTTAGTTATGTATGTAAGATGAACTGATTTTGGCAATCGACACCATGTAGCTGACATGCTAGTATCAAGGTTGACTAATCATAGCTGACCAAGACACCCTGTCTCATCTCTCCGTTGGTAACCCCCCCCCTCCCCCAGACCAATCCTGGCTAACGGGATAGGGATCGCCATAGACACCACGGTGGTGGAGTCTGCTGAAGAAGCATTGCATACCCTCATCTGTTTTTATTTCACTCAGGGACTGAAAAAATAACTGCCTTAAGCCGGCTCCAGTCCGACGCAATGATGTACCTCAACGTCTTCACCGCATAGGCTGCAAAAAAAAATCATCAGCTCTCAGTTCTAGAAAGATAGAGGAAGGAGAGGAGAAGAGTAGGAAGAGCTGTTAAAGACGGGGTGGGAGATAAGAAGAAAACATGAACCCCACAAAAAGGTGATGAAAGAGTACACAAAAGAGGACGTCCTGACTTCCATGAAGGTGAGGCTTAACATCATCAATTAAGGCTGACACTCGGACTCGGCGACAGACTTGTCTGGACTCTAGAAAAGCTAACTTCTAGTGTTCCCCTCCCCCTCCCATCCAACCCCCCCCCTCCCATTTTCTGGTCTTAATATGTAAGACTAAAATTAACTCTGTATGTATAAACTAGGAAAAATGTAGGAACAGCTTTATTACTTAACAACTACAAAATTGTGACGTTTCGGCGTGAGCCTTAATCATACAAAAACATACAGGAAGAAGAAATATATATATATATATATATATATATATATATATAGAGAGAGAGAGAGAGAGGAGATAAAGTATAGATTCACATGCATGCTATTAAAAAGAAAAAAAGAATTTAAAAAGAGTACTTAGCTATAGATTGTAAGGTGTGACTTGTTCTACGGTGTGTGTCAGGAACGTATTTAGTAGAACGTGGAGACTGTTTAAATAGAGACCTATGATATGTGGTCGGTGGGTTGTAACTGGGGGTGGTGGATGGGGAACCGGGGAGGGGAGAGAGAGAGTGATACAATGTTGACCTAGCCAGGAGAAGTTGAAATAGATGATTGGGGGAAGAGGGGTTGCAAAGTGATGCTGTGAGGAGGTTTGAAAAGTAAGAAGGGGTGGAGCTTAGTGGGGAGGTACTATAATGATTGAAGAGAATGTTAAGTGTAGCTAAACAGCGAGTTTAAACCCATGTGGCTCCAGTGTCCCATAACTTTGAATGCAGCGGTTCTCAAGCGCCAGGCGGCTTGTGTCATCTGCGTGACATTGTTTGATGGCTGTTACCAGAAAATCAGATTTGCCTTTGTGGTTGGGGCCATTGAAATGATTAGGGACTAGTTTCGAAGCATGCTGGGCGATGTCGTAGAGATGTTCTTGCATGCGGTTCCCTAATCTGAGGCCAGTCTCACCAATATACGTTATCCTGCATCTTTTGCAAACGATGACATATATCACATTAAGGGACTCGCATTGAATCCCTCATGAAGAATGAGGATAGTTTTTGGAAAGGTGATTGTTTTCGTTTCCCAGACTACCGGGCAGGTAACCCAGCGGGGGCGGTTATATTTTCTGGTGCTAACATATGTAAGGTTATGCTTCAAGTGGCTGTGGACGAGGATGTCCTTAAGGTTTAACTCACGTTTGTATGCCAACAGGGGTGGATCAGAGAAAATGTCCGAGTGTCGGGGTCGAGTTGGATTAGCGGCAGATGACGAAAAAGAATTTTCTTAACCATCTGATCATGCGGGTGGAAAGGCAGTACTAGCTTAATAACTCTATCATATGATATCTTTACATTTATTGTTGAATGACTCTTTATGGTAAAGTTGTTCAGTTCACACTCATAAAATGTGTATATAAAATAAGTTTTATGGATGTGAAGCATGGTCTATGAATAAAAGAGTACAGAGAGAAATGGAAGCCACGGGAATATGGTTTATAAGAAGGATGTTGAAGGTACTATGGACAGCTAAGAAAACCAATGAAGAAGTCTTGAGAGAGGTTGGAGTTAAAAGGCAGATTACAACAGGAGCAGACAGTCGAGATTTATAGGACATTTCCAGAGAAGAAGAAAATTGGAACACACTGTGGCAACTGGAAAAAAATGAGGGAAGAAGAGACAGAGGAAGACAGAGAGAGAGAAGTTACTGGACGGGCTATCAGCGTGGCTAGGAAGAAAGTCACCGGCAGACCTTATAATCATCTCAACAGACAGGGAATTGTGGAGAGAAATGATCGCTCACGCCACGCGGCATGGCACTTGATTGATTGACTGATTGTTTAGTTCATATTTTATATTCCTCTTTATATGTTTATAGTACGTGTACTACATTTATACTGAACGACTGCGCAAGAATGAAAGTTGAGAGGTGATAGGCAGAATCCAGGCAAACCTGGTCATCCAGTTCTTCACCCTTGGAAAATAAAGTTTCTTTCTTCGTTTCTTCATTTGAGCACAACAAATTATAAATTTCAATTTTGAAAAAAAAAACCCAGAAAAGTGAAATGACACTAACCTTGGAGAACTCAAGTGTTTTTGTTTTTGCGTGTGTCAAGAACACGAAGAAGTAATACAATAATCTTTGATCATCATTCTCAGATACATATGAGTAATACAATAATCTTTGATCATCCTTCTCAAATGCGGAATAAAATGATCTGGCAGAGATATCTTCTGTTGCTATTCAGGAGACGCAAAACAATGGGTAGACAATCCAGTAAAGTGGGAAAAGACAGCGCTCGGTTTAAGTTTTTAAAAATGTGTCATCATATTTTCAAATTTATTATTTGTACAGCTTTACGTATGAAGAGAAAACAATTTATATATAACTGTGACTCTTAAAAGCCTGCAAATCTGCTCATATTTAGGGCCTGCGCTTTTGATGCGCTCATGCCTGACTAATGAAAGCTCATACTCCGCTGGGAAGTAAAGCACAGCCCACAGGATAAATTGTGAACACTTGAGACGTCCTCTTCGGCAGCTATATACATAGGCTAGGATGGTGACACCGAAAAGGAAGTTAGAAGTAGAACTGCAAAAGCAGCATTGATCTTCAAGAATCTCGAGAACATATGGCATTCAAAAGTTATAGGCACAAAAACCAAGTTAAGACTATTCAATTCAAACGTAATATCCACCCTCGTATGTGCATGCGAAAGCTGGAAAACAACTAAATAAATAGACAAGAAATTAGACTCTTTTGAAAAATAAATGCATAAGGAAAATATTCGGTATAAAGTGGAACGAATTCAAGAACAATGCAGAGATAAGACAGATGAGCAAACAACAACCTGTCTCATGGGTGATCAGAAAAAGAATATATATGTCGGTCATGTGATGAGAAGAAACAGTCAGAGAATCTCAAAACAAAGTATCAAGTGGAACACAACAGGCCGAAGAAAAAGAGGTCGACCACGTGAAACTCTAAAGAGGAGATTGTCAAGAGAGGCCAAATTAATAAGCATAAAATCCTTTGATGAGGTTGAAAAGCTCGGCGAAAACAGGCAAACTTGACAAACTGCCATGCGAGCCTTATGTGACGTTTAACGGCACAGGAAGGACGTAAGATGTAGAATGTGACGTCCTCATAGCTATTTTGTGTTAATTAGGAAGAGAGCTGAGAGTTCAGATGAAAGTGAAGACAACATTTGCCTGGTTGGTTTTGTCTAATCAGACCATGAAACTCATTTGCAAACGATGACAGAATTAACCCATGAACAACTTTCTTTTCCTAAAAAAATATACGTCTAGAGAAAGTTAACACTGGTCATTTTGTTATTCGGGACATTTTAACAAACAAGTGGAAAGCGAAGTGAAAAGATTCCAACAAATTTTATTTGTCGCTTTGTGAGATGAATCACCGCAAATGTTGTTTACTTACTGAGCCAGTGATAGTTTTGAAGTAACTACAGAATTACCTAAACAAAATATTTTGAACATATTAAATGTCGTGAGAGTTAGGAGAAGACCGTCTTAGAAGCGTACATAAAAGGAAGAAAAAAGAGAGGAAGACCAAGGCGAAGATGACAACAAGACATTTGTTGATGACTTGCCAATGAATGAATCTTGCTTAAAGCCAAAAGGCCTTTAAGAGAGCTGTTAGGGAGGCAAGGTTCCGCTAGGGACATGCCAATGGATGAATGAGTGAAGAGAATTATTTTCTATGATATGTACACAAGAGACATTCAGAAGTTAAGATTGAAACTGAACAAACAATAACTCAGTATAATCAGGCGCCGAAAGACGGAAATAAAATATGAAGGAATGTGTTGTTCATGAAAGAGAATTCACTGAAAAAATGTTTACAAAGCTTTTGTAAAATGTGATGTATTTGAAATATACACTTTCTCCTTGTATTATGCATCAGCGGAAGTTGTGAGAAAATATTTGAAAATCCACGTGTCATGTGATCAAATGTGTCTGACCATCCTGTCTCACTGACTCCCTCAGTTTCATGTATTTGCAGCAGAAAAGAGTTAACTCTCTTACTCCATATCCTGCCAGCGTAAATTTTGATGACAAATGTTGGAGAAAGAAACTAGAAGGAAGTTACACTATAATTTTCCAAAAAAAAATTGGTTGGGTTAGAAATGTGCTGCATTTCACAACATGTAGAGTTTGCTTAACTATCGTTCTGAGCGTTGACAGTCGTGGGAGATTTATCAGCCCTGCTAGTGTTATTTTGGAGTAAAAGGTTTAACATTTCTCCACTTCGATGCAACATTCTAACACGTGCAGAATTTGATCCAGTGTTTTTTCCCCTCTTTTTGCGTGGAAGGGATTTGTGAAATTTTCATCAGTTACAAGAAATTTCACGCCCACAGAACTTCAGCCTTTAAACTGAAGGTTCTTTGAGATTTATTTATACTGAAGACTAAACATAAAAAAAAAAATCACACTGAGACTGCAAAGCGATGTCGCTCATATCCGGAACATCGCTCTGTTAAAAAAAAATCTCATTTGGTGATTAGCAACTTATATATTTCTCATTTTAAGACAAGTTTACATAATACTCCAATCTCCATTCCTACGCATTGCCTATAGAAATGGCAAATATCTGGATATAGAGCGACGAAACTGGACTATTCTGTATACTCAGGTACCATTAAATCAGCATGTATGTCCAGTTTATTTCTTTGAATAAGGTCCTTACCTGGAATCAGAGTGTCTGAACAGGTGGAGAAAAGGTAATGATCAAAGGTGAAATTAAGCAATAAAAGCTTAGCTAAAGTGAACACGACTGAAATCCGTTCACTGGAAAGATTTACAGAGTGTTTTCAACAGAGTCTTTGTGTTCGCTACTTAGCAAAGTCATTGCAATCATTCTCAATTTTTCAGGTACAGACTAAGCCAACAGTACAGTTAAATGGATTCTGACCGTTCTTGTTTCTACTTCACAGGCATGAAAGCTAGTTTTTAAAAAGTGCCTAAATGGGACTGTCTAATGATAGCATTCATAGATGAAGGTAGAAACAACAGCTTAGGAGTTTTAAAAAAGTGCCTCAATGGGACGGTCTAATGATAGCATTCATAGATGAAGGTAGAAACAACAGCTTAGAAGTTTTAAAAAAGTGCCTCAGTGGGACGGTCTAATGATAGCATTCATAGATGAAGGTAGAAACAACAGCTTAGGAGTTTTTAAAAAGTGCTCAGTGGGACGGTCTAATGATAGCATTCATAGATGAAGGTAGAAACAACAGCTTCGGAGTTCTCTGCCTCTTGCAATCCTTGATTCCCCCAGAAGATTTCGTCACCCCATTCAGTCGGTCAAAGATTTAAACTTAACGACCAAGCCTCGTCACTGCTGAAGCGGGCACGTCAACGGCTGTCCACACACTGAACAAGCCATGGCAACATAAAAGCCCAAACATGGATGCTGGATACGATGTTAGCAAGATCTGGTTGGACGGTATTAATGACGTTGTCATTTCCGTGCCCAGTGAATGATGAACGAAGATTGCAAATATTCAGGGGAAGTAAAACATTGCGCAGACAACCGGCTAAAGCGGGAATATTGCAATGTTCAGCAAATCAGTCCTGCAGGAATAACCTAAATCAGCGAACATAAAAACATTGACATGAAAAAGGAAAAAAAAATAGACATGAAGGAAAGAACAAGGGTGTGTGTGGGGGGGGGGGGGGAACAGGGCAGAGCTTCTAGCATTTCAGAGACATAAAAATATTTGATTTCAAAGAGAGAGAGAGAGAGAGAGAGAGAGAGAGAGAGAGAGAGAGAGAGAGAGAGAGAGAGAGAGAGAGAGCACGAATCCTGCAGTTTATGGAGATTTCATGACGCAAGGGTATGCGAGAGGGAAAAAAAAAGTGTAGCTAAAATGATCGATAAAAAGCACTGTTGAGAACCAGCTGATTTTTTTTCCATAATAATGATTGTTGTGGTGGTAGTGGTGATAATGAATGTTGTGATGGTAGTGGTGATAATGAATGTTGTGATGGTAGTGGTGATAATGAATGTTGTGGTGGTAGTGGTGATAATGAATATTGTGATGGTAGTGGTGATAATGAATGTTGTGGTGGTAGTGGTGATAACGGTTGTTCAAGATGTGATTTATGCGAAACAGTTTTATTAAAGAAAATATTATAAGATACTACAAAGGGTCACGTTCAGTATCAATACAAACGTGGCTACAGTGCAGAAAGTGAATCTTCAGTAAGTGAACATGACAACTATCAATCACATTTAGCAAACGTGTTCACCAAACGGATCCAGTCTTTACAACATGTGACCAGAAACTGAATATATGTCTCCAGAAACTGAATATCTGTCTCCAAAAACTGAATATCTGTCTCTAAATACTGAATATCTGATTCCAGGAACGGAATATCTGTCTCCAAAACTGAATATATGTTTCCAAAACCTGAATATTTGACTCCAAAAACTGGATATCTGTCTCCAAAAACTGAATATTTGATGCTAGGAACTGAATGTCTGTCTCCAAAAATTGAATATCTGTTTCAAAAACTGAATATCTGTCTCCAGAAACTGAATATCTAAATGATTTAAACCGTGCTTAGTCCTTGAAAAGCAGTGGGATTTTTTTCTGGTACACACCATAAAGGCCCCGGTCTCCACCCAGCCTCTAAAAATTGATACCAGAGAAATCTGGGAAGGTAAATGCGGCCAGGCGTGATACTGACCACATCAGACTTTCATGTGCCGAAGGTCATAGAAAATACGGGCCCAACACCTTAGTCCCCAATATGCCTTAATTAATGGCATGGAAACGGGAATTTTACCTTTACCTTTACCTTTCTCCTTGAAATCTGTCTCTACATTCAGTGCGTACATTTTAGCTCCACAAACTTTGAAACGTTATAGTTCTATACGAAAACATTTCTTGCAGTTCTGGAAATATGTTACAGCTGCTTCGTATTTTCCGCAGCTTACACTAGCTTTTAGGTAAACAAAGCACCGCAAAAGGCACTGGTGTAGGGATAGCTTATAAATGTATCTTATCTTCTTATATCTTATATCCTTCCCGTGCCGTTAAACGTCATATAGGGCTGGCAAAGTAGTTCGCCAATTTATAAATGCATATTTTCTGTTATTTCTTGTTTCTGATATTGTTTGTTATTTTGATGGTGCAGGAGTTTGCTGATTACACAGATTATACATTGACATCTTAGAACAAAGAAAGGAGCACGATCTCTCTGACCCGCACGATCTCTCTGGCCCGCGATCTCTCTTCGCACTATCCTATCTCTCATTCACTCCCACACATCAAAACGATACACAATCTGAAGGCAAAAACACGACTAAGATTCTTCATCAGTTAATCATCAGTTTATATTGTTTTTAATCATCAGTTATATTGTATCCAACGAAATCAAATCAATTTCTTTTAACATTTGTTTCCTCCAAAATGTGCCAACAATAGAATCAGTGTAACATCTTACGTATCGTGAGTTAGTTCGATTTTGTACATAAAATCGTTCCTTGCAAAATTCTCTACTCTTCATCATTCAAGATACATAAATTTCAGAATACGTGCACACATAAACCCTCATTTCGCACATTACTAAAACACTAACATTTTACATAGATTAATTATATTATAATAGAATTTTGATTATATATGTGCTATTTCTGTTCTTTAAATCATTACCTAAGTGGATAGGAATTGGGTCGGAGGAGTGGACTGCACAGCTGGCATGCATCCACATCACAGAGTATAAACCAATACTAACCTACACATACATGGTTCACCTTCGACGAATAAACATTCTCATTCGGGCTTGAACAATAACATGACTCCCCCGGATCGCTGGCCTCCTGCGTGCTCAGCTTACAAATCCCGACCGATTAAAATTCTCCAACAATTTCTTTATATACTGGGTCCGACGAACTGACTTCACTCAGAATTGCGCACTTCTGAGCTGCCCAGCTGCTGACCCATTATTTCTTACACTAGGGTTGCCAATCAACCTAGGTTTGCTATGTTCTTATCTCTTACCTTACACCGGGGTTCACTCAGCCTCTAAAGACGGATACCAGAGAAATCTGGGAACATAAATGCGGCCAGGCGTGATACTGACCACAATACACTTTCATGTGCCGATGGTCTTGGAAGTACGGGCTTAACACCGTATCCGCAATATGCCTTAAATGGCATGGTCACTGGACTTCAGCCTTTTACACATTGGCAGTTGCTAGTATATTTATTTTGTATTTTTTCGCATCATTTTTTCCTCTCGTAATAAGTTGGTCTATTCGTGTGGTGTAATTTTTTTTAGTATCTGGATTACCAACCAATTCCGTAAATTCGGTAAATTGAAAGGAAAAAAATGTCATAGAATGTATTTAGTGTATGAATTGTTCTCATCATGGAAACATGAACATAAATTGAATTGAATTATCATTATTTTCAAATGGTAAAGAAATGGGCACTCAGACGGTCCTACATTCTGCCCTTCATCACTCATCTTTCATTCTTCTCTTCATCACTCATCTTTCATTCTTCCCTTAATCACTCATCTTTCATTCTTCCCACACATTCGATTTTAGAAGTAAACACGTTACAGGAAAAGAAAGAAAGGAAAAACCTTATCTAAAAAAGCAAAATAAAATTATCACATTCAGGAATATAAGATAATGAAGTACATGAGAGGTAATTAATCTCATAAGATAGCGCGCACACACATACACACATATAATTTCAATCCAGGTCTTCTAACATCACATTCTTTCACATTCATTAAGACAGTTTCTCACAAGATATAACAACTTACGTTAGAAAAGATCGTGGTGGCTGGCGAGCCTGGGTATGAGAGGGACTTAGATATTTTAAAGAGGCATACAGATACAAGCAAGCAAATATTGAAAGAGTTCTGAGTCAAAGGATGAAGTATTACTAATGAATTTTAAATGGTAAGGGAGGGAGTTTCAAAGCTGTGCCGCAGGGTATGCAAGGCTTTTCATGTACAGATCTAGCCTGGGTTTAGGAAGAAGACAGTTTTTTAAAACGCTGGCTATGTTTAGTGTTATACGTAAACAGTGGCCATAAATAAGGCGGAGCATTTTGCCACAAAATTCTGTGAACAAACTTGACTTTGATAAAAGTGATACTATATCTGGGGGATAAAGTTTTAAGATCATGCTTATCTACAATCTGTACCGGGTGTTTGTCACAAATTCGATTTATTGCTCGTTTGTGAAGTGAGTGGAGCCTTTTTGTGTTTGAGACTGAGCAACCATCCCAGACTGTGGAACAGTGATCTAAGTGTGTTGGTATATATGCCTTGGTTTATAAAATGTCTAATTTTGATTAGTTGGTAAACTTTCTGTGCTATCAAGTTTGATAGATCATGTACGTGAGAATTCCAAGTTAAATGTTGATCAATGATGAGATCTAGAATTCTAGGTTCATGAACGTTTACTATTTCTGAAGTCCCGGCACAAAGCTGTAGCGAAGTTTTTGCAGTTTCTGTCTTGCGGTGATGAGGACGAGTTTTGTTTCGCCAGTGTTTATCAGAATACCGCTACTCCATTTAATCAGCCTGTTTCTACCATTCTGAAGCATTGCTTGAAGGCCGTTGATGTCATGGTCACTATTGTAAGCGGTGCAGTTCGTTGATGGCAGTTGATGATGATGAACTTTCGAGCGTTCAGCAATATAAAAATGATTCGAGCACGGAGATGACGCCAGAGTATTGAAGACACGGCAAGGTTTGCAAGAATCAACAGGAAGATCATACGGATAATGTCAAAATGTTTGAGAGAAATTTGAATCTGAATTAAAAAAAAAAAATCAGAGGGAAGAATTTTGCACAGACTGTGCTAACATGACCAAATTAACTTTCCAGATTTTTTTTTGTTGTTGTTACCTAAATTAACATGGCGTTTGGCCTCCATTAATCTCATTTCCTAGGTCTTGACTCTGCAACTTAAAAAGACAAATATTCGTGTGTATTGAAATGGCAGTTACGGAGCCTTGTTTTGTGGTTGATGCTGTGACGGAACCGCTGGATGTATTGGATATCTTACCAGGACCACATTTTTTTTTTCCAGAGAGGTTTGATGACATGGCGAAAGTGCTGCGACAAGTGTATAGCATCCCCAAGGAAGCACCTTGAAGGGATCAATTTCAGCTAAAGGAGGTAGTCAGCATAATTCTTTTTTTCTTCTTTTTCTCCTAAGGGCATTCCGTAAATTTTTCAATAGGCCTTCGTGAACAGATCTTGCCTGTATATTTGATCTCTAGATTAAAGTAAAGCAAAGATTAAAGAAAACTTTTGCAAAGTGACTTATGTTCAAGTGGACACCTTTTAACATTTAATGTTTAATTAACGTTTTGTTCCTTTTTTCTTCTTCTTTCATTCTTTCTATTTTGTTTCAGTAATTTATGTTATGACAGTGTCAGAGATTAGTATTTATGTGCAGAAAATAGGAGTTGGAATGTGTTATTCTTGGCTTTTACATATCATCATCATCATCATCATCATCATTATCAACATCATTATCATCATCATGCTTTTTCATAGGTCTCGATCCTTAATATTTTCCCATCCTAATTTGGTGACTTTTTTATTGTGTAATCCCGTTAGACTGTCCATGATGTATTTCTACTGGTCTTCCCTTACCTCTTTTCCTATTTATCTTTTCTGATGCTGTTTTAAACTATCCTCATCTCATTATTAATCAAATGAATGATGGCTGTCGTTTTTATTATGGATTTAATCAGGTTTCTTTCTAAATCTGTTTTAGTTAGACATTCCCCGTTTGTCTTTTAAATTCATTTATTTTTTGTTTCTTATTTACTTTTTTCTGTGTGAGTAATGCGACAAAGGGTTGGGTAAAGTAGAGAAGGCCGAAGCACAAGGTTTAGATTCCTACATTCTGCACACACATATCACACACAAACACGCACACACACATACACACAACTTTGTCAATCCGGCAGCTCTTATTTACTGAATGAAAATTTATGAAGTTCAAAATAGCGGGGATCAAGCCACAGTTACGAAAATGAGATTTTTAAAAATTTTCCTGAGGGATGAAATACTCCGGAAGACAGTCATTGCCACAATATAAGTCATTGTGAAGAGGGCCGGGTTAATTGTTTAAATGCGGCCGGTTTCAATGGTCAAGTCGTCATCCACCTTTGTGTTTTCTCAGTGAGTGAAAGGAGGACTGGGGTGTGTCCTGCTCATGTGATTGTGTGTCAGGTAAAGAGTGGAATGTGTTGAATTTTTTTCAGTCTTGTGTGTTACGCTTGTGGCGGCAGCATGGGGCTGGGGGGAGCGCGTCTTGAGATGTACTTGTGCTTCATTTATTATATGTGCCATCATGTCCGGTGAATGGATTGAATTTACCCCAGGTTGCTGACCAGCCGGCGTTATTTGCAGTAACGTATATTTCTTGTAAGTTTTTGTATGTCAGACGTGGAGTATTCTGTAAGTATACGTGATGAACAGATCTCAGTGTAAGTGTTTTAAGTGGACTTAGTGGAAAGAGTAGGGGAATGTTTCACTTTTATTATTATATTTGATGCACATTTTATATGTAACTTTGCAATGCATTCATCTGATTTTTATTTGTCATTGACATTTGCTTTTCATGTTAAATGTTATATGCTGACGCAGTTCAATGCACTGCGTTATGAAGTGTTCTTGGGTGTGTGGGGCACGTGAATTTTGTGAGCTTAAGTAAAGCGTGCCAAAATAATATGGATTATATAGAAGCTGTAACTGAGAAAATTGGAAGAAGAAGCCACTAGCACAGGATTGAAATAAGGACTTAGAAGTTGTGACTTCAAGTAATATTAGAAGGTGAGCGTCATTAACTGCCGGCTCGTTATATTTTATGTATAATTCGTATAACTTATATGTTTGCTGTGGAAGAGATTGTACTGTGTTGCATTGCTATATGGTGTAGTCCAGCATGACGTCTTGTGTAGTTAACAAATCTTTCAATTTTTCCTTGATACCAAAATATCTGATTTTTCGGAGTGATCATTACTTGTTTGTTGGTGGAGACAGAGAGAGAGAGAGAGAGAGAGAGAGAGAGAGAGAGAGAAAGAGAGATAGAGAAAGTGTGTTTGTGTGTGAGAGCAAAACTGATGATTAAACTCCTTACCATCTAAGCCGGGGGAACCTTGCTGGACGACGACTGGAAGAGAGAGAACCTGGGGTAGAAGATCATCCAGTGGGTACCGCTACCCGGGGTGTTCCATGCACAGCTGTAATCTTTGGGCACAAATTCCCTTTAGAGAAATGCTAGCTATTTAAGCCAGACTATCAGAGATGCACTGTGGCCGACGGAAGCACTAGAAGATCACGGAGATGAGGAAGAGTTATATAGCGGATTAAAAGAATGCTTAGGTAGTGGCATAAGTTGATGTAAAACAAGATGATATAATGATGTAATAGATCATCCATGTATAAAATAACCAGAAGTTAAATTTTGCATCATGTGCTGTTAGAAAGCTCATGGGATAAACGTGTTTGCCAGAATCTTCCCCTTTTTATAACAAAGGCACGGGGGCTTG
Organism: Achatina immaculata; assembly: GCA_009760885.1. Classification (NCBI taxonomy): domain Eukaryota; kingdom Metazoa; phylum Mollusca; class Gastropoda; order Stylommatophora; family Achatinidae; genus Lissachatina; species Lissachatina immaculata. Next base: position 7,511,750 of record CM019702.1, read on the forward strand.
GGGGAGTTCGTGCATCAACGTCGCCTTTTTCGGTTGGAAAGTTTTACTATACAGAACATCTACTACCACGGAACAAATTACGGGGGGGGGGGGTGGAATTTTTACTATACAGAACATCTACTACCACGGAACAAATTACGGGGTGGTGGTGGAATTTTTACTATACAGAACATCTACTACCACGGAACAAATTACGGGGTGGTGGTGGAATTTTTACTATACAGAACATCTACTACCACGGAACAAATTACGGGGTGGTGGTGGAATTTTTACTATACAGAAATCTACTACCACGGAACAAATTACGGGGTGGTGGTGGAATTTTTACTATACAGAACATCTACTACCACGGAACAATTACGGGGGGGGGGGTGGAATTTTTACTATACAGAACATCTACTACCACGGAACAAATTACGGGGGTGGTGGAATTTTTACTATACAGAACATCTACTACCACGGAACAAATTACGGGGGGGGTGGAATTTTTACTATACAGAACATCTACTACCACGGAACAAATTACGGGGGGGGGGGAATTTTTACTATACAGAACATCTACTACCACGGAACAAATTACGGGGGTGGTGGTGGAATTTTTACTATACAGAACATCTACTACCACGGAACAAATTACGGGGGTGGTGGTGGAATTTTTACTATACAGAACATCTACTACCACGGAACAAATTACGGGGGTGGTGGTGGAATTTTTACTATACAGAACATCTACTACCACGGAACAAATTACGGGGGTGGTGGTGGAATTTTTACTATACAGAACATCTACTACCACGGAACAAATTACGGGGGTGGTGGTGGAATTTTTACTATACAGAACATCTACTACCACGGAACAAATTACGGGGGTGGTGGTGGAATTTTTACTATACAAACATCTACTACCACGGAACAAATTACAGGGGTGGTGGTAGAATTCTTACTATACAGAACATCTACTACCACGGAACAAATTACGGGGGGGGTGGTGGAATTTTTACTATACAGAACATCTACTACCACGGAACAAATTACAGGGGTGGTGGTAGAATTCTTACTATACAGAACATCTACCACCACGGAACAAATTACGGGGGGGGGGGTAGAATTCTTACTATACAGAACATCTACCACCACGGAACAAATTACGGGGGGGGGGGGTGGAATTTTTACTATACAGAACATCTACTACCACGGAACAAATTACAGGGGTGGTGGTGGAATTTTTACTATACAGAACATCTACTACCACGGAACAAATTACGGGGGGGGGGTAGAATTCTTACTATACTGAAATCTACTATCACAAAACAAAATATAGACGGGAGGAATTCTTATTATACATAATATCTACTACCACAGAACAAAGTACAGACGGGAGGAATTCTTATTATACAGAACATCTACTACCACAGAACAAAGTGCAGGCACTGGCACAGAGAATATTCAGCAGTTGTTACACGGTAGCAAATGTCAAGGCCAGACACATAAAATGCACCCAAGTGGCGTGAGTATTTACTTTCCTGTTTATATTCATCTTAATACGATCGACTGCCAATCAAATATTGGCTGAACAAGCCACCAGAGAGGGTACTTAGCAAGATTATGCCTTGCAGCCACCATTAACATTTGATATACACGCGGTTCAGTGCCCTATGCGCCGTCGCGAAGGGTCATAAATCTTTAATGGGGATGGTTTAAAAAGGGCATGTGAACGGATATGCAAGAAAAGACGAGCTGGATCTTTTTTTAGAAATGAATGACAATGCAAGAAATATACAACACTCTGCTGGACAAGATTCATTCATTAGCATGTCCCTCGCGGAACTTTGCCTCCCTAATAGCTTTCTTGTAGGCCTCTCGTTGCAAGCAAGATGCCCTACTGCTGTTGCATCCATTCGCAAATCATCAACGTTGTCTTGTTGCCATCTTCGCCTTGGTCTTCCTCTCTTTTTTTTCCCCAATATATACCTTTTTAAGACGGTCTCATTCAAACCCTCATGACGTTTAATATATCCGAAGTACTTAAGTTTCCTCTGTTTAATCTTTTTCACTAACCAATCTTCTTCATTATTATATTCTTGTAGTATGGATATACGTGTTTGTTCTTTTTTGTGTCCATGATATTTGAAGGACTCTTCTTTAGCATTTAAATTCAAAGGCATTTATGTGCTTCTCATTTGTTTTGTTAAGTGTCTAGGTCTCACAGGCATATGTTGCTGTGGGAAAAATGCGTGTCCTTAAAAATCTAATTTTTGTAGTTCTGCTTGTTCCTCTCCACAGTTCTTTAGTTGCTTTAGCTTCTGAAGAACGATGTTTTTCTACCATTTAATCTCCCTCATTGTATCTCTATTATTAGTTAGTAATGATCCAACGTATTCAAAACTCTCCATCACTTCCAATTTCTTCTCCTATTTCAGTTGCCATATTTATTTTGCTAGTTGTCATCAGTTTAATGGACTTCGTTCGACGATGGCGGACGGTATGAGATACGGTGTTAGACCTTCGGCGTATGAAAGTGTGATGTGCTCATTGTTACCCCTGGCAGCGTTTACCTTTCTAGATTTCTCTAGTACCCATGTTTAGAGGTTGGGCGGGCCTTGGGGGTTTTTCTTGATGTGGTGGTATAACAAAAATCCAGTCACCACTGCTGGGACTTGAACCCGATACTATAGGATTAATAGACCGAGCGATTACCACTCAGCCAACCATGTACCACTGAGGCTTTTCCGATTTGAAAGTATAGGTTCTGCCTTCTCCGCTGATTCATTTCAAACAAGGTTCTCTCCAGTGCTGCAGAGTTCGTGCACACCGTGCAGAGACCCTCCTTTCAAAGGAGGAGAACAGAATAGCTATGCACTTGTCTGGAATCCAGTGATGATAAGCCTTTAACATCCCAACCGTAACAACAACTTCTGCTTTCATTGTAGAATGTAATGCATGTATTGTTGAGAGTCGAACATTCAACGCTTTGAGATGCTGTAGACGCAGAGTAGCAGTTTTGTTTTCACTGCCCATGGGCATTGAACCGCTTCAGGCACTTGATGTAAAAACCACGTATATTGTTATGAACTTAGGAAAATACGTGGCTTCCGTCTCAATCAATGAAGACGTGAGTACGCAAACCCTGGTGAGCTCCCCTGCGGTCTAGGTCGCCACACCGAGTTAACCCCAGGCTTCGGCCCCAAACCCGCTCATCAGAAACTCGGTCTGCTCCACTAGAAGGGACAATTATCTTGTTGGGGACGAAAGACTTCGGGTGTTAAGATATGCGGACGTGGCACGCAATGCCCGGCGTGAATAATACACTGTAACCGGAAGTGTACATGACGTTAGCACATTTTGTTGTTGTTTTGTTTTCATTGCTGTTTTCTGCGAAAGAGAAAACGTTCAATTTCTACTTCTCTACATCTTCTTATGAGTGAAAGTTTCCAGTTTTCCAATAATAAAACTCAGTATATATAAGAATTAAGATAAGATATATACATGGTGTAATAAATGAGCTACATCTCCTGATCCAGTTCGTGTTCTATTGCCTGATGGTAAGCGATACTACCAGCCCGTTTGTACCCACTCTCTTGTGAGTATTTTACAGACATCAGCACGGGTGAAGACGCTGTTCGATTAGGGAACCAGCGACCCATAGCTGATATGCTAGCATCAGAGTTAGCGACCCATAGCTGATATGCTAGCATCAGTGTTAGCGAACCATAGCTGACCGACACCTCTCCGTTGGTACTCACAGTAACAGGCCTAGCCTGGCTAACGGGGCAGGGATCGCCATAGTCCCCATGGTGGTGGAGTCTCCTAAAGAACCATTGCACACCCCCTGCTTTTTAGCTGTGCTCCGGGACTGAAAATACAGCTGCCATAACCCGCCGATACGATACTGTGCCTCAACACCTCCACAGCATCGGCTGCAAAGAACACCAGCTCGTAGTTACAGGGAGATAGCACTAGACAGGACAAGACAAGACAGCACAAGACAAGCTACAAACATCAGCGTAAAGAAAATGCTAGTGTGAACTTTTTGTTCTTACCTTATTTGTGGCGAAATTTAACCTTTACAAAATGTTCAAAACTGGCGGATTCTCCTTCATGCAAACTGGCACGATCATCCTAATGGACTGATTATCTTCCAGTCGATCTCGCTGGTTGCTTATTTTTTCACTAGGTTTTCGATAATATAAGCCGGTTACGGCAACTGACAACCTCCAAAGTTTTAGGTTTTTCTCGTTTTTAATCGGCAGTTTACGGATAATTGCCGGTTAACGTGATCACTGCTTTTTTATCACGAGATTCATCACTAGCTTGGGCACCTCTGGCTCCCAAATCTTTCAATGTGGATTAGGGATGGTGTCTTCCTCGACTATGTATGTGTGTGTGTGAGAGAGAGAGAGAAAGAGAGAGAGGGGGGGGAGGGAGATGGTATTGATATCAGGACAGGCAAACCATAGAAAAACCATTTACATCCCTACTCTACTCCCCCCCCCCCACCAACTCATAAACAGGCTGTTTGCTACTTTTACTAGACTAACAAGATGGCTCCCCTAACAGTGAAAGTTGCTTCTTTGCATCCCCTCAGGAAATTCAGCTGTGGCCATGATTGTTGCACTTCCAGTTCCGGTGTTCAAGCAAGTTTTCAATATCCTCAGCAGGAGTATCACTTCTCAAGAGCTGAACTTAAAAAAAAAACAAAAAACTGGAGGAGATAAATAATCAACAAACTCGGCTCCGGAAGTTTCATCATTTATTTTTATTCATTTATTTATTTTTAAACTGCATCTCCAGCTGTGTTATACAGAGCTGTGATTCTCTCTCCTTCTCTCTGTGTCTCCCTCTCTTCACCTCTCTCTCTCTCTCTCTGCCTCTTTCTTTGGTGGTCTTTTTCTCTATTCCTATCTGTCTATTTGTCCCTCTGTTTCTCTCTGTCTGTTTGTCTCTCTCTCTCTCTCCTTCTGTGTTTCTGTGTCTCTCTCTTTCTATTTCTATATCTGTTTGTATCTCTCTGTTTCTGTCTGTCTCTCCCTCTCTGTTTCTGTCTATCTCTCTCCCTCTCTGTTTCGGTGTGTCTCTCTTTCTATTTCTATATCTGCCTGTATCTCTGTTTCTATGCATCTCTATTTCTATATCTGTCTGTATCTCTCTGTTTCTATGTCTCTCTATTTCTGTATATGTCTGTATCTCTCTGTTTCTATGTCTCTCTATTTCTATATCTGTCTGTATATCTCTGTTTCTATGTCTCTCTATTTTTATATCTGTCTGTATATCTCTGTTTCTATGTCTCTCTATTTCAATATCTGTATCTCTCTGTTTCTCTTTGTCTGTTTATCTGTCTCTCTTCTCGCTCTGTTTTATTTTGTCTCTTTCTCTCTCTCTTTCTATTTCTATATCTCTCTGTATCTCTCCGTTTCTGTCTGTCTGTCTGTCTTTATATTTCTATATCTGTACGTATCTCTAAGTTTCTCTCTGTCTTTCTCTCTGCTTTTGTCTCTGTCTCTTTCTCTCTCGTTTAAAGCCACAACTAACGGACAGCTATAGACATAGCTATATGTTGCGAAACTCTTATACGAGTTAATACGACAAAAGTCGTTTTTCATTTATAACATGTCGTTCTTAACTCTCGTTCATTTCCTTTGTTTCCTTGTGTTTTTTCGCTTTCAGATTTTCTAATTTCCTCCCCTGTTTTGTGGTAAGATGCCACATTTATGCGCACAAACTGAGAACTGGAATATTCAAATGTTGATATTTCTTAAGCTTTTATATATATATAAATATATTCTTGATTACCCGTGAACCTTTCTCTTTTGTGTGTGTGTGTTTGTGTTTGTGTGTGTGTGTGTGTGTTTGTGTTTGTGTGTGTGTGTGTGTGAAAAAAAATGTGATAGATGGCTAAGGCAGGATAGGAGAACAATGTGGATTAAAATTATCCAAATACTTCAACGGGTCTTTGCTTTTATCTGTAGGGGTAAAGGCGTGTCCGATTTGGCGGTTAGCGACTCATAGGCTCACAGAGGATTAAACAGAGAAAACTTAAGTATTTTGTACACATTAAACGTCATGAAAATTTAGAGAAGACAGCATTGGAAGGGTACATATTGGGGAAAAAGAAAGAGAGGAAAACCAAGGCGAAGATGGCTGCAAGACATCGTTGATGATCTGCAAATGGATGCATCAGCAGCAGAGCATCTTGCTTACAACCGAGAGGCCTACAGGAGAGCTGTTAGGGAGGCAAAGTTCCGCAAGGGACGTGCAAATGACTGACTGACTGACTGACGGACTGACTGACTGATAGACGGCATGCTTGCGCCAGGGTCGACGAACTATAACCATTTAAGACTCCCCCCCCCCCTTTTTTTTCCACTCCGTTAGAACTTCCAGTAACAGGTCTAGCCTTGTCAACTATAATCCTCATGGTAGTGGAATCTGTTAAAGAAATACTTCATACCCCCCCTCCCCCACTGCTTTTTTAGCTCCACCGTGGTACTGAAAAATAAAATAGCCGCTGTAACCCAGTCCCAACCAGAGAAAAATCTGTCCCTCATTACCCTCGCCCGCATCGGCTGAAAAAAAACGCCTAAGCTCGGCAGGTCCCGGGAGACAGGGCAACAACGGCAAGAATCTAAGATTTCTCTGTGGTTTGTTTCCATGATGTTGGTCAAGAGAGTTTCCTTGATGTCTCGTCCCGGGAGACAGGACAACAATGGCAAGAATCTAAGATTTCTCTGTGGTTTGTTTCCATGATGATGAGCCTCCTTGATGTCTAGTCCTGGGAGAATGTGTTCAGGATTTTCCTCCTCCACCCTCCCTCAACTCTCTCCCGTCATTCACTCCTGCTTTGTTCACCCGTGGGTTCCCTTTGCGAGTACGAATTAGTCTGGTTCCAGCAGCATGAGTTTTTATTGCAGGCAAGCAGACATTGTTTGTTGGTGGAGATCAGGCGGGCATTTTTAAAACCTCTTTTTGTTTATCAGCCCAGGTGACGTAGTGGCTTGTGCGTTCGACTGCTTTTCATAAGGTCTCTGGTTCGATTTCGCACTCGGGCGGAAATGTGTTGTGGACAGACCAGTACCGGGGTCAACCCAGCCTTTAAAAAAATATGTACCTGGGGGCTCCCCTAGGAAAACAAAGATGGCGAGGACAAGTGCTGACATCACTACCTCACAGGTGCAGATATCCCTACCTCGGAGGTGCAGACATCTTCACCTCAGAGGTGCTGACATCCCTACATCAGAGGTGTTGACATTCCTACCTCAGAGGTTCTGACATCCCTACATCAGAGGTGCCGACATCCTTACATCAGAGGTGCTGACATCTCTACCTCAGAGGTGCTGACATCCCTACATCAGAGGTGCTGACATCCCTACATCAGAGGTGTTGACATTCCTACCTCAGAGGTGCTGACATCCCTATCACAGAGGTGCTGATATCCCTACCTCAGAGGTGCTGACATCCCTATCACAGAGGTGCTGACATCCCTATCACAGAGGTGCTGATATCCCTACCTCAGAGGTGCTGACATCCCTATCACAGAGGTGCTGACATCCCTACCTCAGAGGTGCTGACATCCCTATTACAGAGGTGCTGACATCCCTACCTCAGAGGTGCTGACATCCCTACCTCAGAGGTGCTGACATCCCTACCTCAGAGGTGCTGACATCCCTATCACAGAGGTGCTGACATCCCTACCTCAGAGGTGCTGACATTCCTACCTCTGAAATTCTGACATCCATACCACAGAGGTGCTGACATCCCTACCTCAGAGGTGCTGACATTCCTAGCTCTGAGATTCTAACATCCATACCACAGAAGTGCTGACATCCTTACCTTAGAGGTGCTGACATTCCTACCTCTGAGATTCTAACATCCATACCTCAGAGGTGCAGACTTCACTACCACTGAGGTGCTAACATCACTACCCCAGAGATATGTTCAGTCTTTCCTCCTCCTCCTCTCTCTCTTTCTCTCTCTTCTCTGACAGCACTAACACTTCACACCCCTAAGGCATGCAAATCCCACCACGAGGCACAGATTTTTTTAAAAGTGAAATTACGTAGAATCTTTTCTCTATCACAGGTTTTAATTTCATCGAAAAAAAACCCCAGCATTTACGTAAACATATCTCAGTCCTGCTAGTCCCTCACAGTCCTCTATTTTTATTCCAAAATATCAGATGACTCTGGGCATTGCCCGAGTTTGCTTATTCTCAGTCCTTGTTTAGATATGATCTTATGTCATCGAGCGATCGATTAACCGAGTCAATAGGATGTCGGCTCGAATTGATTTCACCGATGGGATTCCAATAGGGAGCAGACTAGCTCAGAAATGCCAGCCATATTTGATTTTGTGAGATCTGTGTGACCACAGTGTTGGAGGGACACTACAAGCTTGGCCAGTTCAATAGTGGTAAACGATAAATTATGGTCTTTTTTTTATCCGTTGGCTTTTACAGCGATTGCCTCCAGCCTTCACGTTTTCGTGACACCTTTTAAGGTTCCATTCTAGAAAGTTTAAGGGGGGAAAAAAGGCATTTCCTAGACTGCTACGATGCGGTGCTTATTGAGATGTAAGAGAGGTGACGACTGCGGTAAAACTGATTCTAGTAATGAAGTAGTGTATGGTTCAATTAAGAGAAGTGACGACTGCGGTAAAACTGATTCTAGTAATGAAGTAGTGTATGGTTCAGTTTTATACAAAGATATAAAGAGTGAGGAACGTGAGTAGAAACAAGAATAGCAGAGAGTAAGAAGAGCACGCGTAAATTAAGAATATACACAAATTCAATATTTCGGCAAACAGCTTTTTTCAAGGATAACATACAAAAACAACACAGGAGATTAAAAAAAAAAGAAACGAAAAATAGATGAAAAATTAAACACTTTGGTTTTTGTGATATTCTCCTTGTAAGAAAGACGGACAAACAATACATTTATTTTTGTATGTGTGACCCTTGTAAAAGACGTTTTCCGAACTATTGGATTGCTGTCTGTACTTGTTAGTGCTGTCGCCTATCGACCAGAAGAAGGTCGTTGGTTTGATTTTGCACTCAGAAGGAATTTTTTTTCGGACCGACTGGCACCAAGGTCACCCAAGTCTCCAAAAAAAAGATGGGCACCCGAGGTTTCGCCAGCAAACTATAGTCAGCGACGACAGATGCTGCCCTACCTCAAATACTGTAGTGGCCTAGAAAGACACTAACACTTAAAGCCCATATGTCATACAAATGCTACAGGAGACAGATATCCTGTTGTTTTATACTATATTTTATATACTCGTTTATTTGTTCTATATACATCCTGTTATATTTTATATACTCGTTTATTTGTTCTATATACATCCTGTTATATTTTAGCCTTTTAAATTTTTGAAATGGGCCTTAGCTTCCCCGTCCCGGTCCCCTCAACCGTCTTTGAAAAACGGCTTTGAAGGACATATATTTATGAATCCTATAATATTACTATATTATATTATATATGTTTTATGTTATATATTCCTATAACATATCCACACACAAAAAAAGAAGTGCCCACCAGATTGTGACAGAAATATCAGAAGAACAACACTGCAACAAGTGCACATATTTAAAAACCTGAGATCATTGATAACAGCTGAGTGAAGATGTGACACAGAAGTTGAGGAAAGAATATGCCAGGCAAAAAAAAGCAGCACTTCAGATGCTGAAAAGACCATCATGTGCAATAAGTCATTGTCGCTGAATGTGAGAAAGGATTACAGTGCTATATTGAACCCATTTTGCTGTACGGGTGTGAATCATAGGCTATTGGAAGACAAATGAGTAAATCATTGGAGGCAACAGAAATGTGGTTCATGAGAAGAGTGATGAGGATCCCATGGGCAGGCCAAGATAACTAATGAGCAGTGTGTGAGACAAGCTAAGAGAAAAAAAACGTAGCATAATAACAAAGATAAGGAAAAGGCAATCCTTCATCATTCTTGTGGCACGCGAGGAGAAGGGAGAAACTGGAGAACATCCTAACAATGTGGAAAACTGAAGAGACAGAGGACGACCAAGGGAACAGATGTTAAAAGGGCTGACACTGCGGCATGGAAAGAAATCATCAGCAGAGTTACTCAGAAATGTCACGGACCGACCGGGATTTATGAAGGAGTATGACCGCCCATGCCGCGCCGGCATGGCACGTGATGATGATGATGATGAAAATTTATATGAAAACAAGCTGTAATAATCCGTAAGTAATTCCACTACGTCTTAAATTAAGCCATTCTAGTGTAGCTAATCTCGGCGATTCTCTAAGACTGCTGCGCGTCTGTTCATAATGCGAGAGCTTCCATTTTACAAATCTCCCATAACGGGCTGTTGGAAGGGCTATGACAACAAGCTCGTCGTCGCTACCCGCTGTATACGTTTCCTTCTGTCTCCGCCAAAGCTCTTCTTTATTTTGTTGTCGAAGAGCCATGTTGAAGAGCCATGTTGAAGAGCCATGTTGAAGAGCCATGTTTTCTCTCTGCTGCTGGTTTTACTTTTTTCTATACACCCAGTGAATGTCTTTCCGTGATTCCAACATTTTCGTTTATTAAAAAAAACACACACACAAACAAACAACAAAAACTATGCCAAATAATCTTGAAGACACAATCCACTTAAGTATGCGACTCAACAGAATACTGTTTAGGGTGGCTGTCGGAGACTGTATTCGGGACACGTGGTGCTGGTCTTTGTACACGTCTGTTGAAGAGCGTCTGTGGTACGTGACCATCGCTAAGGGAGGTAGTTTATTGGTCTTTAGTGTCTCTGACAGCAGCGAACCACTCCTGTCAGGCACAAGGCATGCTGGTTATCTTACGTCGCTACTGTTCTGAACGCAATATGGCTGAGTGGGATGTTCTTTTGCCAGTCTTTGTAATATCATTCCCGACTGTGGTATAAATGACACCACCAGGGCAAAGGTTGAGGTAACACAAATGTTACATTATATCGAGAAACAGCAAGTCAAATAGTTTGGTCATGTTACACGGTTACCACCAGACATTATATCACAGACAACACTCACACTAAGATTTGTAGGTAACAGAGGAAGAGACCAACCACCCTCAGGAGATGGAGAGAGGAAATTACAGAAGCATTAAATATCCCATTACATAAAGGAGATCGTCGAGCCCTATCAAGACGTCTCAACACCGAAAGATATATGAGGAAGGAGACAAGACAAGACACAAATGGTGGATTTTATCTTATTTCGGAGGCATAAAAATAAAACAACCACAGACAGACGGAGATCTCGGGGGTACAGGAGTAAGTGTAGACCAAAAGAGAGACAAAGGTGAAGGACAACAGAGGGGCTGTTGAATAACATAGGGCTCTTCTGGGCAAAAGCGGGAAAAAGAGATGAAGAACAGACGTTTGCGAAATCCCCACGTCCCTTAGGCATAGATAGATAGACAGACAGACAGAATAACAGAGAGAGAGAGAGAAAGAAAGAAAGAGAGAGAGAGAGAGAGAAAGAGAGAAAGAGAGAGAGAGAGAGAGAGGGCATAACAAATGATTTAAAAAGCTCTCATAAATGCAAACCCCTTTAAAAAGCAATCTTAACACATGCAGGGCCTAATTCAAGGCACAAAGGCGAGGCCCTTTTTGTTTTCCTGTCAACATTTATTACGTACTAATAAGAGTCGTTCTATCAATAGTTTTATTGATGTTAATTATTTTACACTAGTAATTCAATTACAACCAGTCTCACGGGTGATCAGGAAAAGGAGATGGACATATGTTGGTCACGTGATGAGAAGAAAGTCAGAGAATCCAGGAACACGCTATCAAGTGAGACACAACAGGCCGAAGAAAAAGAGGTCGACCATATGAAGCTCTAAAGAGTACATTGTTAAGAGAGGCCAGTTTAGTGGGCATAAATCCCTTGATGAGGTTGAAAAACTCGCCGAAAACAGGAACGCTTGGCCCTATGTGAAGGATATAAGAATTCAATTCTGTCTTTACCCGGGGCGAAGTTTAGCGAACCAGTACAGAACTTTTCCTACAGTCGTTGCTGTTGCCCACTATGCAGGCTGGTCTGAAATGGCATAAAAACTCGCATGTCGTCAACCGTTCGAATTTAATCAGCTTCAGCTTCGTACTTCCAGTAATTTAACAGACAGACAGACAGAGACAAAAAGATAGACAGACAGACCGACAAACATAACAGAAACGCGTTCAGACATATATTAAATTAATGATTTATGTAAATTATTTCTCTGCACAAACAAAAGCCGGTGACATCACGGTAGGCCGTATAGTAATCACAACTTAAAGTACTGTACTTATATAAAACGTACACGTAAGACAAAACAAATAAGCTAACCCAAGATGCTAGTAAAACAGGGTTAACGGTCAACGTAGGAAAGACAAAGTAAAAAAAAAAAAAGCAACAGCGATGCACTGGAAGTAGATAATAAATTAGTGAAGGAGGTTATGGAATTTGCATATCTCGGCAGCAGAGTAGCAGAAGATGGAGGCAACACAGATGACGTCAGCAACAGGCTAACTAGAGCAAACCAGGCTTTCGCAATCCTGAACAATGTATGGAAATCCCGAAAGTTGAGAACGGAAACAAAAATCAGGATATCTAAGAGCAATGTCCTAGGTGTGCTACTCCACGGAAGTGAACGCTGGAAAGCCATCAGAACTATACTGAATTCCTTCCAGACTAAATGTTTACGAAGGAATATACGAATATTTAGGCCAGGTAACATAAGAAATAACACCTTTATGGCAGAAATGTAGATGAAACTTTCGACTTCGATTATTGAGGAAAGACGTTGACGCTTGCTGAGGCATGTGTTCCGAATGACTGGTAGCTCATTTCTAAAAGACAGCATTGAAATGCTCATCTCAAGGAAACAGGAATAAGGGCAGGCAAAAGTAGACACGGAGAAAGAGCAACAGAGAGGATATAGGGCTCAATATAGGGCTCACCTGGGCAAGAGTTAAATAAAAGGCGAAGGTCAGGCATTTGTGGAAGACCTTTGCAGGAGTCTCATGTGTCTTGGCCACCTAAAGGTTCCTTATATATGTGTATCACACTTTTCTTTCTCGTGAAAGGTCATTTGAAAGAAACTTTTCTGGCATTTTTCCTCAACAGATTATTCTAAAATTGTCTTTGAATTAATATTTCAAGCTTCTGACCACTCTGTTGATAGTACTGCCGAGTTATTAATAACTTAATAACTTAAGTCGCTCTCGCAGCATTGTTGGCCTCAAGTTCTTTCTTTATTGTCATTAATCTGAATTCAGAAAACGGTCTTTTACTAGATTCTACCGTGACTTGGGTGGTCAGTGATATGGGAAGAGCAAAATGTATATTTGGAAATGCATTAGCTCTGTCATTTGTACTGAGACACCCAAACAGATTTCCTGGTTTTCCATCATACAACTCTGGAAGAATCTCATTCAGCGCTTACATTCCGAAAACTAACGTTTTACTTTCAAGATCCGTTAATTTGGTAACATTTACAGTTTCGTTTTCTTCACTGAGTCTGATGTCTTTTAAAGTGATTTCCAAGTTCATAGCATGTTTTTTTTTCTAATGTCTGCTTGTCAAATTTTAGTAAAACAAAAGTCATCCCTAATAATAAGAAATACACTGGAATATTTCTTAATCGTTCATCTAGACACACTCTGACAGTGTCCAGAAATAGGTTAAATCGTACAGATGGTTCGCTGATTGAATCAGTCATAACAGAACAGCCTGTTATTGTCTAACTAAACAGATGGTTCGCTGATTGAATCAGTCATAACAGAACAGCCTGTTATTGTCTAACTAAAGAACTGACAAGCACGCGACCTCGCAAACTACCAGACCCCTTACATGTTCAAGGCACTAGCAAACTTTACTAGCATCCTCGATGAGTCGGTTGTTGCTCATTATTCTATTTTCTGGCAAAAATCATACTCTAGAGAATAAATCTACAAATAAACACAGACAAACAGACACAGAAAACTGACATCAATTGATCGATACTTCAGACGGATTGCACCATTTACTGGACACTGAAAATGCGTCATAATTCTAGAAGTGGTCAGAGCACGTGGTTGTTATGGGAGAATACATTAGCATAAACGGGGCAAACAACACCTGTGAGAAGGGAGACTGAAGAACATAGCAACAGACGTAAGCGGTTGTTTATTTTAGTTTTTCACCTTTTTTTGTGTAAAGATGTGACTGAACTTTAATTCCCGACAGATAGTAGACCAAACAACTTGGTCTGACATAAAACACGGGGTCCGTCAGGATTGCATATTGCCGCCTTACTTATATAACTTGTATACTGAAAATATAGTTAGGAATGTTAGAGAAGATGTAGACAAAGAATATCATGATGCCATAACAGTTGGAGGTTATGAATTACCAGAGATTAGATATGCTGATGACACAGTATTACTGTCCACAACACAAAAAGGAATGGAAATATTAATTATGTCAGTCTGTAAGAACAGTGAAGAGCAACACCTCTGTTTTAATGCAAAGAAAAGAAAACTAAATTAATGACACCTAACAAAACAAATAAGGTAGGTGAAATATAAGGAAAAATTGGAAGAGGTGGACAGTTGTGATATCTTGGATCATTACTAACTAATAATGGAGATACAATGAGGAAAATTAAAAGGAGGACATCTATCGCTCTTCAAGAAATAAAACAACTAAAGAAGCTGTGGAGAGGAACAGACAGAACTACAAAAATAAGATTTTTAAGGGCATGCAACTTTTCCATCGCAACTTATGCCTGTGAGACCTGGACATTTAACAAAACAGAGAAACACATAAATGCCTTTGAATGTAAATGCTACAGAAGAATCCTTCAAATAATATGAACACAAAAAAGAACAAATATATCCTTACTGCAAGAACTTAATATTGAAGAAGATTAGCTAGTAAGGAAGAAAAGAGAGAAAAGTTAAATATTTTGGACATATTAAACATCATGATAATTTAGAGAAGACCGTATTGGAAGGGTACATAATGGGAAAAAGAAAGAGAGGAATACCAAGGCGAAGATGGCTGTAAGACATCGTTGATAATCTGCAAATGGATGCAACAGCAGCAGGGCATCTTCCTCACAACTGAGAGGCCAACAGCAGAGTTGTTAGGGAGGCAAAGTTCCGCAAGGGACATGCAAATGAATGAATGAATGAACAGACCAAAATAGGCGGTCTGGGCGTACCTTCACATGCGCGGCGCTGCAGTATGCGAATCCTTCACGATGTGACTATATATGTCAGTTTCTTCAACTAGGGGCACCGAGCCAGAGATTCAAACTCGGCCGAATCTGTCTCTGTCTCTGGTGGCTAGTATTCTCATCTTCTCCTGTGAGGAAATGTATAAAGAATCTGTCTCTGGCTCTGGTCGCAAGTATTCCCATCTTCTCCTGTGAGGAAATGTATACCGAATCTATCTCTGGCTCTGGTCGCAAGTATTCCCATCTTGTCCTGTGAGGAAATGTATACCGAATCTATCTCTGGCTCTGGTCGCAAGTATTCCCATCTTGTCCTGTGAGGAAATGTATACCGAATCTATCTCTGGCTCTGGTCGCAAGTATTCCCATCTTGTCCTGTGAGGAAATGTATACCGAATCTATCTCTGACTCTCGTGGCTAGTATTCTCGTCTTCTCCTGTGAGGAAATGTATACAGAATCTATCTCTGGCTCTGGTAGCTAGTATTCTCGTCTTCTCATGTGAGGAAATATATCAGGACGATGAACGTCTTTCGTAGCACCTGCGAGACTCTTTCCTGATCTGTACAGATGAAGATGAGATTGAGCTATTCATAGTTCTACAACAAAGAGGGCCTCAACCACCTGGACCATAGCAACAGGGAGCATTAGCCGGAAGTGAAGTAGTGATTTGAGTGACCATGATTCTCTAGTTGTAACGTCACATCCGGGGGGGGGGGCTGTTCTCTTTATTTGTGCAGGAGAGTGTTAAAGTGCGCATGTGTCCCCGCCAATAATACTCTGGCTACATGAAATTTCCATACTTGCTTATGTCCTACAGTTTTTGCATATGGTGAGCCTAGTTTTTGTCGTCATTCTGTGTGTTTTGTTTATATGATAGCGTTATCTGACATATTAACAGAATAAAATAAGAGCAAATGCCAGGGATAAAGGCTCTCCGGTCATCCCTGTTCTTGGAATTATCCACTGCTTCCTTCCATGTTTATCCCTTGTCTCTGAGCACTGTCATCATTTCTCTTCTCCGAGTAAGTCTAGGTCTTCCTTGTTTTCTATTTCCTTGAGGATTCCATGTCAGTGCTTGTCTTGCTATGCTGGTGTCGGGTTTTCTCAGAGTGTGGCCAATGCACCTCCATTTTCTTAGGCATGATTTGTAGGTTCATAGGTTCTTGTTCTGCCCTTTCCCAGATCTCCTCGTTCCTGATCTTGTCCTGTCATTTAATGTTTAAAATCCTCCTCAAGCAGTAGTTCATAAATGTTTGTATCCTCTGTTGTGTTGTCTTGGTCATAACCCATGTCTCTGAGCCATATAGCAGGACAGTCTTTACGTTTGTATTGAAAAGCCTAAGTTCAGTTCTTGTTTTGATGTTCTTAGATGACCATATTTTGTTAAATTGGATAAGTGCTGTCCTGGCCTTGGTTATTCTAACTTTAACATCCTTTTCCGTTCTCCCAATATTTATCCACTATGCTGCCTAAATATGTGAAACACTCCACTTTCTCAATTGGCACTCCCTCAATTACCATGAGGCTATTGCTTGCACTATTATTTTTCTTTATCTTTGTTCTTTGTCTGTTAATATATAGTCCAAGTTTAACTGAATTCTTGCTTAAGATCTGAAGTTTCTCTTGCATTTGTGTGCGGCCACGTGCCTGAAGTGTTAGATACCATACTGAATTCATGAAAGTAACACACAATAATTCGTGTGTGAGTATATAACTATACACGGAGTCACTGCAGTTAAGCTGTGATACCAAAATATATAAACTAGGAAAATAAGTAAGAACGGCTCTATTACTTAACGTGTACAAAACTGTGTACATGTGTACTCGTTAAGTAGTAGAGGTGTACCTACTTATTTTCCTAGTTTATATATTTTGAATTAATGGAAGTTACTTAAAAAATAAACTTCTTGAAAATTGAGCAGGAAGGACTGAGTCAGTATTGACGCGGCATCTCAATTGAGTCCTGTACGGGATGTCGCCGCTTTCCAACAATTAAGGATCCCCCACCTGTGCTACAGAGTTGGTGCACCTATGGTGCAGCCCCCCCCCCCCCCCGATCTTATGAATCTGTATGGAGTAAAATGACGTTAACATTACACATTTGAAAACATCTAAATTAATGCTATGAATGTCATTCTGTTACTACACTACACCGCCTCAGTGTTAATTAACAGCGACACGACACTGGTACCTTGTGGGAACGGCTCCTTATCTAGATAAAGGTAACAATCCCCGCATCCATGCCACTGAGGTATATTGGAGATACGGTGTTAGGCCTGTATTTCCAAGACAATTGGTACATGAAACTTGTGATGTGGTCAGTATCACCTCTGGCGGCATTTCACCTTTCCAGATTTCTCTGGTACCCATTTTTAGAGGCTGGATTGACTCTGGGGTCTTTCTGGTGTGATATCCCCACTGCTGGCACGTGAACCTGGTACCACTGGGTTAGTACATCCCACAGGATAATTATCTGGATTTTAAAAGAGAAAAACCTCCAGGTAATTTTAGTGCAAAATATTTTGACTGGCAGTAACCTGTAAGTAAAGCTTACTTAGGCTGGCAGTAACCTGTAAGTAAAGGTTACTTAGGCTAGCAGTAACTTGTAAGTAAAGGTTACTTAGGCTAGTAGTAACCTGTAAGTAAAGCTTACTTAGACTAGCAGTAATCTGTAAGTAAAGTTTACTTAGGCTGGCAGTAACCTGTAAGTAAAGCTTACTTAGGCTAGCAGTAACCTCTAAGTAAACTTACTTAGTTTGGTAGCAACCTGTAAGTAAAGCTTGCCAGACATTTTGCTTTCGAAGACAGCATCGTCAGTGTTGGAGGGAACACATTTTTTATCGATAATATAGATTTATACTACATCTTATGCTGTTACCGTTATATAAATTGCGTACTGCTATGTAACATAAGCTGTTCTAAATATGGAGACCAGACGGTATAAGTCCTGCTGACAGCTAAACTAGGATCAGCGAGTGTAGAGAAACACCTTGCGTTATACGTCAAGATTCCCACAAATTGGTTTTGTTGTCATCTGAAAAATAAAAGGCTCAACAGATGTATGTGCCTGTTGGGGGGAAAAAAGAGGTTCAGACAGCGCAACATGTCGCCCAGACAGCAGAGCTACACAACCCCTCACAGGCAAAGGACCTAGCAGGACACCCGCTTTCTCTCTCCAACCCCCATGCGGAGATGCCGAAAACCCTAGACGAACTGCCACATTTGTGAGAAAGACATTGTCGTTTATGCCTGATCGAAGGACGACGACAGAAGGATAGAATTTTATTTGTTATTTCCCTTATCTCTTGTACCTCCCTCGGCAATAAAACTACGTTTACAGCGAAGGGGGAGAAAAAAAGCCAGGAAACTGAATTGCAGTTGATGCTTGTAATCGAATATGCTTTATATCACAGCGTGGTTTGTATGTCTCATACACAATACGGTATTTTAAAGGGTGGAGTTTCGTTAAGCCGTGGTTTGTTAGCGATGGTCTAGTTATAAATAGTTTGCAAATAAATAAATGCCAAAAAAGGGGGAGAGAGAGAGAGTAAAAGCGTCAATATTAGCGATCACTGTTGTGTACCTCTGAAACACAGGTCGGCAACAGAGTTTCTTTATTATTATTATTATTCCCTGTTGCCCTACCTTCATAGGTTGTTTTGTTTTCAAATCTTTGACCCCCCGGTAAATTATTGCCAGTGATGAAATCAGGCTTTGTTGCGACCGACTCGAATCCAAATATTTGCTTTGCGCAGACGATTACTCCAGATAATCGAGATTAAAGCCCCACATCAAAGTTCCCATGTCAAATGCAGATTCGGAAACCAGAATCGGGAGAATTAAAAGTGCATTTACTTCTTCGATTACATCATGTATTCTGGGATGATTTTTTTTTAATCAGAGGAGAGGAAAATATGGGGGAGAGGTGGGTCAAGTGAAATCGAAAGTAGAAAAGGGGAAGGAGAAGAGAGATAATACTACGATAAGGTTGTAGATTGTGTGAGACGAGACAATACTACGGTAAGGTTGTAGATTGTGTGAGACGAGATAATACTACTGTAAGTTTGTAGATTGTGTGAGACGAGACAATACTACGGTAAGGTTGTAGATTGCATGAGACGAGACAATACTACGGTAAGGTTGTAGATTGTGTGAGACGAGACAATACTACGGTAAGGTTGTAGATTGTGTGAGACTAGACAATACTACGGTAAGGTTGTAGATTGTGTGAGACTAGACAATACTACGGTAAGGTTGTAGATTGTGTGAGACTAGACAATACTACGGTAAGGTTGTAGATTGTGTGAGACTAGACAATACTACGGTAAGGTTGTAGATTGTGTGAGACGAGACAATACTACGGTAAGGTTGTAGATTGTGTGAGACGAGACAATACTACGGTAAGGTTGTAGATTGTGGGAGAGGTGACAGTACTACAGTAAGGTTGTAGATTGTGTGAGATGAGACAGAAGGTTGTTGATTTTGTGAAATGAGACAGCAGATTGTAGATTGTGTGTGATGAGGCAATATTTATATTCCCCATAAAGGAGAAAACAATTACAGTCATCGACAAATGGGAGATCTGGAATTTGCACAACGGTCTTCTCTCAGAAACAAATAGAAGATCGGGAGTTTGCACAATGATCTCCACTCACCATTAAACAGGAGATCGGGAGTTTGCACAATGATCTCCACTAATTTACAATGGGAGATCGTGAATTTGCACAATGTTCTCCATTCACCAACAAATAGGAGATACGAAGTTTGCACATTGTTCTCTTCTCAACAACAAATAGGAGATCGGAGGTTTTTCACAGTCATCCCAACAAATGGGAGATCGGGAGTTTGCACAATGATCTCCGCTCACTAACAAATGGGAGACACGGAGTTTGTACATTGTTCGCTTCTCAGTAACAAAAAAGAGGTCGGGGTTTTGCACAGTGGTATCCATTCACTAACAAATGGGAGATCGAGAAGCTACACAACATTCTCCATTCACCAACAAATGAAAAGTCTGGAGATTTTAAAATATTCTTCACTCAACAACAAATTGATTGCACAGTAAACTCCGTTTGTGAATAATACATTTAAAAATTCTCGTATCCACGTTTATTTCTTGTGGTTTTTTTAATAGCTCTCAGTTAGTTATTGCACCAGGTTTATTTCTTCATTTTATGCTCAGTTTACTTTCTTGTCATAAACCATAAACTTTTGTTATCGCTTTGTTTATATGGCCATCGTAACGTAAGCCGGATCTGTAAGTCATCTGTAGGTTTCTGATGTTTCTGTTTTGTTTCCTAAATACTAATAAAGGTAACCTAAATAGTATATATCTTATATCTTATATCCTTCCCGTGCCGTTAGACGTCACATAGGGCTCGCAAAGTAGTTCGCCAATTTTTCCTGTCTTCGGCGAGTCTTTCAACCTCAACAAAGGATGTTATGCCTGTTAACTTGGCCTCTCTTAATAATGTCCTCTTCAGAGTTTCACGCGGTCTGCCCCTTTTTCTTCGGCCTGTTGTGTTCCACTTGATAGCTTGTTTTGGGATTCTCTGATCATTTCTTCTCATCAAGTGACCAACATATGTCCATCTCCTTTTCCTGATCACCCGTGAGACTGGTTGTTGTTCAGTCATCTGTCTTATCTCTGCATTGTTCTTGAATTCATTCCACTTGATGCTGAGTATTTTCCTTAGGCATTTAACCTAAATAGTGGTTTATGTAAATTTACTGTAGGTTATATCATATTTCTTTCTTTCTTTCTTTCTTTCTTCTTGGCCTTTTGATTTTATTGCCTATTGTTACTCCCTATCCAGATCCACCTGGCGATTGTATTTTTCTTGTAACAAAGCTAGACAGAAAGAGTGTGGTTCAGTTTTACAAAAAAAAAAAAAAACAAGAGTGAAGAAAGTTGGCAGGAACAACTTACTCTCCGCCACTCCTATTGCACACTTTCCTCACTCTTTCTATCCTTTTGTAAAAGTTAACCATACACCTCTGTCTGCCTTTATTACTAGAATCAGTTTTACGGCAGTCGTCAATTATTTTATCTCTACTTTTCTTTTGTTTACTGCAAATAGGTCTATGACGGCTTTCGTATTCCCTGTCTTCTCTAGGGCCTGGCTTATCGGAATCACATGAGATACTTTGATTTCTTGTTTCGAAATAAGAAACAGGCGAGACTTTGACAGAGCACAGTATCTGTGTTTCTTATGCTAACCATACACACTGTGCTCTATCATTTTACTGTGCTCTATAGCAGTGGTTCTCAACCCCATGGCCGCGGCCCAAAGGTGAGCCATGACAGGGAGTATTGTGGGCCGCGCTGAAGTCTCAAAGCAAAAAAAAAAAAAAGTACATATAATACAATAATTATTCCTCATTTTTCACACAATGCATAGGGGAGACAGCACAGATGCAAGCCGCAGAATTGTAGGCCGCTTTATTAGTATGTCGGCAATGCGGCTATTGGAGAAAGGATGGTCCAGACAGCGTTTTCTTCCAGCATCAAACAGAAATGTGGCGTACATAAAGAGACGGCATCGCTTTTGATGTGCGACACTGGCGTCATTCTGACCGTGTTACTCAAACGTGAAGTTTTACAAAGTAATATTAGAGAACAATCGGCGTAGATTCTGCGAGAGAGCAGAAGTGAAATATAATTCTCAGCAATTGTGTTCTAGTTTGAAAATCACATTTCGGTGGATTGAGAGCCGCTATTTAGTCTTGGTGCTGTGTGTAATTCGTACCGGATTAATCAACGGATTCCAATTACCCACCTAGTGATCGTTGAGACTTTTCCAATAGCCTGTTTTATTGTTTAAACTTTAAAACTTTAGGCGCTAAAATGGATCTTTTTGTGAAAGTAAGTCTTCGACTTTGCTCAAACAAATTGATAGTAGCGGCAGCGAAAGTCACTGTGATCGAGACGACGTTAATGTTGATAAGTACTTGTAAGAGAACTAAATACGCACGAAAATAGGATGTGGAGTATATTAAGTACGATTTCGTTCCATCACCAAATGATCAAAATCTGCCGCAGTGTGTTATTTGCTTGCAAATCCTCTCCAATGAGGCAATGAAGTCGACGAAACTGCGTCATCATCTAACTACAATAATCCAGATCTACAGAATAAAACCAAATAATTTTTCGAACGTAAAGCCGAGGAATATAGTAAACAGAAAGCAATGTTAAAAACAAGAGCCACTCTCAACGAAAAATCCCTTAAAACATCATACCTGCTTGCCCAGAGAATCGCAAAATCCAAGAAACCGCACACGATTGGAGAAGATCTTATCATACCAGCCGCTGTTGAGATTTGTAACATATTGTTCGGCTCAGAATACGGTACAAAACTGAAAAGCAATCCCATCTCGAACGATACTGTCCGCAGAAGAATATATGAAATGTCCGAGGACATTGTCGCTTAGTTAACTGAACGATTACAATCTACTAAGTTTGCTTATTCAGTTGGATGAGTCATTTGTCATCGCCGACGAGTCACAGCTGCTTGTTTATGTTCGCTATCGTTGACAAAATAGTATGCAAGAGGAAATTCTTTTTTTTTTTTTTGCAAGTCGCTCACAGCGAGGACGACTGGCGATGAAATATTTCGAGTTTTGAATGATTTTTTTCACAACTTTTGGACTGCAGTGGACGAATTGCATCAGTGTCTGCACCGACAGTGCTGCCACAGTGACTGGTCGCGACAGTGGTGTTGTAACTCGCATAAAGCAAGTGTCACCCGAGATTGTAGGCACCCATTGCATGATCCATCGTGAGGCACTCGGTTCAAAGAAGTTTAATGAAATTTCGGGATCTGTACTCGAAGACTGTGTTCGGATTGTAAACTTCATAAAACTGGAACAATGAAAGTCGATTATTTGCTCAGCTTTGTATTGCGTCAGAACACAAGCATCTCCTGTTGCACTCGGTTGTGCGTTTTCCAGAGGAAAAGTTCTTGTTTGAGCTCTGTTAAGAATTGTTGCAGTTTTTAACAGAAAACAATCTCGACCTGGCAGGTAAGGTTTCTGATACTGAGTGGCTTGTCATGCTGGCAGGGTAAAGATGCCGGTATACTCAAGACATACGACAAAGTTGCAGCCTTTAAGAAGAAACTACGACTTTGGCGCACGCAACTCGAGGACAAATCACAAGACATGCTTCACTTAATGGCGAGATTCTGGAAGGGGTCACTGGTGTAATAAAAGAGCACCTGACATCTCTTGCTGAATATTTTGACAAATACTTCAAGCCCGAAAACATTAAAGCGTACGATTGGATTCGTAATCCTTTTCAGTGTGCATTCTCTGAATTAACCGGTCGTGCACAAGAAGAATTAGCGGAACTGTCTAGCGATCGCACATTACAAATCACATTTAACGACCCCGCTGTGGGTATCTCTTCCTTTTGGTCCACTGTTTCGCTGGAATATCCGTTTTTGTCAGCCCTGGCCATGAAAGCTCTTCTACATTTTTCAACAACTTATTTAAGCCAAGTTTCATTTTCTGCAGTGACTGCCGTGAAAACGAAACATCGTTCAAGAATGAACTTGGAGGGTGATCTTCGAGCGTGTTTGCCACAAATTCCAGCCAGAATAGACATTGCTGTCCAACCGGAAACAGTGCCATCTCTATGGTAAATGAAAAGAACTTTTGTGTAGCAATGAATATGCAGTTAAACATGTAGAGAAAATATTACATAATATTTTATAAAATTAGATTTATACCTTGCAAATATAAAGCACTTTATTAGTGGGCGGCAAAAAAGTTTGACTTGTGGGCCCTACAACAAAAGGGTCTGAGAACCTCTGCTGTATAGCTTTTTCTGTGCTCTATCACTTTGCTATGCTCTATTGCTTTTGCTGTGCTCTATCACTTTGCTATATTCTATCATTTTACTGTCCTCTATCATTTTGCTGTGCTCTATCACTTTGCTGTGCTCTATCACTTTTGCTGTGCTCTATCAGTTTACTGTGCTTTATCATTTTGTTGTGCTCTGTCACTTTACTGTGCTCTATCATTTTACTGTGCTCTATCACTTTACTACGCTTACTTGTTTATATCACACTCTATAGCAGATCTTTTTTAAAAATCTTCCTTCACAGAATTCCTCACCTGTGTGTGCATATTATTGTTGTTATTGTTATTATCATCACTGTTATCGTTGTTATTATATTATTATTATTATTATTATGTGCCGTGTTGGATAGCGTTGATGATCATTCTTCTCCATCTTGTGCAATCCTTGATATTTCCAAGCACTTCTAGTGCTTTCCTCTTTGGTTATTCCACTGAGATATTTCTCTCCTGACCTTCCTGTCTTCCTTTTTTTCTCTCTAAATTTTCAGTCATTGCTAGTTTTATCCAACTTCTGTCTTCTCATGACATTTCCAGGATATGTGGATTGTCTTTTTTCTTATCATTTAACTACTTTTCAGTGTTCTGAAACTTCTCCCAGGACCTCTTCTTTCGTGTTTTTTTTTTCTGTCTGTTCAGGGTATTTGTTGCTTCTTTCTCCAAAACCGCATCTCCTGTTGCTTTCAAATGTAATATCCACCCTCATGCGAAAGCTGGAAAATAACTAAAGAAATTAGACTCTTTTGAAAACAAGTGCCTATGGAAAATACTCGATATAAAGTGGACCGACTTCAAGAACAATGCAGAGATAAGACAGATAAGCAAACACCCTGTCTCATAGATGATCAGAAAAAGAAAATGGACATATGTTGGACACCTGATGAGAAGAAACAGTCAGAGAATCCCAAAAACAGGCTATCAAGTGGAACACAACAGACCGAAGAAAAAGAGGTCGACCGCGTGAAACTCTAAAAAAGGACATTGTTAAGAGGCCAGTTTAGTGGGCATAACATCCCTTGATGAGTTCGAAAAGCTCGCCGAAAACAGGAAAATGTGGCGAACTACCATGCGAGCCCTATGTGACGTTTAATGGCGCGGGAAGGACGCAAAATAATTTAGAGTAATCGAATTTTGTTCAAAGCTCTAGCACCTGAAGTCTGAGACGAAGACAGTGCTACCTACGTACTCAACAGAAAAAGAATCTACGCCCCGGGGTATCTGCATGGCCTAGGGGTGTGAAGTATTAGTGTTTTCGCGTTCCTAGGCGGCTACAGCATTTGAGGTGGGGAGAGGAAGGGGGTTCAGCACCTGTCCTTGTTGCCTTTGTTTTAGTAGGGAACCCCCCAGGCACCCATTATTCTTAGATTGGGGTTGACCCCGGTGCTGGTAGGAATCTAACCAGCCTACTTCTCATTGTCAGGCGAGTGCAGTAACTTCTACACCACCGCGGCACCCAGTCCAGGATCTACATTTGTGGTTTGTTTATGTCTCTCATGATTCTCTCCTCTTAACATTTTTTAAAATGTGATAAGCAAAGTCCTTGACAAAACGTCATATCCTGACCGAGTATATAGCATAGGAATTCGTTTCTAGTGCTTCATGACCTTTTCTCATAAACCCCGGTCGTGGTCAAGCTGTCGTTTAACCGAGCTGTCGATTATCTCAAAAACTCAGCCCGGAACTGAAATACTCGTATCAACACCAGTCTCACAGAGTGCCTGGCGTATTTCGTATATTTGTAATTCATAGCAAGGCACATGTGTCACAAAAGTGGCCAACAAAAGGAAACTTAACAACATCTTCGACTTCATCTGTGTCGCAGAAGCAGAAAAGTCTCCCATTTTCGCCAGGTAGTTAGGTCCGTGACGCCCTATCATTAATAGAAGGTTTTCTATTCACAAGTAGAAGCAGATATGAAAGTACATATGAAACAGTACGTATCATGAAAATGAAATCAGTTCATTACAGATATTTTGGAGAAAATAAACTGCGCAGATTAGTTCTTTCTATACATATGTCAGTCAGTCAGTCATTTGCGGAACTTTGCCTCCCTAACAGCTCTCCTGTAGGTCTCTCGGTTGTGAGCAAGATGCCCTGCTGCTGATGTATCCATTTGCAGATCATCAACGATGTCTTGCAGCCATCTTCGCCTTGGTCTTCCTCTCTTTCTTTTTTCCCATTATGTACTCTTCCAAGACGGTCTTCTCTAAACTATCATGACGTTTAATATGTCCAAAATATTTAAGTTTTCTCTGTGTAATCCTCTTTAATAGCCAACCTTCTTCAACATTAAGTTCTTGTAGTATGGATATATTTGGTTTTTTTAAAAAATTTTTTGTGTGTCCATGATATTTGAAGAACTCTTCATTTACATTCAAAGGCATTTATGTATTTCTCAGCTATTTTGCTAAGTGTCCAGGTCTCATAGGCATATGTTGCGATAGGAAAGATGCATGTCCTTAAAAATCTTATTTTTGTAGTTCTGTCTGTTCCTCTCCACAGTTTCTTTAGTTGTTTTACTTTCTGAAGAGCGATAGATGTCCTCCTTTTAATTTCTCTCATTGTATCTCCATACATATGTACATACAAGTATTTTTAATTAAGTAAAAGTGTCTGCTTCGTGAAGGTAGCAAATCTACAACATGACCTCCGCCATCTCGTCCCTTGCCCAAACTTCTCTTTGTCACACGTAGGAAGTTCAAGAGCTTTATTTTTTTTTTAATTCGAGAGCCTTCTTTCACAAGAACGAGGGCACGTCAATAAATAAGTCGGAAATCTGCAGACTGAAAACAGCTGAAAATTCATTGTGCATTTTTGACGGTATGGAAAAAAAAAAAGCATTGCTTGGCCGGAAATTAGAATCAAAGCTATATCCCGGCATGCCACGGTTATTTATAGCAGCCGTGTTAATAATGAAGAGCGTGTAATATGATTGTACACGAGAAGAACAGTGCGGATTTTCTGTGTGCCAAAAGACTGAGTACAGAAGAAGTGCATAAAGAAATGTCTGAAGTGTGCGCTGAAAAGTGTCAAGAAAAGCCGTCTATAACAGACCCAGAAATTCAATAATGGATGAATCACCTGGGAGTAGCCATTTCCAAGATGAGGAAGATTTTCACTAAGGAGGTAACTCTTTGGATGCAGCAGCAACCAGAAAGCTTCTTTGATGCCGGCTTTTAAGGAGTTGTAAATCGATAGGATAACTTCTGAATGCACAGGGGCATTATGACCACAAATGAAAAAAAATTCAGGCAAATACTCGCAGTCATTAGTTTTCTAGCTCGTTTCTTTTGCGATTTATTTATTACTAAGTTGTGAGCATAAACTTTCACACATAGTAAGTTGTAAGCATAGACGTTTACAAATAGTAAGTTGTAAGCATAAACTGTCACACATAGTAAGTTGTAAGCATAAACTTTCACACATAGTAAGTTGTAAGCATAAACTTTCACACATAGTAAGCTGTGAGCATAAACTTTCACACATAGTAAGTTGTAAGCATAAACTTTCACACATAGTAAGCTGTGAGCATAAACTTTCACACATAATAAGTTGTAAGCATAAACTTTCACACATACTAAGTTGTGAGCATAAACTTTCACACATAGTAAGTTGTAAGCATAAACTGTCACACATAGTAAGTTGTGAGCATACATTTTCACAAATACTAAGTTGTGAGGATAAAGTTTCAAAAATACTAAGTTGTGAGCATAATCTTTCACAAATAGTAGGTTGTGAGCATAAACTTTCACAAATAGTAAGTTGTGAGCATAAACTTTCACAAATAGTAAGTTGTGAGCATAAACGTTCACAGATACTAAGTTGTGAGCATAAACTTTCACAAATAGTAATTTGTGAGCATAAACTTTCACATATAGTAATTTGTGAGCATAAACTTTCACAAATAGTAATTTGTGAGCATAAACTTTCACAAATAGTAAGTTGTGAGCATAAACGTTCACAGATACTAAGTTGTGAGCATAAACTTTCACAAATAGTAAGTTGTGAGCATAAACTTTCACAAATAGTAAGTTGTGAGCATAAACTTTCACAAATAGTAAGTTGTGAGCATAAACTTTCACAAATAGTAAGTTGTGAGCATAAACTTTCACAAATAGTAAGTTGTGAGCATAAACGTTCACAGATACTAAGTTGTGAGCATAAACGTTCACAAATAGTAAGTTGTGAGCATAAACGTTCACAGATACTAAGTTGTGAGCATCCCTTTTCACAAATACTAAGTTGTAAGTATAAACATTTACACATAGATGGTGTTTCATATTTCGCCACATTTCATAATGAATGAATTGACTCATGGTAACACTGAGACTTCTAGTTTTAAGTCTTTGTTCAACCACATGGCATGGACGACCATCACCAACACGCGGAAGGTCTCTTGCTGTCAACACATTGTGACAGCTGTCATAGACCTGACTTTAGATATATGCCTTGTTTCCTCTTCTCGTTGCATCCACCCCTGTGTAATCTACCTCAGTCTCAGGTTCAGAACAGATATAAAGGTGGGATATGAGGTTTTCTTGCACGTGGAGAACTGTGTAATTTACTGTAAAATAGATTTCTGTTTCTTGCATGTGGAGAAATGTGTAATTTACTGTAAAACAGATTTCTGTTTCTTGCACGTGGAGAAATGTGTAATTTACTGTAAACAGATTTCTGTTTCTTGCACGTGGAGAAATGTGTAATTTACTGTAAAACAGATTTCTGTTTCTTGTACGTGGAGAAATGTGTAATTTACTGTAAAACAGATTTCTGTTTCTTGCACGTGGAGAACTGTGTAATTTACTGTAAAACAGATTTCTGTTTCTTGCACGTGGAGAAATGTGTAATTTACTGTAAAACAGATTTCTGTTTCTTGCACGTGGAGAACTGTGTAATTTACTGTAAAACAAGATTTCTATTTCTTGCACGTGGAGAACTGTGTAATTTACTGTAAAACAGATTTCTATTTCTTGCACGTGGAGAACTGTGTAATTTACTGTAAAACAGATTTCTGTTTCTTGCACGTGGAGAACTGTGTAATTTACTGTAAAACAGATTTCTGTTTCTTGCACGTGGAGAAATGTGTAATTTACTGTAAAACAGATTTCTATTTCTTGCACGTGGAGAAATGTGTAATTTACTGTAAAACAGATTTCTGTTTCTTGCACGTGGAGAACTGTGTAATTTACTGTAAAACAGATTTCTATTTCTTGCACGTGGAGAACTGTGTAATTTACTGTAAAACAGATTTCTATTTCTTGCGTCCCTCGGTGGTAAAGACTGGCGAAGAACTGCTGATTCGGATTTTGACTGGGTCGTCATACAGTGGTGGTGGAGCTTACTAAGATGTCAGAAAGCACAGCCCTTTGGAAGCAATTTTTTTATATATAGGAAACAACGAGGCTTTTGTACGGTAAATTAAGAGAACACAATTTTGTAGGATTAGACCTGGAAAAAATCGTAGACAAAGCACTTTAGTGAGAGACGTGAGAGAAAGAAAAATAACAAGCGAATTACCTGAGAGTCGAAAACGAGTTTCAGGTATAGTATCAGAAACAATTTTTTATAAATAGGAAACAAACGAGGCTTTTGTGTTCGAATCCCAGGAAATCCTCTTGTGATTTTTCTTCCTCTCACGTCTCATTAAAGTGCTTTGTCTACGATTTTTTCGAGATCTAATCCTACAAAATTGTGTTCTCTTACTTTAGCCATTTGGAAGGACTTTCATTCAGCTTTATGTGTACTTTCTGGAACTGAAACTTTACAGAAGACGTGACAGATAGCCATCATCATCATCATCATCGGAGGAAAAAAAACAATACTCTAATTCACAGGATTAAGCAAGAACTGAATAAACAAAGAAAACAAATGATCGCGCCGAGATTAAACATTTATGTTCGGAAGATTTATGTTAGAATAGAATGTTTTGCAGCTTTGTAGTCTTCACATATGCATACATAACCAGAGCGTTAGTTTATGCTTTCATTATTATCTGTTGTTACTTTATGCTTTTATTATTATGTGCCGTGCCGGACAGCGTTGGCGATCATGCCTCTCCATCCTGTGCGGTCCTTGGTTTTCCAGTTAATCATATGCTTTTCTTTTCTCGTGCCACTTGGTGAGTCCACTGAGGTATTTTCTCTTGACCTTTTTCTTTCTTTTTTTTCCCCTAGAATTTCCCAATCACTGCTAGGTTCTCCAACTTCCGCCTTCTCATGACATGTGCCAAGAAATTTTGATTGTCATGTTCTTATAATTTTAACTTGCTTTCGTTGTCCTCACACTTCTTTGAGGACCTCTTCGTTCGTTTTTCTGTCTGTCCATGATACTTGTTGCATATTTCTCCATAACCAGATCTTTCTTGCTTCCAGTTTCTTTGTCATCTTTTTGTTGGTTGTCCAGCTTTCACAACCATATAGCAATAGTGGTTCTATATAGCACTGTAATGTTTCTTCCTCACTGTTAGAGACATTTCCTTATTTGTTAGTATCTTCTTCATGTCATTAAAAAAAAGCTGCCTTTGCCTTATCTATTCGTGATTTTATGTCAGTTGTGCACTTGCCATCAGCTGTTACTGTTGTTCCAAGGTAACTGAAGTTATTTCCTTGTAACAGTGTCTTCCCGTCCGAAAGGATGCTGCACTTTGGTGTGCTTATTTGTTTCGATATTACCAATGTGTCTGGCTTGTTTCTGCGCTGCTCTTGGCCTCTTTTATTGCCCTCATCAATAATTTTATTCACAAGTTGCTGCAAAATGCTTTCACTTTCAATACACATACACACACATATATCCTTTCTTTTCTAAGATATCATTTATATCATATATATATTTACATACATACATACATTGGAAACTAATCCCCAGCAATGAATATCTGAATTTACAATCTGCGTCACCGACTCCACACAATCGATCACTGGATTATGCATCCAGGAGACTAATCCCAAGGAACGAACCCCCTCAATTATGTGTCAAGAAGACTTAAGTCCCAAAAAGGAATCCCTGAATTATGTACTTATGAGACTATATGTCAGGAAAGAACCCTCTCTGTTGTATGAGTTGTGGGGCGTGCGTTCAGGAAGTGAAACTCCCAGTTTTCACTAAGCAACTTTTGCTTGAGGTACGTTTTCTTATTTATCTCACAAATGCACTTCTTTCTATCATAGTGTCAGTCAGTCAGTCAGTCATTTGGATGTCCCATGCGGAACTTTGCCTCCCTAACAGCTCACCTGTAGGCCTATCGGTACACTGTAATAGTGTAAGACTTTCAAAATGAGGTTCGGTAAATGTGGAATGAAGAACTTATATAGATATATAATAGTACTTTCATGGCATCTCAAAGAATCTTCAAAACTGTCTCTTTTTCTGTGAAATCTAACAGCCAACACAAGCACTTTAGAAGATAAATAAGTAAATGAAGAGCTATCCATCCTGTAATGCTAGTTTTTGGTGTCTTTTTAAAAATTATGATAACATTAAAAATTGTAATAACGTAAAAAAGCAAACGAAATATGTCTGAAACAAATATTTATGAAGCCAGGAACTAAGCAACACTGATTCCGATTAAGTTTTTTTTTTAATGCAGTTTGGAGTGATTGTCAAAGCGGAAGACGGCGCTGCAAGCTCTGACGTAATAAATATCTGTTGACAGAGTCGATTTTCTACAAATATCCATTAGCAGATTGATTGCCTGCTACGGTGTTGCATGTTCAGTGCACCCAGCAAGACGAAGTATAGCTAAATGAACACAAAAGGCACGTGAAAGTGAAATGAGGAAGAAAATAACGCGTGAATTTGCTGCCCAGTATGTGACTGTCAGGTCTCGTTTCAAAGCTCTAACCGACCGGTCAATAACACGAGGATAACGTCGATAGAGCGAGTCAGCGCAACGGAGAATTTGAATCAGATATACAGGAACAGAGAGTCTCTTTCGACGCCCACTGGAGAACTAAATAAATGTGCAATTAAATGTGAAACGTTGCTAAAATTTTCATTCCATTCAATAGTGAAATTCCAACACTAGCAGTTTCAGATTCCCAACGAAATGAAACCATGTTAGTTTACAGAAGAAAAGTGCTCTGATATTCTCTTTTGTTCTCCCCTTCACACAACCCCCCCCCCCCACCCTACCCACTGATACCTCTTTTCATTCTTTAATTGGCCCCCGAAGTCAGACATAAACTGCTAGCATGTGTAAAAAAAAAAGAGGAGGAAGAAAAAAAAAACTTAAAACTGACCTGAATCCAATTTACATCTCATCTGTTGGCTCTCACTTTTATTTCCGTGAATTCTGAGCCAATTCTCTATCCAATTACTTTCAGCAATTTCCCGTCAGTTTTTCCCGAGATTTACTACTCGGAAAATCTGAATTTATGGGGATTTCCTTCGCCGGGACGTCCTGGCCGTAAAGTGCTTGAGAGAGAGAGAGAGAGAGAGAGAGAGAGAGAGATAAACAAGTTGTGGCCTTATAAGATATGCCGTTTTCGACTTTATTGACTTCCCGTCAAATTTCTATCGATCCAGTCAATATATTCTGCCAGAATTCTGAAATATTGCAAAGCAGTAACTGTCGCTACTTCGACGTAGGACGGATTAATATTTTGTAAAGGGCTTACAGACTAAAGGCGGATGGTATATTTTTTTTAAATGCAAAATGTATCATCATAATATCATAACGACCAATAAAATTTGCACATAACACCATATAATCAATGGTTGTATAATTTTATAACGGTGAAATCAGTGTGCACATCAGTTAATCATCATTTCATCAGTAAATCATACTCAGAAGCACACGTGATGTTGTAGCATCTTGCAACAAGTGCCATGCAGTGATGGAGGAAACCCAGCTTGCTTGGTAGCCAGTTCCGCGAACATGTTACAGAAATCTTTGCTCTAATGTTTAAAAACCAAAACAAGACATTAGGATTAAGATTTTTTTTTTTTTTTAACCAGATAAAACCCACGTAGGTGGGAATATTGCGCAAAGAAGCAGAGCCACGTTATTGGAGCTTTTACGTAGATTAATAAGAAAGCCTACCCCGGCTGTATAGAAGCAGAAACTTTGAGAAGGTACACAATAATTAGTGTTTAAGTATATAACTATGCTCGAAGCCACTGCAGTAAAGCTGTGATATCAAAATGTATAAAATAGGAATATAGTAGGAACAGCTTTATTACTTAACGAGTACAAAGTTGCGACGTTCCTGCGTGAGCCTTAATCATACAAAAACATACAGGACGAAGAAAACTAGAGAGAGATGAGATAAACTATAAATTTACATGAATGCTATGTTAAAAAAAGACGAAAAAAATGAATTGAATAGAGCACTTAGCTGTAACTTGTAAGAAGCTGTGCCTTGTCCGACGCTGTGTTCAGAAATGGGCAAGCTCAAGGAAGAGAATGTAAAAGAAGAATATTAGAAGAAAATAAGAGAGTTGTTCATAAACTTACGAACAGAAATAAAATCAGTAGAAAATCAGCTTGAGCCTTGTTCAAAACCACCTTTTTGTGAGCAGCAAAGGAAACACGTGGTATTATGAAAAAAAGAGGTAGAAAATGAAAATAACAACATGGTGGAATGATGAGGTGAAAGAGGCTGTAAAAAAAAAGAAAAATAAATATAAAGAATGGATGAGAAGAGGATCTAGACTACATTGAATATCGAATTTGCAAGAAGACACTCTAATCGGGCATTAAAAAAAGCAAATGTAAAATCATACTACAAGCTAAAATCAGAGAAGTCATCAGAAAGGCCCCAATGAACAAAGCCCTAGGATGTGATGCAATACCAAATGAGTTAATCAAATGTGCGAAAGAGGTTGGAATAGGTTGGCTTCACGGATTCTATAACTTGGTATGGGAATAAAAGGGAAAACAGCACAGGACTAGAGAAACGCTATAATTATTCCAATATGGAAGAAAAAAAAGCAGTAAAAGGGGCTGCAGCCAATATAGAGGTATCTCACTGCTTGGCCATACTGGAAAAATGTTCTGTAAGATCCTAGAGAACAGACTGCGACCAGTGATTGAACCACAGTTAAATGAATCTCAGATATGATTTAGAAAAAAAAATAGAAGCTGTATAGATGCTGTCTTTTCCATAAGACAATTAAGAGAAAAATCAGTTGAACACAGTTAGATACTGCACACATCTTATGTAGATCAAGAAACAGCATTTGATAGAGTATATAGCTATAAACTGTGGGAAATCTTACAGCATTTTGAAGTTAGTACACATCTGATCAACCTATGCAAAAACCTATAGGAAAACAGTCAGTGTACAGTCAGAACACATGCAGGACACTCTAAACCATTCATCATCAAATCTGAGGCAAGGCTGTGTACTATCTCCCTTACTATTCATAACATACATTGACAACATTTGCAAATAAGCTAACATACATAGTAAAAACTCCATCACAAAGCTGCCCAATAACCCAGCCTCAGAAAGAATGCCGATAAACCCACAACACCTTCCAGAAGACATACCCAAAGAGAGGCCATAAACGAACTCCTTTTTGCTGACGATCAAGCATTTATAGCCACATTAGAGAAAGACCTACAGCAGAACAAGAGTAATTTAGCGAGGACATCTAAAATCCACAACATGAAGATCAGTGCTGAAAAAAACGGAAGTCATAACCATAGCGAGAGAAGAAATCCAAACAAAGATCTTCCTAGACAACCAGCCCTTGAAACAAGTGAAACATTTAAAATACCCAGGTAGCACAATATCATCCCCAGGGATGTCTGGCACTGAGATTTAGAACAGATGCAGTAAAGCCAAGCAGGTTATTGGACAAATGATTCCTTTACTGAAAAATAAATACAGCAGAACTGAAATAAAAAAAGGCACTCTACAACACGGTTTTCCTCCCAGCTCCATGCTATCTATGTCAAACATGGACACTAACATCCAAGAACAAAAGAAAAATCGTCAGGACAGAAATGAGATGTTTAAGGAGAATACTAAATATGACAAGAAGAGACCAAATAAGAAATGACACCATCAGGGTAAAGGTTGAAGTAACACCAGTATTACACTATATCCAGAAACAGCAAGCCAAATGGTTTGGCCATGTTACACTGTTACCACCAGACAGTATACCACAGACAACATCCACACTATGATTGATAGTTAACAGAGGCCCACACAAGAGATGGAGAGGGGAAATTACAGAAGCATTAAATATCCCATTATATGAAGCAATTTGTCGAGTCCTATCAAGACGTCTATTTGTTTCCTCAACACCGAAAGGGATATGAGGAAGGAGACAAGACAAGTTTTGTTGGTGTTTAAAAAGAGGTTCTGAACTTCACTGTGTCTTTTGGTTGAGATAATCAACTGTTCCAGTCATTCTGAACTGTTTGATAGAAGGACGGTATCATCGGCGTATCTAATTTCTGGAATTTGATGGCCTTCGATGTTGAAAGAGTCAAATTTACTTGTTCGTCTCTTACATTCCTCATGATGTTTTCGGCGAATATGTTAAACAGGTATGGAGAAAGAATGTTTCCATTCCTGGATTCTTTTGTACGTCAAACTATCCCGATGTTTCGCCATCTACCCTCACTGCTGCTAGCTGATCTAGGTACATTTTGGCGATGAGCTGTACCAGATGATTGGAAAAACCCATGTTGTCCATAATAGACCATAACTATTGATGTTGTACACAGTCAAAAGCTTGTGAGTAGTCTACAGAACAGGTGTATTAAACTCTCTACACTTTTTTATGATGTTCCTCATGTTTAATATATGATCTCTTGTGCCTGTGCGTGGTCTGAAACCCGCCTGTACTTCATGTATTTCTTGTTATATTTTTCCCTCCTTCCTTTTCAATATGATTTGTAGCAATATCTTGCTTGCATGACTTATAAGCGCGATAGTTCTATAGTTCGTACACATTTTTAGATCGCTCTTCTTGGGCAGAGGTATGTAAATTGAAAGTTTCCAGTCCTTGGACCAACTTCAGCTTTTCCAGATCTTACAGCACAGAGCATGATAAATGCGGGTGCTAATTTCTCCGACTGCTTGTATCATTTCAGCTGTTCCCTCATCGCAGCCTTTCTAAGACTCTTAACGGCTTCTCTGATCTCCTCTAAAGAGGGTTCAGCTTTTTCATTTATTCTCACCTCACTGTCATTATTTTCTGTTCTATTTGCCTCTTGGTACGTCTCTTTGATGTACTCTTCCCATCTGTTCAAGATGTCTTTGCTTTCCGTTACTGTATTCCCCTGCATGTCATTAATTACATGAAAGGATGTTTTCAACCTGAAATTCTTCAGCAATTTTGCTTCAGAGAACATGTTTTTGCAAAGACTGTCATCTAACATTCTTTCCATTCTGCTGCAAGAATCCCTTATGCATTTGTTTTTGTGATGTCTAACTTGTTTCCTGACGTTCTTTGTATATTTCTTATACAGTCCTTGGTTCTAAGCATCTTTTGTGGTCTTGATTTTCCTTCTTTCTTCAGTTAGTTTCAGTGTTTCTTCAGAAATGTAATCTCGATTCTTTACTGTTCTTTCCGGTAGTAGAATTTTGGGGCAGATGTGACATAAGCAACTGTGATATGATGGGCAAGCTCATCAGGTGTCGTCTCTTCCTGCACTGCCACTAGGGTCTCTAAATTTATTCTCTGCGTCAGTGCTATACTCGACTGGAACAGTGCATGTGTCATACATAATTACTTTGTTACTTTTCACAACGCTTTTCAATTTCATCTTGAAATTTGCCACCAGACCTTCAAGGTCAGAGTCACAATCTGCCTCAGGAGATTGCTTTGACGGATGCACGAACGCCATCTTTGCCGAGTTACAATGCAGTCTATTTGGCTTCTGGTCTTTCCGCCTGGGGATGTACACGTGTACAGTCATCGGGGATGCTGCATGAAGAGAGTATTTGTGATGGTGAGATTGTTCTCTAATGCAGAATGTTATT
Source organism: Achatina immaculata (assembly GCA_009760885.1). Classification (NCBI taxonomy): domain Eukaryota; kingdom Metazoa; phylum Mollusca; class Gastropoda; order Stylommatophora; family Achatinidae; genus Lissachatina; species Lissachatina immaculata. The sequence continues at coordinate 7,548,758 of CM019702.1, forward strand.
AGTTGTTCACCTCTGTCATTTCTCTGACCCAGACCATGGAGTCTTCTCACTTTTATTTCATGATCAAGTCTTTCTTCTCCAACTTTAGAATATATATATATATATATATATATATATATAATGAAAATTCCTCTCAATCAAAATGGAAAAATACACATAGAAGGGACAGATATTGAAGAAGTCAATCAGTTTGCATACCTTGGCAGCTACATAGACCAGGATGGTGACACTAGAAGGGAAGTTAGGATCAGAATTGCAAAAGCAGCATCAATCTTCAAGAATCTTGAGAACATATGGAATTCGAAAGTTATAAGCACAAAAACCAAGTTAAGACTATTCAATTCAAATGTAATATCCATCCTCATTTATGCATGCGAAAGCTGGAAAACAACTAAAGAAATAGACAAGAAATTAGACTCTTTTGAAATCAAATGCCTAAGGAAAATACTCGGCATCAAGTGGAATGAATTCAAGAACAATGCAGAGATAAGACAGATGACTGAACAACAACCAGTCTCATGGGTGATCAGGAAAAGGAGATGGCCATATGTTGGTCACTTGATGAGAAGAAATGATCAGAGAATCCCAAAACAAGCTATCAAGTGGAACACAACAGGCCGAAGAAAAAAAGGTAGACCGCGTGAAACTCTGAAGAGGACATTATTAAGAGAGGCCAAATTAACAGGCATAAAATCCTTTGATGAGGTTGAAAGACTCGCCGAAGACAGGAAAAAATGGCGAATTACTTTGCGAGCCCTATGTGACGTTTAACGGCACGGGACGGATATAAGATATATATATATATATATATACTCATTTGCCTATTTTTTGCTGAACTTTATCTTCCTAACAGTTCTCTTGAGGGCCTCTCGACTGTATGCAAGTTACTCCGCTACCGAAGCATCCATCTGCAAATTATCAACAAATTCTTGATGAATCCTGAACAACGCCTCCTTATTTTTTTTTCCAATATGAAACCTTCCAATATTTTCCTCTTCAACTCTCGTGACTTTTAATATGTCAAAAATAATGAAGCTTTCTCTGTTTAATCTTCTTTACTAACCAACTTTCTTCAGTATTAAATTCTTGTAATACGAGCACATTCATTCTTTCTTGTGTGTCTGTGTGTGTATATATATATATATATACCGTGATATCTTATATATATATATACCGTGATATCTTATTTATATATACATATATATATACCGTGATATCTTATATATATATATCGTGATATCTTATATATATATATATATACAAACACACACACAGAGAAAAAAGGGAGTGAGTTAAAACAAGTTGGTTAATCATTATACGAAGTCAATTTTCCAAATAATCAGCAAATTGCACCAAAAGAGCAACCACTAACCTCAGACGTAACAACACTCGCAGCCAGTACGCGCTTCTTGATTTACGATGGTTCGACTTACGATATTTCGACGTTACGATGGAGCGGTAGCGATTACACACTCAGCACCGCACGTTCTTTGATAGGTCAAACTTGTATTCATTTATTTACTTTTTTTAAATTACTGATATAAGAGCTTAGTTACTTACAGCAATTATATGTTTATATACTTATTCAATAATACCATTTACAGCATATTGATTTACTTATTTATTTATTAATTATATCATTTTCATATTCCACTTACACATTTTCAACTTACGATAGGCTCATCGGAACGCAACTTCGTCGTAAATCGAGTAGCACCTGTAACGGTCACACCGTAGGACACATTCAGAAGATGGTTTTAATGACTGAAGACGCGCTACCCATTACTGAAAATAACGACGTGGAGATCAACAAGAAAGAAAGTTATGATAAAATCTCGTGCTGAAAATGTAGCAGATTTGTACATGCAGTTTTTTTACAACTAATTCTGCACTGAAAATCAAGAGCAAGAAAATTAAAACTGGAAAAAAATGATAATGAATGTCTAGTTCTACTATATATATATATATATATGTGTGTGTGTGTGTGTGTGTGTGTGTGTGTACGAGGGTTGATTGATAAATTCGCGGCCTAAGGTACAAATACTTGAAACACACAGTTGATATTAGGTGCATTTGTAGATCAGGTTAATGTAAGATTAAACACCAAGTTTCAAGAAATTAACTGCAACCATATTTTTTACAGGCTACTGAAGTGGTAAGGGGTGGTAGAAATTGAGAAAATGGATAACATTTCTCATCGAGCAGTCATTCGCTACCTCTGCATCAAGGGCTTATCATTGAAGGATATCCATGAGGATATGGTAGAGACTCTAGGGGAGAGTGCCCTTTCTTACAGCACAGTGAAGAAATTGGCAGCTCAATTCAAACATGGAAGGGAGAGTGTGGAAGATGATCCCCATCCAGGAAGACCAAGAACGGTAACCACCGATGAAACCACCAGCAGAATCAATGACATGATAATGAGGGATTGACGACTAACTGAGTAGTACATTACTACTGAGTTGGGCATCTCCCAGGAACGTGTTCATGCCATTATTCACAATGATCTTCAAATGACAAAGGTCTCTGCTCGATGGGTCTCGAAACTTCTTGGCGCTGATCACAAACGACACCGTCTCAATATGTCAAGAGACAATCTTGGCCATTTTTCAGCAGATCCTGAAAGGTTTCTTCAGCAATTTGTGACCATGGTTGAGACTTAGGTTCATCATTTTCAACCAGAAACCAAAGAACAGTGGAAACATCATGGATCCCAACCTATAAAGAAAGCAAGGGTGGCTCTATCTGCAGGCAAAGTGATGGCTTCCATCTTTTGGGATTCAGAAGCTGTGCTATTGGTAGACTATCTTCAAAAGGGCAGAATGTTCACCGGGGCCTATTAAGCTAATCTTGTGAAGCAATTGCGGTCAAACTGAAGGAAAAGCATCGAGGGAAATTGACGAGAGGAGTCATCTTTCAGCAAGACAATGCTCCAGTTCACAAGTCGGCGGTGGCAGTAGCTGCCATTCATGAATGCGGCTTCCAGCTTCTTGAACATCCTCTTTATTCCCCAGATTTGGCCCATTCGCACTATTAGCTGTTTACCAAACTCAAAAAGGAGCTCAGTGGTCGCAAATTTGCTTCAGATGATGATGCCATTCATGCTATAGATCACGTTACTGCCAGAAGATGCTGACGTTTACAAAGAAGGGATCCGTTTGCTCCAGGATCGCTGGACTAACTTGCAAAGGGACTATGTTGAGAAATAAAACAAAAATTGTCCACAAATAATCTATTGTAGCTTAGGCCGCGAACTTATCAATCATACCTTATATATAATATATATATAATAAATATTATTTATAAATATATAAATATATATATGTATATATATTATAGTGATTGTTAAGTATATATATATATATATATATATATATATATATCAGTAAAAAAGAGTGTCTACTTCTTGAAAGTAGTAAATCTACAACATGACTTTCACTATCCTTCCCTGCCCTTTCCCTGTCCTTGCCCGAAATTTATATTTTCCTCGCTGAAGCAGAAAAAGTGCAGAGAGATTAGATAAGCTTCAGCCAGACTTCCTGCCATTTTTAATCACAAAAATTGACGTCATCACTTAAAAGGATAAAGAAAAGAAGAGAAAAGAAACGAAGACAACTGACTAGGGACGGTGCAATCAGGAATGCCATTAAGGCAAGGTGCAGAGGGGCTAGACATTCATTTAGCGGCAAAGTTTAGAGCGAAGATGACAGTAGAAGACGGCGTTGTCTTTGGTTTATTTTGTTTGTTTCCTCATCGTTTCAATGACTTTTTTCCGGTGATGCTGTAATCTGTTATATTGTACGATAACATAATCTGTTCCATTCTGTGATAACATGGTCTATTCTATTCTACGTTAGCATAATATGTTCTATTCTACGATAGCATAATGTGCTCTATTTTGCTGTAGCATAATTTCTCATATTTTGTGACAGTTTGCATCAGTCCACTATTTCTCATAATCTCGCATGTGATTTCTGTGCTATGACAGTTATCAGAAAAGGAATACAGTGACAGGACAATAATGCTATGACAGCATAATCTCTTATATTCTATGATAGCATAATTTGTTCTTTTCCATTTTTTCTTGTTTTTGACTAAAGTTAGTTTTTTTTGGTTCTTTTATATTATAATTTTGTTATAATCTACAATCAGTTGATAATTCACTTTTGAATATGTAAATACGACTATCATTTATCCTTTCGTCTGAGAGTTATCAGGGAATTCTCCAGATTTTTAAGCTAGCAAGTCCTCTCAACTGTCGACGCTTCTGGTTAATAACCAATTCCCAGCTAACAGAGCGGTGATCTTTGCCAGAAAGCTTTTGTTATGAGCCAGATTGATCATAGTGAGAGACTTTCTCCCTTCTCATTCATTAAACTAAATCGACGACCTGATATTGATTCGGACCAACGAAACCTAGAACAGCTACCCCCCCCCCCCAACAAGAAGACTTTGAGTACACAGAGGTCCTCAGTGACCTTGGCCTACGAAGCCTGCCTTGTTAAGGCCACACCTCGCCCTTTCCTTTACCTGGTGTTTTAACTTAATCATCTACAGATATGTTACATCAGAACATATATCAAGGAGGTGACTGAGTAGATAGCTTGTTGTTCTCACACTGCCAGGCAATTACTTGTCCTACCGTAGTCTTGTGGTTCGAGCCACAGTTATTCTCTTACTATTTTTAAAAAATTTTTCCTCGCCTCTTAAATGCTTTGTATTTTTATAGGGTTAACCACATAGCTAGCTCGAAGTGCTTTAGGACTTTCCATCCCTTTTCCGTTTGTCAGTCTTTTTATCTCCTTTCTTGAATTTGCAGCAAGTGAAAACCCGCTGTCGGCTAGCTAGGTCTGCCGCAACTTCACTAGAGTCCCCTTAGCCAACTACTTACAGAGTGATCCGGGTTGGCCTTCAGGGCTACCGTAGCGATGCCCTGAGATAAACCAGCACCATACATCGCCAAACCCAGCAATCAACTAATTAAGACAGCTGGTAGGAACTACACCATGCCTAATATATACATATAAACAAAGAATTTTTGTGGTTTAGCTACTTAATAAGAATGACATATATACAACCAGCCGCGAGAGCCTTCAACCAAAGAACTACAGGACACAGATCAAGAGGAAGACCTCGAGAAAGATAGATAGATGGAGTTGTAGAGATACTCACGAATTATGAGATAAGCATTACTGAGCCACTCATATGGCCCAAAAAACGCCAACTTCATCTCCTCTCGACACCTCACGGTACAAGAAGAAAGACAAAGCAAAATAAAGCAAAGTAAAGTAAATTCAAGTAAGTAACCATATATATCACTGTGCACGGGCCTCATTGTTTCTTATTTGCTGATTTTTTAAAGAATAATGTTTACTTTTTAAGTCGCATTCAGTCTCTAACTTATTAATAACACTCTTCATAGAATCCATGTCAATGCTGCATGTAATGTCTCTTATATTCTTTGTGTCATCTACCTTCTAGTCTGGCAAACGAAGTCGACTACTTTTCCCAAAAACTGTCCTTACACTCCGCGAGGGAATCACATGCGAGTAATACATACCTCTGTGTGGAAAAAAGCATAGGATAACATATATTAGAGAGACTGATATCTGGTTAGGCACATTTTTATGACAATTCCCGGCTTCAGAGATGGCCTCTACTCATTTCAACAGCCCCAGTCACAGAGACAAGTATGATTTTCAAGTAACAGGTATTAAACAAAGTCACTCTGAAGATAGAAGGCGCCTGGCGGTCAAGAACAGCTACATATAGGAATAAGGAATGCTGGAACCACATGGTTTGAACTAAAAATTCACCTATACTTAACAATCATATATATCTATACAATCATATTGCCTCTCTAGTAAGTTTTACTTTTTCCTCACCTGTAACATATTCCAGAATGCTCACTGTACTAGACTACAAATCCTCTATACAACCACATTTATCCAATCCACCAACCATTTTTGTTCACCTTTCTACTTTCGCCGCCCCTCTTTACTTACAAACCTATCATACTTCAAGTCTTTTTTTAAACATTCACCATACTCTACCACGCGCACTCTCGAGACATAGCTTCTTGCGAGTCACAGCTAAGTGCTTCTTTTTTTTTCTATTTTTCCCCATTCTTAATCATTGCATATCCTTCACATGAATGTATATTCTATCTTCTTTCCCTATTTCTTTATCTTGTATGCTTTTGCACGATTAAGATGTAAATCGAAACTTTGCAATTGTGTGCATGTTAACTAATACTTGTAAAAATGTTCCTGCTTTTGTTTTAAATAGTTATAACATTTTGTTATCACAGCTTCAATGCAATGGCTTTGTGTATTTTTATATATTTAGTCTTATATATATTTACACTCAAAAACTATTCGTGTCTTACTAATTTCTGGTTGTCTGTTCATGGTCTTAGACTACCATCACGACGTAAGATCTTCTCAGTCGCGTTTTCCTATTGCTATGCTGAATGAAACATAGCTGATGAGAATTTAAGAAACCTGTATTTGTTTGTTTAGATGAGTAGATGAAGAAGTTCTTCAAAGTATTTATCGTATCTTAAAGCAAATACACTCTTTACCCCAGGGCAAAGGGTTATAGTAATACGTCCAGAAGACAACAAGCCAAATGGCTTGGCCATGTTACACAACCACCTCCAGAGAGTAAACCACAGAAAGCATTTACGCTAAGAAATGTGGGAAACAGAGGGGAGGGAGCGCCAACGCATGAGGTGGAGGGAGAAAATGACAGAAATTTTAAATGTTCCATTCTATGAAGCAAATCTCTGAGCCAGATAACTTCATCTGCTTGTCTCCTGAACATTGAAAGGTATAAGAGAAAAGAGATGAGACAAGATAAGGCAAGACCCTTTGCGATGCGATTGACATATTTTCTAATATGCTTCTGTTCGCCACTTTTTAAACTGATAGAAAGTTTGGAATCCAATTAAAAAAAACAAAATAAAAAACATCGGATAACCCTACATACTGAAATGGAAACAGCTCATTTATCAAACGCATCATAATCATTGTTCTCTGATGGAACAGAAAATAAAAGCCCACTAAAGATTACCTGTTGCTGGAAGAAAATATTATATAACAAGATTAATTTAATCAGTAACAAAACTCTCAATCTCCATAAGGCCAACTGTGGTCCATCAAGGAGATCATCTTTAATAAATATGTTAATTGCTGTAATAAACCTGCCAGCCTGGCCATGAACAAATAAACAAAACTGCCCTTGCGGCGATAACGACGACCTAGTCTGTTGTCCACAATTGACGTAGAATCCAACACGGATTATTTCCAGAAGGATCTGTCTTAGATCCAAGGGTCTGACGACCAGAAAATGTAGAAAATGAGGATGCAGTTTTCCATAATTGTGTTTTGTTTTTTTTTACCCAAAGACACGATGCAGTTTTTTTCCTGCTGTTTTTAACCCGTTTTTAGACGTCGTGGACGTCAGTGTTCATTGTGGGTCGAGAAAGACACCACTCTAAACCCTGAAGCGTACAAGAACGAGTGTGCTTCCGAAGGAAGGCCTGCTGTGAGCGTCTACGTGGTTCGGCAAAAAAATATACAGAAAACAGCTCCCATATTTAAAATAGGTCACGGTCGTCTCAGAGACAGAATAAAATAGCCCACACAGGAGACTAGATGTTTCTAACATTGATTTAGTTTGAGCGCTTTCGCAAGAAAGATCAGTCAACTCAAAAGGACATGTCTAGCTCGGTCATCTGATTTGCATCTCAAAAGTGGTTCATTTTTTTCTGTTGCTATGTTAAGCTTCGAAGCGTCAGTGTTGAGTATTTAAGGAAAAAGATGGTAAACCGAACTAGACTTGGCTTGGTGAACGTAGATAATATATGTTTTATTTTTCTGGTAAGTCGCTCTTTTTTTTCTCTTTGGATGGTGTTCTTGACGTGGTCTGAAATGTTCCAGTGGAAATGGAGATGGTACAGACAAGCGGTCATGAAGACGTTATAGCACTTTGAAGTAGTCGTTCCAGTAAGATGAGGCTATGTTCTTTATTCTAGAAAATAAGGGTCAAAGTGTTCCAGATATTCATGGTGGAGCCTATTAATTTTTTGTTAAAAATCAGCTCCACCCAAAGTTATGAAAACGATCGCAGACCACTTCGAACCCCGCTTCTTAAGCATTTTAAACACAGCGTTGGCACCAAAGGCTCACCCAAATCGGCATTTATGCAATGAGATTATACATGAATGTCATCAAGAGCAATCATGATGTGAGCTGATACAATTTTATAATTGTGAATAGAATACCATGGTGGAACAGTGAGTGAAACAGCTGATTTCTGTTTTCAGGAAAGATCCAACATTCTGTGGTCAGATGGTCCTTTTCTCAGCCTCGCAATCAGTTCTCTCCAACGTGAGTATCATGTGGCTATTTTCAATTAGGATAACTAAAGTCTGCCTTATCTTGTGCAACAGATCCGTATCAATGGAAACAAGATTCCGAGTATTTAAATGTTACATCGAGCCAGTTTTGTTTTATGGATGTGAAGCATGGTCCATGAATAAGAGAGTACAGCGAGAAATGAAGGCCATGGAAACGTGGTTTATAAGAAGGATGTTGAAGGTACCATGAACAGCCAAGAAAACTAATGAAGATGTTTTAAGAGATGCTGGAGTTAAAAAGCAAATTATAGCAAAAATCAGAGGCAGACAAGCGAAATTTATAGGACATTTCCTGAGAAGAGGAAATTTGGAACACACTGTGGCAACTGGAAAAATTGAAGGAAGAAGAGACAGAGGAAGACAGAGAGAGAGAGAGAGAGAGAGAGAGAAGTTACTGGATGGGCTGTCAGTGTGGCTATGAAGAAAGTCGCCGGCAGATCTCATAATCAAGTCTGAAGACATGGAACTGTGGAGAGAAATGATCGTCTGCGCCACGCGGCACGGCTTTTAATGAAAGCCTGCCAGTAGCCGAGAATGGAACCCAGTACTCTGCAATGTTCGTCTTGCCTGCTTACCAACGATTACATAAAATGTAGAGATTCCAGACTCTATTTACTTCCCCCTATATTATGTTATAAACCATAGAAAACAAGTTGAATTCTTCCCAGACTAAATATTTACGAAGAATTAGAAAAATATTTTGGCCAAACACTATAAGAAATAACATCTTGTTGGCAGAGATCAGATGAAGCCACTGACAGCAATTATTGAAGAAAGACGCTGGCGATGGCTGGGACATGTGCTCCGAATGACTGACAACTCACTACCAAAAACAGCACTAAGACGGACACCACAGGGGAACAGAAGTAAGGGTAGACCAAAAGAGACATGGAGAAGAACAACAGAAAGGATTTTGAGCAATAGAGGGCTCACCTGGGCAAGAGCAGAAAAAAGGCAAAGGACAGGCATTTGTGGAAAACCCTTGAGGAAGTCCCATGTGCCCTGGGCACTTAAGGTTCAGAGAGAGAGAGAGAGAGAGAGAGAGAGGAGATTGATTGATTGATCTTTATTTCAAAAGGGTTAAGAATTGGGCACGCAGGCCCGTCTGACATTCTACCCTTTATCATACATCTTTTACTCTATTCCAGACATTCTATAAATTGTTCATGTATCAAACATAATTAACATTGAAGCTGAGAGACATAAAATACAATAATTACGTTTCGCTCTTAACCATTCACTCAGAGAGAGAGTGAGAGAGATATTATGTGTTAAATATTTTGGACATATTAAACGTCATGATAATCTAGAGAAGACCGTCTTGGAAGGGTACATAATGAGAACAAGAAAGAGAGAAAGACCAAAGCGAAGATGGCTGAAAGACATCGCTGATGATCTGCAATGGATGCATCAGCAGCAGGCCATCTTGCTCACAACCGAGAGGCCTACAGGAGTGCTGTTAGTGAGGCAAAGTTCCGCAAGGGACGTGCGAATGAATGAATGAACGATATTATGTATTCATTGTTAAGGGGGGCTAGCTTAGTGGGCATAAAATCCCTTGATGAGGTTGAAAAGCTCGACGAAAACAGGAAATCTTGGCAATCTACCATGCGAGCCCTATGTGACGTTTAACGGCAAGGGAAGGATGTAAGATGTAAGAAGATATTATGTATTGGCATTATTCTACCGATTTCCTAACACTTTTTACGTTGTTTTTTTTTTGTTCAGGATTTCTCATCGAGTTTTTTTTTCAGGATCGCAAGGATCTCACAAACTGCCGCGTCATAGCTGGACATAAAAATCTGCAACAAAAACGTTATAATCTGCAAGTTCTTTTCATGTTTCTTGAAAAAAAATGTTTAGAAAACATGTTTCAACATCAATAGAAAACTGAATAAATAACTGCCTTGAAAGTCTTCTCAAGAGAGACCAAAGTCTAGAATTTCCTTGTGGAAACACGGAAAACCTGAAAGACGGACGTTTGACGATAGCAAACAGAGACAGCCTTTCAAGACGGAATGTTGGATGTGGTCAACGCTTGTGTTGGTTTTGCTAGCTCTCTGGACAAATAGTAGCGACGCCCTATCGGTTTCCTGCTGTATTAAGATCCTACTGGTAATTTTCTTATCACGTGATAGAAGCTACTCTCAGCAAATAGTAATAAAGATCTTGCTGCGTTTTGTTTCTGCCAGTAAGGGAGACAGATTTGTCGTCTTCCTCTTTGGTTTCTTGTCATTAATACTTTTTTTTTCAGAGAAGGGTCTTGTGATTTTGCTGTGTGATCAGACGGATAGAACAGTTCAAAGACTCCACATCTAATGTGTACCATACTGTAACTTGCTGTCTAAGCAACTGGCTATTGCACGCGGTGTAGAAAATAATGATTGTAGGTTCTACAATTTCAAAGTTTTACTTAATTTCAAATGCAGCTTTCTCTCTTGCGGGAATCCTAGCCATGTTATGCTTTAAACGTGGCTGTTGGTTCAAATCCGCAGGATTTGTTCGGAGAGTGTTAGGAGAAAACTAGTGCCTTGTTTGGAGAGTGTTAGGAAAAAACTAGTGGCTTATTTGGAGAATGTTAAGAGAAAACTATTGGCTTATTTGGAGAATGTTAGGAGAAAACTAGTGGCTTATTTGGAGAATGTTAGGAGAAAACTAATGGCTTATTTGGAGAATGTTAGGAGAAAACTAGTGGCTTATTTGGAGAATGTTAGGAGAAAACTAGTGGCTTATTTGGAGAGTGTTAGGAGAAAACTAGTGGCTTGTTTGGAGAGTGTTAGGAGAAAACTAGTGGCTTATTTGGAGAGTGTTAGGAGAAAACTGGTGGCTTGTTTGGAGAGTGTTAGGAGAAAACTGGTATCATATGTTATGTGAGAGGACAAATATGATGAGTGACCAAGCATATATTTTTTATGAAGAAGAATCAGAAAGTAAAGGAAAAAATACCAATTAATGCCACTAACTGCGAGCAAATGAACATACCGGTTATCTCCCTTCTCCACATAGTCGGTGCACTTCTTGTATGTTTTCCCTAAGCCTCTTCATCCACTTCGGGAGGAAGCTTTTCAGCTGTTCCTGGATCTAGGTCTGCACCGCTTCTTTATCTTAATTCTAACATGCAGACCTGCGATCGTTTAGAACAGTGTTTCCCAGGCTTGTTCGGGCTGCAGCCACCACACCCCTTTTCTTTCAGGCCACATCCTCAACGCGCCTTCCCCCCCCCCCCCCAGTTTTGTACTTATTCATACTAGGATATTCCTTACACAACCAAAAACTTCAGCAAGCAAACCAATTTAACAATATGAAGGAACACATTTATAATTCACCTACTGCATTATTTTCTCAACTTTTAATGTGATGGATGAGTTTCACAAGTTTCTCAATATCAGTTGAAAAGTCCTGAGAAGGAGGGTATTACTGCTGCAATCTGCTGCTTCGTTTTCTCACAACACTTCCACCCCCCACCCTCCCCATAACACCCCTGATCTTTTCTAATGCTCACAGGGGGCGTTAACCCTGGTTAGAGCCTCAAGTGGACCGAAGAATCGCATGGCTCCTGCTAAGGGCTATAAGAAGGATGACGAAGACTTCAAACCGTAGCAGTTGCAGTGTCTACACAGTTGCAGTGTCTACACAGTTGCAGTGTCTACACAGATGCAGTATCCACACAGTTTCAGTATCCACACAGGTGCAATTTTATACACAGTTGCAGTGTCTACACACTTGCAGTGTCTACACAGTTGCAGTATCCACACAGGTGCAGTTTTATACACATTTGCAGTGTCTACACACTTGCAGTGTCTACACAGTTGCAGTGTCCACACAGTTCCAGTGTCTACACAGTTGCATTGTTCACACAGTTGCAGTATCCACACAAGTGCAGTTTTACACACAATTGCAGTGTCTACACAGCTGCATTGTTCACACAGTTGCAGTATCCACACAAGTGCAGTTTTACACACAATTGCAGTGTCTACACAGCTGCATTGTTCACACAGTTGCAGTGTCCACACAGTTGCAGTGTCCACACAGCACCGCGACAAAGGAACGTGTATTGTCATAGTGCAGCAAGTTTTTTTTACACAATTTCTCGTCTTTTGCTGCGAATTGATTGCAGGTTTCAACTTCTCTTTAAGCATAGCACAATACATTGTCGCAGGCAGCTGTTTTGTTTCAGAAAATGCACAGAAAAGGTCCCTTTTTAAAGAAAGTTGATATGATTTTCTTGGGAGAAGGACTGTTGTTTGAGCGAAGGAACAGACGTTATTTTCAGATTGTTAAGACTTTGGCACGTATTGCGTGTGAAAGTTTTCTCTTCGCCTCACAGCCTTCTCTCTGTCACAGACAGTCAGCAATAATGATGAAAAATAGGTCTGTGTGATGGTCGTTCTTAGAATATTCTCGCTGTACACAGAAAAAAGGTCTGGAGATTGTGCACATCCTTGTCGCACCCCTTGTTTTATAGTTAATATTTTCCAGTTCAATTTTCAACTCGAATTGCTGCTTCTTGCTGCCAGTATAGATGTTTTACAATCCTCAGGTCTTTGCCGTCTATAAATGATGTCTTCAAGCATTTTAATAATTTCATTATGCTTCACCTTGTAGAATGCCTTGGTGTGATAGTGGAGCATAAGTAGAGATCTTTCTGTACTTCTAAAGCTCTTTCTTTTAATGTTTGTTTAAAAAAAACATATGTTAGAAGATGATTTACAATGTATTTTTATTTATGTATATGTCTGCGTGTGTATGTGTGCGTGAGTACTATTTTATTAGGTTAATGACTTCTTCTCTTTTACCTTGAATGTAATAGTTAAATCTTACACTCTTTTGATATGTTTTTCCTAATTTAATTTGTATTTTTTTACTAAATCAAGTGTGTGGGAAGAATGAAAGATGGAGTGATGAAGGGCAGAATGTAAGACGGGCCTGCGTGCCCAATTCTTTACCCTTGAAAAATAAAGATTATTTATTCATTCATTCATTCATTCTGTTAGTGTTCGTAAAGCATAAATGCCATTATGTGTTCCTTTTCCTTCAACAAATCCAAACTGTTCATCTGCTATTTCCATTTTTATCTTTTTCCTCTTCTCATAATAATTCTCAGAAGTAGCTTCGTTATGTGATATGAGAGGCTGATAGTCCTGTAGTCATCACATTCCTTTGCACCTGGTTTCTTTGGTAGTGCTATAAACGTGGATTTAAGCAGGTCACTGGGCATATAACTACTATTGTAAATGTCATTCAGTAACTTGGTTATTATTTTTATTCCAATCTCCTCTAGAGCCTCTATTACTTCTATTGTTATATTATCAAGCCTAGTTGCTTTTCCTTTCTTCGTGTGTTTGGTGGCATCTATGTATACATATTCAAGTATTGGTGGTCCATCACAGTTTTCAGTATCTAGTGTTAATTCTGGTCTTTCTCCTCCATATATCTCACCGATGTACTCTATCCACCTGTCCACAATGTCTTCTTTTCCCATTAACATTTTACCTTCTTTTGATTTCAGGCATCCTGTGGTATATTTAGTCTTCCTGCCTGTGAGTTCACTAATTCGTTTGTGCATGTTTTTGCTGTCCTGTTTGTCTGCACTGTTCATTTAACCACATTTCTTTTGCTTCTCTGCATTTGCGTCTTATTTCTTTATTTATCTTGGTATATTTTTCTTGGTTATTTTTACTCCTCCTCTTGTCCATCAGTCCTAAGATGTAGCCTGTCATCCATTTATTTTTAGAGGCTTCTTTTTTCTGTGGTATGATCTCCTTAACAGTTTGGTGGATAGAATCTCTTAATATTGCCCATTGTTCTATTTATCTTTGCTATGGTATTGTATCTATGTTTTATAATAACTTTGTATTGTTCCGGCGTGACGTGCAAGATGGCGGTCGTTTTTAAAACGCTCTCGCCGGCATGCAGAAATCAGCAGAATTCCGCTTGATCTGTTACATATCATGTACTGGGAGTTGGGCATAAGGCTAACAACCTTATCCTGGGACCTATCTAGAGGCGACTCCAGATGGGGAAAAAAGATATCGTTATGGAAACTCGCAGAGAAACCAACCGAGCATCAGGGATGCCAACTCCGAAGAGCTCATTCGTCGGCCCCAAACATGTGACAAGGATTGGATTCTGGAATGTGGGAACGATGGCATCACCAACAAAGCTATCAAGTGGAACACAACAGGCCGAAGAAAAAGAGGCAGACCGCGTGAAACTCTGAAGAGGACATTATTAAGAGAGGCCAAATTAACAGGCATAAAATCCTTTGATGAGGTTGAAAGACTCGCCGAAGACAGGAAAAATTGGCGAACTACTTTGCGAGCCCTATGTGATGTTTAACGGCACGGGAAGGATATAAGATAAGATAAGATAAGATATAAGATAAGATTATTCTCGCAGTTCTTGGTCATTTTAAGGAGTTCTGTATTCAGTTTGATGTTTCTCACTTTTCTGCATGCTTTCTTCAGCTTTATTCTAATTTTTCCACAGAGTGGGTCATGATCACTATTGCCGTCGGCTCCTGGCATGGTTTTTGTTGTCAGTAATGCATTCCGGAATCGTTTGTTGATTAATACGTAGTCTATCTGGTTAAAAATCTTTTTGTCTGGGCTGCTCCACGTTGTCAGTCTACGGGAATGTTGTTTAAACCAGGTGTTTCCTACAACCATGCTATGTATTCTTGCCCATTCAATTAATTTACTACCTCTGTCATTTCTCTCCCCCAGTCCATAGTCGCCAACGATATCTGAAGTTCTTCCTTTACCAACTTTGGCATTAAAATCTCCCATGATTATAGTAACTTCATGTGACCTTGTGAGTTTCAGGACCGTCTCTTTGTCATTATAAAATATCTGTACATCTTCTTCAGAACTTTCAGATGTTGGAGCGTACACTTATATAATATTTATGTTTATTGGTCGTCCTTTCAGTTGGGCTAGCAGGACTCGGTCCGAGATGTTCAGATATCCTACAATTCTCCTTGCTGTTTGTTCGTCAAATATTATTCCTACTCCTCGTTCATATTTCTCACTTCCTGAATATATTATTGTATATTTATCAGAGTTTATCTTCCCTGCACCTGTCCATCTCACTTCACTCATTCCTAATATGTTGATCTTCATCCTTTCCATTTCCATCTTTACATTTTCTAATTTTCCAGCCTGGAATAAAGTTCTAATATTCCATGTTGCTGTTTTGAACTTGTTAGTTTTGCCACCAGTAGCTTGATGACGATCTGGCCTCACCTGTGGCTCGTGAGCTGCCCTACCGGACGAGGCTGTTCCAGAGGAACATCCGTTAACGTCATTCATGACCAATCTATTGCTCTGAATACGCATAATTGTTCTTGGGAGATACAACAGTGGTTTCCCGTTGCCTTCTGTCGGTTTGTGTATGGACTCTCCGCTAGCCTTTGGACTCCCTGTCCTACCAGCAAGGCAGCGGGAGCGAGAGGTTTTAATGCGCCTCTTACCCGCCTGGTATTCCCTTCACTGAGCACCTGAGGCACTTTATAGTAGTAGTACAGACACTTACTACCCCACCTCGCTGTCTGAGACTACCGTCAGTTTGTCCGCAAGCATATATTTATACACAAAACAATGTCGTGTCCATAATAATATAACATTTAAGGCACTCTCTAAATTAAGCTAACCAGACTCAAAGGCAATATATATAAACGCGGGGCCAGATATTGTCACCTGCCTCATTTAAAAGCCGAGGATGGGGGAAAAGGGGGTGGAGGTGGGTTGTCCTTTACGAAGTAAAGTTTCTAATAAACGCATGCCTCAAATAAACGCTGGATGAGTACATCATCTCTATTTTTATTATTTTTTTTATAGAAAGATCTACAATATATGCTAATAGCCGTGCTACAAAACCGTAACTGACATTTTGCGAATAAACATTTGCCTCGAATAGACGCCGGTCCGTAATATACGCCTATTTATGAACCCAGTTTTGTGAATAAACGTTATATATATATATATATATATATATATATATATATATATATAATATCATCATCATCACCGCCTTTCACTCCCTTGAGAGCATAGGCCACCGATAAAGGCTCTCCAGTCATCCCTGTTCTCGGAACTATCCTCTGCTTCCTTCCATGTGTATCCCTTGTCTCTGAGCACTCTCATAACTTCTCTTCTAGGTCTTCCTCGTTTTCTATTTCCTTGAGGATTCCATGTCAATGCCTGTCTTGCTATGCTGGTGTCGGGTTTTCTCAGAGTGTGGTCAATCCACCTCCACTTCCTAGACATGATTTATAGGTTCATAGGTTCTTGACCTGCCCTTTCCCACACCTTCTCGTTCCTGATCTTGTCCTAGCATTTAATGTTTAAAATCCTCTTCAAGCAGTAGTTCATGAATGTTTGTATCCTCTGTTGTATTGTCTTGGTCATAACCAGTGTTCCTTCTAAGGGTTTGCGGTCTGTGTGCAAAATGTTCAGCTCATATGCAAAAAAAATATTGTGTGTGCAAATGCAAATATGTGTAGTAACTATATATATATATATAGTAAAAAAAGTAAAGGTAACCCTGTCATGCCTTAGAGGCACATAGGGATATGGTGTTAGTGCCCATATTTTCCTTGACCTGTCAGCACACTATAGGGTGATATGGTCAGTATCACACCTGGCCGCCTTTCCTTCCCCAACTCCAGAAGAAGTCGGGTACCCATTTCTACAACTGGGTGACTGGGGTGCCGCCGGCCGGA
Organism: Achatina immaculata; assembly: GCA_009760885.1. Taxonomy (NCBI): domain Eukaryota; kingdom Metazoa; phylum Mollusca; class Gastropoda; order Stylommatophora; family Achatinidae; genus Lissachatina; species Lissachatina immaculata. Next base: position 7,565,902 of record CM019702.1, read on the forward strand.
TTCGAACCCCGACCTTCGCCATGAGAGAGCAATGCACTAATCACTTCGCCACTCAGACAGCCATATATATATATATATACATATAGTAAAGGTCTGTACATTTAGTAACAGGATAGACTTCCTGTACCTTTCAGTAGTGGAAATTCATCTGCCCGTTTGTTTTAATTACCTTCTATTCTCTGTGTGTGCCCACCTGCCTCGTCACGATTCTGCTACAGTACTACCTAAACTACGCGATAAAGAAGCAGATGAAACATCCGATCCGAAAGTCATATCTCAACAAGAAAGAACCAGTAAAAGAAAAACATGTACCATCAGCGTATTTGTCTATGTCGCAATTATAGCTCGGAGTAACAGGTGGAAATTGGAAAATAAAAGTAGCGGTTTACGCGGCTCCAAAGTTTTATGTGCGCGGTATGATTTTTTTCTGTGCGCAGCCGCGCAGCTTAGAGGGAACAGTGGCCATAACCCGTTCTCCGAAGAATATAGCAGGACAGTTTTTACGTTTCAGTTGGGCTGTCGGTTCTGTAGCTTCCTTTCCGCTTTCACTGCATAACGTCACGCGCTCTGTTTTCAGTGTCCCTTCCGTTTCCAAGTCAAAGTTTCATGGTTTTCCTTTCCGTGTTTCTGTAACGTTCAAGCTTTTTACATATAGTCCACCTCAAATATTGACAAAGTTGGAGGTTATAAGAAGGAATGCTGCTTATGGGTTTTACATGGGTTTGTAGGGTATTCCAGAAGTGGGCAGCTGACTAGGAGAAGCTTTTTTTTTAACCTTTGAACATCCTAAGTCTCAGTTCTTGGAGAAAACAATGTTTAAACGTTGACTGTGTTTTATGTTGGATTTGAAGAGTGACTACAAAGAGGGCGGAGAATTGCGTGATAAGATTTTAGGAATAAACTTGGCTTTGTTGAACTTTTTGTGCCGTAAAATGGCGAGATTGTTGCCCTAATTTGTAGCTTGTTCCATGTTTTTCACTCCAACGTCATACAGCGAATTTCAACATGTTTCGCTCCCTGTGCGTGAGATACCTCACTAAGTTGCGCTGTTTAACAGTGGTGAAGTCCCGCAGCGGAGCGTTGATATTATTTATCTTGGCTATAACTAGACTAAGTGTTCGACCTGCCTATCAGTGTTTCGAACGTGCTGCAGTGTGCACTTTGTGGTTACCGCCTAATTTTTAAACTGTTTACAGCTTTTCCATTTTTCCTCGTTTAGTCCGTCAGATAAGCATCTTTTTATACCCATTCAGATAAATCGGTAAATTTTAACGCTTTGGTGCTTCGACCATAATGTTTTAGTTTTAAAAAAAAGTTAACAGCAGATGGCAGCAGCCGTACGGGAGCGATACACATGGGAAAAGAATCTTTATCTTTCAATCATGGCATAGCTTCAGATACAAACTTTGACTCTATTCGAGTGTGATTCGCAGAAACGAAATCCGCTACAACCTCGTAGCGAAAACTTCAAGCAAGTGTGAGAAAAAGAGGCTCTTAGCGATTAGCACATGTGCATGAGCAGGAGGAGCCCTTCTGAAAACAAGGAGTTTTATAACAAACATTGACAACCATGGAGTCTTTCAGTGGACATCCTGTCCAGCAAAACATGGTCTTTTGAAAAGATGGCGTAAAATGTGGAGATTCCATGTTTCTGTTAATTTCCGTTATATCATCCCTTGCATTGTTCTGCCAGTTCCCATAGCACTTTACGTCTTTTTACGTTCAGCATTTCTGGTGTGCTTTTCTAGGATCGCAAGGTCTGTACAAATATTGAACATATGGAAATATCCGGAAGAAGGCATATTGAAAAACAGTGATTTATATAGCAACAGAAACAAAAACATTTTGGGGGGGGGGTGAAATAAAGGTCAATAGAAATATTTGAATAATTTCGACAAAGAATTCTAAGTAACTTTTGTCTCTTTTGTGATTAACAAGTGAGCTAAAGATCAAACTTAGAATCTATAAACATCTGAGTGATACGGGCATAAATGTATGCAATTATGGATATATAGACGTGGGCTTACTAAGTAAGCTTACTACTTAGTAAATATAAGTACACGAGTGGACATACTTATGGGCGTAATTATTTGAGATTATGGCTATGAGTTTGGCTATATTGATACTGTATACAGATTTCTTTGCAAAATTTTCAAGTCTCACTGAATCAGCATCATTCTTCTTTCTTCACTGTAGGGAACAGATAGCTCATAGTTACCCGGATTAGTTGGCAACCCTAGAGTAGGAATAATGGGTCAGTCACCGGTCAAACTGTAGAGGTGCGCAACTCTACAATTTGACCGGTAACTGACCCAATGATACACTTACTGGCACTACTTTAGGTCATTGAGAAGAATAACACAAATAGCTGGATCCATAACAAAGAAAAACATTATGGATGAAAGATAGTGAACCACTGAGGTACACACATTATTAAACTTTGAGTATGACAGTAGTTAACATTACTGTAATATCCTTGTAATACTAGAGGGCGTTCTTACTTTACAGTTCATTTATGACCCTTGAGTCATCTTTGGAAACTCTCTTTCATTTGATCTTCTCCTATTCTCATTCCAGTGACGGTTTTTTTTTTCAAAAGTCTGTCACAGCATCTTCGTTTTCTTGATTTTCTTAAAATATCAGTCTCACCCCCCCCCCTTTTTTTTTCCCCTGCACCCCCCCCCCCCCAACAAGGTCTCCAGTTTTTACTGAATGTCGCAATGCACGATGGGATTGTTTTTTTCTTTACATGCACGGTTATTTTTCTTCTTATTTCATTTCTTTTAAAGCTTATCATTCTATTGTCATTATTTCATTACACCTATGTTGCTTTCTTTTAATGCAGTCTTATCACAGTCTGAATTATTTTCATTAAACAAAAGTACACATTCTCCCCAATGTATAATATTTTTTTTCAAGACCTAATGGACGGCTAGACGGCGAAGTATGGGTATAAATTTCCAAGATTTCATGTATTTGAGTTCGGGGAACTTATTTCTCACGGTAATGAGTAATGTCAGGCGGTACCGGATCTTCTCTTCTGATCTGTTAAGTGTTGTCTTTCTTTCTTTCATCTCTGACCTTCTGACTTAGTATCTGACCCATTCAGACACAGGAGACAAGAAACCCAACACAGGTCGTGGGAGGTCATGCCCTACAAGTTAGAGGAGGGTACGACAGAAGAAGAAGAAGGTGAGGACAAATCTTCTGTGTATGCCATAAGTTTTGTTTTTTGTTTTTTGTTAAGACGACGAAAACAACAGGCCGTGACCCGGTGGTACTGCAAACCGGGTCCACCCGTAACAAGATGTGGACCCTACCCCCGGCATTCAATGTGCAGGCCGGGCATCACGCATCTCGTTTAGTTCAAAAATAACGACGCTTTTGTTTAACCAAAAAGGCATGTTGATCAGGGTACCTGCCAAGAGGACACTTTGACCTCAGCCACTTTGATCTTAGCCAAAGGGCCGAGATGCCATAAGTTTAATTGTTTGACATATCATCTAAGTAGTATGCGTAGTCTGGGATGATCCGAATGGCTGTATGTAGTACTTTTCTCTTCCCAGACGGCTGCTTGAGCATCGTTCCATACTCATTTTTTTTTGGGGTCTCATTTATTCTTCATGTTCTTTAACATCAACGATAAGATTCACTCTTCCGTTAGAGCATCACGATGGAATGTGTCAGAAAATTTGCGAGTTGTCCCCCCTTTCCTAGCTTGCGGTTCCAAGAGTTAAACGAAAATCAGTATGCATAGGGTTGTCTGCCCTGGAAGAGATACATCAGAAGTAGAAGATCTTGCGATTTTTAGAGAAATGAAAAAAAGGTGAAAAATATCATATTGGAGAACGTTATTTTGTGGGAAGCAAAGATTTAGGACCCGAGGCTAAGAAGAGCGACGGATGGCAAGTGATTAACGCGAGAGGTGCTAGGGTAGTTAGAAGAATGGTGACGAAACTGAGAGAAAGATTCTACGAAAGTGTATGAAAATGTAAGAAATTGCACGCAACAAATGTAAGAAATCACACATAATTTCTGTAAGAATCACACATAATTTCTGTAAGAAATCACACATAATATATTAAGAAATCGCTAATAATATAGTGAAAAAAAATCAACACAATAAATGCAAGAAATCATACACAGAAATCACAATAAATTATTTAAGAAATCACACATAGTATAGTGATTCAAAATATAGTAAATAAATCACACAAATAAATGTAAGAAATCACACATGCCATATTTAAGAAATCACAAATAATACAACTTTAAGAAATTACGCATAATACACACAAGACATCACATATAATATAATAAGAAATCACACACTAAGAAATAACATATAATAAATGTAAGAAATCACGCATAAAAATTAAAGAAGCCACACACAGAAAATGAGCGAAAGAATCCAATGAAACTGTGCTCAGAACACGCGTGAAAATAGTTTAATAAACACAGAACACAGACAATGAAGAAGGTTCATTTTGTAGTAAAGATTTTCCATGTAATTCGCAGTTGTCATTTATGAACAAGAAAACTGTAGTGCAATATACCACGATGACCTCGGTCTCATATAATTGGCGAATGCGTATTTAAAGTAGAAATAACAAAGGTAGATAGAGGTGTATGGTGCAGTTTGACAGGGCTGCAGAAGGACTGAGTAAGGGAGAAAAGAAACGAATAGAAAATATGAGAGTAGGATGAGAGTGTATAAATGAAAAACACACAACATCCAATATTTCGGCCTGAGCCTTTTTCGAGGATTACATAGACAAAACAAGACAAACATATAACTAAAAGAAAAACCTATCTGTGTGGCATTCTCCAGAGAGGAGGAACACACGAATGCGTGTCCCTCAGACCAGACGAGGCATAGAAACCACAGAGGAAAGTAGATGAAGTCAATCGGAAAGAAGAGGCGGAGAAAAATAGGTTGGGGGTGAGGAAGAAAAAAGAGGAAGGGCAATAGACACCTGTAACCCGCTAGAGAAACAGGTGTCAAGAGGGGGGGGGGTTGTGGGGAGAGGCAGGGAAGCAGGGATAGAATATGAAACTGGTGAATAGGACAAGGCCGGTTCGTGATCGAGAGTGCAGACAAGAGAGGGGCCATTGTTTGTTGGAAGAAAGAATTATACATCCAAGAGGCCATGGGCCAGCTGAGCAACATTGAAATCTATGCCTCTCGCCCTCAAGATCCGACTTTGGCCAGTAATCAGCATGTTCGTGACACGATCAACAAACTCATCCACAAGACTGGTCTTTCTCCCTCTGCTACTCATCTACACATCCGCGACGGCTGCTTAGGGAAGCCATCCTTTTATCTACTCCTTAAGATACACAAACCAGGAAGGCCCATAGTGTCTGCTTGTTCCTGCCCTACAGAACAAATCTCTGACTTTCTGGACAGCATCTTTCAACCTCTTGTCACTAGTCTTCTGCCCTCTTATCTTAAGGACACTAATCACGCTCTCATTGCTTTTGAAACCCTTACACTCCTGCCTGGCCACACCTACCGTATCTTCACTCTTGATTTAGTGTCCTTATACACACCCATCCCGCATGATCAGGGACTTCAGGCTGTCAAGTTCTTTCTGAGCAAAATACGCTATTCCTGTGATTACTATTCTGCACCATACACGACTTGTCCTCTAACTCAATTCGTTTGAATTCAATGGCCTGTTCTTCGACCAGATGAGTGGTGTGGCCATGAGTACCAAAATGGGCCCCGGCTACGCATGTCTGTTCATGAGCCACTTCGAACACAAGGTTCTGAGAGCCTTTAGAGGCCCTTTTCCAGGTTTCTATAGACGCTACATAGATGACGGCACTGGGGTCACATCAATGCCAGAGGAAGACCTTGACAACTTTATCAGTTTTGTTAAGCAGATCAAACCTGTCATTTCTTTCATCTCGCATGTTTCTACTACTTCTGCTAACTTTCTCGACATTGCCGTTACTACCGGCTCTACCGGTCTTACTACTTCTGTCCACTATAAACCTACAGACTCTCACAGCTATCTCTTGTACTCTTCCTCCCATCCCGGATCGTGTAAGGACTCTATTCCCTTTTCCCAGCTTCTTAGGTTGCGATGGTTGTGCACTGAGGATGTTGATTTCTATGATCAATCCCACAAAATGCTAGATTTCTTTCGCCAACGTGGCAATCCAGTACATGTTCTCTCGTCGTCTTGGGACTGCATCTGCCATATATCGCGGCAACAAGTCCTCACTCCTAAACCGCACTGTAGCTCGGACAGAGTTAAACTGGTACTTACGCACCACCCTCATAGTTTGGCCATCTCCATATCCATCTCCTCCAGACCGAGCCTGATACACTTGAACATTTTGGGGACCCACCCTCCAATTGGCGGCCTACAGACGGAACAAGAACCTTAGGGACCTTTTAGTTCGAAGTCGCCTTAAGACAGATGACACTTTTTATGGTACCAGACGTTGCGGACGCCGTAGATGCAACATTTGCCCGTTTGTTGTCGAAGCTAGCCAGATCTCCTTACCTAACTCCACTTTATCAGTTCAGGAGGACTTCACCTGCACTTCACGCAATGTTATTTATGCTATTATGTGCAAACTTTATGATATGAATTATATAGGGGAGATCGGTATAGGGGAGATCGGTTTACGCCTAAGAGATCGTTTTCACCAACATCTTAACGACATTTCTAAGAGGGCATGGACACCTGTGGCTAAACATTTTTGCTTTAACAACCACAGGGGAAAACATGACATTTCTGTTAGTGTGATCCGTTCTTGTTCTGCTGATGTACGATCTCAGAGGGTCCTAGAACAGCGCCTTATTTTCCAGCTGGCTGTCTCCACCCAGCTGGAATTAACAATGTCTTCAGCTTCCTTAAACTTCTTTAGTTTTCCAATTTTTTTCTTCGATTTATACTCTACTTTCTTGTTTCTTTCTCCTAGCTTCCCTTCCCCTCCTTACAACCACCTTCTCTTCTTTTCTGGCGGCCTGTAGGTGTTTGTGCCCCTCCGGGCCTTGTCCTATTCACCAGTTTCATGTTATCTCCCTGCCTCTCCCCACAACCCCCCCCCCCAACACTTGTTTCTCTAGCGGGTTACAGGTGTCTATTGCCCTTCCTTCCCCCCCCCTCAACTGTTTTTCTCCGCCTCTTCTTTCCTATTGGCTTCATCTACTTTCCTCTGTGGTTTCTATGCCTCGTCTGGTCTAAGGGACATGCATTCGTGTGTTCCTCCTCTCTGGAGGATGTCATACAGATACGTTTTTCATTTAGTTATATGTTTTGTCTTGTTTTGTATACGTAATTCTCGAAAAAGGCTCACGCCAAAATATTGGATGTTGTGTGTTTTTCATTTATACATTTTCATCTTACTCTCATATTTTCTATTCGTTTTTCTCACTTACTCACTACCTCTGCTGCCTTGTCAAACTGCGCCGTACATTTCTATCTATTTTTATTGTTTGAACCAGTTTTACTGCAGTCGCCATCACTTTTATCTTTAAAGTAGAAAGCATACATTTAAAATGCAGTATCAAGCACATATGGGCAGTTAAAAAGCAGTGATCGCATATGCAACACACAAGTACAAAGGCTAGCTTTGAAGATATCAGCCGACTATGGAAATTAGACACACTTTTCTTGAATGTTGTGACTACGCTTACTTTTAGTATTTTATGCAAATCAAGCGTAACTCCGTTTTTAGATTCTGCTTTTGGAAATGGCTGCTCCACCACTTCCTGTCTACCATCGTGCCACAGATGTGTCTGTAAACTGTCTTCCACCTTATTTTTGTTTGTTTGTTTGTTCCGCAATCTTTATTTATTATGTTAGGCACAATTTTTGGTTGTAGAAAAACGTGATACTGAGTCCAGCATTTGATGGGACAATAGAGCTATTTATTATACTGCGTGTGACGATTCCAATCCACAAAAGTCAAATTTTCATTTCTTTTCTCATCATCTTTGATGGGGTAACGACTACAGAAATTATTAAGTATAGTAATAAAAAAAATAAAACAGAAAGGACTCGCCTTAAATAACAAGAAATCAGAGATAATAGCTATATCATGAAAGAAAAGCCCGCCTAGTGTTACAGTACGTGGAACAACGTTGAGACTAGTGCATACATTCAAATATCTGGGCACCCGAGTAGCATCAGATTGTAAATGCACCTTTGAAATCAAGAATTAAATATGCCAAGCCAAAGACGTCTTTCAAACAAATGAGAAACATGTCGCGCATCTCTCTTACTGAACATCAGAAAGAGAGTTATAAAAATGCTACACTGAGTCCATCCTACTCTGTGGAAGTGAGTCCAGGACAACGAGTCACAATCACTTGACTCAAGTAATGATTATGATGAGGGTTAATTGCTTTAACTCTTTCTCTCCTGAAAGAGTCAATTGCTTTAAATCTTTATCTTCTTCATTTTATTTAGACCCATGCTTAAATTTGCTTTGCACACTGATTCGCATAGGCGTGCAAAGATCTACCAACCTTACCAGTGTTGTTTTATGGTAAAAGAGTTAATAACTGTCTAATGTACAGCATGAGTTGACATGAGTTAGTACTTACTTTTTTTGTAATCTGGCACGATTAGGCTCAGTTAGATCTAATTCTCTTCTCTTTTGCATGCACACTTCCACATACATCACAGGCCCGCTGGAGATGTCCAGTTATTTACCAAATAAAATCAACCGAAGCCGTTGAAAGTCTGGACTTTTGGAGTTCATTATAACAGCCATCTGGAGAATGGGCTCAGTGGCGAACTCATGACCTCTGACATGCGTTGATTTTGTATTCGTCCTTACTTTATCTTTCCTTCTTTCTGTGAGTGAAACGGTGAGAGAGTCCTTAGTTACAAAGAAGCCACACCCCCGTCCTGGCCAGAAGAAAGTTGTCTAATATCTGTTAACATATGCTACAACACCGTAGTCTCAAACCGCATCCCTTCTTTTCGTGTGTTAGCAGCTCTGCAAAGTTAACATTCCGTTTTTCTCTTCCTGTGAATAGTACCTTCCCCCTCCGTGTCGTGCACTGAGCTACTCTAATGTTTTTCTAGGAGGATGTCTTACGTGAGCGGAATATGTAGAAACAGTCAAATAGAAACAATAACCATAGACAAAATAACGAAATAATAGACATATCAATGTGAATGTCATACAGAAAATATTACTTTGACTGAATGTAAGTTTACTTGATTCTTTTTTTTCTTTTCTGATTGAAAAATAATTGCCACATAAATAGATATTAGTGGAAAGATTATTATCCTCTTTCGTTCAGACATACATTCTCTGAGATCGGCTTGGATAAGTAAGACTGAAAAAAAAACACCTTTGCAAGTTCTGACCGTCTGTGTCTCACATCTGAAAGTGAGTGTGTGTGTGTGGGGGGGGGGGGGGGAGGAAAAAAGGGGTGGGGGGTGTGCATCTGACTGTACTGCGGTTATCGCTTCCTTCTGTTATAGGTTGCTATGAGAACGGATCTATATTTGGCTTGGGGTCGAGAAATCCAGAGGGGAGATTGCGCTGATGGGACTCCCCAATGAGTACCCGGAAGTCTGGCGGAACTGAAGATAACCGAGCTTGATTGACAGCGAGTGTCTGAGAGTGACAAGTACAAAAGATATAGGCGAGACTGAGGTATTCTGGGATTATTTCCTGCCTTGTATTGTTCTGGCTTCCCAGCTGCCTGGTTGATGTTTCCCTTCCCTATTTTTCTATAGTCTGTGCATCTATTTATCTATGTTTTTTGTTCTCACCATCATTTCCTTCAATGAAATTTATTCTCCCTGCAATCTACTCTCTTTGTCTCTGTCTGTCTGTCTCTACTTCTATTTGCGTTCTCTCTGTGTGCAGTCTCTCTCTCTCTCTCTCTCTCTCTCTCTCTCTCCAGTCTACTCTATCTTCTGTACAAGTCTGCAAAAGAAAATGCTTTTTCGCTTTTCTTCTCTCCTCACTTCTGCATCTTTACTTTTTATGATTCTCTCCTATACCCTCTTTCGTGCAGACATCTTCCATTCCTTATTTCTTAAAACTTACAAATTAAACGTTAATCTCTCCTTCCATAGGCAGTGGTAAGGCTGAGATGGGAGTCAGGATACTATAGCTGAGATAATAAAGTGCTGTCTCATCCAATTTTGAGGTTTATGTTAGACCAGTTGTTTCTTTCCCCTCACACTACTTTTACTATTACTACTGTTGTTTCTTTCGCTTTACACTACTTTTACTATTATTACAGTTGTTTCTTTCCCCTTACACTACTTTTACTATTACTACTGCTGTTTCTTTCCCTTTACACTACTTTTACTACTATTACAGTTGTTTCTTTCCCCTCACACTACTTTTACTATTACTACTGTTGTTTCTTTCCCTTTACACTACTTTTACTACTATTACAGTTGTTTCTTTCCCCTTACACTACTTTTACTACTATTACAGTTGTTTCTTTCCCCTTACACTACTTTTACTACTATTACAGTTGTTTCTTTCCATTCGTACTACTTTTACTACTATTACAGTTGTTTCTTTCCATTCGTACTACTTTTACTACTATTACAGTTGTTTCTTTCCACTCGTACTACTTTTACTACTGTTACACTTGGTTCTTTCCCCTCACACTACGTTTACTACTACTACTACTGCAGTTGATTCTTTCCCCTTCACATTACTTTTACTTCTACTACAGTTGTTTCTTTTCACAACTACTACTACTACTACTACTACTACTACTACTACTACTACTACTACTACTACTACTACTACTACTAATTGTCAACATCATTAAGGACTTATACCTACTACTACTACTACTACTACTACTACTACTACTACTACTACTACTACTACAGTTGTTTCTTCCATTTGAAGACGATTTAATACTTTATAAAATCTAGTGTAAGATGCGACGGAATGAAAACATCAGATATTGTAAAACTGACTGGATTCGCACACAGACATGTCACAGACTAACTCGATTCATACACAGACATATCACAGACTAACTGGATTCACACACAGACATATCACAGACTGACTGGATTCGCACACAGACATGTCACAGACTAACTTGATTCACACACAGACATATCACAGACTAACTTGATTCACACACAGACATATCACAGACTAACTTGATTCACACACAGACATGTCACACACTGACTTGATTCATACACAGACGTGTCACAGACTGACTTGATTCACACACAGACGTGTCACAGACTGACTGGATTCATATACAGACGTGTCACAGACTGACTTGATTCATACACAGACGTGTCACAGACTGACTGGATTCATATACAGACGTGTCACAGACTGACTTGATTCACACACAGACGTGTCACAGACTGACTGGATTCATACACAGACGTGTCACAGACTGACTGGATTCATATACAGACGTGTCACAGACTGACTTGATTCACACACAGACGTGTCACAGACTGACTGGATTCATACACAGACGTGTCACAGACTGACTTGATTCATACACAGACGTATCACAGACTGATTTGATTCATACACAGACGTGTCATAGACTGACTGGATTCATACACAGACGTGTCACAGCTTTTTGCACACGACAACAACGGCTGTAGGAAAGACTGTGGCAGACAACTCAGGATGACAAGACCACAGTGGTATCACGTGACTTTGAACAAACCCTTGCACGATTCAAAACAAACGATTAATGATAAATCCTGATGAGGATGGATGGACGGTGATGATGATGATGATGATGGCATTCAATGTCTCAAATGAACTGTGTAACTTAACAGACCACGAACACACTGGAAACAGCTTAGGCCCATTGTTAAAGCACAAAACACACACACACACACACACAGAGAAGACTTTGTCTTGTCTCCCCAAGACTCTACATTAAGCGATGTTTAAACACTAACACTACAGCTAGTTTCCAGAGCCAGACTCGGGCCTTCTTAAGTTTTACACAAAACCAAGAACCCAAAAACTTTTCCGTTTTATATTTCATGTTTCTGAATTCATCACACTCAAGGACCCTACGAATTGTAACAGCGTGAACTTCTTAAATCAGGGGATATTACCTCAGCTGGGACAAGGGAAATAATCTCAGAAAATACACTGTTAGTATACTACTACTGATACCATAAAAAATATAGAGAATTCATCTGCCAGTGGACAAATGTTACCACATAAACACGTAGTAATTCAATCTGTCAGTTTCAAACAAGACTGCAGGAAAGAAAAGCAAATTACCAGGAAACTCTAACATGATCAACAATAATAACTGCCCCAACCAACATCAATAATAAAAATGTCAACAGAGGCGCACTATTTTTGTTCTTTGTCAATATCCTACACCCATTTATCAGGAAACCCAGTCAACGGTTAATAAGGTCTTGTTCCAAGTCACTGGGATTCTTTTTTTTTTGTTGATACAATCGCTAGCGCTACATTTTCCTTGATCTATCGCAACACTCGAGTCTTGAACACAGCGCTGGGGATGATACATTGGTGGTTTCCCTTTGGGTTTGTGCAAAGTTTTCTTTTTCCTCGGCGGGTTTCCAGCCAAGGCTAACAACCCCCACCCCTCCCCCCCCCCCCCCCAAATAACGGCAACGTCTGGAAGCCACGGAAATCTGGTTTCTTAGAAGAATGTCAAGGACATCATGGCGGCTAGAAAATCAGATGAAGAAATGTTGAAAGAGACCAATTCCAGAAGAGAAATGGCTAAACAGTCAGAAAAGGACAGTCTAAATATATAGGACGCGTAAAGAGAAATACACAAATAATTCGGGTATATGTATATAAAACTAAGTATATAATCTATACACGAAGCCACTGCAGTAAAGCTGTGATAATAAAATGTGTAAACTAGGGAAAAAGTAAAAATATCTTTATTACTTAACGAACACACAGTTGTGACGTTTCAGTGTCAACCTTAATCGGACAAAAACACACAGGATGAAGAAATAGAGATAGAAGATAAAATATAAATTCACATGAATTCTATGTTAAAAATAATAGGAATGGGAAAAAATATAATAATATGAATGGAGCACTTAGCTGTGACCTGTAAGAGGCTTTGCTCAGAAGTGCGCATGGTGGAGTGTAGAGAATGTTTAAATGGAGACTTGTGATGTGCGATAGGCAGGTCGTAAATGGGGAAGGGGAGGGGTGGGCGAGAAAGGGAAACCGTGGAAAGGGGAAAGAATGATACATTAGTAATCTAGCCGGGAGATTGGGTGATTATAATTGGGCACAGTTGCTCTATATACAGTTTTTCATGTAATGAGAAAGAGCAATCTAGAACACATCGTGACAACAAGAAAATAAAGAGGGGAAAAGAAGCCAATGTAGACCACGAGAGAAAATTCTGGATGGATTCGCACGATGACGTGGAATGAGGACACCAGATCAGCTCACAGTCAGTCAGTCATTTGCGTGTCCATTGCGGAATTTTGCCTCCCTAACAACTATCCTGTAGACCTCTCGGTTGTAAGCAAGATGCCCTGCTTCTGATGCATCCATTTCCAGATTATCAACGATGTCTTGCAGCTATCTTCTCCTTGGTATTCCTCTCTTTTTTCCCGTTGTGTACCCTTCCAAGACTGTCTTCTCTAAAGTATGATGACGTTTAATTTGTCCAAAATATTTAAGTTTTCTCTTTTTAATCTTCCTTACTAGCTAATCTTCTTCAATATTAAGTTCTTGCAGTATTGATATATTTGTTCTTTTTTCTATTCATGATATTTGAAGGATTCTTCTGTAGCATTTACATTCAAAGGCATTTATGTGTTTCTCATCTGTTTTGTTAAGTGTCCAGATCTCACGGGTATATGTTGCGATGGGAAAGATGCATCGCCTTTTAAAAAAATCTTATTTTTGTAGTTCTGTCTGTTATTCTCCACAGCTTTTTTACTTGTTTTATTTTTTGAAGAGCGAAAGATGTCCTCTTTTTAAATTTCCCTCATTGTATCTCAATTATTATTTAGTAATGATCCAAGATATTCAAAACTCTCCACTTCTTCCACTTTTTTCCTCATTGATACATATTTCAGCTGCCTTACTTGTTTTGTCATTTGTCATCAATGTAGTGTTCTTTGCATTAAGATAAAGGTTTTGCTCTTCACTGTTCTTACGGACTGACATAATTAGTTTTTCCATTCGTTTTTGTGTTATGGACAGTAATACTGTGTTATCACCATATTTAATCTTTGGTATTTCATAACCTCCAACTGTTATGGCATCGTAAGATTTTTTGTCTACATCTTCTCTAATATTCCTCATTATATTTTCAGTATACAAGTTAAATAAGTAAGGCGACAATATGCACCCCTGACGGACCCTTTGTTTTATGTCAAACCAAGTTGTTGTTTCACCATTTATTCTTACTGCTGCCTGTTGGTCTAGATACAGCAGTGATATTATTTGTCTCTCGTGTGTTGGAAATCCCATTTTTCCATTATTCCCCAAAGTTTCCTAGTGTTATACACAATCAAGTGCTTTTGAATAGCCTATACAATATAAATATAAATTCATATTAAATTATCTGCGTTTCTGTATTATTAATCTTATGTTGAAAATATGATCTCTTGTCCCTCTTTCTTGTCTAAAATCACTTCACAGAGGCAAGACAAAACAGAGAGTTGTAGAGAGTTATGACCGCCAACGCCAGAAGGCGAGACGCTAGATAGACAGACGGACGGACGGACAGATGGATGGATGGATGGATGGATGGATGGATTAGAGTTATGTGGTGAATTTCACATCTGGTTTCTTTCCTTGTCTGGCCATTCGGAAGCAAAATGCCTGCGGGTTCACGAAAGAAAAAAACGGGGAACCCGTTCAAAATTTACCAGGAAATAATAAAGGAAATAATGAAGGAAACAATGAAGGAAATAACAACTGCCAAAGCTAATCAAGTATAGCCTATAAACATAGAACAGATGTTACTGCGATATAATGGTGTCACGAAATTTGAGAATAAAATAAACAACTGATAGATCACCTATAATTAATCTAACATCCACGCGTAATCAAACATTTGAGTCCCATTCAAAGAAAGAATGGTTTCATCTGTTCACTGGGACAATGTGATGCAATTATTAATTATTATTTTTTTAAAGTTGCCAAACGAATAGGGTCTGGTAGTCAGGTAATAAAGCAAATAATGTTGCCTGTCAACTTGCATCAGCCCTAAAGCATCCAAATATCTCGATGGACACACACCGATAAAAAAAAAAGAAAGAAAAAAAAACTCTTTCAAACAATACTCACTCCGATTCTGTGCTATCAGTGACAGACATTGACACTCACCAAATAACATGATTGAAAGACAGCAATGTGGGATATGAAATGCTTAAGAAAAATGGTAAACAAGACAAGAAAGGATCGATTGCGAAAGAAAGTAATCCGGCAAATGCTTGGAACAACACCTGTCAAGAACTACATCGAAAGCTGAGAGAGTTAAGTGGTTAGGGGATTTGAATCCAGTACAACCAGCAGCACCCGTATACCATTCGGAAACATCTGGATATAGGGCGCGCGGACGGCTAAAAAAATCTTATTTTTGTAGTTCTGTCTGTTATTCTCCACAGCTTTTTTACTTGTTTTATTTTTTGAAGAGCGAAAGATGTCCTCTTTTAAATTTCCCTCATTGTATCTCAATTATTATTTAGTAATGATCCAAGATATTCAAAACTCTCCACTTCTTCCACTTTTTTCCTCATTGATACATATTTCAGCTGCCTTACTTGTTTTGTCATTTGTCATCAATGTAGTGTTCTTTGCATTAAGATAAAGGTTTTGCTCTTCACTGTTCTTACGGACTGACATAATTAGTTTTTCCATTCGTTTTTGTGTTATGGACAGTAATACTGTGTTATCACCATATTTAATCTTTGGTATTTCATAACCTCCAACTGTTATGGCATCGTAAGATTTTTTGTCTACATCTTCTCTAATATTCCTCATTATATTTTCAGTATACAAGTTAAATAAGTAAGGCGACAATATGCACCCCTGACGGACCCTTTGTTTTATGTCAAACCAAGTTGTTGTTTCACCATTTATTCTTACTGCTGCCTGTTGGTCTAGATACAGCAGTGATATTATTTGTCTCTCGTGTGTTGGAAATCCCATTTTTTCCATTATTCCCCAAAGTTTCCTAGTGTTATACACAATCAAGTGCTTTTGAATAGCCTATACAATATAAATATAAATTCATATTAAATTATCTGCGTTTCTGTATTATTAATCTTATGTTGAAAATATGATCTCTTGTCCCTCTTTCTTGTCTAAAATCACTTCACAGAGGCAAGACAAAACAGAGAGTTGTAGAGAGTTATGACCGCCAACGCCAGAAGGCGAGACGCTAGATAGACAGACGGACGGACGGACAGATGGATGGATGGATGGATGGATGGATGGATTAGAGTTATGTGGTGAATTTCACATCTGGTTTCTTTCCTTGTCTGGCCATTCGGAAGCAAAATGCCTGCGGGTTCACGAAAGAAAAAAACGGGGAACCCGTTCAAAATTTACCAGGAAATAATAAAGGAAATAATGAAGGAAACAATGAAGGAAATAACAACTGCCAAAGCTAATCAAGTATAGCCTATAAACATAGAACAGATGTTACTGCGATATAATGGTGTCACGAAATTTGAGAATAAAATAAACAACTGATAGATCACCTATAATTAATCTAACATCCACGCGTAATCAAACATTTGAGTCCCATTCAAAGAAAGAATGGTTTCATCTGTTCACTGGGACAATGTGATGCAATTATTAATTATTATTTTTTTAAAGTTGCCAAACGAATAGGGTCTGGTAGTCAGGTAATAAAGCAAATAATGTTGCCTGTCAACTTGCATCAGCCCTAAAGCATCCAAATATCTCGATGGACACACACCGATAAAAAAAAAAGAAAGAAAAAAAAACTCTTTCAAACAATACTCACTCCGATTCTGTGCTATCAGTGACAGACATTGACACTCACCAAATAACATGATTGAAAGACAGCAATGTGGGATATGAAATGCTTAAGAAAAATGGTAAACAAGACAAGAAAGGATCGATTGCGAAAGAAAGTAATCCGGCAAATGCTTGGAACAACACCTGTCAAGAACTACATCGAAAGCTGAGAGAGTTAAGTGGTTAGGGGATTTGAATCCAGTACAACCAGCAGCACCCGTATACCATTCGGAAACATCTGGATATAGGGCGCGCGGACGGCCAAGAAAAAGGTGGATAAATGGGGTGAAAGACACAGAGGAAATAGCTACACAGGCCACTCACCTTGCTGTGGGTCGATATTTGGAACTCCCTGCGACGCTAATGGCATAAGCAGACAGATAAGAAGAAAATGTCTTATCATAGATAGTAGTCTACTATATCCCTTTTCTAGCAAGGGGACTACGCTGTTTGCTTTGGCAATCAACGACCCATATCTGACAAGCTGGCGTTATTGGCAACGCGAACCATAGCAGACCAAGAACCTGTCCAACCTCTTCGTTGGCACACCTTGTAACAGCCCTAGTCTGGCTAACGGGACAGGGATCACCATAATCCCCATGGCCGTGGAGTCTAGTAAAAGAAGTATTGCTCACCTCCTGCTTTTTAGCTGCAGTCAGGGACTGAAAAAAATAATATAGCCGCCATAAGCATATACCTTAAGTCGCATATAGCTCCCAAGCCGGCAAGATGTTGTGCCCTAACACGTTTACAGTATCAGGGGCAAAGAACTTCAGCTGGCAGCTCCAGGGAGAGAGAAGACAAGAGAAGACGAGACACAGGGAGATAGAAGACAAGAGAAGACGAGACACAGGGAGATAGAAGACAAGAGAAGACCAGACACAGGGAGATAGAAGACAAGAGAAGACGAGACACAGGGAGATAGAAGACAGAGAAGACAAGACACAGGGAGATAGAAGACAAGGGAAGACGAGACACAGGGAGATAGAAGACAAGAGAAGACCAGACACAGGGAGATAGAAGACAAGAGAAGACGAGACACAGGGAGATAGAAGACAGAGAAGACAAGACACAGGGAGATAGAAGACAAGAGAAGACCAGACACAGGGAGATAGAAGACAAGAAAAGACGAGACAGGGAGATAGAAGACAAGAGAAGACCAGACACAGGGAGATAGAAGACAAGAAAAGACGAGACAGGGAGATAGAAGACAAGATAAAACGAGACACAGGGAGATAGAAGACAAGAAAAGACGAGACAGGGAGATAGAAGACAAGAAAAGACGAGACAGGGAGATAGAAGACAAGATAAAACGAGACACATGGAGATAGAAGACAAGAGAAGACAAGACAAATTCCTTCACAATCCAATGGGAATCCTTGCAATAACTTTAAGATCATGGGAAACTCTTGTATAAAAATTAATTGTATCAGGAACTCACTGTAAGTAATCCTGATTAGTTGTACATTATAATCTACTGATAATTGCCAAAACTTTTTTTAAAGTAATTATATTTGTATGTATTAACTTATCTTCTTCTTCTTCCTCCTCCTCCTCCTCCTCCTCTTCTTCTTCTTCTTCAGCTTTCCGAGCCATTAAGGCTCATTGCTGCAGATAAAGTTCTCCTCCATCCTCTCTATTCCTAATCTTCTCTTCTATTCCTAATCTTTTCTCTCCAGTTGGTGACACCAATTTCTTTTACATCCTCTTCTATGTTATCTTTCCATCTCTGTCTTGTACCCCTTGGTCTTGTTTTCAACATCTCTTGTGCATACATTATTTTTGTTTGTCTGTTCTCTTCATTTCTTTCTATATGCCTAACCTAGCGTAGTCTGTTCATTTTCAAGAGATTTATAATTCGTTGGAATTTAAATAAGCTGTTCAGTTCAGTATTCTTTCTAGCTCTCCATTCTCCACTGTTGGTATCCATTATCGGCCCAAAGATTCTTCTTAGGATTTTGTTCTCAAAGATCTGCAATTGTTGTTCGTCTTTCTTTGTTGTACTCCACGTTTCTGATCCATACATGATGGAATCTACATGATGATGAATCTACATCGTAGATTGTTATTTTGGTGTTTAGGGACAGGATTTTGGATTTTAACAGGTGTTGCAAGGCAAAGTATATTTTATTCCCTATCTGTACTCTGATTTTAATTTCCTCGCTTACTGTGTTGCTTCTGCTGAAGGTTATGCCTATATATTTTTATGTTTCTGCTTTCCTAATAATCTCTCCAACATTTACATAATCTGGATCATTCTGCCTCTGGTCTCTTGATATCTTCATATACGCTGTCTTATGTTGGTTAATTGTCAAGCTCTCCTTTAGCGCTACATCTCTCAGGTGTATGCAGGTATTGATGACTTCTTGCATAGTTTCCCCCACCAGGTGGATGTCATCAGCGTATCCTAGTATTTTATTTTATTTCTTTCTCGATGGTGGTATACGAAACAAGTTTCAACTCTCAGCCACGTTTCCCCATACAAACTGATATGAAATAGTATTAAATGAGTAACATTTTTTCGTGGATATCAAAATTAGCAACATAACCGGGGGTGTCAGTGCCGGCCGTTGAGTTATGCAGCCCCCCGATGGCGCAGACCTCAGATGGGCCAGCACTGATATCTGGGGGGGGGGGGGGGGGTCACAGTTTGTGATAAAGATTAGTTTAGTCTTGCCTGTGGCGCGCCATAGCTCGCCAGCGACCCTGTATACATCCCATTAACCAGTTTATTTTGCCAAATAAATTCTTCTTTATAACTGGCCCTTACTGTATCCTTTGGTGCCCAAGGACATGTCACAGTGTAGTTCATTCGGGGCCACTTTATTCAACATTTGAAAAAAATTAAAGTTAAAATCTCCGTTTCAGTGACATTAATGCATATTGGGGGAATACGGTGTTAGTCACATGCTACCATAACCTTCGGCACATGAAAGTGTGATGTGGTCAGTATCACGCCTTTCAAATGCTTTAATGAAAACTCTCTAGTTCTTGGGGTTGAAAGGGGGAATCACTCGGCCGTCTCTTGACTTGATTTCTGAAACAACTCTTGGCTTTGAGCCCCTAAGATTGCCAAACAAACAGGAGACGGAACAAAGTTAAGTACAGCCTCCAGAACATTCCAAAATAATAAATCTTGCAGTACGTGCACCGTTCACTCCGTACAGAAAAGTCAGGACGTCCTTCCTAAGAGAGAATTTATGGCGAACAATTTGTGAGGTGACTTCGAAAGTCGCACTGGTTACATACAATAAAGACAGGGACTTCAGGTGTTAAAAATATGTCAGTTATATGGAATACTCAGCACGTATCTTTATTAGCCAATGCAGATACCCTGGATCTGTGACAGCGGCCAAATATGCGATCATACAAGTACATGCAACACATAAAAACTGCTTTGTTTTGCAGGTAAACAACTGAAAGTATTTTGAGACAAGGATTACAACATTTACAGTGGAATTGTTAGTACTTTTACTGACCTTCTGTGATGAAAGGCTGTCACTTTTCTTTCTTTCTTTCTTTCTTTCTTTCTTTCTTATTTCAGACGTACGCTCTTGTTGACCACTGTTATGTAGACCTAGCTCTAGCAAACTTTATCGTTTCATATTTCTTGTGAAGTAAGTCTTCGTGCAGTGTCAAACATTTTAAGTGCACAAAATATACCCAGGTCGTGAATAAGATTAATCTTAGCATGTGCCAAAATGACACTTGTCATTTTCAAAGTTGAAAATGAATCAGTACTGGTCTAACGTATCCCATAATTTCTAACCATGTACAGGCTGATTTAATCTTGTGTATGAATTAATATTTAATCAGCTCGACCTTTTAATCTCTAGTCGACTCACCTGACGCCAGTCAGCCCAGTTATCTGATGCTAATTTAACGCAACATTTTAATGCCCAGACAAATGGTCATTTTTAATGCTGAGTCAAGTCAGCATTTAGTGTCATCTCACTATTTTAATGTCAAGTCAACTCAGTTCAACATTTTAATGTGTAGTCAACTCAGTTCAACATTTTAATGTCAAGTCAACTCAGTTCAACATTTTAATGTCTAGTCAACTCAGTTCAACATTTTAATGTGTAGTCAACTCAGTTCAACATTTTAATGTCAAGTCAACTCAGTTCAACATTTTAATTTCCAATCAACTCAGTTCAACATTTTAATGTCTAGTCAACTCAGATCAACATTTTAATGTTCAGTTAGCTCATCTTAAACAGATGAATAATTGATCACAATCATCCTCTCTGTTTCATGTGCTTTGCTTGTCGCTCTCACTATGCCTGTTGTAACGAGAATAAAATGTTCTAATATGAACAAAATAAGCGTTTCTGATCCTAATTTGCACTACTCTAGTCAGTTTAGTGATAGTATTATTTTTATTTTAGAAATTTTATAATGTCTTGATTTCTACCAGTTATTCGTCGTGTATAAAATCATTTTTGTAATCCCTAGTTTACTATCAATCATTATTCGTATACAAAAATCATTTTTATAAATCTCTTGTTTTGTACCTATCATTAATCATGCAGTCATCGGTCTTCGGTATCCCCAGTTGAGAATACGACACCAACAAAGGTTTCTCCAGCCAATCCCGTCTTGAGCAACTCGTGATACCTCAAACCATGTCTTTCCCGCTTCCTTTAGTTCCGTCTATATATTGTGCATCTCCATGACATCAATGGCTTGCCCCTCTTTCTCTTCCATTGAGGTGTCCATGTGAAGGTTGTAAGGGGGTTTCCTGTTCTTTTCCTTTGTAGAATGTGACCCAGCCATTTCCATTTTCGCTTTTTTTTTTTTTTTTACCTTTTCAGAAAAGTTCTCAGTGCCTGTTCGTTTGGTTATTTCCCCACTTGTCACGTCTTCTTTTTTTTTCTGAGGCATCTTCCTTCAAATCCTCTGTCTACTTTCAATTCTCTGATTGGTCCTTCATGTTTCGGCTGCATATAATAAAGTGGGGCGACCGCTTGATTTATAGATTCTGAGCTTGAGACTTGTATAAAGAATGGGAATCTCCATATGTGTGCTAATTTGTTAAAGGCCTACGGTGCCTATCCAGTTCTTGGGGATATTTCCTTCTCGATGTAGCTGTCTGTTGAGATGAAGCTTCCAAGATACTTAAAGTGTTCTACTTCTTCAGCTTCTCCTGTCCCAATTTTCTTTCCTTATTTTTTTTTTCCTATTGATTCTCCGTCTTATCAGGATGGATCAGATCTACCGATCTGGCTATTTCGTAAATCCTAGTTGTCTTCTCCTGTATGTCTCTTGGGTATGTGACAGCAGACCAATATCGTCTGCGAAGTCTCAGTCCTCTAGGTCAGTGGTTCCAAAATGGTGGGAGGGTTCCGTGAAAAAAACTCAAAGTCCTTTTTTCATTTTCACTGTGAAATGTTTAACAACCGATGTTTCGGCGAACCCGAGATGAAGTTGTTGACATATCTTGTGATATATCTTGTGACATATCTTGTGATGGTTCATTGAAAAAAAATCTTTCAAAACTGAAGATTGGACCAATTCTGGGTGAAGGTTTTTTTTTCCTGAGTATCAGAAAGTTGGTTTTAAAAAAAGCCTTGAAGCACCTCGTTCCCTTTTGTTTCTCATAGCTGTGTAAATATAGCTTTGTGAATATAGCTTTGTGGATATAGCTTTGTGGATATAGTTTTGTAGATATAGCTTTGTGGATATAGCTTTGTAAACAAACATTTTCGTCATATTTTTACCCGAAGAACAAGCATGGGAATTGGTTTGATGTTGATCCAGCTTTGGATCAAATAAAAAGGAAATATTGAACCAGATGTAGAAGAGATTGTTCAGAATGAACTGGTTAGTTGTCAAACATTTCATATTCAGTTCATTTGTTAGAACAAATAGAAATGTTAAATTCTGTCTAATTTTTCATAATTACGTTATTGTCATTTTGAAAATTCACCAAGTTTGTGCTGTGTTTTCAGTGTAGCTTTTACTCATTAAAGGTTGCCCACATTTTCTGAAAAAGGTTTCATTTGTCTTTAAAGCACATAGCTACCATACAGATATGAGACTTTTCCAATGAATGGGAGTCTATGGCATGGATTTTGAGACAACAGTGGTCCACGGAGTTTTGTTAATTGGAAACCACTGCTCCATGTGATTTGTGAGCCCCAGGGAAATTAAGTGAGGAGAGTATGCATCCTTTTCTTACTCCCGTTTTGATCTGGAACCGTGTAGTTTGTTGTCTGTCATGTTTCAGGGGAGAGCTGGTTGTTCGCATACATTATCTTTCATAATATTTATGATTTTGTCAGGGAGTCTATAGGTCAGCAATATCTTCCACGAGGAAGGATGATGGATATTATCAAAGGCCTTCTCGAGGTCCACAAAGTTTATGTACTGTGAAGAGTTCCATTCTAGTGACTGTTCAATGGTTGCTCTCATGAGGAATATTTGGTCTGTACATGATCTCCACTTTTTTGAACCATGCCTGCTCCTTGTTTTTGTAAAATAACCTACGGAAGATTTTACTTGGCACCGACAGGATGTTTATTCCTCTCCAATTCTCACATTTTATGACATCATCTTTCTTGGGTTTTAATAATGATACCTTTATTCCATGATTCAACTTTGTTGAAAAGGTCTTACAGGATCCTAGAACTACGGGTAGTATCCATCATCATCATCATGTGCCGTGCCGACTGGCGTTGGCTATTATGCTTCTCCAGAGTACCCGATCCTTCATGCAGGCCATCAGCTCAGTTGGTGATCTCCTCTCACACCATCCCGTCAGACTGTCCAGTATCATTTCTCTTGGTCTTCCTCTTGATCTTCTTCCTTCTATTTTTCCTGTTGTTATAATATTTTCAATGCCCCCTCTTCTCATTTCATGTCCTATGAAAGTACATTGTCTCTCTCTTATCTTTTTGACAAGGTTTTTTGTCTCTCCATCTCTTCTCCTACATTCTTCATTAGTTATTTTTGCTGTCCAGGGGATTCGCAACATTCTTCTAATAAACCACATTTCTGCTGCTTCCAATGATTTTTGTGCAGACTCGCCCTTATCATATTTACTGTGATTCTGTCTTCGCCTGGACTAGCGATGCTTTTGCTTTGTTGGATGACTATCTGAATTTCTTTCACAGTTTACTCGTGTAAGGTAAAGGTAGATTCCCCGTTTCCATGCCATTAAGGCATACTGGTGATACGGTGTTAGCCCCGTGGCACTTTCGGCAGGTGAAAGTGTGATATGTTGTGAAGGTTGTTGGCTTTGGAGTTCTCGGCACAACCGACCGGGAAGGTCAAAGTAGCAACCTCGTGATTTTGAGTCTAGTGGCTGTCTTGTGTGTTGTCCAGTTAGAATGCATAGTTGACCAGTCATGATTCGTACGCTGTTAGTGGGGAGGTTCGGTCAGGGTTATAGTCAGGTAGCATGCTATCATTGTTGTCTTATGGATCAGTGTATATTTAGTTGTATAGTTTCCTGCCATGATCTCCTCCTGTGTCGTCCTCAAGGTTATGTAAGTTGTCGTATGTCTAGTGTTGGTTCATGTGGACGTAAATGAAAGTGTTGTTAGAAGAAGTCGTAGTTCGTGGTGAGCTGTTAAATGTGTTGATTGTTATATTATAAAAGTATTTAAGGTTTGTGTATCATGAAAACCATCACTATTGATTTCATTTGCCATATTTGATATATTTGATTGAATACATTTTGGTTGACATTTCCATCTGTTGTGTTATGTGTTGGGTGCGCATCTTGTATGTAATCAAAAATATTCATGTGAATGTTCATTGAAGTTATGCGCACTTGCCAGTGTTCATCTGTCATACATTCATAATGTCACAATTTTTCATTCACAGTTGTCGTATTTCATATATTGTGATATTTCATATGAAAGTCATAATTTGGGTGATGGTAAAGTGCAGGCAAATTGAATATGATGTTTGATGAGTTAGAACAAATATAATATGTGTTACTAAAAATATGGATGCTAACTCAGGAGTTGTTGATGTAGCTTTGTGTTGAGAAGAAGATAGAATTGTCGAAAATTAGTGCGATTGCACAAACAGGCATAGTAAGGCCTTCTATGTGAAGAAGGACCAGTTTTGAAGTAGATGTATGATTAATATGAGTCACATATGGTAACAGATATATTTTGTCATGTGATTTGATTTCATGAAGTGTCTCATTTCTTTCTGGTTGTATGTTCGTGTGCGTGATGCATTCAGTTTCGTGGTCCTCAGCTGTCGGTTTGTCTTGTGTGATATGTTTTTTTGTTTGTGATTAAACTGAATTATTATTTGTCTTGATCATTATGCTGCTTACGAGTTGTTACTTATGTATATGAAAATGTGCTGTGTTAATGTGTCTAATTTCTTCATATTATGTAAAATTCATAGGATAGCAAGCAGATGAAAGGGTTAGAAACTGGGTTGGTATATTTTGATGGGATGCAGTTTGGGATCCCATGTACGGCTGTACTTAAAAACTGGGAGGAAACATCCGACAGTCGCACGTATACAAGAGTTACAAAGCATCAACCAACCCATACATTTTACAACCTACCAAACCCTTTATAATAATTACAATGGTCAGTATCACGCCTGGCCACATTTACCTTGCCATATTTATCCGGTTCATATTTTTCTAGGCTGGGTAGACCCCGTGGAGTTGTTTTTTTTTTGTGTGTGGTGATACCAGAAAAAAAACGCATTGCTGGGACTTACACCAGGCAAGTATAAAATCATGTTTATAACTTCTTGTTTTCTACCAGTCATTATTCATGTAGAGAATCAGTTATATAATCTGTTGTTTTGTACCACTCATTCTCTATGTACAAAATAAACAAAACACTTAAGAACAAGTTTATTGTGTTGTTGCTTATATGTAATAAATATTATTTATTTTCACTGACAGTATCTTCAATTATTGGTTAGATGTTTGTGAACCTATTTACCATCTGATATTTCTGGTACACTACTTAACCGGGATTGTTTCGTTGATAAATTAGTCAGATTGCATTTATGTCTTACAGCACAGGTATACAGTTAATCTTCGAAAAATCGTGGGCGAAGCACTTTAGACGCAAGAGGACAGAACTTACGTGACTCGAACCATGGACTCGGATAGGATGATCAACCTCGAGACGATGGCCATCTCAGTTCTTACCACACAATTTATCGTCATTTTAATGCCCAAAAACGAATTCCTAGGCTAAATAGTGCTGAAGGGTTGTATGCACATAAGAGGAGTTTTCACGGTAAACAGAAAGATAAAAGTTGTAAGACATGCATTTATTCAGCTTTCAGGAAAATCGTAACTACAGAACAAGAGCTCTCAGCTGCCACTAAAGCTTAGCCTTGGTGTTGTTTTCAAGTATCTTACTGCCTGTATTTATGACCATATGTTCCTAGATGCAGAGTTACATGCATTAAAATATCTTTTATAGAAGTAACTTGCTGACAGGGTCAGAAAGTATTATTACATCTGCAACGTTTTATTTGTTCTTTAAGATCCGTCTATACTGATTTATGACAAACAGGATTCAGTTCCTTAATATACCGGAACTACTGCATTATAAAAGGGGAGTTTTCCAGGACCCAAAGAAGGAGATTGAAGGGAAATCTCAGTTTTACCAGAGTTTCGTCAGCTTTTTGTTTTCAAGATGATTGTAAGTTGTAGAAGTAATGCTTTGTAAGTTGTTATGATTAATACCTTGTAAGTTGTTATTAGTAATGCAGCCACTACTGCTGCTACTATTGGTTCTTGCGTTGCTGCTGTTCTTGTTTTGAATATTTTTATTTCTTTGTAAGTATTTGTTCATATATTGCCATTTTCACAAACTCTACTGCAGCTGCAATAATAATAGATCCTACTACTACTACTACTACTACTACTACTACTACTACTACTACTACTACTGCTGCTGCTGCTGCTGCTTCCGCTGCGGTTACTACTATTACTACAACTGTTATACAATTACTACTACTGCTGCTGCTGCTACTACTACTACTACTACTACTACTACTACTACGATTACTACTTTTATTACTGGTATATTTTAATGATTAATACTTCTGCTAGTGAAATCCCAAAACCAGATATTACTTCAACAACATTTACTATTGCCACTACTAACTTATGACCGACATCTGTTATCACCATTATTGCAGCCAGTATATTTAATGCTATCTTAGGAGGCGACCTGGTTGGCTATGTCGTTAGGCGCTGGTCTATTAATTTGGTGGCACTGAGTTCAAGCCCCAGCAGTTGGATATTTTTTTCTGGTACCACCACACTAAAAAAAAAGCTTCTTCTTTCTTCTTCTTCTTCGTTCGCTTCTACCATCAAGACCGCCACATGATCCTACTAAATTTACTCCTGTGGTCCTTGATAGGTCCCGTGGCCCCCCTGTGGTGCCCGAAAGGACCACACGAGATCCCCGAGAGGACCACAAGAGGTTCAGAGTATCACAGGGCTTGACCCTTATTCTTGGTGGGTCTCAGAAGCGGGATTGCGTGATACCATGGTTTTCGTCGCACCAGTTTAATCTGGAGGTGGACTTTCTCATCGGAAAATCTCGACGCGTTTTAGATAGTATATCCCCGTCGGGTGAGAGGTGATTGCCTGTCTAGACTGCACTGGTCCAGTGTCTCCGACTTCAGCAGTTTGTGATCGTGGCCGCTACCCTTCCTAGTTGTGACCAGGACGGAGCTTTTGTCCAGGAGGACGAATCCTCGCCACTAGTGAGTTTCACCCCTGAGTTGAGCCGGTTTAGGCGTATTATCCCAGTATGGGTGTGGTTAGGACGTAACCGACCTTTAGAGCGGAGGTACCGTGTCATGAGTAATCATCAAGATACACCCATGGGTTAAACTGGTTTAGGCATATTTCACCAGCATGGGTGTATATCGGACGCAGAGGTGCCGTGGTATGAGTAGCTCTCGCCGCGAGACTACTGGACATATCGATTAAATTCACTTTATCCTTTCCATCATATTTTCACAGCGGAGCCGCCCGGCAACCTTAGTCGCAATTTCGCATTTTCTTCTTTGGGCGTGAGGAGTTTCCCTCCACGCACGGCAGCCGAAGAATCTCGCCAGCAGTGTCTTAGTTTAACCCCTGGGTTAAGCCAGTCTAGGCAATCCGCCCCAGTATGGGTGTGTATAGGACGTGGCTGGCCTCTAGAGTAGAGGTGCCGTGATTTGAATAGTCCTGACCTCGAGGCTACTGGTCACTTCACTTAATCCACCTTTTCCACGACGCCGCTGCGCAGCAACCCTAATCGCATTTTTCTTCATTTGCCGGGAGGAGTTTCACCCCACGCACGCCAGCTGAAGAATCTCTCCAGCAGCGGTAGATTAGCTACCATACATGACTCTCATCTACCCGAAACGTCTGGTTTTCAGGCGCCAGATAGTCGTCTTCGCCCCTTCTCCTGTCAGTTTGAACAGTTCTGCCACGAGAAGGCCAGGAGCTGGACTTGACTGTCAAAGGCTATTTGAGACGCACGCCTTGGAGATATTTAATTGGCGTCTTCTCTAGATTATCATGGCGTTTAATGTGCTCAGAATATTTAACTTTTCTCTCTTTAATCCTCTTTATTAGCCAGCCTTCTTCAATATTAAGTTCTTGTAGTATGGATATATTTGTTCTTTTTTGTGTCCATGATATCTGAAGAACTCTTCTGTATCATTTACATTCAAGGGCATTTATGTGTTACTCAGATGTATTTCTCAGCTGTTTTGTTAAGGGTCCAGGTCTCACAGGCATATTTTGCGATGAGAAAGATGCATGCCCTTATAAATCTTTTTTGTTTTGTTTTGTCCTTGTCCTCTCCACAGATTCTTTAGGTGTTTTACTTTCTGAAGAGCGATAGATGTCCTCCTTTTAATTTTCCTTATTGTATCTCCATTATTAGTTAGTAGTGATTCAAGATATTCAAAACTCCCTTCTTCTTCCAATTTTTCCTCATTGATAAATATTTCAGCTGCCTTATTTGTTTTGTCATTTGTCATCAATTTAGTTTTCTTCGCATTAAGATAGAGACTGTAGAGCTACTATAGCTAAAGATGATAGTAAGTTATGGTGTAGCTGAGGAGGTGACTGGAAGACTTGAAATGAAGAAAACAAAATGTAAAAAGGAGTGTCAAATAATGCTGATGTCTGCTTACAGAGCTCATAGATTCATCAGACATGGAAAAAATATATATATATAACATCATCATCAGGTGCCGCGTCAACTGACGTTGAGTATTATATTTTTCCATAGTACCCGGTCCTTCACGCAGGTCATCAGTTTAGTGTGTGATCTCCTCTCATACCGTCTCGTCAAATTATTCAGTATTCATTCCCTCCCTCTTCCCCTGGCTCTTCTTCCCTCTGTTTTTTCCTGTTGTTACAATATTTTCATTTCATGTTCTGTGAAAGTTCTTTCTCTCTTTCTCTCTCTCTCTCTTTCTCTGGTATTTGTTTTTTGACAAGATTTTTGTATGTACATAAAAATGGCTTTTTTTTCCTCACGAAAGCTGTAAAATTATACGTACTATGCTGTAATCATCACCACTCTGGCCATTGTCATTAATTCCATCGTAATACACCAACAATATACATGAAAGATTTGAAAACGGAGTTCCTTATAAACTTTATTTGTATCTTCTCATATTATATTAGTTTTATTGGTCTTGTTTGTGTTATAATCACAGATTCCTTTTTTATTTTTTTTTTCATTTTGCACTTACAGGCATTCCTCATAGCCACGATACTTGCTTTCACCCTTGTTAATGGAAGTCAGGATCAATATGGTAAAGTAGAAAGAAGACAAACATATTCATAGTATTCTTGGTGTCTCTTTTAAACGTTATTTTCGTGACAATTTGCATTAATTCATAGAATTAAAAATATACAAAATTATCATCATCATAATCATCGTCATCATATTCATTTTAGCTTCATATAGTCATCATCATCATCATCATCATCATCATCATCATCATCATGGTCATCATTATCAACATCAGGTTCATCACCATAATCAGCATCATTCACCTCTTTCCGTTATATATAGTATCTTACAGGTAATTCCATCACTGCTCACAGCGCTACCTGTTATAGACAGCACATCTAAAATTCTGTTGTTCTTCTGTTCTTCATAAAAACTCTTTGTTAATTTTCATTTCTCTATTTCCCAGTTAGGCGGCCTGGTTGACTGAGTGATTAGCCGCTTGGTCTATCAATCCTGTGGTACTGGGTTCAAGTCCCACTAGTGGGGATTTTTTTCTGGTACCACCGTATCAAAATGGCCTCGGGGTCCATCCATCATCATCAGGATTTGGTGACTGAGGCCGACTATTATGCTTCTCCAGTATACCCATACTTCATGCAGGCCATTAGTTCAGTTGGTGATCTCCTCTCACGCCATCCATGTCGGACTTTTCAGTATCATTTCTATCAGTAAATAAGACTCAGTCGTTGGCTCTTCTTCCCTTTATCTTTCCTGTTGTTACAATATTTTCAGTGCTCCCTCTTCTCATTGCATGTCCTTATCAAAGTATATTGTCTGTCTCTTATTTTTTGACAAGATTTATTTTGTCTCTCCAGCTCTTCTCATGCATTCTTCATTAGTTATTTTTGCTGTCTAGGGAATTCGCAACATTCTTCGAATAAATCACATTTCTGTTGCTTCCAGTGATTTTTGTACAGACCTGCCTATTTTCCGTGATTCACTTCCATATAATAAGATAGGTTCAATTCAGCATTTTAGGACTCGTTTTCTAACATTCATTGATAAGGATGTGTTGGATAATATGTTTCTCATTCTCTGAAATGCAGTCTTTGCTTGGCCTATTCTGTTCCTAATTTCTGTTCTGCATTTCCTATCTGAAGTTATTACTGCTCCAATGTATTTTTAATTTCTGAACCTGTTTTAGAATAGTTTCATTTAACGTTATACTGCATGTTGGTGGATTCTGTTTCTTAGATATAACCATAGTCTCTGTCTTTTTGATGTTCAAAGTAAGGCCTTTCTGTTCACTTTCTTTGGCGACTTTATCCAAGAGATTTTGCAGGTCTTGTTAGTTCTCAGCTATCAATACTCTGTCACCAGCGTACCAAAGGTTGTTAATATTTTATCCTCTGATTTTTATACTTGATTCTGTAATGATTGTTCTTAAAATATTCTCGCTGTATGCAGAAAAAAGGTCTGGAGATAGTAGACATCCCTGTCGCACCCCTTGTTTTATTGGCTGATATTTTCCAGTTTTATTTTCAACTCGAATCGCTGCTTCCTGCTGCCAGTATATATGTTTTGCAATTCTCTATGTCTTCAAGCATTTTAATAATCTCCTCGTGTTTCACTTTGTCGGATGCCTTGGTGTGATCAGTGAAGCATAAGCAGAGATCATTCTGTACTTCTAAAGCTCTTTCTGTTAGTGTTCGCAAAGCATAAATGGCATTGTTTGTTCTTTTTTCCTTCAACAAATCCAAACTGTTAATCTGCTATTTCCATTTTTATCTTTTTTCTTGTTCTTCTCATAATTATTCTCAGAAGTAATTGTTTTATGTGACATGAGAGACTGATAGTGCTGTGATCATTGGGTCCAACCAACTTCTGAAAATGGGTGCCAGAGAAATCTAGGAAGATCAATGTGGCCAGGCCTGATACAGACCACATCACACTCTCATGTGCAGAGGGTGTTAGAAATAAAGGCATAACACCATATCCCCAGTGTGCCTTATTGGCATGGAAACGGGGATTACACTTTACCTATTTTATTTTTCACTATTTGTGAGATATTGTAATAGAGAAATCAGCTGTTAGATAAAATAACGGTGAAATTGAAATCACTTGTGATAGTAATTTCGTTTTAATTATACATGTTGAGGAAAATTTGTAAAGTGATATGTACCCCCTCCAACCCCAGAGGCAGGATTTGGTGAATCTTGTGAGATTTGCGGCATCTGCCAGAACAACCTTCTGTGCGCCTTAGACTGTAATGGGCGTCGTGTGTGCCAGTGCTCGCCAGGTCTGGTTTACGACGAAGGCAGCAAGAAGTGCGTTTCTGAACAAGGCAGCCAAGGAGGTGAAGGTGGCCAAGCAGGTGAAGGTGACCATGGAAGTGAAGGTGGCAATGGAGGTGAAGGTGGTCAAGGAGGTGAAGGTGGCAATGGAGGTGAAGGTGGCAATGGAGGTGAAGGTGGTCAAGGAGGTGAAGGTGGCAATGGAGGTGAAGGTGGTCAAGGAGGTGAAGGTGGCAATGGAGGTGAAGGTGACCATGGAACTGAAGGTGGCAATGGAGGTGAAGGTGGCCATGAAAGTGAAGGCGGCAATGGAGGTGAAGGTGGCCATGAAAGTGAAGGTGGCAATGGAGGTGAAGGTGGCTACGAAAGTGCAGGCAACAACGAAGGTGATTTAATATGTCTTTTACTGATGTAGTTTCTATCAGTGCCTTTATGTGTGCATGTTGAAGAACTAACACAATAGCCTGCCCGAGTACAAAAAAAACAAACAAATAGACATCTTAACACAGGTGAGGTAAGGTAAAATTCCCGTTTTCATGTCACTAAGGCATGTTGGGATACAGTGTTAGACCCGTATTTCTAAGACCCTCGGCACATGAAAATATAGTATGGTCAGTATCACGCCTGACCGCATTTAGCTTCCCAGATTTGCCTGGAATCCATTTTTAGAGGCTGAGTGGACTCCATGGCCTTTTTGGTGTGTTGGTACCAGAAACATATCGCCATGGCGGGGCTTGAGCCGATACAGGGTTGAGAGAAGATATTTTTATTTATAATTATTGTTGAATTTCAATATTTTTCTTTTTCTTTTTTCAAGGGTCACAGGTCACGTATCATTGCTGGTTTATGGTCACGTGTCACGTAACACTGCCGGTTTAGAGTCACGCGTAACACATCATTGCTGGTTTATGGTCACGTGTCACGTAACACTGCCGGTTTAGAGTCACGCGTAACACATCATTGCTGGTTTATGGTCACGTGTCACGTAACACTGCCGGTTTAGAGTCATGCGTAACACATCATTGCTGGTTTATGATCACGTGTCACGTAACACTGCCGGTTTAGAGTCACGCGTAACACATCATTGCTGGTTTAAGGGTTGCAAGCCATGTATCATTACTGGATTAGCGTCACACATCATTGCCGGTTTATGGTCGCAAATCACATACCACTGCTGATTTAGAGTCGCGGGTCACGTACCATTGCTGGTTTGGGATTGCGAGTCACGTTCAGTTGTTGATTTATGGTCACTGGTAACACACCATTGCTGGTCATCTACCATTTTTGTTTAGGGTTTGGAATCAGTTGCCTTGATCATATTTTTGTTTATACCTCATCTCCAATCGCGTTTTGGATACCTCGTAACAATATATGTTACGGGTGTAAACCCCATTATAGCTTTCGACGACAGGATCACAACCCGAATAGACTAGTCGGTGCTATTGCTAGAACTACACACTGCATGCACGTGGGATTGAAACTTTTATGAAGATCACACTAACTCCAATCCAGCAAATCTCGCTAGCAGACACGTAAGAGAAGAAATGCACTTGTTTTGGTGTAGAAGTTTGATGTTTTTTTTTCTAAATGTGCCACTATCTAGACAGGCTTACCTTTTCCCACTATCTAGACGGGCGTAACTTTTCCCACTATCTAGACAGGCGTAACTTTTCCCACTATCTAGACGGGCGTAACTTTTCCCACTATCTAGACGGGCGTAACTTGTCCCACTATGTAGACGGGCGTACCTTTTCCCACTATCTAGACGGGCGTAACTTGTCCCACTATCTAGACGGGCGTAACTTTTCCCACTATCTAGACGGGCGTAACTTTTCAAAACGATGATATTAATACTCATATAAACTAATATGAATTTCTCATGCTTTTGTTTCTTTCATTAAATATATGAATTTCCAAAATGTTTACTTTTATAAGAAATATTTCATTCACTCTACTTCGATTACTGCACTAGTTTCTAGTGGCGAATGTCAGTGGTTCACAGTATAGCCATAGGCCCTCTCATTTTCACCCAGCTGTAGAAATGGGTACTTGACTCTTCTTGATACTGAGGAAGGAAAAGGGCCAGGTGTGACACTGACCACCTGATGTTCTTTGTTTCGACTGAATATAATGCGTGAAAAGGCTAAAGAATGTATGGTTAACGGCTGCACGAGAATCCAGCATTCAGAAATAACGCAGGTTTCCTGCGAACGAAATTTGTGTTAGCAAGTGTGCCACATTCTGAACATGTTTGGGAACCGCTGCTTTACATTCCTTTGTAATATAAGTTGTGCCTTTGCTTTCACCTTACATACTTCGTACACCATTTTTTAAAATCTAACATCTGACTCTGTCATAAACTTCTAGACGCCATAAACTTATATGATTTGTGTCATATATTTTCTTTATTTGTGTTTTCCATATTTTATGCTAGTGCCTCATTTTTTTGTAATATGCTTTTTAGAAAAAAAAAATTAGTTCATCATTTCATAAAAGGCCATTACTCTATATTTAGGCTCACGACCCCCCGTATACCAGTGTGTGGGCTACAACAATAACGGATGTCAAGGTCTACCCAGTGGTGACTACCCAGCATGCTACCCACTGTGCCAGCAGGGCGTGTTCATCACCTGCTCCAATGGCTATTACTACGTCAGGTAATATTTGTTACAAAGAACTGTGACCTGTCAACAAACTGACAGAAGAGGACCAAAAAAAAAATGATGAAATATAATGTCAGATAACAAATTATAACACCACCCCCTCCTTTTGAAGTTTATAATTTGACTATAAAAAAGGGTGAAAGTTTTTTTAATTATAAAAGATCTGCTAACATTATAAGAGAAAAGCGCTCCTTACTATACGTCAGGGCGGTCACAACCCGGGCTCAGTTAATATCATGTCCCCTAAACAAACTGTAGACGAAAAATGTGTAATAGATCAATGATGTCATATTAAAACATTGATCTGTGCATGCAGATTATATATATATATATATATACTGCATATATACACCATAGACAGTAGAAGCTAGAAAAGAATAAGACAAGTCTGACAACAACATTCTTTGCAAACGAAGAGACGTGGATATCAGTTTTTGAAAAGGGACAAGAACAATAAAATCTGGTCTGCGTCTCGATGGGAACTGTAATATTCCACTTAAGAATCCTTGCTATAAAGCAAAATTCTGTCATTAAAATTAACGAATTCTTTGTTAGAAACGGAGGAAGAGAATGTTTTATGTGAACTTCTTGTTGTGGAAGAAGGGGTTTATTTTTATTGTTGGATGTTGCTATTGGTTCTGTAATGTTAAACTACATGGCCAAAAATGCTTTATAAATACGAGCAGGACAACTGTGACAGTTAAACAGCGCAGTGACACCTCCGTCTGAATTTACAGTGCAGCAATGGCGGTAGGTCGCATTTGACTAGTTTCACGTTCTTACAAGCGACACTCTGATTGTTATAATATTTGATGTGTAGTTGAAATTCTGCACTGCCGGCTGGAAGTTCTTGTGTCGTGTGATGAGTAATCACTGTTTGACTGAGTGTGGTGCGAACAGAAATGCGCAAACGTGTCAAATGAGCAGCAGTGTCGTCATGGCTTTCTAAGATGGAGGTTGGTTCTGTGTGCCGAGCTACTAAGCTTAGTGCTATGGCAGCACTGTGAGCTGTGAACTTCGCATAGACAACATTGATGATTCTTAGTTATGTCTACCCGGCCAGTGGCGAACTGTGATGATCCTTATGTACGAAGTTCGTGCCCAGAACGACGCTGACTTATCTCTCTCTCTCTCTTTCTCTCTCAAACGATTTCTCCTTCCTCCCCTCTACGACCTCCAACCCACCTACTGAAGATCTACAGATTCTCATACCACGAAGGTCCTTGCCCGCTGTTTGAGACAACTACTTTACCACCACGCGACTCGTAATAAAGTGACCTTGGCGCACCATGTTTTCTCACGTGTGTGTGATCTTAATCATCTTAATGTGCCGGGCCCCTGCTAACTCTTTGTTTTGTAAAGAGAAGCAAGAGGACTGGGCCACAATTCACAGCGCAGTGACCAATGACTCCAGCAAACATAATCAATAGTGAATCTCTGTTCTGTTTTTTTTTAATCGGCTGCTACTATGAAGGCAACCATGACTTTCCGATTAAAATTTGTTAAGAAAGAAACCACATGGCAAAAGTACTTTTTTTTTACAGAGAGAGTGTATGACAAGAAGTTTTGCCTATTAATTACTAGGCTAATATTTAGAACATTTGTTTTTAGTTGAAGTTCCATGGTTACTATGAATGTCTGCTGCAAAATAACGTTAATACTTGAATATTAAAAGCAATATTAAAATACGTTATGATATTAAATTCATGTCTTCACATAGTGAATATTTCTAACCTTGTGGGAGAATTTCACATAAAACAGTCTACCAGAGTAATACCCGGCATCCCTGGTAGTAAACCGTAAAACAACAAAGAGCATAAGTCTAGAGCAGTGTTTCCCAAAGTTTTTGAGATCATAGCTCACCTCAAAGCCTCAAAGAGTTTGATGCCCCCCCCCCTCACTTTTTTCTATAGCTCCTGCCGTAGCATAATAGTCAACCGTTCTGAAAAAAAAGTAGAATTTAAATATATTCAAATAGCTCCCCTGTGGCACGTATGCCCCACGTTGGGAAACACTGGTCTAGAGAATCAAGATTTTAAAAATGCCATTGAAAGTCCGTTTGTGTTGATAACGCGCTTTAGATCCAGTTTCTTGCTTAGTGGAACTGAACTCATTCGCAGATGTAACAAAAAGTAGAAGCCATCGTTCTGTGTATTGTTTCTCAAAAAAATTATTACTTACGTTAATGCGTGTAAAATAAATATGACGTGTGACTGGCAGCACCTCGATCTAAAGGCTGCCCTAGCAAATGTTATAATGCTATGTGAAAGTCCAAGCGAAATAATACAGTAAACAGCGCAGCAGCATTTTACAGTAAAGACTTTTTTAAAAAAATAGGTCCTTAGAATTCGTCACTTAATGGAAGGTACAAGCTCAGAGATATGTATAAAGACAAAGAACGCCATCATGATTCAGCGAAACTGCTCAAAGCATCACTAGAATAAATACACCAAAGTGAGTCAAGACCCTTTTCTACATTCAAAGCCGTGTTATTAGTAAACATTCCATTGTGATCCTGCCGCTTGGACAACGAACGAACAGACTTTATTTTCGAAGAGTTAAGAATTGGGCACGCAGGCCCGTCTACCATTCTGTCCTTCATCATAAAGCTTTCATTCAATCACAGATATTCAGCATTTGTTATTGAACATAATATGCATGAAAACAAAAAAAATGAATAAGTAAATAATTAATAAACCCTTTCCTTCCATACACTCCACATTCTGCTTTATGTGACTACATGAAATAAACTTTATTACATTCTCACATTCATTATAAGCTTACACATTTTGGACCAGCAGTATAACAGATACAACAATCAAGTCATACTTTAGATAAATCTTATTTTGATAGTACATATGCCTATACTTTTCTTAAAGAAATACATACCGATTCATTTATTCACACACATATACCACATATGAACAAACACATCCACGCATGTACATATACATACATACATTCACATGTATAGACATGTGCATACACACGTAAAGACATGTGCACATACACATATAATCTATATATATTTACCGATATACATGCATACACATACACATATGTACACATATTTATATACGCACACACATATACATACCTACACCTATTCATACGTGTAAATAAAGTATGCACAAACAAAAATACATATTAAGGAGGCATATAATCCGTCTCAAACAGATATTGACAAAGTTTTGAAGTTATAAGAATGAATATTACTTACAAGTTTTACATGAGTTGGTAGGGTATTCCAAAGATGGGCAGCTGAGTAAGAGAAGCTTTTTTTTAACATGTCAAGCCTTTGTTTTTGGTGAATACAATTGCTTAAGCGTTGACTCTGTTTTGGGTTCGATTTGGACAACGTGTGATGGAGCCTGCCTGTTGTAAGTGCTGTCAAGGCAGATCAGTGCCCATCCGATACGCTTTCTTTATTACAAAGTGTTTATCACGGCATCTTCTACCTAGAGTGCCATGTTCAGAGATTCCTTGAGATTTTACAAACATAATTGGCGTGTCTGTGTTTATATTTATGCTGTTTGCCAGCCTCAGGGCTCCTCATTTCTGAATCTATTTTGTCACAATATAAAATATTCAACTACGGCTATTTTCTATTCTAGAAACTGCGCCCTGGGTTGGTACGTCACACCAAGCGGATACAGATTCACCGCCAACCTGGTCTATGATCCTGTGCTCAAACGTTGCGAGAGGAGAACTGGCTCCTGTCCCAGGAGTTTAGACAGTTATGTCGAAGGCTGAGTGACTGCAACTCGACCAGAGTTTGAGGCGAGCGAGAAAACACTTATCTCATATGCTTTGTAATTATATCTTTCACTAAAAAAATAAACAAAAATATTCCTGGGATTAAAGTCTACGCTTGTTTATTTTGGCGTCTGTCGACAGCAACACAAAAAGAAAGCAATGTTCACATAAGTACATGTAACATTCTACTGAGTAAACTATATAGATTATATGGCTTTATTAGAAATTAACAAACATGACAAAAACTTCCAAGTTATACATTTAAAACTTTATAAAATCAGTGTTCTATGGACAGGACCTAATACTCTGATGAGGGTCTGGTCCCTATGGACAGGACCTAATACTCTGATGAAGGTCTGGTCCCTATGGACAGGACCTAATACTCTGATGAGGGTCTGGTCCCTATGGACAGGACCTAATACTCTGATGAGGGTCTGGTCCCTATTGACAGGACCTAATACTCTGATGAGAGTCTGGTCCCTATGGACAGGACCTAATACTCTGATGAGGGTCTGGTCCCTATGGACAGGACCTAATACTCTGATGAGGGTCTGGTCCCTATGGACAGGACCTAATACTCTGATGAGGGTCTGGTCCCTATGGACAGGACCTAATACTCTGATGAGGGTCTGGTCCACTTGGTTTACGTTCTTCTGAGGAAACTTTCCTCGTCATTTAGACAAGATAAAGAGGCCGGATTATGTTCTGTGACTGCGGCAAAAAGTTCTGCCAATCTAACAGCTAGATATTAGATATCTAATTAAATACAGGACAGCTTTATGTTGGTGACTAACATAAAAGTAACAGAATAAGGTCTATAATATATAAAGTCCACGAGATGGAAGGTTTGTAAGAAGCAAAACTAACGTAAGAAGTAATTAATATTTTTTTAAAAATCTTATTACGAAGTGATACAAATAATAAAAAAAAAGTACACCTACGATATAAAGGCTAAGCTCTGTCTCATCCTCATGACAGTATCGTTACTAATCACGTTAGAAACGTCTTGCAGATGGCAGCGTGGTGCCAGCGAGCTACCTGACGTCATAGTAGCATTGTGAACACGGCAGCTCCTGTAGAGGCCTGCACGAAAGTGGAACAACATTCTGTCATCCGTTATCTGTCTTCTGTTTAGTTTTCTGTTGTCCTTTTATTTGAGCAGAGAATGCGTAAAATCTAACGAAATTCATTGTCGAATGAAATTCCCCCAAGCGGTGATGCCTGTTTGTCATTGCAGCAAGATTATGAGTAAAGTAGAAAGTTCCGAAATGGTCGAGTTTTGTATCTGATTCTCTTGATCCAGGTCAGGAACGTCATGTAGTAAAACTTGAGTTGACTGCATCATCATCATCATCATCATCATCAGGTGCCATGCCGACTGGCGTTGGCCATTTTGCTTCTCCAGAGTACACGATCCTTCATGCAGACCATCAGCTCAGGTGGTGATCTCCTCTCACACCATCCCGTCAGACTGTCCAGTACCATTTCTCTTGGTCTTCCTCTTGATCTTCTTCCCTCTGTTTTTCCGTTATAATATTTTCAATGCCCCTTCTTCTCATTTCATGTCCTATGAAAGTACATTGTCTCTCTCTTATTTTTTTACAAGATTCTTTTGTCTCTCCAGCTCTTCTCATAGATTCTTCATTAGTTATTTTTACTGTCTAGGGAATTCGCAATATTCTTCTAATTAACCACATTTCTGCTGCTTCCAATGATTTTTATTCAGACCTGCCTATTGTCCATGATTCACTTTCATATAACAAGATAGGTTCAGTATAGCATTTTAGGACTCGTTTTCTAACATTCATTGATAAGGATGTGTTGCATAATATGTCCTCATTCTCTGAAATGCAATCTTTGCTTGGCCTATTCTGTTCCTAATTTCTGTTCTGCATTTCCCATCTGAAGTTGTTACTGCTCGAAGGTATTTGAATTTCTGCACCTGCTTTAGAATAGTTCCATTTAATTTTATACTGCATGTTGGTGGATTCTGTTTCTTAGATATAACCATAGTCTCGGTTTTTTTTTAATGTTCAAAGTAAAGCCTTTCTGTTCACTTTCTTTGGCGACTTTATCCAAGAGATTTTGCAGGTCTTGTTAGTTCTCAGCTATCAGTACTGTGTCATCAGTATACCGAAGGTTGTTAATATTGTATCCTCCAATTTTTATGCCTAGTTCTGTGATGATCGTTTTTAGAATATTCTCGCTGTACAGAGAAAAAAGGTCTGGAGATAGTACACATCCTTGTTTTATAGGCTGACTGCAGAAACT
The DNA here is from genome assembly GCA_009760885.1 of Achatina immaculata. NCBI lineage: Eukaryota > Metazoa > Mollusca > Gastropoda > Stylommatophora > Achatinidae > Lissachatina > Lissachatina immaculata. The sequence goes on from CM019702.1 coordinate 7,606,543, forward strand.
GAAAGCAAAATTGCGAAGGATATCATTAACGATGCTGTGGACTTACAATGGGACGGTGCTTGGAATCTCTATCGCAATTTTAAGATTTTCATTTGGACCACCGTCGTACACAATCTAAGACTCAAAGAACGAGACGAATTAAATGTTCAAGTGACCACACGCCTACAGCGAAATGGTACAGATGAAAATTTCGAAGAGTTCTATATTCAAGACAGCGATACTCCAAACTGATATAAGTGATAACCGACAAACAAAACCAAGCTGAAGATTACTCCAAAATATTTAAGGTTAATGAAAATGTACTTCTTTTTTGTCCTTTGTAACAAAAAAAAAACATTCCTTAACCTATCAAGCGTTGACGTTTCACTCTTGTTTACTTAGAGAGGAAGTTGAGATAAAACAAAGAAAAACAGAACAAAACAGATACGGCTATTACCTACGTACATGAAAACATACTTAATTCAGTTTAGTAATAATTTCATGTGTTCATACATCTTACATAGATTTCACAAACAATCCCAATAAAATTGAAGTTAAGCAAATTAACAGCTAAAATGAAACAAATTAACTCCTTCTGTTCTCAATTAATTTATGACAGAATAAATTTTGATGAGAAATGTAAGTAGAAAGAAACTGGAAGAAAGTTTAATATTAAAATGTAGATTTGGATTAAATGAAAAGCATATTAGCAAATCAAAAACTGTCATTGGCAATAAGAAAGAGAGTTCTAAGACGTTGTATAGAAAGTATTCTACCTTATGCAAGTAGAACATGGACAATGAAGAAATAATTAGAATAAAGGTTAGTGAAATGTGATTTTTATGAAGGATGGTTCGAATACCATGGTCAGTCAGAAAGACAAATGAAGAAGTATTACAGCAGTCAGTCAGTCAGTCAGTCATTTGCATGTCCCTTGCGGAACTTTGCCTCCCTAACAGCTCTCCTGTAGGCTTTGCCTCCCTAACAGCTCTCCTGTAGGCCTCTCAGTTGTAAGCAAGATGTCCTGCTGCTGATGCATCCAGTTGCAGATTATAAACAATGTCTTGCAGCCATCTTCGCCTTGGTCCTCCTCTCTTTTTCCCGTTATGTACCCTTCCAAGACGGTCTTCTCTAAATTATCATAACGTTTAATGTGTCCAGAATGTTTAAGTTTTCTCTCTTAAATCCTCTTTACTAGCCAGCTTTCTTCAATATTAAGTTCTTGTAGTATGGATATATCTTTAGTACACCAGACAAAGGAATATCTCAAACTGGTGTCATAAATAAGTAAAAGACAATCAAAATTTCTAGGACACATCAGCAGATGTGAAGATTTTCGAAAAATTGGTCATGACTGGAAAGATAAATGGCAAACGACAGAGAGGGCGAAGGAGACAGAAATACCTGCATGGCATGATGTGATGGAGAAACAAACTGATTCAAGACACTGAAGATCGAGCGAGATGGAGAGATATGACCTCCTACTGGCACAGCAGTATCTGATTATGATCATTTGGATAAGAAATGTATTACTTTTCACTTTTCACTTTTTTGTTAAATATCTCTCTGAGCACTGATTAGCACAGGCATGCAAGATCTACCAAGTCCGCCGGTGCTATTTTGTAGTGAAAGAGTTAAATAGTTTCTAAATCAGGTAATCGATTATTAAAAATGATCGGGAAAGGGATTAATTAAGAGTGGAAAAAAATCTTTCTGGTTCACAGAATATCATTATTTAGATGGCATAAATTATGGATATTTTTTTAAAAAGACTGCATCTCTTTTAACGTCTCTGAATTTTTTTTTTTTTTTTTTTGGAAAGCGGTGGACTCCCGTTTTTCACAATAAACAACCAGCAGACAGACATGACACTCGTAGAAAGTAATAAAAATAGAAATAGAGAGAAAAGTATCAGTAAAGAAATTAAAAATTGTAATGTAAAAGTAAACTTTAAAAACATTTTTCCATTAAAAAAAATCTTTCTTTAAAAGAAATTTCCATATTTTAAAAGCTCAGTCAGAGATTCGAACGCTTGAAAGGACTGTATCAAGGCTTCATATTTAAATTATACCGTCATAGATACAGGGGGGAAAGGGAGAAACCTTTGCCTTCATGAAAGGAGAGTCTCATGCTTGGACTGACACTTTCCAGATCATTCTCTTTATATCTTCCATGCGTTGACAGCGTCGATTTTCTTTCCCATTTTCTTAATTACTTCTACATCATAGAACAAAGTGTGAGTTTTTGATGAAACTCGAGACCTCTGCAGTGTGGATGTGTAGAACAACAAGGCGAATTCCATAGATATAAGCGAAATGAAAGAAGGGGGAATTCCATGGACTGAAGTGAAAAGAAAGAAATACTGAATCAAAAAATAGAAATAATTGAAATTTTAAATACTAGATAGTTTAAAACATTTCAGCCGCATCTAGGTAAAAGATAAAATTCCTGTTTCCATGCTACTAAGGTACATTGGGGAATACAGTGTGAGGCTTATACTTTCCAAGACCTTCGGCACATAAAAGTGTGATGTGGTCATACCACGCCTGGCCGCTTTACCTTCCCAGATTTCTCTGGTCTTATCTAGAAAATAATGAAAATCATACTAGTGGGAAAAGTACATTCAAATACAACAGAAGATCGATAACGATATAGAATGGCTGGCAAACATTTTTAAAAATGGAGTGGATTTTGCCTGGAAGAGTGCACAATGAAACGAAGTACAGAGCAAATTGAACGATCATTGTAGATAATTTTCTCCGCGGGGAGAGCATAGGACAATGATAACTGACGACCATGCTGTGTACACTTTGTTCTGGTACCCGCCGTCTTGACGGTGACACATTCTCCCATGTCAGAGACAAAAGTTATTCCTTAACATAGACACTGTGGACAGCTCTTCTTTTTTTCAGTATTTTAAAACGATTAGAGCGTAAATAACCGTTCTCCAGCGTCCGCTGGGTTGAGGTAGGGGAAGGGAATGGGAATACTTAGATTGAAGGATTAATGGCCCCTTGCCTAGAGCAGCCTCCACGGTATGTGCTAGCCAGATTCTCTCTATTTTTTTTTAGCATCTTCAAGGTTCTCTAGTTGTTCTTCTGGCAGTCCTTATGTGGACCGTATCAAGTGACGCCTCCTTACCTCCGTCAGTCTACGGGACACCCTTGGGCAAGGTGGAGTACCCGTATAGCCCCCCGATCAGGGTGACGTGAAGCCATGGGAGCAGGTGGTGGATGGAATGGGAGAGCAGCTGACAGATAATGTTGGTTATGGTCACCATTCTATGATGGTAGGCAGATGATCTCAATGTAGGGACAATGGCTACGATCACTGACTAGTACAGTCACTGCCCGGAAGGAAAGCAATGGTAAACTACCTTCTGGAAACATACCAAGAAACCCAAGCAGCATTCATGGAAAGTCAAATAGGAAAAAGATCTGGTGGTGAGTCCCCCAGGCCAGATAGATCTAATTTTAACACTGGGGAAGAGTGTGAGGCAGAGGTCGGTACTAGTAATTGTGATGACGGACAAAATCCTGACGGTGTTACCAAGGAAAACCCCTGCATCAAACTAAAAAGAAAAATAAGAGTAGGAACATGGAATATAAGAAGTATGTATGCGGGAAAATATCAAGTAATAAGTGACGAGATGAAAAGAACGCGGATACACATTTTGGGAATCTGCGAACATCGATGGAAAGGATCAGGACACTTTAAGAGCGAGAATGATAATATATTTATATATTCTGGCGGAGAAGTAGGAGGAAAGAATGGAGTGGCTTTTTATTTGGACAAATCAACATCAAAAGCATTACTAGGCTACAATCCAGTAAGTGATAGAATCCTAACAATCAGACTTAAGGGCATTCCTAGAAATGTAACAGTCATCCAGGTATATGCACCTACATCAGCAGCAGAAGAAGATGAAGTAGAACATTTTTATAACACACTGCAGACGACAATGGACCAGGTACGGAAAAATGATATTGTATTTATAATGGGTGATTTTAATGCAAAAATTGGTACTGAAAGAGCAGAAGATGAAGGACATGTTGTAGGGAAATTTAGCATAGGACACAGAAATGAGGCAGGTGACAATCTAATGGCGTTTTGTATGGAAAATGAGCTAATGATCGCTAACACACTTTTTAAACAACATCCAAGAAGACTTTACACATGGACATCACCTGATGGGAAAACCAGGAATCAAATAGATTACATTTTAGTGCAAGAAGGTGGAGGTCAAGCATAACATCAGCAAAAACTTTACCAGGTGCTTATTGTGACACGGACCATGAGTTATTAATAGCAGACATGAAGATAAAGATAAAAAAGATAGTTATGGGATCAAGACCACTCCGCTTTGACCTTACAAATATACCAGAACAATACGGTATAGAAGTGAAGAACCGTTTCGAAATCCTGATGGCTGTACAGGAAGAGATGACACCAGATGAATTGGCTACGCAGGCCAAAGATATCTTAGTAACAACAGCTAAAGACATGGTTCCAGTAAAGAAAACACAAAAGAATAGATGGATCACAGCAGGTACACTAGAACTGATAAAACAATGTAGAGAAATGAAGACGCAATGGAGAGTGACAAACAACAACAAAGATAAATATAAAACTTTAACAAAAGAAGTACGAAGAAACATAAGAAAAGACAAAAAACAATACATACAAGATTGTTGTGAAAGAATAGAAAACATCAGAGGTGTGGAAGAGATAGTGAAATGTTTAAAGAAATGAAGACATTGACGAGAAATGTCACACCTAAGCTAAATGTAATTTGTGATGAGATGGGGAATACCCTGACAGAGACAGAGGAAATTCTGGAAAGATGGAAGGAATATTGCAAAAGAATGTATGAAACAACCGACTGTGGAAGCAGAATCAACAGTGTGAATTATTATTGGAGGAGAAAGAACCCGAGCCGACAATGGAAGAAGTTTTATGGGCAATAAAGAGTCTGAAAAATGGTAAATCACCAGGATGTGATGAGATAACCGCTGAATTTATTAAAGCAGGAGGAAAGGAGTGTGCAACAATCTATCATGCACTATGTAAAAAGATATGGCATTCAGGTATTTGGCCAAAAGAATGGAAAAGAACTGTATTCATACCACTGCCAAAAAAGGGTAACCTGAAATTATGCACCAACTACAGAACTGTTGCCCTGATTAGTCATGCCAGTAAAATTCTGTTAAAAATCATAATGGGTAGACTTCGAAAGAAAATAGAAGAAGAAGTCAATATGGTCCAAGCTGGCTTCAGGCAAGGAAGAGGATCAAGAGATCATATATCAATCTAAGATTAATAATAGAGAAATGCAGGGAGTTTAATGTGAATCTATATTTATCCTTTATAGACTACTCAAAGGCATTTGATTGTGTACAACACCAGAAACTTTGGGAAATAATGGAAAAAATGGGATTTCCAACACATTTGATACAATTAACATCACTGCTTATTAGACCAACAAGCAGCAGTAAGAATAATGGTGAAACAACAAGTTGGTTTGACATAAAACAAGGGGTCCGTCAGGGGTGCATATTGTCACCCTACTTATTTAACTTGTATACTGAAAATATAATGAGGAATGTTAGAGAAGATGTAGACAAAGAATATTACGATGCCATAACAGTTGGAGGTTATGAAATACCAGAGATTAGATATGCTGATGACACAGTATTGCTGTCCACAACACAAGAAGGAATGGAAAAACTAATTATGTCAGTCCGCAAGAACAGCGAAGAGCGAACCTCTATCTTAATGCAAAGAAAACTAAAGTGATGACAACTGACAAAACAAACAAGGCAACTGAAATATGTATCAATGAGGAAAAACTGGAAGAAGTGGAGAGTTTTGAATATCTTGGATCACTACTAACTAATAATGGAGATACAATGAGGGAAATTAAAAGGAGGACATCTATTGCTCTTCAGAAAGTAAAACAAATAAAGAATCTGTGGAGAGGAGCAGACAGAACCACAAAAATAAGATTTTTAAGGGCATGCATCTTTCCCATCGCAACATATGCCTGTGAGACCTGGACACTTAACAAAACAGCTGAGAAGCACATAAATGCCTTTGAATGTAAATGCTATAGAAGAGTTCTCCAAATATCGTGGACACAAAAAAGAACAAATATATCTATACTACAAGAGCTTAATATTGAAGAAGGCTGGCTAGTAAAGAGGATTAAAGAGAGAAAACTTAAATATTTTGGCCACATTAAACGTCATGATAATTTAGAGAAGACCGTATTGGAAGGATACATAATGGGAAAAAGAAAAAGAGGAAGACCGAAACGAAGATGGCTGCAAGACATCGTTGATGATCTGGAGATGGATGCAGCAGCAGCAGGCCATCTTGCTCACAACCGAGAGGCCTACAGGAGTGCTGTTTGGGAGGCAAAGTTCCGCAAGGGACATGCAAAGGAATGAATGATCAAGTGACCAGCTCAAGCGGCAACCTTTTCCTTGTGACTTCAGTTATTCTATCTTAGATAAACATTCACTTCGGCTGATTTCCAGTCTTACATTCACTTGCTGTTTCTTTGACGAAAGACTACAACGGCTGCCTCATTATGTGTTGGGTGACGACTGCCCAGAGAATGTCTTCTTCTTGTTCTATTTCCCTGGGGCTGCGAGCTGGTATTCTTTTGCAGCAGATGTGGTGAAGATGTTGGGGCTCAGCATCGTATCGGATTGGGAGCGGGTTATGACCGCCATGTTTTCAGTATCTGAGCGGAGCTACTCGTAAATCTTTTGGTTGGGGGGGGGGGGGGGGGGGAGGGTGTGTTGCAATACTTCTTTAAAAGGCTCCTCCAATATGGGGACTATGGCGATCCCTAGTCCGTTAGCTAGGCTAGGCTTGTTACTGGGGGTGGGGGTGTACAATATTTCTTTAACAGACTCCACCAGTATGGGGACTATAACGATCCCTAGTCCGTTAGCTAGGTTAGGCCTGTTACGGGAGGGGGTGGAGGGATACCAACGGATAGGTAGGACTGGATCTTGATCGCCTATGATGCGTCAGCCCTGACTGCCCAAAAGGTCAACGTCTTCCAGGCTTCTGTAAAATAGTTCGTCACAAATAAGAACCGCAAGGTTTGACTGAAGTGCGCATGCGCGAACAAAATCGTTTGCTGTATAAATCTTAGGCCGTGTGATTCAAACACGTGTCTTATCTTATTTTTGTTATTTTATCAATGTCTTAGCATGTAGCTTACATAGATATATACATAGTGTGCAATATTTGAATTCAAGAATGGACTGATATCGACGAACGCTTGCTTTTCAAGAATTCAAATAATTATCTTGTCAAAAATGCGTGTTTATATACACTCCAGGGCACTATGGTAAAACTGTGGATCTAAATAATTGGTAAACGCAAGCTTTAGCCAGTAGAATGTACTAGGAAGAAGGTAGGAACAGCTTTATTATTTAACTATAAAAAACTTGTAACGTTTCTGTGCGAGCCTTTATCAAACAAAAACAAATAGGACGAAGAATTAGAGAGAAGAGACAAAGTATGGATTACATCAAACTAATTTAAGCGAAATAATAACAAACACAAAAGAAGACAAAAAATCAGTGAAAAAATGAACGAAAAATAGTAACGGAATGAAAACTTATCTCAGTTCTTGTAAAGCAATGTAATAGTTCGGATTCCGACTTCACTAGACATAAAGTAATAAACAAGTAAAATAAGAAGAGAGATGAAAGCAGTGAAGATAATATTTTCATAGTGAATGAAAACTGCATAGCCAAGAAAGCAACAAACTGTGGCCATCCGTCATGGTCTTAGCTTAAAGTGTATCATGTATTCAGTGTATCATGTGTTCAGTTATATAAATGTTCAGGATAAGGTTGTGTTTAATAATGTCATGTTTTTAGTGTATCATGTATTCAGTTATATAAATGTTCAGGATAAGGTTGTGTTTAATAATGTCATGTTTTCAGTGTATCATGTATTGAGTTATATAAATGTTCAGGATAAGGTTGTGTTTAATAATGTCATGTTTTCAGTGTATCATGTATTGAGTTATATAAATGTTCAGGATAAGGTTGTGTTTAATAATGTCATGTTTTTAGTGTATCATGTGTTCAGTTATATAAATGTTCAGGATAAGGTTGTGTTTAATAATGTCATGTTTTTAGTGTATCATGTATTCAGTTATATAAATGTTCAGGATAAGGTTGTGTTTAATAATGTCATGTTTTCAGTGTATCATGTATTCAGTTATATATAAATGTTCAGGATAAGGTTGTGTTTAATAATGTCATGTTTTCAGTGTATCATGTATTGAGTTATATAAATGTTCAGGATAAGGTTATGTTTAATAATGTCATGTTTTCAGTGTATCATGTATTCAGTTATATAAATATTCAAGACAAGGTTCTGTTTGCTGAGTTTCTGAAAACTAATGCAAATTAGTCAGCTAACTTCGTATAAGCCACGGATATCAGTTGAAGACACTCTCCCAGGGACGAAGCCACACGAGAATGGACGAAGTGAGACAGTTCGAGAAGACGCTGGACAAATTCGAGAAGTTGATGAGAGACATTACCTACAGAGACGAAGAGGCTACAACAGAGATGAGGAGACAGTGGATATCTGGTAGGGAGGATATATATATATATGTGTGTGTCTGTATCTGTATACGCATGGTGTTTATAGTTACGGGCGAGACAAAGCTTACACAGAAGGGACTGTGCAAATCGTTAGGTCAGCCAGGAAGTTTCCCTTTGCAGACCTCAGAGGAGCGAAGTATTGACCTTTGATGCAGATTAATTGCCTTTCTTTAGTACCGTTTATAAGGGACTACGCTGTGAACGTTGAATAGAAAACCAGGAACGACTTGAACACAAATTTTATTTTAAAAAAGATGGATGTAAAAGAGTACACACTTAGCATGAGTTCACTCGTGCACACACACAAACAAGAGAGAGAGAGAGGGAGAGAGAAAGAAAGAAAGAAAGAGAGAAATAAAGAAAGAGAGAAATAAAGAGAGAGAGAAAGAAAGAGAGAGAGAGAGAAAGAGAGAAATAGAGAGAAAAAGAAAGAGAGGGAGAGAGAGAGAAAGAAATAAAAAGAGAGAGAGAAAATGAGAACATCAGTTTATAGTCTTATACTTGAGAAGTGGAAATAACGAAAGAAATAATAATAATAATAACAATGAAAGAAACAACAACAACAATAATAATGAAAGAAACAAAAACATTGTAATGGGAAGTAACAAGTGGAAATTAAGAATGCAATAACAAAGAAAGAAAGCACGAAAGAAAGATTAACTAAAAGGAAAAGAAGGAACGAAGAAGAAAGAAAGGAAAGGAAAATTTATAAAAATCAAGAACAGAAACTGTAAGAAAAAAAAATGATATAATAAAATAACAAAGAGGAGAAATGACAAGCTGTTCAACAGCTGAACTGAACAGCTTATTTCAATCCTAACGAATTATAAATGTCTTGAAACTGAACAGACTACTATGGCTGGGGCATGTGGAAAGAATGAAAGAGAACAGACAAAATTGGCTAAGATCAAAGTGTAGGTCTGCACTTTGTAGTATCTACACTTTGATCTGTATTTTGGAACAAGACGAGGTGCCCGAAGCCTGCCCTGCACATCTGATGCCTGGGGCATGGTCCACATCTCGTTACGGGTGGACTCGGTATTGCAGTACCACCGGGTCACGGCCTGTTGTTTTCGTTGTTTAAAGAGAGAGAGAGAGAGAGAGAGAACAGACAAACGAAAATGATGTATGCACAAGAGATGAGGGAAACAAGACCAAGGGGTAGACCAAGACAGGGATGGAAAGACAACATAGAAGAAGAGCATATAAAAGAAATTGGTGTCACCAAGTAATGGAGGTAAACTTTATCTGCAGCAATGAACCTTAATGGCTCGGAAAGCTGAAGAAGAAGAAGAAGAGAAATTATAAGAGAGAAGCCAAACAACTAACAGAAGAAACATCTAACAGGCTCTTATAATATTTGGCTCTTATTACGTTTATCTGGCAGGCCAAATAAAACAGCCATAAATAAATAATGAGGCTTCATAATGTGCCCTACAAAATGATCAACGAAACACGACAAGTTGCGTCTACCCGAAGACGGTCTGTACATAACATATCTGTGACATGGATAAACACAGTACCATCACAGTCTCTAGCATTTGGTTCTTGAACGATTGCATTCTTCGGAAACTGTTGCTGACTTTTTAAAAATTATTTTATTTCTTAGTCTACTACTACTACTACTACTACTACTACTACTACTACTACTACTACTACTACTACTACTACTACTACTGCTGCTGCTGCTGCTGCTGCTATTATTATTACCTCTTCTATAATAATAGTATTAACAACAACTATTGCTACTAATTACTACTGATACTATTACTACTACTACTATTAATAATACTACTTCTTTTACTACTACTACTACTACTACTACTACTACTACTACTACTACTACTATTATTATAGCTACTATACAAACTACTGCTACTACTACATTCTGTCACAGTTACTGCTACTAGTTAAGATCATTATTCACATAATCTGGGCAAATCTACAGGTGCAACCTCATTATTCTCATTACTACATCATTCAATACATAGAGGTTGACGTTGTTATGTAAGTACTACTACTGCAGCCAACCAACAATACTACACTAACCACTGCTACTATTATTACATGGACTATTCCCTCATTCCCTTCAGCTTTTCAAGCCTGTTATTCTCATTGCTGCGTGTAGAGTCTATTTCCACTCATTTCTGTTCCTAATCTTCTCTTTCTCTCTGCTTGTTTACTTCAAGTTTTGTAAATCTTGCTCCACTTTGTTTCCCTCCCCCACCCTTTTTTTTGGTCTTGGTCTGCCCTTGGTCTTCTCCCTTCCATCTTGTGTATATATGCGAGCTTTATGTGATTGCTCAATGTTACTAATATTATAAACATGACACTACAAAGAATAATAATACACAAAGAGGCATGGCTGCATCCTCATTACCGCGTCATTAAGGCATATTTGGGATGTGATGTTAGGCCCGCGTTTCCACGGCTATCGACACTTGAAAGTGATGTTACCAGTATCACACCTGGTTGCTTTTACCTTCCAAGATTTCTCTGGTACATATTTTTAGAGGCTGGGCGGACCCCGGGGTGTTTTTGGTGTGGTACCAGAAAAAAAAAAAATTCCCTCTGCTGGGACTTGAACCTGGTACCACCTGATCAGTAAACCGAGCGCCCAGGCAATCAGCCAACTAGGCAGTCGCTGCCAAGAGGTCTACAAAGCATTTCTATCACGAAATGTCTTTACCGCTGTCGCTTTTACTAGTACTCAGGGCCTCAGAGAGGAATTTTGTGAGGTGGTGAGAGGTTATTTACTCCCTCTTTCTCCCCTCGCTTACTCTATTTGTTGGCCATTCTGTTGTCATCTACTACGGGCATACTTTAAAATAAGGGAAGCCATCCGAGCTCTGGAGCAATGTATCCTGGTTAGAACCCCATCTCATGTCTTCCTGCCAATGCTACTTTCATTGTTAAATCTACTATTACAACAAATAATATATACATTATAATATACCATGAAATACCTTCATATCAGTCCTATCTGCAGCTTTTTGGAAAGCGGGGGGAGGGGGGTTAGGTCGGTCTTTTTTTGGTGGGGGGGGGTGGAGAAGAGGGAGAATAAAGTGTGCGTGTGGGGAGAGAGGGGGGGGGGAATGTTCGTCAGAATCTGTTGTGAGATCTATACCTTGCTTTCTCGTGTTGCCTCTTTCTTCTTATATTGGTTCTTAAAGAACAATTTCGTGTTGTTTAAGAAACATTTTTTCCTACTGATTTCTTTCATTTAATCATGAAATCTTTTCCCGTTATCAGTCACTTGCAACTTTAGCAACCCTTTTCACTTCTGTACTGGTCATTGCCTTACACTACAAGGCCGAAAGAAAATCCAAAACCACACAAAATAAATGTTTAAAAAAAAACTTAGAATAAACACAGATGTAAAGCTTTTACTGGAAAGTGACGAGAGACCTATGGTAATTTAGAATCTGAATGTCCAAAAAATCTGAACAATACAAACAAATGCAGTTATGTTATCTTTTAGAGTTACAAGTCATCTTTATGGTCGACTGTGAGAAAAGTTGTATTTCATATCCTACACATTTTATCGAGGCAAAATTTTATTGCAACTTAAAATCTAAACTTCCTCTACCAGAAAATCTTCGTTTCGACCAGTTCTGCGTGAAGACCAAAGATCTTTTTGGACCGAGCATTAAAAGTAGAGATCTCAAATCCATCTACTTTAAGATAACCACAAACCCAGATGCAAGAGTGGACTGGAGCGAGGTTAGTACGGGTCAATAAATCGTTATAAACGTTACTTGAGACAGTGATGATGATAACAAGGAGGATGACGAGGAGAAAGAGATTGTGTCTGGTGTCCTGGAAGTTATTTTCGGTGTTTCTATCGTGGCAGGTGTTTGGCTACTCACAGAACTCCGTAAACGAGGAGGAAACCGTCGCTGGGGACGACACTTCTGTCTTTATGCTGACCAAAAGGACGTTAGTGGGTGACGCCACAGGTAGGTGCTTTACTGCCAGTTCATGAAAATGGTCACTTGGGCAGGAGTTGGGGGGAGGGGTGGCTGTGGGTTATGTTAGACTGTTTCTAATCTGGTTATTTGTTTTCGGTTATGAGTTATCTGTTGCGGAGTAATTCGTACACGTGCAACACGGGCCTCAGTACGCACGTGTCCTTCTCAGACCGCACGGTTGGGTGATCGTGTATGTGTTCCTTTAGTTCTCTCTAAGTGATCGAACAGCAGAGAAAAGATATTAAGTAAATCCTTCTTCTGCTGTGATGTCTCGCGTGCGACAATTCTATGTAAGTGATCGAACAGCAGAGAAAAGATATTAAGTAAGTCCTTCTTCTGCTGTGATGTCTCGCGTGCGACAATTCTATGTAAGTGATCGAACAGCAGAGAAAAGCTATTAAGTAAGTCCTTCTTCTGCTGTGGTGTCTCGCGTGCGACAGCTTAAGGAGCACACTCCAGGTAGGACCCACACAAGCAGGTAAACATAACCCGCTGGTCAGAACCTCTGGAGTTGTTTAATGCAAGACGACGAAGACTGACGATAGGCAAGTTCTCACGACACATGATAACATTGACAATGATAGGCGACGATACTTCTCTCAGCTATGTTCTGCTTACAATCACATGGACAAGTACAGTCATCATCACAGCAACCTCTTCAGTCAGCCATCCTCAGACGTCAAATTTTCATCGTTCGCTCTTCTAGGTCCCTCACTCAACTGGCCACTTTTTTAAAACTTAATTTACCCCCCCCCCCCCCTTTTTTTTTGTAAGTGTGTGTGAACGCAAGATCGTATACTTTATATACATTTTTGTTTTGTTTTGATTATATTTTCCCCTTACATCTTTCCTGGTTTTCTACGAAATGCCAGTGTCACTGTCCATAGTAAGCTCATGCAAAGTAAGTAATCTAAACAAAACTCTACCCATCACGAGTCAGCGCTTCCCCGTATGCTCTCTTCTTATTCTTATTCTACTACTACTACTACTACTACTACTACTACTACTACTACTACTACTACTACTACTACGACTACTACTACTACTACTACTACTACTACTACTACTAATAATAATAATAATAATAATAATAATAATAATAATAATAATACGACTACTACTGCTGCTACTACTACTACTACTTCTTCTCGTCCTCCACTTTTTCTTCTTCTTCTTCTACTACTACTACTACTACTACTACTACTACTACTACTACTGCTACCTCTGCTTCTTCTTCTCTACTACTACTACTACTTCTACTACTACTACTACAACTACTACTACTAAACTACAACAACTACTGTTACTACTACTACTAACTACAACTATTACTACTACTACTACTACTACTATTGCTACTACTACTACTTCTTCTTCTTCTTCCTTTAACTTGTGACTGCGTGTATGCTTTTGAACACTAGTATATGCTTCAATGAAATATATCAGACATGTGATATTACTTCTCCGCTCTAATACTTGTATAAAGGAATCGCTAGGAATTTAATTTTAATTTTCGCCGGGTATAGATAACGCATACACACCGTGTTCTTCCACTGGGCAACCGGTCTATGACTGCACTAGATATAGGTCGTAGACACTACTGACGTAGACAGGGCAGAGTAAACCACTTCGACAGTCGTAAACCCAGTGGTTCGTTTTACCTGACAACGTCTGATCAATAAAACTGGCCCCTAATCCCATATAAACGCGGAGCTTCCTTATTAAAGTCATAAAATCAATAGCAAATTGGCCACGTGGGGGTCACAGAATCGCGGAAGTCTGACAGAAAGTATAGGTTCGATTTCCTTTATCTTAAATTATTATACTAGATTTTTTTTTTCATTTCCAGGCCTTGAGAGATACATTCATACAATATGTGCTCTGTCAGGATAAGGAAAACTATTTGGAGGGGGGGAGGGGATACTGAAACATTATTTCTTATATGAGTTACATACTATATAGTCTACTGAATGAAGTAATGAAATTTAATTGTAAATATTTCTCATATAACATAGAAAATTTGCTGTAGGAAAGTGCTCAGAGACAGAGGATACACACAGAGGGAAATAGAGAACACATCCAAGAATTTTATTTGTGTCCTATACTCCCAAGAGAGTGACGGGCAATGATGATGATGATGATGATGATAACGATGATGATATATGGGTTATTGGCACTTTTCTTCAAAGAAGATGGTTTTGAAGCAAGGCAGATATCAACTATTGTGAGTTTTTCCTGGCTTCATCCTGCTGAACAGCTCCTCTCATGGCTGTCTCTGCCAATGTTGGATTTGCATAATCGGCCACAGTAAGCCACAAGAAATGTTTGTGTTGCAAGGTCCATTTTCCTAACGCCCGCGTCTTCTAATTTCAAGTTTGGTCCTCGTTTCTTCCTCAAATGTTGTTGCTCCCTTACACTCAGTTGCTGTCCACGTGACTCGGTATCTATGGCTGTCAGAGAAATATCGTATACCACGTGACTTCCTTCCCTCCACAAATTCATGTTTACTTTTCTGCAGCCTCTTATAGAAGCACGGGCTATGTTACAAGTATAAAGCAAATTTATATCCTGGTATATCCGTAAGAACAGCGAAGAGCAAAACCTCTAACTTAATGTGAAGAAATCTAAATTGATGACAACTGACAAAACAAACAAGGCAGCTGAAATATGTATCAATGAGGAAAAATTGGAAGAAGTGGAGAGCTTCGAATATCTTGGATCACTACTAACTAATAATAGAGATACAATGAGGGAAATTAAAAGGAGGACATCTATCGCTCTTCAGAAAGTAAAACAATTAAAGAATCTGTGGAGAGGAACAGACAGAACTACAAAAGCAAGATTCTTAAGGGCATGCATCTTTCCCATCGCAACATATGTCTGTGAGACCTGGACACTTAACAAAACAGCTGAGAAACACATAAATGCCTTTGAATGTAAATACCACAGAAAAGTCCTTCAAATGTCAAGGACACAAAAAAAAAAGAATAAATATATCATACTACAAGAACTTAATATTGAAGAAGGTTGGCCAATAAAGAGGATTAAACAGAGAAAACTTAAATATTTGAAGACATTAAGCGTTATGATAATCTAGAGAAGACCATCTTGGAAGGGTATATAATGGGACAAAGAAAGAGAAGAAGACCAAGGCGAAGATGGCTACAAAACATCATTGATAATCTGCAAATGGATGCATCAGCAGCAGGGCATCTTGCTTACAACCGAGAGGCCTACAGGAGAGCTGTTATAGAGGCAAAGTTCCGCAAGGGACATGCAAATGACTGACTGACCGGTATACACAGTGCAAAAGTTTTAGAAAAGCTAACCCAGGATGGCTACAGATCTTGAGCATATGCTCTTGTGTCACACAAACACAAAGGTTGAAACAAGAATAAAAGATCCTTGAATGTGTCTTTGTTTCTAAAATCTGTATTTCCTCTTCGTCATTGTCGATAACTGTAAGGTTATTTCTGGGATTTGTAGACAATATTTGTGATAAATGAATGACGTAAAACTTTTATAATTTATTCAGGTGGCAAAAAGAGCCGTCACACAGTACAGAGTATAAAATACATACAGTCCCTTGACGCTTATATAACCTGCTCACAGAAAGGTGTGATTTCTGTGTGGACTGGCAAGGTATTAAATGACTATTTTCTCACTTGCTTTTTCTGTTTTCTTTTTTTTAATATTATTTTTGTTGCAAGTTTGAAATTGTTCGTGGTCGAGAACAGATTTTCATAAATTAGTGGCATTTCTGACACAGCTATTTTATAATGACAAAGAGACAACCCTGAAACACACAAAGTCACATGAAGTTATTATAGTCATGGGAGATTTTAATGCCAAAGTTGGTAAAGGAAGAACTTCAGACATCGTTGGTGACTATGGACTGGGGGAGAGGAATGACAGAGGTAGTAAATTAATTGAATGGCCAAGAATACATATCATGGTTGTAGGATAATTAATTTCAGAGTTTAATGGATAATTATTTTCAGAGTTTAATGATGATATTTTGTTTTGGCACCAAAATCAAGTATTAGAAAGTTTTACGTAATTTGCTGTAAGGATAGTCATTTTATATAAGACACAGATCAGACTTTTTGTATTATTAGGGTCAGAAACATGGATTACAACAAACAAGATGAAAACCAAATACAAATATTTGAGAACAGAATCCTGAGAAGTATTTATGGACCGATAAAAGACCCTTTGGCACAACAATGGAAAATAAGAAGTAACAGAAATCTACTCATTGTTTACTTCTCCGCTTATAACAGCCATTATGAAAAACAGCAGAGGTTAGGTGGTTCGGGCGTTTAGAAAGAATGGAGGAGGATAGACGAACAAAGATGGCCTGTACAGAAATGATGAAAGACCAAGAGGTAGACCTAGGCAATGAAGGCGAGACAAAAAAGAAGAAGACACACGTACTCATGGAGATGAAGAACATAGAGGAATGGAGACTGTCTTGTCTGCAGCCTCAATGGCTGCTGAATTCAGAAGCTGCTTAAGAAAAAGAACAGTCATTTTACTGTATTGGTTATTGGAGTGGTTCATGGAGAGACTGTTTCAACGCAATGTTTTACTCAGTCCCTGGTAGATTTCCAAAAATACAAGATCTAGGGCCTCAATACAAGCCTCGTTCTGACATCTAAATCAAAGATCACCAAGAACTTGAGAGTTCACTGTTTCGTTAAATTTAATATGAAATATTTGGCATTTATATTAATAAATTACACAGACCAGCAACAACAACAACAACAATTTTCTTGGTGCCTTGGTTTTTAGGGTGGTTCCTGGGGGGGGGGGGGGGCGCTGATTCTGAAAATAGTATCAGCTCTAGTTTCTTAGATGTGGTTGTCATCAGCTCTAGTTTCTTAGATGTGGTAGTCATCAGCTCTAGTTTCTTAGATGTGGTTGTCATCAGTTCTAGTTTCTTAGATGTGGTTGTCATCAGCTCTAGTTTCTTAGCTGTGGTTGTCATCAGCTCTAGTTTCTTAGATGTGGTTGTCATCAGCTCTAGTTTCTTAGCTGTGGTTGTCATCAGCTCTAGTTTCTTAGATGTGGTTGTCATCAGCTCTAGTTTCTTAGATGTGGTTGTCATCAGCTCTAGTTTCTTAGCTGTGGTTGTCATCAGCTCTAGTTTCTTAGATGTGGTTGTCATCAGCTCTAGTTTCTCAGATGTGGTTGTCATCAGCTCTAGTTTCTTAGCTGTGGTTGTCATCAGCTCTAGTTTCTTAGATGTGGTTGTCATCAGCTCTAGTTTCTCAGATGTGGTTGTCATCAGCTCTAGTTTCTTAGATGTATTTGAATTTATAAAGTTTTAGTCCGCTAAATACATTCAGGGAGTGAGAAACATGAACGAGGAGTAGGAATAATATTTGATGAACAAATAGCAAGGACAATTCTAGGATATTTGAACATCTCGGACCGAGTCCAGCTAGCCCATCTGAAAGGAACACCAATAAACATAAATATTAAACAAGTGTACGCTCCAACATCTGAAAGTTCCGAAGAAGATGTACAGCTATTTTATAATGACAAAGAGACAACCCTGAAACACACAAAGTCACATGAAGTTACTATAGTCATGGGAGATTTTAATGCCAAAGTTGGTAAAGGAAGAACTTCAGACATCGTTGGTGACTATGGACTGGGGGAGAGGAATGACAGAGGTAGTAAATTAATTGAATGGCCAAGAATACATATCATGGTTGTAGGAAACACCTGATTTAAACAATCTCCCCGTAGACTGACAACGTGGTGCAGCCCAGACTAAAAGACTTTTAACCAGATAGACTACGTATTAATCAAAAAAATTCTGGAATGCATTACTGACAACAAAAATCATGCCAGGAGCTGACTGCAATAGTGACCATGACCCACTCTGTGGAAAAATTAGAAGAAAGCATGCAGAAAAGTGAGAAACCTCAAACTGAATACAGAACTCCTTAAAAATGACCAAGAACTGCGAGAACAATACAAAGTTATTATAACAAATAGATACAATGCAATAGCAAAGGTAAACGGTATAGATGAATAATGGGTAATGTTAAGAGATTCTATCCACCAAACTATTAAGGAGATAATACCATCGAAAAAAGATGTTATGCGTTTCTTTTTTTTTTTTTTTGGACAGTATATGTGCAAAAAATTAAGATGGTAAATCATGATTTTCATAGATTACAGAAATTTCAAAGGTTTCTCAACCTGATCTGTTTAAAACAGTTGTTCTGTAAAATAGTTAATATCGTATTGGAGCTGTGTGTATTTAATATCGTATTGGAGCTGTGTGTATATTCCGACTCATATCATTTCATTTTTGGAAATGGAAAACCGTAGAGGTTATGCTACTTTAAGATGAAGCTGTTTGAATCATTCCAACGTATTTTGCCATATTTGTGGGGAATACATATTGAAAGCAAGTAGCAAACCTATTTCTGAGTTTGTAAAAAGAGCATTTATAGCTTATTTTTGGTGTCAAGCTTGGAAATCACGATAAGCCATAGGGTCCTCATATTGTATACACAACGTGTACGGAGTATTTGTGCTCGTGGACAAATGGAAAGAGAAACTGCCTGAAATCTGGAGTACCAACTGTGTGGAGGGAACCAATAGACCACTTCGTTGACTGTTATTTTCGTATTGCTAATATCATAGACATCAAACAAAATAATCATGATAAGTGGTCTTACCCTGATCTACCTTCAGCCAGGAGATCTGTTCCGCACTCGGATCTTGTACCCGTTTCACCTTTCCTTGAACTACCACAGATCTCAGAGGATGAGTCTTGCATGTCTGATATCGCACAAAGTAAAGAAATTGGGGGGGGGGGGGGGGGAGAGAGTGACAGTGAATTCCAAACAACTTCACATAGTGATCGCTTTGATCAGAATGAACTGAATGATCAGATCAGGACTTAAATCTATCAAAGGAGTCTTCTGATCTGCTTTTCTCCAAACTAAAGCGAACGAACGTACTTCAGCCTGGAACGAAAATTTACGTTTTAACGAAGGAGAGAAAAGGATTTGCTGAAGACAATAACTTAGTTTTCTGCAATGACATCGGAAAACTTGTCAAGAAAACTGATCTTTCCAAGTGAGTGGCGTCTTTTCAATGACGTAGTTTGAAATGTGTTCTTTTAAATAACGGCAACAAATATGGTTCTGTTCCAATCGGTCATTCCACCAGGATGAAAAAAAAGAGTACAAGGCCATATCTTTAGTCTTGGAAAAGATAAATTACAAAGAACATCAATGAGTGATTTATGTAGATTTGAAGAAGATGGTTAATTTTTCTTCTTGATCAACAAAGTGGCTACACAAAGTATCCTTGCTTTTTATGCCTTTGGGACAGCAGAGCTAAACATAAACACTGGGAAGAAAAGATTGGCCTCCGAGGAAATATATGATAGTTGGAGGGCAAAATGTAATCAATGAACTTTAGGTAGCACGAGACAGAATCATACTGCCACCACTACATATAAAGCTAGGTCTGATGAAACAATTTCTGAAAGGCTTTGAATAAAGACGGTTCGTACGTGCTCTGAATACATAGTGTATTCTGTGTATTCTCTATTACCTGGACTTACCATGGAAAAACTGAAGGCAGGAATTTTTGATAACCCATAGATCAGACAACTTATAAATGACCCACATTTCATAGCATCAATGAATGAAATAGAATCATGTGCCTGGTCTTCATTTGTTCTTGTTGTGAAAAGCTTTCTTGGCAACAAGAAGGCGGACAACCATACACAATTAGCAAAGGATAAGCTCATTCATTTCAACAGGCTTGGCATGACTGTTAAAATCCATTGTCCGCATGGTCACTTAGATCGCTTTCCAGAGAACCTTGGTGATTTAAGCGGCAAAGAGCAAGGTAAAAGATGACACAAAAACAATGGAAGCCAGATACCCAGGAAGATGGGATGCACACGTGATGGCAGACTATTGTTGGAATCTTATGCGGGATTGTCTGGCAGATCCCACTCTCGAAAATCTTACAAAAGAAGCTTCTTGTGTGTCGATTGAGTAGAAAGTTTGTATTTAAAAGAAACTTGTGCTTTTGGTAGGAAATAAGTAGATAAGTACGCTTTTCTTTTAATTTTTAATATGTTTCCATTATGGGTAAAAGATATTAATTTAAACACTACATTAAAATATCCTGATTTGTTATGGGCGAGCAGAGTGAAGAGCGGTATATGGCATATGCTCTGTAACTGAAAAACTAGAGCTGATAGGGGGAAACTTGTGCCATTTTTTGAATCATCATGTCAAATAAGAACAGGTCTAACATTTGAGGCATCAAAAGGTGTGTTGGCCAGTGTTATATTAAGTTACAGTATTTAAAGCTAGGTTTCTATTTTTATAACCCTACATCTAAGTACTGATATTCCGTTAAGCAGCCTTACCAGATTTTCTCTTGGAAAAAAAGAGACAAAAGATGCGGGAGTGGGGATGTGGGAAGAGGAGGGGTGGGGTGGAGGAAGGTGTGTAGATGCGAAGGAGGATTTTGAAGAAAGCCAACGACAGTCCTTACTCGTATATATATATATATACATAATCCGAAGGTAACGACACACTTTATCCCAGCAGAACTGTTCTAAGAATTGACAGATCTGACATGATTTCCTTACACCTGCTTGGACCTAAACCGGGACATACTCAGGTGACCGACCCAGAAGAGGCCGTCAAACCTGGGCGTGCTGTTAAGAAAGGGTGGTGTGCCACACCCTTGATAACGAGTTAACTGTTAATATCGCAGAATCTCAGCTAACAAACCCTATTTTGGGTGAATTGGGGGGGGGGGGGGGGGAACCCTACTCAAAAGCGAGTAGAAAGCAAAGGGAAACAATCGACGTAATTTCATTCCCCACTACAACAACCCTTCACCAGATTATGGATCATTGGACAATACCAGGTCAAAATGCATCAAGGAAAACTGAAAGAAATATACCAGGATAGGCTGATCAAATGATACAGGAAAAAGAAAAGCATGGGATCTAATTTGAAATACTATGAACTGACAACAGATCAATGAAAAAAATCACTGGAGTTAACAGAGATGTTGTTTATTAGAAGAATGTGAAGAGTGCCATGGGCAGCTAAGATGACAAACATGGAGTATCTAAGAAAAGCACATGTAGAGAGAACCTAAATAAATTCACAAGAAAGCGACAGTCATCATTCATTGGACATATAAAGTAATGAGAAGAAGAGGGCTTGAAAACGTTATGACAACAGCAAAGATAAGTGAGAAGAGAGGCAGGGGAAGACCAAGAGAAAAAAAATTGAGGACAATCTAACGTGAAGACACAATAAGAAGACAGCTCAACACAATAAGAAGTCACTCAACACAGTAATAAGTCAGCTGAACACAATAAGAAGTCAGCTCAACACAGTAAGAAGTCAGCTCAACACAGTAAGAAGTCAGCTCAACACAATAAGAAGTCAGCTCAACACAATAAGAAGACAGCTCAACACAATAAAAAGTCAGCTCAGCACAATAAGAAGACAGCTCAACACAATAAGAAGAAAGCTCAACACAATAAGAAGACAGCTCAACACAGTAAGAAGATAGCTCAACACAATAAGAAGACAGTTCAACACAGTAAGAAGATAGCTCAACACAATAAGAAGACAGTTCAACACAGAAAGAAGACAGCTCAACACAGTAAGAAGACAGCTCAACACAATAAGAAGACAGCTCAACACAATAAGAAGTCAGCTCAATACAATAAGAAGACAGCTCAACACAATAAGAAGACAGCTCAACACAATAAGACGTCAGCAACTGAGCTGATTGAAAATATCAAGGTTCGAGATTTGTGAAGAAGCATAACTGTCAACGCCCACCGCTGCTGCTGCTGCTGCTGATGATGATGATGATGATGATGATAATGATGAACTGACAGAATGGAAAAGCGTAATCACTAACTTGATGGTGACGAAGATTTATTACTAATATTCAAGAGCGGATTACCCACTAAACTGAACAGCCTTGAGCCTGGGGGGGGGGGGCCCGAAAGGCCTGGGGGCCCCGCGTAAAGGAAAAACAAAACCCTTGCGAATACACATTACTGTCTCATGTGACAATTTTTTGTAACTGTTATTAAGTGCACTAAACCGTTAAATTGTCAGAGAGGTCATGACCTGTCAGTTGTGTTTGATCTGTGTAGTACAAGCTCATATAATGACCATAACTGCGGGGGAATCAGGCAATGTATCAGGTGATAGACGCACTGATCGATGGTGGCGATGGTCTGTACAAAGTTTAGCCTAGGGTCATGGATGGTGAATATTCCGTCACCTTTTCTTTTTGTTGTTGTTGTTGTTCTTCTTCTTCTTCTTCTTCTTTCCAAGCCATTAAGGGTCATTGCTCCAGAGTTGCTCTCTATTTCTAATCGTCTTTTTCCATTTAGTGACACCACTTTCCTCTATATCCTCTTCTATTGGCCACCTCTGTCTTGGTCTGTCTCTGGCTTTCCTTCATCTCTTGTACACACATCCTTTTCGTTCTACATCATCCAGGCACACTTCTGATATTACATTTTGGAATATCTTTTCCTTTGTATACTTAAACAATATGCAGGAAACTCTCTACTGTAGAAAGCGGAACAACAACACAATTCCTTCAGATCATCAGAGGAAGTACCCCCTCCTCCCCCCCAGACAAGTGTTTCGGCCTTATTAAACTCCTGACACTCTAAGGAGGTGGGGCCCTCTGGGTAAGTTGAAGCCTGTAGACAGAAGGTCATAAGCAGTTCTGATGATGAAGCTGAGTCTCAAGGGGTGCTGTTTTCCAGATGTCATTCCATGTTAGTGATCTCTGCAGGACTTCTTCCCATGTTGTCCATTGGCCTTGATGTGTCTGTTGGACTGCCTTCTGGACCCGCTTATCATCCTCTGAATTCTTTATTTCACTGATGATCTTATATATATATATATATATATATATATATATATATACAGACAGATATACACTACTTCTTTTACTACTACTACTACTACTAAACTACTACTACTACTACTACTACTACTACTACTACTACTACTATTACTACTACTAAACTACTACTACTACTACTACTACTACTACTACTACACAAACTACTGCTACTACTACATTCTGTCACAGTTACCGCTACTAGTTAAGATCATTATTCACATAATCTAGACAAATCTACAGGTGCAGCCTCATTATTCTCCTTAATACATCATTCAATACAGAGAGGTTGACTTTGTTGCGTAGTCCTACTACAGCAGCCACCCAACAATATTACACTAACGACTACTACTATTACATGGACCATATATATATATAAAATTCTTAACACGCACATAACATTTATTTCCTATTTTATCCTCTTAGCTTCAGCTCCAGTCGTTTGTGCACATCCATGTGAGTACTAACTTGTTTGATGTCTGTGAGTAATTTGCATAGCGCAGACAGAAATACCAGAGCAGGGTGGCCAAATAGCACGAGGAAGGAAAGAGTATTTGAAATAACTGGAAGGCAAAGGAACCTCATAAGATGAAGAAGCAGGATCGCAAGTTCTTTTCGGACACAAATTTTTCAAACGAGAAACAATGAGGCTTTCGCAAAGCAAAGTGATTTAGCTCAGTGTTGTTGTGTAGCTAGCATTTGAAAAATAGTAGATAAAGCACTTTAGACGGTTAGCATTTGAAAAATAGTAGATAAAGGTCTTTAGACGTGAGAGAAAGAAAATTGACAAGAGGGTTACCTCGGATTCGATTCGAACCACGGACTTCAGTGGCGCGAGCAGCCGCCTGGTCAGGAGAAACAGCAATTTTGGAGGAATTAAATGGTCGAAAGGACATTTCGTGGAGTCCATCATTCGAATCGCAAATAAGTATCAATAGTCATTTTTTTTTCTCTCTCAAGTCTAAAGTTTCATGTACAGAAGGTCTTGAAACTACGGGCTTAACACTGTATCCCCTGTATGCCTTAATGGCATGGAGACGGAGAGTTTTACCTTTACCACGTCTCAAATGCTTTATCTGCTATTTTTCGAGACTAACCATTCAACTTTGTGCTAAATCACACAACTCTTTTCGGCACAGCACATAATGAATGAATGAATTAATTAATACAATGGTGTGGGAATGAAAATCTTTCACGAAACTAATAAATCTAATGTCTAATGACTCGGTGGTTAAATTATCCTCCTTGTATCATATTATGACGTGGTGGTGAACAATATGAGAGGGTATAGCTGGGTGGGGAAAAAAAGAGATAGGCGATGGGCTCATGATATAACTGGCATTCTAAACACCACACTCACTGAATCAATCAGCCCAGCCCAGCTAGACAAAGATAATTTATCAGATGATTATCAAGAGAGACACGAAGGATATGCCACGTGATGATAAGACTGTCGTTGGACCATACATTAGATCTTGACCCACACAAGGTTTTCAACATATTCACGAAAAAAAACCCCTTAAAGTTCCTTTACCAACAAAAATACAGCAACACTGTACAAGTTGTCTGTTAAAATGTACGCTTGTTTTTATCTTAATAAAATGTGTCCAGTTACATACTTGTAAATGAGGTAGTCTTCCTGCCTTATAAACTTCTTTCACTGGATCATTTGTCTTCGAGCCTGGCCATTATGGGTTATTTTTGCAAATTTCGTAATCTGATGTTAGAAGTCTTTGATACGACGTGTTATACAGTTCTTCTGCTTTAAATTACACATTTAATATTCATATGATTCCCAACATTTCGCGTCTACGATTTGGTTATGTACTATCACTTCTCATTGCATTGCTTTAGGAACCATCATGGGTGACAGGCTGTGATTATCTCCCCGGAGTTAGAAGAGTAGGGTGTTGCACGGAGAGGAGCATTGTCTTATGGGATAACAGAGGCAAGGGAAAATCTCAGGTAAACGAAACAATTATCTCGGATTTTTTTTTATCTCTAAAACGTCCCGGTACGTGATGAACAAAATGATTCTGATAACAATGTTAATGACTTACAGCTGAAAGTGTATTTCGCTTGGTTGGGGAATAGTTTTTTTGTTGTTTTTAATTAACAACAGTGATGCATTCAAGTCCATAAGCTGAGTTTTATTATAAAGTCTCAGGTCCTTGCAAGCAACACAAGAGTCACAATCCGTTTCAAGTAGAGTCACTGACGAGAGTCCACATCCCTACCTGTTGATAACTCATCTTTTATCACTCTCGTTTCTCCATTATTTGTCTTGAGCAAGATCTTCAGTATATTATTGTGTTTATAACTGTAACCAGTCCCGTGTTTGTTTAGAAACTTACTGCCTTGTCTGCAATATTTCAGAATATATTTGCAATCAAGCCTCTAGAACATTCTCCGCAGTGTATGGCCGTCATCCCAAGTGAAAACAGCAAAACAGAAGATAAGATTTTATTTGGAGACGATCAAGGGTATGTAAATCTTCTTACTATTCAGGCCGCTGATCTCCACCCGACCTACATCCCAGGGCAAAACAGAAAGTCTAAATCAGAGTACAGTGTGGCTGAACCAAGTAAACTGACTGTGTACGTTTTATTTCTTTTTTTGTTTGTTGAAAGCTTTATGTTTTCTGCAGGAAAAAAAATGCAGCTTTTGATTTTGTTAAAATTAATTTTCATTGATTGTCTTTTGGTCAGATAACCAGTATAGAGACATTTTTGTGTTCTGTATGCCTGCAAGGGAACAGAAGTAAGGGTAGACCAAAAGAAACATGGAGAAGAACAACAGAAAGGATGTTGAGCAATAGAGGGCTCACCTGGGCAAGAGCAGAAAAAAAGGCAAAGGACAGGCATTTGTGGAAAACCCTTGCGGAAGCCCCATGTGCCCTGGGCACTTAAGGTTCAGAGAGAGAGAGAGATATATGCCTGCAAACCTTTATTTTTCTTATCCTAATGGATGCTTTGTGTCAGTGATACTAAAACTTTACACTGAATGCTCGACTGCTAGTCACTGATTATTTCCATTACCCACCTCTTAATATTGACCACCATATTTTAATTGTGTGATTATTACATTCTTAAATATTTCATTTTTACAGTTTCATTTTCATCTCTTTATTTGTATTATCTTTAGAAGACATAATGAAATGTGTCATATTTTTTGTCTATAGTCAGTTTTCTAAGATCTTAATTTTAATTGACATTTTCTTGTTTAATGTTAAAGTTTCTATATTTTAATGTAGTGTTCAGCACATAAAAAAAAGGAAAACAGCTATCACCTTCAGTTTTTGTTTTGTGCTGAACATAAATTGAACTTTTCTTATCTTCCTGTACAGAAATCTTAGCCATTTTGCATTTGCAGTATTGCCTGTCACAATAAAAAAATAAAATAACAAAGTTAGCACAGTGGCCTAATGGGTGTTTCATGAGAACATGGGGAAATAAAGAAAGAAAAAAGCATGATTTGAATGAGAAGCTTAAAAAATACTAATCTTTTGTTTTGTAGCAGCTGTCACTATCCCTGTCCCATAGCATTTGCATGCTGTAGGGGTGTGAAGTGTTAGTGCCTTATATATCTAGGCCGCTACAGCATTTGAGGTAGGGATGCTCGCACTTGCACTTGCACTTGCTGTCTTTGTCTTCCTAAGAATTGTTTTCCTAGGGAAACCCCAGGTATCCATTTTTTTTTTACGCTGGCTTGACCCCAGTGCAGTTGGTCTGAAAAAAATTAATTCCACCCAAATGTGAAACTGAACCAGGGAGCTTCTGATCAGCA
This sequence comes from Achatina immaculata, assembly GCA_009760885.1. Taxonomy (NCBI): domain Eukaryota; kingdom Metazoa; phylum Mollusca; class Gastropoda; order Stylommatophora; family Achatinidae; genus Lissachatina; species Lissachatina immaculata. The sequence continues at coordinate 7,633,874 of CM019702.1, forward strand.
TATGACTGCACTAACCATTATACACTATACCAACCACTACTCATACCACTATCACATTTCTTTATTTCAAAATCAAGGATCAGCAGTAATTTGGTTCCTAAATTGTTAATCAGTATTTTTCTACAATTATATATATATATATTTTGATCTTCATTTATATACTGTTTTTTCTTTTCAGCCCAATTCAGCGAAGGAAACTGCATGATGACTGGGTAGTGAAGGCATGTTCAGGAGAGATTTTGTAATGTCTGTGAATGTATTATAAGATGTATTATACTCGCATAAGAAAATATTTCTTGGAATTTCTTGGAGTAAATTAAAATAAATGTATGTTATATATATATAAAATAACTTCCAATAAATACTTAATCGACCACACAAAAAAGAACTGATAATCTTGAAACTGACTTACCAATCCCACTACTAAATGTCAACCTAGAAGAGGTTACATTGAACAAAACTGAAACAGCAGTGAATCTAATGGCTAACAAAAAAAACTGCAGGTGATGAAATAACAGCTGGAATGTTAAACACTATTAAGAATGACAGCATGAGAATGTTTAACAAAGTTTGGAAAGAAGAAAAAGTCCCTTCTAAATTGAAAAAAAGAATCATTGTTAAAAAAAAAGACAACCTTAGCAACGACAATAATTGGAGAGGAGTAAACTTACTATCAGTTGTGTGAAAACTATTTTGCAAAGTCATTCTGAATAGACTTAAAGATATAGTGGATACTGCAATGAGAGAAGAACAAGCAGGTTTTCAAAAAAATATAAGCTGTCTCTACAAGATCTTTACTCTAAGAATAATACTTGAACATATTGAAAAGCAAAGACCATTAATCCTGAACTTCACAGACTTTAAAAAGGCATTCGATAGCATAGACAGAGATTCATTGTGAAAAATTTTTAATCCGTATGAAATACCATCTAAAACTGTCAACATCATTAATGATCTCTACAGTGGATATGTCTGTGCAGTCAACACAGAAGAAGGAATGAGAGAATGGTTCAAGATTAAAACAGGCATGCAACAAGGATGTATACTATCTCCCTTGGTTTTTGGAATAACCATAACTTCATAATAAAAAAGTTGCACATGGAAAACAGGCATTGATAGAAGATCTTGATTTTGCAGATGACATTACTCTTATTAGTGACAATGTGGATTTGATGCAGGAAAAAAACAGATACCTTGTCTTCACTGGCTAGCAAAATAGAACTTGAAATTAACAGGGAAAAAAACAAAAATAATGAAAATTTCCATTAATCACAAAGGAAGAATATACATAGAAGGAATAGCTGTTGAAGAAGTACACCAATTTGCATACCATGGCAGCTACATAGACCAGGATGGTGACACTAGAAAGGAAGTTAGAATTAAAATTGTAAAAGCAGCATTGACCTTCAAAAATCTTGAGAACATATGGAATTCAAAAGTTGTAAGCACAAAAACCAAGATAAAATTATTCAATTCAAATGCAATATCCATCCTCATTTATGCATGTGAAAGCTGGACATTCATTCATTTGCCTGTCCCTTGCTTAACTTTGCCTCCCTAACAGCACTCCTGTAGGCCTCTTGGTTATGAGCAAGATGGCCTGCTGCTGATGCATCCATTTGCTTATCATCAACGATGTCTTGCAGCCATCTTCGCCTTGGTATTCCTCTCTTTCTTTTCCCCATTATGTACCCTTCCAAGACGGTCTTCTCTAGATTATCATGACGTTTAATGTGTCCAAAATATTTAAGTTTTCTCTCTTTAATCATCTTTATTAGCCAGCCTTCTTCAGTATTAAGTTCTTGTAGTATGGATATATTTGTTCTTTTTTGTGTCCATGATATTTGAAGAACTCTTCTGTAGCATTTACATTCAAAGGCATTTATGTGTTTCTCAGCTGTTTTGTTATATGTCCAGGTCTCACAAGCATATTTTGCGATGGGAAAGATGCATGCCCTTAAAAATCTTATTTTTTTAGTTTTGTCTGTTCCCTTCCACAGATTTTCTAGTTGTTTTACTTTCTGAAGAGCGATAAGTGTCCTTTTAATTTCCCTCATTGTATCACCATTTTTAGTTAGCAGTGATCCAAGATATTCAAAACTCTCCACTTCTTCCAGTTTTTCCTCATTGATACATATATCAGCTGCCTTGTTTGTTTTGTCATTTGTCATCAATTTAGTTTTATTCGCATTAAGATAGAGGTTTTGCTCTTTGCTGTTCTTACGGAGTGACATAATTAGTTTTTCCATTCCTTTTTGTATTGTGGACAGTAATACTGTGTCATCAGCATATCTAGTCTCTGGTATTTCATAATCTCTAATTGTTATGGCATCATAATATTCTTTGTCTACATCTTCTCTAATATTCCTCATTATATTTTCAGTATACAAGTTAAATAAGTAAGGCGACAATATGCACCCCAATGGACCCCTTGTTTTATGTCAAACCAAGTTGTTGTTTCACCATTTATTCTTACTGCTGCTTGTTGGTCTAGATACAGCAGTGATGTTAATTGTATCAAATGTTTTGGAAATCCCATTTTTTCCATTATTTCCCAAAGCTTCTGGTGGTGTACACAACAAAATGCCTTTGAGTAGTCTATAAAGGACAAATATAGATTCACATTAAACTCTCTGCGTTTCTCTATTATTAATCTTATATTGAATATATGATTTCTTAATCCTCTTCCTTGCCTGAAACCAGCTTTGATCATATTGACTTCTTCTATTTTCTTACGTAGTCTACCCATTATGATTTTTAACAGAATTTTGCTGGCATGACTAATCAGGGCAACAGTTCTGTAGTTTGTGCATAATTTCAGGTTACCCTTTTTTGGTAGTGGTATGAATACATTTCTTTTCCATTCTTTTGGCCAAATACCTGAATGCCATATCTTATTACATAGTGCATGATAGAGTGTTGCACACTCCTTTCCTCCTGCTTTAATAAATTCAGCTGTTATCTCATCACATCCTGGTGATTTACCATTTTTCAGATTCTTTATTGCCCATAAAACATCTTCTGTTGTCGGTTCACGTTCTTTCTCCTCCAATAATAATTCATACTGTTGATTTCTGCTTTCATAGTCGATTGTTTCATACATTCCTCTCCAATATTCCTTCCATCTTTCTAGAATTTCCTCTATCTCTGTCAAAGTATTCCTCATCCTGTCACATTTAGCTTAGGTGTGACATTTCTCGTCAATGTCTTCATTTCTTTAAACATTTCACTGTCTCTTCCACACTTCTGATGTCCTTTAATTCTTTCACAACAGTCTTGTATGTATTGTTTTGTGTCTTTTCTTATGTTTCTTTGTACTTCTCTTGTTAAAGATTTATATCTTTATTGCTGCACAACAACTAAATAATTAGACAAGAAATTAGACTCATTCGAAAATAAATGGCTAAGAAAAATACTCGGTATAAAGTGGAACAAATTCAAGAACAGTGCAGAGATAAGACAAATGAGCAAACAACAGCCTGCCTCATGGGTGATCAGAAGAAGGAGTTAGACATATATCGATCATGTGATGAGAAAAAACAGTCAGAGAATCTCAAAACTAGCTATCAAGTAGAACAAAACAGCACAAAGTAAAAGAGGTCGGCTATGTGAGACTCTAAAAAGGATACTGTCAAGAGATGTCAAATTAGTTGGCATAAAATCCCTTGATGAGGTTGAAAAGCTCACCGAAACAGGAAAACTTGGCAAACTACCATGTGAGTCCTATATGATGTTTAATAACATGGGAAGGATGTAAAATGTGAGATCATATAAGAACATCAAGGATGAAGAGGATTTGGTTGAAGAATTGTGCACACATGTAGATGAAAATGAATGATAATTGTAAATGACTGATGCTAGTAAGTAAATGAATTCAATTATGACTCATTCAGCCCTTCTTGTGTTTCAGGTGAAGTACTTCCCAAGTCTGCGATGTTTTGCATCTTGTTCTACAAGCAGCTCTGTGTCCTTGGCACTAGGGGACATTGACAGGATATTCACATTAAATGAGTGAGAGTTTCTTCTGATTATTAGCATCATCATCATCATCATTATTGATAGCAGCAGCATTATCAACATTATTATCAATCATCATCACAATCAGAGGCATGTAGGCCAGAAAGAAACAGCGGCCAAGTGTACCTAAAATAGAACTACTCTAATTTTCTCACTTTTTCTGTGTTCTGTCTCACAGCATCTCTATATGAGCCTCTGGATCTGCTCTCTACACCTCTTCATATGCAGTCATCACAGTACAAGCTCAAAAACCATAAAAAAATAGGTGTGTCTATTGACACAGCACTAGAGTCATTAGAGCCACTGTGCATGTCATCTGTGCAGAAGTCAGATCGATTGCTCTAAAATATATCTATTATCTGCAGTTCACAAGCTCGATGGGGATAATTTTTTAAAAAACCGGCGCGATAGATAACCTAGCACATTCCATGACACTGATAGCGAAGCTGGACAGGTAAAAAGTAAAGTCGGCTGATGTGCCGTACCGTGTCAATGTAGGTCACACAACATGCAAATAGCGTGTGCCAATAGAAAAATAACAAGAAAGGAAATGAAAAATTTGATTTTAACTATTAAATTTTATTAGCCATTCAAAAAAGAACATTAGCATCATAGTGCATCCTTCTCAACTCCCCCCCACCCCCACACACCCAACAAACCAAGCCCAACTCCCCCAAAAAAGGCTTACAAATGAAATCACTGCTAAAAATCTTGTGATATATTTTCTCAACTCTGCTCACCACACCTCACTGTGAGCAATAAACATTCTACCAGTATTTCTCCTACTATCATTATTGATTGTTGTAAAGGTAAAATCCCTGTTTCCACGCTATTAAAGGCATACAGGGGATATTTCCAAGACCATCAGCACATGAAAATGTGCTGTGGTCAGTATCACACCTGGCTGCATTTACCTCCCCAGATTTCTCTGGTACCAGTTTTAGAAGCTGGCTGGATGCCAGTGCCTTTTTGGTGTGTACCTGAATAAAGTCATGCCAGTAAAATTCTGTTAAAAATCATAATGGGTAGACTTCATAAGAAAACAGATGAAGTCATTATGGTCCAGGCTGATTTCAGGCAAGGAAGAGGATCAAGGGATCATATATATTCAATATAAGATTAATAATAGAGAAATGCAGAGAGTTTAATGTGAATCTATATTTATCCTTTATAGACTACTCAAAGGAATTTGATTGTGTACAACACCAGAAACTTTGGGAAATAATGGAAAAATGGGATTTCCAACACATTTGATACAATTAACATCACTGCTATATCTAGACCAACAAGCAGCAGTAATAATAAATGGTGAAACAACAACTTGGTTTGACATAAAACAAGGGGTCCGTCGGGGGTGTATATTGTCACCTTACTTATTTAACTTGTATACTGACAATATAATGAGGAATGTTAGAGAAGATGTAGACAAAGAATATTGCAATGCCATAACAATTGGAGGTTATGAAATACCAGAGATTAGATATGCTGGTGTCACTGTATTACTGTTCACAACACAAAAAGGAATGGAAAAACTAATTATGTCACTCCGTAAGAACAGAAAAGAGCAAAACCTCTATCTTAATGCGAATAAAACTAAATTGATGACAACTGACAAAAAAAACAAGGCAGCTGAAATATGTATCATTGAAAAAAAAATTGGAAGGAGTGGAGAGTTTTGAATATCTTAGATCACTACTAACTAATAATGGAGATACAATGAGGGAAATTAAAAGGAGGACATCTATCGCTCTTCAGAAAGTAAAACAACTAAACCGGCTCATACCAGGGGTAAATCTTGAAGGCTATGAATGTCACAGTACCTCTGCCATAGAGGTCGGTCCCGTCCCAAACATGCCCATACTGGGAAATGCCTAAACCGGCTCAACCCAGGGGTAGAAGTCACTAGTGGCGAGGATTCGTCCTCCTGGACAAAAGCTCCATCCTGGTCACAACTAGGAAGGGTAGCGGCCACGACCGCAAAATGCTGAAGTCGGAGACACTGGACCAGGGAAGTCTAGATAGGCAACCACCTCTCACCCGGCGGGGATGTCTGCGTATCCTAATCACGCTGAGGTTTTCCGGTGAGAAAGTCCAACCCTGGACTGGATGGGCAACCACCTCTCACCCGGCGGTGATACACGGGTATCTCATAACACGTCGAGGTTTTCCGGTGAGAAAGTCCAACTCTGTCCTGAGTGGGCTAACGCCTCTCACCCAGCGGGGATGCACTGATATTCCAAACACGTCGAGGTCTTCCGGTGAGAAAGTCCAACCCTAGACCAAACTGGTGCAATGAAAACCACGGTGTCACGCAATCCCGCTTCCGAGACCCACCAAGAATACAGGCTAAAGCACTGTGATACTCTGAACCCCTTGTGGTCCTTCGTGGAACTCATGTGGTCTATTTTGGACCACACAGGGGACCACCGGACCTAACGAGGACCACATGTGTGAATTCAGTAGGTTCACAGTGCGGTTTTTGGTGGTAGAAGTGAACGAAGAAGAAGAAGAAGAAGAAGATCATCATTATTGATAGCAGCAGCATTATCAACATTATTATCAATCATCATCACAATCAGAGGCATGTAGGCCAGAAAGAAACAGCGGCCAAGTGTACCTAAAATAGAACTACTCTAATTTTCTCACTTTTTCTGTGTTCTGTCTCACAGCATCTCTATATGAGCCTCTGGATCTGCTCTCTACACCTCTTCATATGCAGTCATCACAGTACAAGCTCAAAAACCATAAAAAAATAGGTGTGTCTATTGACACAGCACTAGAGTCATTAGAGCCACTGTGCATGTCATCTGTGCAGAAGTCAGATCGATTGCTCTAAAATATATCTATTATCTGCAGTTCACAAGCTCGATGGGGATAATTTTTTAAAAAACCGGCACGATAGATAACCTAGCACATTCCATGACGCTGATAGCGAAGCTGGACAGGTAAAAAGTAAAGTCGGCAAAGTCGGCTGATGTGCCGTACCGTGTCAATGTAGGTCACACAACATGCAAATAGCGTGTGCCAATAGAAAAATAACAAGAAAGGAAATGAAAAATTTGATTTTAACTATTAAATTTTATTAGCCATTCAAAAAAGAACATTAGCATCATAGTGCATCCTTCTCAACTCCCCCCACCCCCACACCCAACAAACCAAGCCCAACTCCCCCAAAAAAGGCTTACAAATGAAATCACTGCTAAAAATCTTGTGATATATTTTCTCAACTCTGCTCACCACACCTCACTGTGAGCAATAAACATTCTACCAGTATTTCTCCTACTATCATTATTGATTGTTGTAAAGGTAAAATCCCTGTTTCCACGCTATTAAAGGCATACAGGGGATATTTCCAAGACCATCAGCACATGAAAATGTGCTGTGGTCAGTATCACACCTGGCTGCATTTACCTCCCCAGATTTCTCTGGTACCAGTTTTAGAAGCTGGCTGGATGCCAGTGCCTTTTTGGTGTGTACCTGAATAAAGTCATGCCAGTAAAATTCTGTTAAAAATCATAATGGGTAGACTTCATAAGAAAACAGATGAAGTCATTATGGTCCAGGCTGATTTCAGGCAAGGAAGAGGATCAAGGGATCATATATATTCAATATAAGATTAATAATAGAGAAATGCAGAGAGTTTAATGTGAATCTATATTTATCCTTTATAGACTACTCAAAGGAATTTGATTGTGTACAACACCAGAAACTTTGGGAAATAATGGAAAAATGGGATTTCCAACACATTTGATACAATTAACATCACTGCTATATCTAGACCAACAAGCAGCAGTAATAATAAATGGTGAAACAACAACTTGGTTTGACATAAAACAAGGGGTCCGTCGGGGGTGTATATTGTCACCTTACTTATTTAACTTGTATACTGACAATATAATGAGGAATGTTAGAGAAGATGTAGACAAAGAATATTGCAATGCCATAACAATTGGAGGTTATGAAATACCAGAGATTAGATATGCTGGTGTCACTGTATTACTGTTCACAACACAAAAAGGAATGGAAAAACTAATTATGTCACTCCGTAAGAACAGAAAAGAGCAAAACCTCTATCTTAATGCGAATAAAACTAAATTGATGACAACTGACAAAAAAAACAAGGCAGCTGAAATATGTATCATTGAAAAAAAAATTGGAAGGAGTGGAGAGTTTTGAATATCTTAGATCACTACTAACTAATAATGGAGATACAATGAGGGAAATTAAAAGGAGGACATCTATCGCTCTTCAGAAAGTAAAACAACTAAAACAACTAAAGAATCTGTGGAGAGGAACAGACAGAACCACAAAAATAAGATTTTTAAAGGCATGCATCTTTCCCATCGCAAAATATGCTTGTGAGACCTGCACACTTAACAAAACATCTGATAAACACATAAATACCTTTGAATGTAAATGCTACAGAAGAGTTATTCAAATATCATGGACACAAAAAAAGAACAAATATATCCATACTACAAGAAATTAATATTGAAGAAGGCTGGCTAGTAAAAAGGATTAAAGAGAGAAAACTTAAATATTTTGTACACATTAAACGTCATGATAATTTAGAGAAGACTGTCTTGGAAGGGTGCATAATGGGAAAAAGAAAGAGAGGAAGACCAAGATGAAGATGACTGCAAGACATTGTTGATAATCTGCAAATGGATGCATCAGCAGCAGGCCGTCTTATCAGAACCGAGAGGCCTACAGGAGTGCTGTTAAGGAGGCAAAGTTCCGCAAGGGGCATGCAAATGAATGAATGAGTGAATAACTTGAAAAAAATCCCACTGCTGGGAATTGAACCTGGTACCACAGGATTAGTAACCATTCAGCCTATCCACTCAACTAACCAGGCCACAATTATCAGATGTGGTGAAGGCTAAATTCCAACAGACAAATGTGGGTTTGCTCTAAACTTCATTGGTTCACTGTGAATCACTCTTCATCCAATACAACGTCAGTACTTCAAAAAATGTTGCATTAGTTATAGAAATCACAAGCTTTAACTATCAGTGAAATCAAATAAGAAAATGTATGAATATAATTTATGTTATCATTCAGAGCTTCGACTTTTGATCGATTTCTTGCACACTTAATTTCTTGTCTTATATTTCTTTCTTTTGTTTTTATTTTGTTTTGGACAGAGATGCTCGCAGCATTGCTATTCCAAAGGGCATTACTTGTTTTGATCTGTGTGCTCATGCAAACATTATTGCTACAGGAGGCGTAGACAAGATTATTAGAGTCTGGCACCCCCATATTTTCTCTCAACCAACAGGTCTGCACAAGCAGCTAGTAACACTATTTGTTAGTTGTTAATACTCTGGGTTTATTATGCTTAATGATATAATTTTTTAATTTTGCAAGAATATATCTGTGTCTTAATCATCTGAAAAAGTATTGCAAATAAATAACAGTGAGATATATTCTGCTAGTAAATAATTGGTCAGACGTTTAATTTATATGTTTGTGCACACAATGCCTCAGAATTTGTGTAAAAGGGAGAGAAAACATCCTATTACAACATAAACTGTTTTGGCGAGATTTCAAGAGTTCAGTAGAGGACACTTCGTGGCTGTGATTGGAAATGATTTTTTTTTAAGTTAAGGAGCAGCAAATGTGTTCCAGGTAAACTGATCAGTTCTGGTTTATAAATACCGAATGTTGAGTGATAATTTTGTAAAATATATTTACTGGATGTGAATGGTGCAGACATTTTTATTTATGCACAATACAAGATAATGTGATAACAGTTAAAAGGTAAAATTCCCATTTCCATGCCATTAAGTCGGCCTTTTGGCTAAGATCAAAGTGGCAGATTTCTGAAGAAGACAAACAAACATTAGACATCCCACTCACGCTAGGAAACCTACAAAATGCGCTTGACACATTCCAAAAGAACAAATCTCCAGGACCGGATGGCCTCACTGCCGAGTTTTATCAGAAATTCTTCCACATTTTAGGACCTGTCCTACACAAGGTGTTTATTGAAGCCTTCGACAGAAAAGAATTACCCAACAGTCTCAATCAGTCATACATAACACTCATTAAGAAAAGCAACGCAGACACAACTCAAGTTAAAAATTACAGACCTATCTCGTTACTCAACGTAGACTACAAAATTCTAGCAAAGTCCCTAACTATGAAACTCAAACCCGTCATGCACACACTTATACATGAGGACCAGCAATGCAGTGTCACCGACAGAAACATAAATACGCATCTACATTTCCTAAGAGATGTTATCCAATACTCTCACGATAAGAATAGCCAGTCAGCAATCTTATCGCTGGACCAGGAGAAGGCTTTCGACAGAGTTTCCCATTCTTTCCTCCAGAAAACCTTGTCCAAATGTAATCTTGGGAACTACATCAGAGACTGGATACAAATTCTATACAACAAACCAGAAAGCAGACTTTTAATAAACCATACCCTCAGTGAACCAATACGGTTAACCAGATCTGTACGTCAGGGCTGCCCACTCTCACCCCTGTTGTATGTGTTAACTCTAGAGCCACTCCTGGAGAGAATCAGGCAAGAGACAATAGTCAAAGGAATCTTTATTCCTGGAATGGGAGAGAGGAAGTCGTTGGCCTATGCTGACGACACAATCTTCTTTCCCTCCAATATATCCTCTATCAGGTTTATTCTAGACATATTTGCAGAGTTCGGACAGGGCAGCGGGGCTAAAATAAACATTCAAAAATCACATATAATGGGTTTAGGTAAATGGACCAACAAAACAGACTTCCCTTTCACATTAATACAAGTCAACAACATTAAAATATACGGAATATTATTTACAGCTACGCCTTCAAATAACATCAAAGCAAGATGGCGAAATATAATTGAAAAATTAAAACAGACTGGAAATTTACAAATACAGAACCACCACCATATTCGGCAGAAGTGTCGCAGTCAACACTTGCATCATACCACAGCTTATATATACCGCAAACATATTCCCCCTGCCTAAACAGTCACTTAAGGAAATAAATTCAATGATTAGAGACTTTATTTTCCGACGCACAGTACGCAGCATCCAACAGAAAACCTTGATGCAAGACAAAAATAGAGGGGGCATCTCCCTACAAGACATAGCAACAAAGATCCAGGCACTCAGGATCAAATATATAGGACAAATCATCCAACAGCCACACAAACATACTCTAGCCCACTACTACGTTGGGCTGAGGCTTCTTAAACTGTGTAAATTAAACAATATACACCCCCATCACTTTGGCACTATACCGCTCTTCTACAGACAATGCATACAAAGTGTAACTGGGAATGAACGTTTAATACGCATGAAAACATCATGCATATACAAACATCTGGTCAGGAAACAGGAGCCTCCATTACAGTGCAGAATAAAGAGAGGATACAAATACTTCATCACCGACTACACACAATCATTTCAAAACCTACACAAGAAAGGAATCACGCCAAGTGCACGAGAGATAACATACAGACTATTGTTCAACATGACACCGACCACACAAGGGATCGCCCACAGATTCCACAGACTGATCAGATGTAAACTATGTAGAATGAACACACAAGAAACGGAAGAACACATTTTCTTTCAGTGCAGAACCGTTTCTTTAGCCTTAGAATTTTTGACTCAAGAGATAGCAACAAGAACAGCAGAGAAAGTAGACATATACAGAGCAATAATGTTAAACACCATTCCTCGAACAGAAACAAACAGCCATACGCAGTGTATCATCCTCCTAGCTGAGTTTAGGTATGTTGTTTGGTCATGTAGGAATAGGGCCACATTTGAAAATAGAATTTTTACAAAAGAACTTCTCCTGTACATTTTCAAACAAAAATTGTTACAGCTTTCAGCCAGTTTCTAGTGTTTTTTTTTTTTGCAACCCCCCCCCCCCCCCCCACAACCCCACTTTTGTGTTTAAATGTTAACTTCAGATGTACATACCATACGATTACCACATGTTTTCGTTCAAGCCCGCCTTTTCAATATTTCAGTCCACGGGCAGGCATTCCTAACTCATGTTCTTTAACAGTGCCTTTGTTAACCCGACCATAACCTTCCACTGCGGTGACCCCAATACGAGTGACTCGAGCGCATATTTATTTCTGTGTACACCCCGTGGGTGAAAGAGAAGGCTTTAGCCGAATACAAGCACTGTCCATCACTAGAGAGAAAGTTAACGAAGAGAGTGAGAGAGAGTGAGAAAGGGTCCTGATAGTAGGTGAGAGGATGTGTGTGTGGTTATACTATACTATACACCTTTGTTGTAACGTTTTATGTACAAAGCATTCGCGTTATCATACTCCATGCTGTCACCTCACGGTTTGTAAAGCCCACCATCTCATTATTTCATTCCACGGGCAATCATCCTCAACTCACGTCACATGTACATGCTTCGTTATTGTTTATTTGAAAGTTTTTTTTTTTTTTGAAAGATTTGGAAAAAAAAGGAAAACAAAAAAAAAAAACAAACAAAAAAAAAAAAGAACGCAAAAAAAAAAAAAAATTTAAAAAAAAAAAAAATATATATAAAACAAAAAATAAAAACAAAAAAAAAATATAAAACACAAAAAAGAAGAAAAATAAAAATGACCTGGCTCGGTTGACTCGCTGTTGGTGGTTTTGGTGCTTGCTGAATTTGCATATAAAATATTACAAAAAAAAAAAAAAGATCAAAGTGGCTGAGGTCAAAGTGTCCTCTTAGCAGGTACCCTGATCAACATGCCCTTTGGTTAACAAAAGCGTCGTTATTTTTTAACTAAACGAGATGCCCGAGGCCTGCCCTGCACATTGTATGCCGGGGGTATGGTCCACATCTCGTTACGGGTGGACCCGGTTTGCAGTACCACCGGGTCACGGCCTGTTGTTTTCGTTGTCTTAAAAAAAAAAAAAAAAAATAAGGACATAACAACATGCCCTTTGGTTAACAAAAGCGTCGTTATTTTTTTAACTAAACGAGATGCCCGAGACCTGCCCTACACCTTGAATGCCGGGGGCATGGTCCACATCTCGTTACGGGTGGACCCGGTCTGCAGTACCACCGGGTCACGGCCTGTTGTTTTCGTTGTCTTAAAAAAAAAAAAAAATAAGGACATACTGGCGATACAGTGTTAGGCCTGTGTGTCCATGACCTTCAGCACATGAAAGTGTGATATGGTCAGTACCACGGCTGGTCACATTTACCTTCCATGATTTCTCTGGTACCCATTTTTAGAAGCTGGGTCGAGTCCAGGACCTTTTTCGGTGTGTACCAGAAATAAAATCCCACTGCTGGGACTGAACCCGGTACCACCAGATTAGTAAACAGAGCACCTGACCACTCAGCTGTCAAGAAGCAAGGAACAAAATGACAAAGATGATACTGACAAATAAGAGAATGTTCCTAAAACTGAGTAAAGGAGTATCACATTGTTCTTTAGAACCAGTATTGCTATATGACTGTGAAACATTCACAATAAACAGATGACAAAGAAACTGGTAAGCAACAGAGATGCAGTTCTGGAGAGTTGTTGAAAAAATCCTTTTACAGCCAGAAAAACAAATGAAGAGATCATCAGAGAAATTTCAAAACAATGAAAACTGTAAGAAAAAAAAAATCGAAGTTTCTTGAGGAAGAACTTGGTAACGACTGGAAAATTCAAGGGAAAAATAGGAGAGGGAGGGATCAAGAAAGAAATTATGTAACTGTTGAAAAACAAATATTACCTATCCATATTCACTTAGATTTTTCCACATCATTTGATTATCTTAGTTTGTTCAGCTCTCTTTTACTTTGCTTTTATTTAATTTCTGCTTGTTATTTGAACTTCATAAAAGAAATATTTTTTTTTTAAAATGACCTAATGATCAGCCTAAATGAATTATTTTTTGCAATGTGACTTATAATAATAATTTTTTTCTTAATCTAAGTTTCTTGTGCACGAAAACTTTATCAAAGTTTGTATAAAAATATTCAACATATGACATAAAGTGCTAATGCAGAGACAATGAAAAAAATGTTAAAAACAAATTATCTGGTTTGAATATATCTTAGTGATAAAGAAGGTAAATGGGACTGCAAAATGAGGTTTTCATAGCAAGAATGCTGAAGAAGGAATGGCAGCTTTCTTAAACAGGTAAAGCACAAAGGGCTGACGTTCACTGAATCAGAAAAATGCAGTCACTTTGGAAAGCATTTTGGCATAAGATAAATAAGAAAATGGACAGAGGAAGTAATTATGTGTTTAATTTGTCAAAGCCCTATATGAGCAGGGACATAGTAACTATTCTGAGGTGTTGTTGTCAGTAGTTATAGTGTCAGGCTCCTGGTGGTGATAGAAAACTGAAAAAAAGAGAGAACAATTTTAATATCTTAAAGGTCTGACCAGGTGGAATGGGAAAGGGAAGACAACTGAACTGATTGCAAACACCAGGGACCTCACCGAATGGAGAAGTTGGATCATCAACATCTGCTGGCATGGCATATAAGCACTTAAATAAAATGTCTTTACTATGCTTGATTTTATGCATATGGGCATGAACATTCTTTATTATATTTCTGTTTTTTTGTACATGGATGAATATCAGTGAAATTATTTCCACGTTTTATGTTAATTACATATAGTGAAACTAGAATGATAATAGATTAGAAGATCTTGCAAATGACTATTTTCATACTTACATCTTACATCCTTCCCGTGCTGTTAAATGTCACATAGTTGTTTGCCAAGTTTTCCTGTTCTCGGTGAGTCTTTCAACTTCATCAAGGGATGTTATGCCCATTAAACTGGCTTCTCTTAACAATGTCTTCTTTAGACTTTCACGTGGTCGACCTCTTTTTCTTCAGCCTGTTGTGCTCCACTTGATAGCTTGTTTTGATATTCTCTGATTGCTTCGTCTCATCATATGGAATATATATGTCCATCTTCTTCTTCTGATCACCTATGAGACAAATTGTTCTTTGCTCATCTGTCTTATCTCTGCATTGTTCTTGAATTCATTCCACTTTATACCAAGTATTTTCCTTAGACATTTGTTTTCAAAAGTCTAATTTCTTGTTTATTTCTTTAGTTGATTTCCAGCTTTAGCATGCATAAATGAGGGTGGATATTACATTTGAAATGAATAATCTTAACTTGGTTTTTGTGCTTATAACTTTTGATGTTCTCAAGATTTTTGAAGGACGACGCTGCTTTTGCAATTCTAATTCTAGCTTTCTCCCTGGTGTCACCATCCTGGTCTATGTAGCTACCAAGGTATGCAAATTGGTTTACTTCATCAACAACTGTTCCTTCTACATATATTTTTCCTTCTTAATTAATGAGAAGTTTCATTATTTTTGTTTTGTCTTTGTTAATTTCAAAACCTATTTTGCTAGCCAAGGAAGACAGGAAATCTGTTTTTTCCTGCATCAATTTCACTTTGTCACTGATAAGAGTTATGTCATCTCCAAAATCAAGATCTTCTATTTGGGTCCTTTGTACCCAGTCAATGCTGGTTTTACCTGTACAGCATCTTTTCATTATAAAGTCTGTGGCAATTCTAAAAAGCATTGGAGATAATATACATCCTTGTTTCACGCCTGTTTCAGTCTGAAACCATTTGCTCATTCCTTCTTCTGTGTTAACTGCACAAACATATCCATTGTAGAGATCTCTAATGAAGTTGACAATTTTAGATGGTATTCTATAAAAACTTAAAATTCTCTACAATGATTCTCTGTGCATGCTATCAAATGCTTTTCAAAGTCTATGAAGTTCAGGATTAATGGTTTCTGCTTTTCAGTATGTTCTTCAAGTATTCTTAAAGATCTGGTAGAGACAGCTTCTCCCTTTTTGAAATCCTGCCTGTTCTTCTCTCATTGTAGTATCCACTACATCCTTAATTCTATTCAGAATCACTTTACAAAACACCTTTGACATACCTGATAGTAAGGTTACACCCCTCCAGTTATTGCAGTCACTGAGGCTGCCTTTTTGGGGTATTTTAACAATGATTCCTTTTTTCCATTTAGAAGGGACCTTTTCTTCTTTCCAAATTTTATTAAACATTCTCTGTAGTTGGCTCATGTTGTCACTGTTAATAGCTTTTAACATTTCGACTGTTATTTCATCTTCACCTGCAGCTTTGTTGTTAGCCATTAGATTCACTGCCGTTTCAGTTTCATTCAGTGTAACTTCATCTAAGCTGACATTTAGTTGTGGGATTGGTAAATCAGTTTCAAGATTTATTAATTCATTTGGGTGTGGTTAATAAAGTATTTGTTGGAAGTGTTCGGCTTAATGTTATTAGGTTGCCTGGTTTGCTGAAGACTGGTCTTTCTCTGATGGTAATAGTACCTGTTAGCTTCTTCTGTATGTTATATAGAGTTTTGCTGTCTTCTGCTTTTGCTACATTTTCTGCTTCTTTTGCCACATTGTCTATATATTCTCTTTTGTCTCTTCTTGCTGAACTTTTTACTTTATTGTCTAATTCTTTGTGTGTTGTTTTTGCCAAAACTTTTCCAAGATCTGAATTAGCCATTCAACATGGCTAATTTGGCTGCTCTTCTTTCATGTATGTATTTCCATGTGTTATCTGATGTCCATGTTTTTCTACTTGTTGACTGCAGTCCAGCACTTGCTTTTGCTGCTGTTATTATGACTGTGCTGTATGAATTCCATAATTCATCTATATCTGTCTCATCTACCTCTTTGAGTGCTGCAAAATGTTTGGTAAGTTTCAGACTGAAATTACTGTTGGTATTTTTTTCTTGTAGGCTATGACTGTTTATCTTTCTGAGTACTGATTTCTTGTGCTGGCTTTTTCAGTAAGTCTTATCTTCCCTATACACAGGTTGTAATCACTGTTGGCATCTGCACCCCTATATGCTCTTACATCTTTCAGAGATGTTCTGAATTGTTTTCTAATACAAAAATGATCTATCTGGTTTCTGGTTCTGTCATTTAGAGATATCCATGTTGTTTTATGTATTTCATTGTGTGGAAATATTGTTCCCTCCAATGACTATGCCCTCTGTTAGACATATTTCAATTAATCTTTCTCCATTCTGATTTATTGTAACATTTCCCTCTTTCATTACTTTTTCCACATCGGTGTTATCAGGTAGAAAAACTACCTTGGTGTTGAAGTCTCCCATGACAATTAAGATGTCATGTTTATGTAGTTTGTTGATAAGTTCTACTTGTAGTTGGTAATATAAATTGTCTTTTATTTCATCATCTGTATCGTTCGTAGGTGCATAGCATTGTATGATTGTCATTCTTCCGTGACTTTATTTTGTATCGTGCTCTTATCATATGACTGTTCACTTGTTCCCATTCTGTAAGGCTCTTTGCTGCCACAGATGACATAATTATACCAACTCCTTCTTGGTATTTCCCATTGCCTCTTCTGGAATATATTATTAACTTATGGTTTTCCGCCATTCTTTTCCTTGCTTCTGGCCATCGCATTTCACTGATGCCCGACACATCCAGGTGATATCTATCCATTTCTTTTATTACCTGAGCAGTTTTTGTTGTTGTGGCCATTGTTCTTACATTCCAAAATCCAATTTTTATTTATTTTTTTTCATACTGACATTGGTAAAATCAGGATACATTACTTTCTGCTTTCAGGTAAACTAGTGGGTCATTTGTTTACAATTATAGACATCACAATGAATGAAATGGATCAGCATATCATTAGCCTGTGCTCTGCAGGGATATTTCGTGTCTGGGATATCCACACTCTCACATGTCTTCAGGTAATGATGTGTATATCATCAAGAATTTACAGCATCTTACCATGCAGTTGAATATGTCATAAATTTTTCTCCTGTTTTTTGTTTTATGTAACTCAGTTAAATCTTATGTTGAAGCTTCAACATTTGTTTCTTAAATATGTGCCATGCTGAATACTATTAGCAATTCTGCTTCTCCATTTTGTGCAGTTATTGATGTTTTTAATCAGTTCAGATAGTTAATATTCTTTTTTCCATGCCATATGATTAGCACATAGAGATATTTTCCTCTTGGCTTCCCTTTCTATTGACTGATCATTTATAAAATTCAACCTTCATAATGGCAGGACATGAATATTACTGAAAATGAAATTTTCAGGTGTTTGCAGGCAATGATATGAGACCAGGACAGACACATATTAATTCTATGGTCTTTGACAACATATATGACAGATTATTAACAGGTGAGAGAGATAGATTAAAATTAATCTGTTAATTTCGATTTTAAAAGCTATTTTTAGTGATTGTTTGCTATCTTATATCTGTTTCAGTTATATTCTCATTTTGTAGAAAAAGTAGTTTAAAGTACGGTTTGATTGTTCTATTTTTGACAGGTTTTCTATAAATTTTAGTTTTGAATGAATCTAATAATGCAAGTTTATTTCGTGCTGATAAATCAGAGTGTGGAGTGTATGGACAAGAGATAAGTTTATTATTTATTTATGTAATCATTTACTTCTATCTCTGTTCAGAAAGTAAAACAAAAAAAAAAAAGAATCTGTGGAGAGGAACAGACAGAACCACAAAAATAAGATTTTTAAGGGCATGCATCTTTCCCATTGCAACATATGCCTGTGAGACCTGGACACTTAACAAAACAGCTGAAAAACACATAAATGCCTTTGAATGTAAATGCTACAGAAGAGTTCTTCAAATATCATGGACACAAAAAAGAACAAATATATCCATACTACAAGAACTTAATATAGAAGAAGGCTGGCTAGTAAAGAGGATTAAAGAGAGACAACTTAAATATTTTGTACACATTAAACGTCATCCTAATTGCTATGGGGGACTTCAATGCTAAGGTAGGGAAGGATAATACCGACGTTGAAAAAGTGATGGGGAAAGAAGGAATTGACATGGTTAATCAGAATGGAGAAAGATTAATTGAAATATGTTTAACAGAGGGCATGGTCATTGGAGGCACAATATTCCCACACAAAGAGATACATAAAACAACATGGATATCTCCAGATGATAGAACTAGAAACCAGATAGACCATTTTTGTATTAGAAAGCAATACAGAACATCTCTCATGGATGTAAGGGCTTATAGGGGTGCAGATGTCAACAGTGATCACAACCTGTGCATAGGGAAAATAAAACTAAAATTGAAAAGTCAACACAAGAAATCAGTACACAGAAAGATAAACATCCACAGCCTACAAGAAGAAAATACTAACATTAATTTCAATCAGGAACTTGCCAATCATTCCAAAACACCCAGTGAAGTTGAGGAGATAGGTATAGATGAGTTATGGAATTCTTACAGCACAGCCATAATCACAGCAGCAAAAGTAAGCGCTGGATTGGAAAAACCAAATAGAAAAGCATGGATATCAGATAAAACATGGAAGTATATACATGAAAGACGAGCAGTCAAATTAAACATGTTGAATGCAAAAGCAGATCATGAAAGAGATTCGGCAAAAGCAAAATACAAAGACATAGACAAGAAAGTAAAAAGTTCAGCTAGAAGGGATAAAAGAGAATACATAGACAATATGGCGAAAGAGGCAGAAAAAGCAGCAAAAACAGGAGACAGCAAAACTTTATATAACATACAAAAAGGCTAACAGGTACTATTACATCTAAAGAAAGACCAATCCTTAGCAAAACTGGAACACTATTAACATCAAATAAAGACCAAAAGCAAAGATGGGCTGAACACTTCCAAGAAATACTCAATCGACCACACCCAAAAGAATTGTTAAACCTTGAAACTGACTTACCAGCCCCACAACTAAATGTCAATCTAGATGAAATTGAATTGCATGAAATTGAAACAGCAGTGAATTTAATGGCTAACAACAAAGCTGCAGGTGAAGATGAAATAACAGCCGAGATGCTAAAAGCTATCAATAGTGACAACATGAGACAACTACAGAGAATGTTTAACAAGATTTGGAAAGAAGAAAAGGTCCCTTCTAATTGGAAGAAGGGAATCATTGTGAAAATACCAAAAAAGGGCAACCTTAGTGACTGTAACAACTGGAGAGGAGTAACCTTAATATCAGTTGTGTCAAAAGTATTTTGCAAGGTCATTTTGAATAGACTCAAAGATATAGTGGATACTGCAATGAGAGAAGAACAAGCAGGATTTCGAAAAGGGAGAAGCTGTCTCGACCAGATCTTTACTCTCAGAATAATACTTGAAGAACATATTGAAAAGCAGAAACCATTAATACTGAATTTCATAGATTTTAAGAAGGCATTTGATAGCATACACAGAGATTCATTATGGAGAATTTTATGTCTATATGGAATACCATCTAAAATTGTCAACATCATTAAGGACTTATACAATGGATATGGTTGTGCAGTCAAGACAGAAGAAGGGATGAGTGAATGGTTCCAGATTGAAACAGGCGTGAAACAAGGATGTATACTGTCTCCTTTACTTTTTGGGATTACAATAGACTTCATAATGAAAAAATGCTGCACAGGTAACACAGGTATTGACTGGGTACATGGGACCCAACTAGAAGATCTTGATTTTGCTGATGACATAACTCTTATCAGTAATAATGTGAATTCCATGCAAGAAAAAACAGATAGCCTATCTTCACTGGCTAGCAAAATAGGACTTGAAATTAACAAGGACAAAACAAAAATAATGAAAATTCCCATCAATCAAAATGGAAAAATACACATAGAAGGGACAGATATTGAAGAAGTCAATCAATTTGCATACCTTGGCAGCTACATAGACCAGGATGGTGACACTAGAAAGGAAGTTAGGATCAGAATTGCAAAAGCAGCATCAATCTTCAAGAATCTTGAGAACATATGGAATTCAAAAGTTATAAGCACAAAAACCAAGTTAAGACTATTCAATTCAAATGTAATATCCACCCTCATTTATGCATGCGAAAGCTGGAAAACAACTAAAGAAATAGAAAAGAAATTAGACTCTTTTGAAAACAAATGCCTAAGGAAAATACTCGGCATCAAGTGGAATGAATTCAAGAACAATGCAGAGATAAGACAGATGACTGAACAACAACCAGTCTCACGGGTGATCAGGAAAAGGAGATGGACATATGTTGGCCACTTGATGAGAAGAAATGATCAGAGAATCCCAAAACAAGCTATCAAGTGGAACACAACAGGCCGAAGAAAAAGGGGCAGACCGCGTGAAACTCTGAAGAGAACATTATTAAGAGAGGCCAAGTTAACAGGCATAAAATCCTTTGATGAGGTTGAAAGACTCGCCGAAGACAGGAAAAATTGGCGAACTACTTTGCGAGCCCTATGTGACGTCTAACGGCACGGGAAGGATATAAGATATAAGAAACGTCATGATAATCTAGAGAAAACAGTCTTGGAAGGGTACATAATGGGAAAAAGAAAGAGAGGAAGACCAAGGTGAAGATGGCTGCAAGACATCGTTGATAATCTGCAAATGGATGCATCAACAGCAGGCCATCTTGCTTACAACCGAGAGGCCTACAGGAGTGCTGTTAGGGAGGCAAAGTTCCACAAGGGACATGTAAATGAATGAATGAATGAATGAATCATTTACTTGTGTCTTCATGATTAATAAATGCTGAATGATTGTGACTGAGTGAAAGCTGTATGATGAAGGGCAGAATGTTAGATGGGCCTGTGTGCCAATTCTTAACCCTTTGAAAATAAAGTATGTTTGTTTGTTTGTTCGTTCGTTCGTAGACAAACTTTAAGAAATTTTTTCCCAGACTTTTGCTTAAGTTTTATTTATGTATTTATTATGAATACTGTATATAATGGCATTCAAACATAACAAGTCTCTACTGGGAACAAGCACCATCAACAAACATACCCATTAAGAGGGGAATCAGGCAAGGATGTGTTCTGTCTACATATCCAGTGAGCCTATACATGGAGAACATGTTCATATATTCAGAAGAACTACCAGGACTGAACATAGAAATATAAGAATTTAAGGTATACAGATGATACAGTTCATCTAGAAAAGAATCCACATAAACTACAGAAATTTCTAGATAAGATAAACAGCATAAGCCAAGAATGAGGACTAGCAGCGATAAATATCAAAAAGACCAATGGTCTTTCACCAGGAAAGATCAAAAGCTACACATAGCTATAATCATAAATTATGAAAAAAACTGGAACAAGTGACAAGCTACAGCTGTGTAATGCAAATACTAACTAAGAATGGACATTTGAAATGGAAATAAAGAGATCAACAGGAATGACAAGACACACATTCAACACCTTAAGGACAAGCTGTTATTCGTGAATATGTCTCACTCAGTCATTTGCATGTCCCTTGCAGAACTTTACCTCCCTCACAGCTCTTTTATAGACCTCTCCATTGTAAGCAAGATGTCCTACTGCTGATGTGTCCATTCGCAGATCATCAGTGACATCTTACAGCCATCTTTGCCTTGGTCTTCCTCTCTTTCTTTTTCCCATTATGTACCTTTCCAAGACTGTCTTCTCTAAATTATCATGACATTTAATATGTCCAAAATATTTAAGTTTTCTCTCTTTAATCTTCCTTACTAGCCTACTTTCTTCAGTATTAAGTTCTTGTAGTATGGATATATTTGTTCATTTTTGTGTCCATGATATTTGAAGGACTCTTCTGTAGCATTTACATTCAAAGGTATTTATGTGTTTCTCAGCTGTTTTGTTAAGTGTCCAGGTCTCACAGGCATATGTTGCAATGGGAAAGATGCATGCCCTTAAAAATCTTATTTTTGTGGTTCTGTCTGTTCCTCTCCATAGATTTTTTAGGTGTTTTATTTTTTGAAGAGCAATAGATGTCCTCCTTTTAATTTCCCTCATTGTATCTCCATTATTAGTTAATAATGATCCAAGATATTCAAAACTCTCCACCTCTTCCAATTTTTCCTCATTGATATATATTTCAGCTGCTTTATTTGTTTTATCAGTTGTCATCAATTTAGTTTTCTTTGCATTAAAATAAAGGTTTTGCTCTTCACTTCTTTTGAATCTGTTTATAAAAACAAAAATGAGATTTGTAAAATACTGTATCTATTCTGTACTATTGTATGGAACAGAAACATGGACTCTAAGTAAAGAGTGAGAGAGGATGATTAATGCAGTATAAATATGGATCTGCAGGAAAATAGGTCATATGCAATGATGAATGAAAAGAACAAATGTACAAGTAATAGAACAACTACATGTGCAGAGTGAACTTCTCAAAGAAATAAGGATCAAGAAAACAAAATACTTTGGCCATTACACAATAATATACTGAAAATCATACTAGAAGGAATAATTTTTGGATATAAGTATGTATAAAACTAAATATACAGATGCGTGCAAAGCCTCTGCAGTAAAATTGTGATAACAAAAAGTTAAAGACTACTTAAAATATAAGTAGAAACAGCTTTATTAATCAGTGAGTACACAGCTGTAATGTTTTGATTTGCACCTTAATCATTCAAAAAACATAAAGGCTAAAGAAATAAGACAAGAAAAGAAAATATAAATTCACATCAGTGATTTATAACATATAAGAAAGAAAAAAAAATAATATGAAAAAAAGGAGCACTTAGTATAACTCGCATTTTGAAACATTTCAGATTAACAAGAAACATTTAAACTCATAATATCTTCACTTCTTACTATATAAATACTTACAAAAGATTAAAATTTATCTTTGTTGTTTAAAATGTATTTGTGTTGTTAGGTTCTAATGTGATTGAGGCATGGCCTTTAACCAGGACAGTTCAGGAGGTCATGCAAGTCCCACATACACATGACAGAGCAATAGTTCAGGTAATGTTCAATTTTTTCCTTTTTTTTTTTTTGGGCATCTTCACATTGAAATATTCATGGTGCTATTCATTTTCATTTGTGCAGATGTGTTGTTTTTATTCTCTTCCTTTTCATTTCTTATATTTTCTTCACTTTAGTTATTGATATCATCTTTCTCTATTCTATATTCTTAAGTTATTTTTTTTTAATTTCTTTTTTCTTTTCCTATCATATTCTTATTTCTGTAATATTAAATTTTTCTGAATTTATTTCCCCTCACATCTCTCTGTTTCTTTCATTTTAGAAAATTATATCTTTCATTATCTTACATCTTACATCTTTCTCATGCCACTAAATGTCACATAGGGCTTGCATGGTAGCTTGCCAAGATTTCCTGTTTTTGGCAAGCTTTTTCAGCCTCATCAAGAGATGTTATTCCTACTAAATCAGCCTCTCTTAACAATGTCCTATCTAGAGTTTCACATGGTCGACCTCTTTTTCTTCAGCCTGTTGTGCTCCACTTGATAGCTTGTTTTGGGATTCTCTGTTTTTTTTTTTTTCTCATCACATGGCCTACATATGTCCATCTTCTTTTTCTGATCACCCATGAGACAGGTTGTTGTTTGCTCATCTGTCTTATCTCTGTTTTTGTTTTTGAATTCATTCCACTTTATATCAAGTATTTTCCTTAGGCATTTGTTTTCAAAAAAGTCTAATTTGTTGTCTAATGTTTTAGTTGTTTTCCAGCTTTCATATGCATAAATGAGGGTGGATATTATATTTGAGTTGAATAATCTAAACTTGGTTTTTCATTATCTGCATACACAATAAATTCCGAGACGGAGTGGGCATTATTATGTCAAATGTAGCTGCAAAGAGCCTTGTAGAATGGGAACCAGTGAACAGTCGTATAATAAGAGCACGATACAACCTACGACACGGAAGAATGACAATAATACAGTGTTATGCACCCACGAATGATGCAGATGATGATGTGAAAGACGACTTTTATCACCAACTACAACAAATCATCAACAAAGTCCCTAAACACGACATCCTAATTGCTATGGGGGACTTCAATGCTAAGGTAGGGAAGGATAATACCGACGTTGAAAAAGTGATGGGGAAAGAAGGAATTGACATGGTTAATCAGAATGGAGAAAGATTAATTGAAATATGTTTAACAGAGGGCATGGTCATTGGAGGCACAATATTCCCACACAAAGAGATACATAAAACAACATGGATATCTCCAGATGATAGAACTAGAAACCAGATAGACCATTTTTGTATTAGAAAGCAATACAGAACATCTCTCATGGATGTAAGGGCTTATAGGGGTGCAGATGTCAACAGTGATCACAACCTGTGCATAGGGAAAATAAAACTAAAATTGAAAAGTCAACACAAGAAATCAGTACACAGAAAGATAAACATCCACAGCCTACAAGAAGAAAATACTAACATTAATTTCAATCAGGAACTTGCCAATCATTCCAAAACACCCAGTGAAGTTGAGGAGATAGGTATAGATGAGTTATGGAATTCTTACAGCACAGCCATAATCACAGCAGCAAAAGTAAGCGCTGGATTGGAAAAACCAAATAGAAAAGCATGGATATCAGATAAAACATGGAAGTATATACATGAAAGACGAGCAGTCAAATTAAACATGTTGAATGCAAAAGCAGATCATGAAAGAGATTCGGCAAAAGCAAAATACAAAGACATAGACAAGAAAGTAAAAAGTTCAGCTAGAAGGGATAAAAGAGAATACATAGACAATATGGCGAAAGAGGCAGAAAAAGCAGCAAAAACAGGAGACAGCAAAACTTTATATAACATACAAAAAGGCTAACAGGTACTATTACATCTAAAGAAAGACCAATCCTTAGCAAAACTGGAACACTCTTAACATCAAATAAAGACCAAAAGCAAAGATGGGCTGAACACTTCCAAGAAATACTCAATCGACCACACCCAAAAGAATTGTTAAACCTTGAAACTGACTTACCAGCCCCACAACTAAATGTCAGTCTAGATGAAATTGAATTGCATGAAATTGAAACAGCAGTGAATTTAATGGCTAACAACAAAGCTGCAGGTGAAGATGAAATAACAGCCGAGATGCTAAAAGCTATCAATAGTGACAACATGAGACAACTACAGAGAATGTTTAACAAGATTTGGAAAGAAGAAAAGGTCCCTTCTAATTGGAAGAAGGGAATCATTGTGAAAATACCAAAAAAGGGCAACCTTAGTGACTGTAACAACTGGAGAGGAGTAACCTTAATATCAGTTGTGTCAAAAGTATTTTGCAAGGTCATTTTGAATAGACTCAAAGATATAGTGGATACTGCAATGAGAGAAGAACAAGCAGGATTTCGAAAAGGGAGAAGCTGTCTCGACCAGATCTTTACTCTCAGAATAATACTTGAAGAACATATTGAAAAGCAGAAACCATTAATACTGAATTTCATAGATTTTAAGAAGGCATTTGATAGCATACACAGAGATTCATTATGGAGAATTTTATGTCTATATGGAATACCATCTAAAATTGTCAACATCATTAAGGACTTATACAATGGATATGGTTGTGCAGTCAAGACAGAAGAAGGGATGAGTGAATGGTTCCAGATTGAAACAGGCGTGAAACAAGGATGTATACTGTCTCCTTTACTTTTTGGGATTACAATAGACTTCATAATGAAAAAATGCTGCACAGGTAACACAGGTATTGACTGGGTACATGGGACCCAACTAGAAGATCTTGATTTTGCTGATGACATAACTCTTATCAGTAATAATGTGAATTCCATGCAAGAAAAAACAGATAGCCTATCTTCACTGGCTAGCAAAATAGGACTTGAAATTAACAAGGACAAAACAAAAATAATGAAAATTCCCATCAATCAAAATGGAAAAATACACATAGAAGGGACAGATATTGAAGAAGTCAATCAATTTGCATACCTTGGCAGCTACATAGACCAGGATGGTGACACTAGAAAGGAAGTTAGGATCAGAATTGCAAAAGCAGCATCAATCTTCAAGAATCTTGAGAACATATGGAATTCAAAAGTTATAAGCACAAAAACCAAGTTAAGACTATTCAATTCAAATGTAATATCCACCCTCATTTACGCATGCGAAAGCTGGAAAACAACTAAAGAAATAGAAAAGAAATTAGACTCTTTTGAAAACAAATGCCTAAGGAAAATACTCGGCATCAAGTGGAATGAATTCAAGAACAATGCAGAGATAAGACAGATGACTGAACAACAACCAGTCTCACGGGTGATCAGGAAAAGGAGATGGACATATGTTGGCCACTTGATGAGAAGAAATGAGCAGAGAATCCCAAAACAAGCTATCAAGTGGAACACAACAGGCCGAAGAAAAAGGGGCAGACCGCGTGAAACTCTGAAGAGAACATTATTAAGAGAGGCCAAGTTAACAGGCATAAAATCCTTTGATGAGGTTGAAAGACTCGCCGAAGACAGGAAAAATTGGCGAACTACTTTGCGAGCCCTATGTGACGTCTAACGGCACGGGAAGGATATAAGATATAAGATATAAGATACACTTATTTCAATTTCGTTCTGCATGATAATGAATTATTCAACCTGACATCATTGTTTCAGGATCATCATGGTGCTGGTTACAAAGAGCTTAAGTTTATGGTTACTGAGAGATCCCACAGCAGTAGTAGCAACTCTGAATCTGAAATGATAAGAACAAACTGCAGCATTAATACCTTGTCTAGATCTGTTCATATTTAGATTTTAGTTTTCTTTTTTTTCAATAGGTGGTATTCAGTAAGGAGTTAAATCAAGTTGTGTCAGTGTGCACAGAATCTGTCATTAAGGTAAATTATATTTATTATAATTATATTATTTTAATTACTCTGAAGATCAAAGTGCGTTATAAAAGTATATGAAAGGCATTTACTTAGTTCAGTCTCTGACAGTAAACACTTCTTCATCGTCACTGATGAAGCATAAATTATTATAATGCTCCTCAGTTTCCTGTTATTGCCATCTGTCAACCTTATTGTTGTTTTTTTTTTTTTTACCCCATTAATGCCATATTGCCAGATTGTCTAGTTTTTTAAATTTCTTTTGTCTTTTGTGATACTTTTTTCTGTTTTAATAGAGCTTACAGTATTAATCACACTGAAAGTGAAATATTGTTTTGTAGTTATTGCCGAATGGATGCAACAGCAGCAGGCCATCTTGCTCACAACCGAGAGGCCTACAGGAGTGCTGTTTGGGAGGCAAAGTTCCGCAAGGGACATGCAAATGAATGAATGAATGAATGAGTTATTGCCGATATTTTATGTTATTTTATTCTTAATGTTGCTTTTTTATGATTACTTTAAATAATAATGGATAAGCAAGGACTGTCCTAACTACTTGGAGAAGACAAAATATAACAGCGATCAGAGAAAAGGGATACACATTAAGTATACAGCAAATCCAAGAACTGTGATGACTGGAGAGACTTTATCATGGCTTGTACTCCCTATTCAAGAACAATGCAGAGATAAGACAGATGAGCATAAAACAACCTGTCTCATGTGTGATCAGAAAAAGGAGATGGACATATGTCGGTCATGTGATGAGAAGAAACAGCCAGAGAATCCCAAAACAAGCTATCAAGTTGGACACAACAGACCAAAGAAAAAGAGGTTGACCACTTGAAAGAGGACATTGTTAAGAGAGGCCAGTTTAGTAGGCATAAAATCTCTTGATGAGGTTGAAAAACTTGCTGAAAATAGGAAAGCTTAGCGAACTAACATGCAAGCCCTATGTGACGTTTAATGGCAGAGGAAGGGATGTAAGATGTAAGATGTAAGATACTCCTTAGCAGAGTGAGGGTGATGATGATAATGGAGAGCTGTCCTAGAACATAACATTTTCAAATTTTCAAATGACAGTAGCTCAGACTGTGTAAAGGATTTACATATACCGTGAAACATGTTAGTTCTGGTGAACTTTATATTTAAGTAATTGCCTATTCAATTAATTTATGTCCCTGGTTGACTCCAAAATCTTTTGTAAAAACACTTAACTGTGAAACAATTAATGAACCTTTGTTATTTATAAACCAACCCGGTGCTACTTTGTATTCTTTAAGTCAAAAATATGCAATAATATGAGTCATTGTGTTAGGTATGGGAGATGGAGACAGGCAAGCTGGTGTATTCTGTGTCAGATGCCCATGGACTGAACGTAGAGGTTACAGCATTGACTTTGGATACATCTGGTTACAGGATTGCCAGTGGAGCCCTGAATGGTAAGGGAGGAATCTAATTTTTTGATCATCCTCATTCAGCTTTCCGAGCCATTGCGACTCATCGTGCAGACAAGACTTGTCTCCATTTCTGTCTGTTTTTTTGATAATCATTTCTTTTTTCTTTTTTTTTTTTTTTTATCTTCAGTTTCATTCACACACTTCACAGTTTAATAAGGCAAGATGTCTGAAAAATAACTCTAGAGCTTATATGTTTCTTTTATCTATTATATAAAATTGCATGTTTGCATGAACTATCGATGTCAGTTGCATCTAGATTTATCATTCACCTCTTTTTTGACATTTCATTTTGAAGTTCCTTTTGACCGTTTGAGTGGCGAACTGGTTAGTGCACTAGTCTCTAATGGTGAAGGTCAGGGGTTTCGAATCTAGCCAGAGGCACCCCAGTCACCCAAATGTAGAAATGGGTACCTGACTTCTTCTGGAGTTGGTGAAGGAAAGGCGCCCAGGCGTCATACTGACCATGTCACCCTCTAGTGTGCTGACAGGTCAAGGAAAATATGGGCACTAACACCATATCACTGTGTGCCTCTAAGGCATGACAGGATTACTTTTACCTTTACCTTAAGTAGAATTTTTCAGCCTGGTTAGCTGGTTAGGCATTTGATTTACTAATCCAGTGGTACTGTGTTCAGTCCCCACATTGTGATTTTTTTCTGATACACACCCTAAAAAATGCCCCAGGGTTGACCCAGCGTCTAAAAATTGGTATCAGGGAAATCTGGGGGGGGGGGGGCATGCATGATATTGATCATATCACACTTTCAGGTGTTGAAGGTTGTGGAAAAATGGGCCTAACACCATATCCCCGTTATGCTTTAATCGCATGGAAGTGGGGATCTTACCTTACCTTTACCTAAGTAGAATTTTAAGATATTTGCTCACCTTTGCTAATGTATCAAAATGGGTTTGTCCGTGTGAATTACATAAAAATACAGCTTTATATAGTGTAGTTTAGGATTTCGCAGTCATTCCTGGGGCCATGTAATGAGAAGAGAGAAACTGGAAAACATCATGACAATGGGCAAAATTGAAAGCAGGAGAGGCAGAGGATGACTGAGGGAACAGATATCAGAATCCTGACACTGTGGCGTGGAAAGAAATCAGCAGCAGAGTTACTCAGAAATATCAAGGACTGAGATTTGAGAGTATGACCCCCACCCCCACCCCCCAGCCAGCTGGCATGGCATGTGATGATTTAAAATAGACATGTGTACATGAGAAACACATAAATGCCTTTGAATGTAAATACTACAGAAGAGTCCTTCAAATATCATGAACACAAAAAAAGAACAAATATATCCATACTACAAGAACTTAAGATTGAAGAAGATTGGCTTTACTAGCCGAGATTAAACAGAGAAAATATTTTTAACGTATTAAACGTCATGATAATTTAGAGAAGACCATCTTGGAAGGGTACATAATGGGAAAAAGAAAGAGAGGAAGACCAAGGCGAAGTTGGCTGCAAGACATTACATGATCTTCCAATGAGAGTCATCAGCAGCAGGGCATCTTGCTTACAACAGAGAAGCCTACAGGAGAGCTGTAAGGGAAGCAAAGTTCCGCAAGGAGTATGCGAATGACTGACTGACTGATTCTAGATTTGCTTTACAGTTGTGAAAAAACTGTGTATATAAATTTCCTAGTGACTTTTAGATAAAATATTTCGCATAATAATATTTTAAATTCAGCTAACACATGTAAGATTCATGTTTACATACACATGTAAGATTCATGATTAAAAACATAAGTGAGTAATGTTTATAAATGGATGTATATAATCCTCATTTGTTTCTTGTTCATCCACAAGGTTCTATCAAGGTGTGGGACTGTGGAACTGGACAGTTATTAAAGACAGCAGGAAATCAAAACTCATCTACTTACTTAAGTATCACAGGAATGGTGTATATAAAAAGACAACATGATTATTTCATTATTGCATGTGGCTACAATAGCAGATTAAGGATATATCAGGTATATAACTATTTACCTGAATATGATGTCTATTTTTGCAGTACATTTTTAGTATATTTACAAAAAAATATGTTTAACTACATGTTTTTAAACTGCAAAATGTTTTAAACTGTTAACTAATAATGGAGATACAATGAGGGAAATTAAAAGAAGGACATCTATCGCTCTTCAGAAAGTAAAACAACTAAAGAATCTGTGGAGAGGAACAGACAGAACTTCAAAAATAAGATTTTTGAGGGCATGCATCTTTCTCATCGCAATATATGCCTGTGAGACCTGGACACTTAACAAAACAGCTGAGAAACACATAAATGCTTTTGGATGTAAATGCTACAGAAGAGTTCTTCAAATATCATGGACACAAAAAAGAACAAATATATCCACACTACAAGAACTTAATATTGAATAAGGCTGGCTAGTAAAGAGGATTAAAGAGAGAAGGCTTAAATATTTTGGACACATTAAATGTCATGATAATCTAGAGAAGACCGTCTTCGAAGGGTACTCAGTAGGAAAAAGAAAGAGAGGAAGACCAAGGCGAAGATGGCTGCAAGAAATTGTTGAACAACAAACAAACAAAAAAATGTGAGTTTGGATGAGTAAATGAAAACGTAGAAAATTTGATTTTAAAAAAAAAAAAACCTTTCAAACTAGTGTTTCTCAGTGTGGGGGCATATGCCCCAAGGGGGGTGGGGGGGGGCGGAATTTAAATATTTGTGTGAGCAATTTGAATATTTTATTTATATTTTTTCATCAAATGGATGCATCAGCAACAGGGTATCTTGCTCACAACCAAGAGACCTACAGGAGTGCTACTAGGGAGGCAAAGTTCCGCAACGGACATGCAAATGAATGAATGAATGAATATGTTTTAAAAAGTATTGAATATTGAATTTTACATATTAAGAGGAACTTGTAAGCATGAAATTAAGAAAAATGATAAATTTACCGAGTTGAATGTTGTTTCAGCATTCAAACCACAAATCAAAAATCCCAGTTCATAGCACTCAGGTCATTATTAAGTAATTATTTATATTTCTGAGCACTTATTTTTACAGGATACTGGCAGTGGTAACAGTTTAGTTCTCCTCAGAGAGTTCTCAAGTTCACCTATAATTGTCCAAGAAAATAACAGCTGCAATCAGATGAGAATTCATGAATCAGTGGTACGTGATCTTGTTTCAAGTGACATTTTCTCCTCAACTGGCTCACTTGCCTTAATGGAACAGTCTGAGACATCACGTAATACTGAGGAAGAGGTCAGTCTAGTTTAAGAAACAATTGCCAGAATTTCATGTTATTTGCTTTTATTTCTAAATACTTTATTAAATATTTCATAAGTATAAATTTAACTTCATTATAAACTTCTTATATGGATTCAGTGATATTTTATTATGATTTGAATCATTATGAAAAGGGTAGTTACATTTCTACCAGTTCACATGCATGTAGGTGTGATTATAAAGTGAAGATGTTTGTTAATAAATCTGTGATTTACATTTAATGATTCCTTAAATTATTATTATTTCTACAGAAACAATGTCTACAAGACAATAAAATAACATGCGTGAGCTTGGCTACCTGTGATACTGCAGTAATTGGCTGCAGCAATGGAAACATTATTTTATGGTCTGTAGAGAAATCCTGTACTGAAAAAATGTGAGTTTGGATGAGTAAATGAAAATGTAGAAAATTTGATTTAAAAAAAAAACAACCTTTCAAACCAGTGTTTCTCAGTGTGGGGGCATATGCCCCAAGGGGGGGGGGGGGTGGGGGGGCAGAATTTAAATATTTGTGTGAGCAATTTGAATATTTTATTTATATTTTTTCAGAATTTGGTTGACTATTATAGTGTAGTGGGGGGGGGGGGAGAGGAGAAGCCACATCAAAATCTTTGAAGCAATGAGATGAGGCACGATAAAAAAAAAAGGTTGGGAAACACTGCTTTAAACCTAAATTTCACAAATACCCAACAGGAGAAATTTTCAGGCAGGGAAATTTTTCCATGAAATTGTTGTAGGCCTCATAAAGCATTAATAAGTGGTTTTGTACCAAATACTATTGTTAAAATACTAGTATCGCTGAGCCAGTCTGCTTAAGTAAAAATGTGAATGGAAGTCCCTATTTATAATAAATATAAATATAAATGTTTTATATCTAAACTCCTGAACTGCTATGTGCTCTATTATTAATACTTTGTGGTTAGTACAGGATGTAGACTGGTCACATACAATGAAATACATTACTTGGCACTAGATGTTTAGTGATAACATGTTGCTCCCTTGAATGCTGTGAAGTCATATCTGGTCTACTATAATCTTAAAATTGATCATGTGATTTGTTTCTGTGGTGTTTTGTAAAAATCTACCACAAGATACCTGCATATACAGAAAATGTGCTGCATCATATTCAGACATCATGAGCACAAATGCACTTTCAGCAGTGGAGCGAAAGTTATACTGAATTTGTTTTTTCCATTAAGAGCAGTTCAAAGAGAATTTTGATTCATTACAAAAGTTAAATGATATGATATTTTATGTGGAACCATTTTTAACAAAACAAGAAAAAAAATTAAATGTGTGAATTTATATCTTTGAAGTTGCAAAACACAAGGCTTCCGTGTGCTGTAAAAAAAAATTCGTTTTATGAATTCTTTCAGTCTTTTCACAGTTGAATTCTTTTGTCTTCCAATATCAGTTTCAGTCTAGTATTGCTTTTTTTTTGTCAGATTTATTTTACCTAAAGAGATGGAACATGAGAATCAAGAAAAGAGTAGAGATGATAGACGAGTCAATGATGTCAAGTTGCTGGCACATAAAGTAAACAAGCCAGACCCTGCACTTGTCAAGTAAGTTTCTGAAGAAAGCCAGGCCCTGCACTTGTCAAGTAAGTTTCTGAAGAAGGCCAGACCCTGCACTTGTCAAGTAAGTTTCTGAAGAAGGCCAGACCCTGCACTTGTCAAGTAAGTTTCCGAAGAAGGCCAGACCCTGCACTTGTCAAGTAAGTTTCTGAAGAAGGCCAGACCCTGCACTTGTCAAGTAAGTTTCTGAAGAAGGCCAGACCCTGCTCTTGTCAAGTAAGTTTGAGCCTGCACTTGTCAAGTAAGTTTGACCCTGCACTTGTCAAGTAAGTTTCTGAAGAAAGCCAGATCCTGCACTTGTCAAGTAAGTTTCTGAAGAAAATGAAATAAAAACTGCAGAGAATTAATGAATGTGCTAAAAGTAAAAGGAGTGGCAAATGAGTTAATTTAAATAGCGGATTAACTCTATCACTCCACAATAACACAGACAGTGTTGGTACATCTTACACACCTATGCAAATCATTGCTCGTAGCAATATTTAGGCGAAGTCTAAATAAAATGCAAAAGTAGTGCATTTGTAACCCAATCCATATTTTTAAATTAAAGAGTAATCTACTTCCAGTTTCCTTCTACCAAAATTTCTCCTGGCATTGCATGAAAATTAACAGAGGAGTGAAAGAGTGAAGCTGCATTTTTATGATGTCGATTTTTATGTACAATGATGATCAATGGTCCCATATTCAAGATTTCATTTCATCGTTATGGGAATTATTGATCATGAGTGATTCAAATGTTATTCAGTGAAAGACCCACATCAGTTGTTGCTTGTATTTGTATTACTCATCTAATTGCCTGCATAGCTGAACAAATTAGCTATGGAAGTTCGCAGTAAGTTTGCATTTAAAATGAAAGAGAATTGAAACCTTTTGTTACAGAAGGATGACAGAGGATAGAAAAGTTTCAGATCTGTTGATGGAATCAAAAAACAGCAATATATTGAGACGGTCACAGGGATCTGTTACAGAAAAGACCATGACATCTAAGGTATTTTATTTGAATGAAACTACAGAAACAAGTACATAGAATGCATAGTTACATTTTAGTACATTTTATACATTTCATGATAGAAAAGTCAAGCAAAAATAAAAGTGAGAAAAGCTCCAGAAATATATAATGTAAACGAGATTACAAAAGAACTCCATAGAAAACTTTCTGAGATCTAAAAAAGAAGTTACAGAAGAGAAACATTTTAGAACTGCATAATTGTATTACATTATATGCTGTGATGAATGGTGTTGGTGATCAAGCCTCCCCATCTTGTGTGATCCTCGGTGTTTCTGATCAGTTCAAATTCTTTTCTTTTTCTATTCTGCTTGGTCAGTCTGAAATAGTTCACTGTTCATAAATTAACTAATATATATATATATATATAATAAATGTATTTAGCATAGTGGAAATGGTCATGTTCTTTTAAAGATGGTAGCATTCTTGAAACATGGGCATAGTTGTCAGAAGAATAAATTTATTAAAATGAAGTGCTCTTTAGTATATGAGAAAATGTGGATGAATCTAGCATAAACTAGAACATACATGAGAATTTCTTCACAAATGCTGATGTTTTTTTTTTCAGACACTCACAGAAGACAGGAGTGGACTGGAAGTTGATAAGGTAAAAAGTAATGATGAACCTGTTGAAAATGCAACAGATACATCTGAAGCAAGGATGATGGAATCATCTAGCATGAGGAAAAGAAAACGTGAAGATAGTAAGTAACTCTATTGTTCTGTGTAAATCTGCTTGTACAGTTTCATATTTGTTCTCTTAGAGTGTTATACTAAATGATACAGAATATTTTATGGTTGAATCTTGTGTTCATTAGCCTTATTGAGTGGGCATGATTCTCCAGACTTTTTGGGGGTATACATATAATGATGGATCTAGACCTTCACAAGCTGGTCTCAGTGCCAGATTATAGGCTTTACAATAGATGGGAGCACCTCAGTCTCTCATTCACATGAGAAACTTGGTGATAAGTTCTAAACTTATCAAACAAGTTTATTTACAATAGTGTACGGTCAGTAGTTGTAAACCAAAAATTCGAAAACAGGAGGGAGCATGTAACAAGTCAAACTGTAATAAAAATCTGCAAATATTCATAGAGGATGTTCACAACTGAAGACAGTATCTATGAGCTTTTGAACATCACAGCAGTATCTGTCTCAGAGATAAATCCTACAATTCTGTGTGATAATGATTTAAACATTATGACAAAGCAGAATAACACACAGTTACATGTTAAAGTACCTAAAAAATAGTACTGTTCTAATAACACAAGTTTAAAGTACCTTATAGTGTTCAGATTGTACAGGTTAACTACAATAATCAGACAGACTTTAAAAAAATATGAATATTGTATACATACAAGCCAGTAGAGTAAGAGGGTATAATTTTTCTTTACTGAGAACTTCAGTCGATCATCATCAGCTGGCAAGAAGTAGCTGAAGATTAGAGCATGTTTTGAAGTTAACATCTATAGTGATTTAGTTCATAGTTGTATGTGAGCCAAATTTTAGATTTCCACAGTGATTACAATATCTCGTCTTTGAAAAACAAATGTTGAAAACACTGCTATTTTGTGAACTCTATTAGTAATAGTGTATCTTATATCTAGCAGACAGCATGGCAGAAACAATGCCTGCAATGACTAATCCAAATGCTAAAACAACGATGGAAGCCTTTAAGTCTATTCTGGTATCAGCACATCAGGATGCTTGTATTCGGTTTTGGGATATGAATGTGAGTAAATAACAAGAACTCTCAGGCAGTTAAATAAGAAAATGATAAAGGTTCTAAAGATTTGTGTCATGGTGTCCCCCATTGGTATTTTTAAAAATTTTATCACGTGGTTACTAAATATATCTAGATGTTTATATTAATTAGAGGACTTAATTACTAGTACATCCAGATTTCTTTGTGTTTATGTTACATACATTTTTCCATGGCTCTGTAGATGACTGACTTAGCAATCACATTCCAGTATGCATTGTGGCATTTTACAGGACAGTTGCAGATTCTTTCTGTCTTTCCTAATATGCAGCCTGCCTTTGTATAATGCCCCAGTTGTGTTCTGTACTGCCCATTTCATCTTCAGCAGCTCCTAAACATGTTGTCCATGATCATTCTGTGTCCTCTTTCTTGCATGGCTCTGTGGAGTGGCTGTTCTACCAGTAGTTTTAAGATCTTTTTGGAATACTTGATCAGTTCATTTCTTTTATCCATATATTTGTATTTTAATTGTCATTTTTGCTTGTTTATGAATAACATCATCATCATCATCCTTCCATGGCGTTAAATGTCACAAAGGGCCCACATGGTAGATTGTCAAGATTTCCTGTTTTCAGCAAGCTTTTCAGCCTCTTCAAAGGATGTTATTCCCACTAAGCTTGCCTCTCTTAACAATGTCCTCTTTAGAGTTTCATGTGATCGACC
Organism: Achatina immaculata; assembly: GCA_009760885.1. Classification (NCBI taxonomy): domain Eukaryota; kingdom Metazoa; phylum Mollusca; class Gastropoda; order Stylommatophora; family Achatinidae; genus Lissachatina; species Lissachatina immaculata. The sequence continues at coordinate 7,671,199 of CM019702.1, forward strand.
TCTTTTTCTTCGGCCTGTTGTGTTCCACTTGATAGCTTGTTTTGGGATTCTCTGGTTGTTCCTTTTCAGCACATGGCCGACATATATCTATCTTCTTTTTCTGATCACCCATGAGACAGGTTGTTGTATTGCTCATCTGTCTTATTTCTGCATTGTTCTTGAATTCATTCCACTTTATACCAAGTATTTTCCTGGGGCATTTGTTTTCAAGAGTCTAATTTGTTAGTTGTTTTCCAGCATTCACATGTATAAATGAGGGTGAATATTACGTTTGAACTGAATAATCTTAACTTGGTTTTTGTGCTTATAACTTTTGAATTCCATATGTTCTCAAGATTCTTGAAGGTCAGTGCTGCTTTTCCAATTCAAATTCTAACTTCCTTTCTGGTGTCACCATCCTGGTCTATGTAGCTGGCGAGATATGCAAATTGCTTTACCTCTTCAACAGCTGTTCCTTCTATATATATTTTTCCTTCATGGTTAATGTTGACATTTCATTATTTTTGTTAATTCCTTGCTAATTTCAAGTCCTATTTTAATAGCCATTGAAGACAGGGTATCTGTTTTTACTTGCATTGATTTCACATTGTCACTGATAAGAGTTATGTCATCTGTGAAATCAAGATCTTCCAGTTGGGTCTCATGTACCCAATCAATGCCTGTTTTACCTATGCAGCATTTTTTCATTACAAAGTCTATGGCAATTCCAAAAAGCAAGGGAGATAATATACATCATTGTTTCACGCCTGTTTCAATCTGGAACCATTTGCTCATATGAATGACAGGGTCTTTATTACTGATGATATGAGGGGAGAAAATTTTAATAATCTTTCTTAATGTTTATATGTTGCATAGCAGTTGCTTATCTCTGGACTTCTTATTTATATGTTATAGAGCATTACTTTTAACTGTATCTGTATTTCTTGTTTTTATGTTGTGGCACATAAAGCAAACTACATATTTTAACTTTTTTTTTTTTTCACAAAACTATTAACAATCTAAGAGCACATAATACTGTCTGATTTTCTATTATATTCTGTAGTGTTGCTATACTAGGTGTAATTATATTGCACTCATAAAGTATGTGTTCTTCTGTTTCATGTATGTTGTTCCTGCATAGTTGGCATGGTGTTGTCTGTTTGAATCTCTGAGCTCCTCTCTGTGTGATGGGTGTCATGTTGTAAATAAGCCGATATGTAGTTTCTCTGGCTTTCAATATATTCTTAAGATGGAGGTTTTTGAAAGTTTCTTTAAAGTCGAAGAGGCCATATCTCTGACCTCTTTTGATTCTGAGATGTAGTGGGGGTGCTTGCTTTCTGATTAAATCTTTGTAGATGTAATTTGTTTTACGGTGTATGAGTGCTTCGTTTCCGTGGATGGCTTGAATGCAGGTTTTGTAGAAGAGTGGTGGTGTACCAAAATTGTGAACATAATAGAAACACACACAGCACAAAAGATAGACATATACAAAGCTATCATGCTAAACATTATCCCTATAACTCAGCCGGACACACACACACCAGGTTACTGGCCCTGCTTGCAGAGTTCAGGTTCTTGGTGTGGACATGCAGAAATGAAGCTCGTTTCCAATTCTGCACCTTTAGTCAGGGCACTTTCTTAGGACTGTTTCAACATAGAATAAGTAAAATCATGGAGAGAGAGAGAGAGAGAAAGAAAGAGAGAGAAAGAGAGAGAGAGTTTAAAGAAAATAACAAAATTTCATGTACATCCATGGAGAGAAAGAGAAGGCAAAGCCAAAACAATTTCATATACATTTATAGAGTGAGAGGAAGAAAAATAAAGCACATGAGAGAGAGAGAGAGAGAGAGAGAGGGAGAGAGTTTAAAGAAAATAACAAAATTTCATGTACATCCACGGAGAGAAAGAGAAGGCAAAGCCAAAACAATTTCATGTACATTTATAGAGTGAGAGGAAGAAAAAGAGAGCACATGAGAGAGAGTGAGAGAGAGAGAGAGAGAGAGAGAGAGAGAGAGAGGGGAAGTGCTGCAAGAAAGTACAATTTTTAAGATGGAGGGGAAATAATACCAACTGTTCTTTGTTTTTATTTGGAAGGAAATAAAGAAGAACAAAAAATATATATATCTCTCTCTCTCTCACACACACACTCACTCACTCACTCACTCACTCACTCACTCACTCACTCATGAGTTTTCAAAGTTGCACAGTGCAGGGTCCTGACAGACCACTCACTGAGTCTGAGACACACACACACACACAAAATACTGTCTTGAGTTTTAAATACTTTACAGCACATAACCACAAGTTGCCTGAGATAGCAGTTACGTGAAAAGTGTACGTTCAGCTTTAATTGCTTCTTGTTTGGTTTCCATCATCTGAACTTTTAGAGTATTATTTTACATATTTATTCAGAGAAGAGACAGAAATCTGATAAAATTTTCTGATATTTGTAGATATGTGTCCCAGTCAGTCAGTCAGTCAGCATGTCCTTAACAGCTCTTCTGTGGGCCTCTCAGTTGTAAGCAAGATGGCCTGCTGCTGTTGCATCCATTTGCAGATCATCAATGATGTCTTGCAGCCATCTTCGCCTTGGTCTTCCTCTCTTTCTTTTTCCCATTATGTACCTTTCCAAGACAGTCCCCCCACCCACCCCACCCCCCCCCCCACACACACACACACAAACACTTCTGCTATTTTCTAATTTTAATTTACTTGCAGCTCTGCTAAGAGCATCATATCATTAATTTTATTTATGAAAATTTCTCTCATTGCTTTGTTTAAAGCTAATTTAACTTGAATTAAGCTTTAGTTTTGTACAAATTTCCATATTTTTCCACCTGAGAGGAAACAGTAAAGAAAAATGATTGCATGTTTCTGTTTCATTCACTAGGGTGTGATACTTAGAAAAATGTCCACAAATACTCATAGACTGGATGTGCATGCGACATCTCTTTGTCACGACAAAGGTGTCAGTATACTCGTAACAGGAGACAGTAGTAAGTAATGTTGGATTTAAACTTTATTTACCATATTCACGTAATGGTGTTCTGCATTTTGCTTATGTTCCGTGATTTCATAATGTAAAAAATTCCCATTTCCGATGCCATTAAGGCATATTGAAGATGTGGTGCTAGGCCCATATTTCCAAGACCTTTCCCACATGAAAGTGTGATGTGGTTAGTATCACACCTGGCTGCGTTTACTTTCCCAGATTTCTCTGGTACCCACTGTCAGAGGCTGGGAGGACCATGATGGGAGGGCCTTTTTGGTATGTACCAGAAAAAAATCCCATTGCTGGGACTTGAATCCAGTACCACCAGAGTGGTAGACTGAGCGCCTAACCACTCAGCTGACCAGTCACTCAATCAGTCATTTGCATGTCCTTTGCAGAACTTTGCCTCCTTAACAGCTCTCCTGTAGATCTCTCGGTTGTAAACAAGATGCCACTCAGCCATCCATGCCACTTAATAAATAGATTTCATAATGTGGTGAAAGAAGTTCATATTTCTCAGAAAGAATTTTAGATTTCACAAAGTCATGTTGTTTATGATAAAAAAGGAAACTGGAAACATTTTTAGAAAATAGAAAATATAAATCTGTTTGAACTCATTTTAGGAGTAAATTGTGCAATTAAAAAGTAGAAGCTATCAGCCATTAAAATTATTTTCATAGTTTTTGCAGTATTTTCTCATGAATTTAGTATCTTCTTTCAGTAATTCTTGAAATAAAGTTATCATCTCACAATAATAGTAGAAGTAAAGAGACAATTTAGGTGGATAGATTGTTTCACATGTAAAAATGTGACATATATTTTATTTATTTTTAAAATTAAAACTGTGAAGCAGACTAATGAAAATATAATATATTTTCAGAAGCTAACAAATAAAACTTTCTTGCTTTGTCTCTCTCCTCATATACCTTTCAGTACTGAGAAGGCAAATAGACTTCATGACAGGGCTCACTCATTTGTTTCATATAATGCCATATTTAAGATTTCATTTAAAATTTCCAAAATTATAGTTTTATTCCTGTTACTATTTGTTTTTTTTTTTTTTTTGACTTGCAGAGGGCTACCTGGCAATATGGAATGTGAAACATTTTTTAGAGAATACAGAGAATGAGGACACAGTATGTTTTGAAAATACTAAGAAAATTTTGTATAGTCTACTAAATACAGAGCTACATTTGACTGTTCTCTTCTAAATACACTTTTTAAGAGCTACAGTGACTGCTCTGGAAAGTGATGTAGTCAGCCATGGCAAGTTTTAGTATGATACTTTCTCAATGATAGTATAACACTTTGATGTTCTGATTACCATTATAACACTGAACTGTTCTTGATTATTATATTATTGAAGACGAGTATATTCATTACTGTCTTATACTGTAATTCTAGATCTTGAATGATTCAGGCTCTTGCATGAATCACTGGTCATCTGTATCTTTTATACGATGAATTATAACAAAGTATTCTTGTGAATGACTGACAACTCACTACCAAAAATAGCACTAAGATGGACACCACAGGAGAACAGAAGTAAGGGTAGACCAGAAGAGACATGGAGAAGAACAACAGAAAGGATGTTGAGCAATAGAAGGCTCACCTGGGCGAGAGCAGAAATAAAGGCAAAGGACAGGCATTTGTGGAAAACCCTTGTGGAAGCCCCATGTGCCCTGGGCACTTAAGGTTCAGAGAGAGAGAGACTGTTGTGAATTATTATATTTATGACTGAAGAGGATGTTCTGAATTATATATTGATGGATTGATGGCTCTAAGGAACAATTTTTTATAAATAGGAAACTACGAGGTTTTGGTACGGTAAAGTAAGAGATCAAATATTGTAGGATTTTTCTTTCTCTCACGTCTCACTAAAGTGCTTTGTCTACGATTTTTTCGAGGTTTAATCCTACAATATTTGATGGCTCTAAGGACTGCAAATGCGCCTCAAACAGCCTCTGGCAGTCAAGTCCAGCTCCTGGCCTTCCCGTGGCAGAACTGTTTAAACTGACAGGAGAAGGGGAGAGGGCGAATATCTGGCGCCTGAAAACCAGTTACTTAGGGTAGATGAGTGGCACGTTTGGTAGCTCATCTGCTGCTGTTGGCGAGATTTTCAGCTGCCGTGCATGGAGCGGTGCTCCTCCCGGCCAATGAAGAAATTTGCAAATGAGGTTGCCGTGCAGCATCACTGCGGAAAAGGTGGTAGAAAGGATAAAGCGAAGCAAACAATCAAATCACGGCTCCTCGGATGAGGTCGGCCACGTCCTGAGTGCAGTCATATCTGGTGAAATGCATGAACCGGCTTGTTCCAGAGGTTAAGACACTGCTGGCGAGACTCTTCAAATGCCACGCGTGGAGTGAAGCTCCTCCTGGTCAAGGAAGAAATGCGGAAAAGAAATAAAGGTTGCTGTGCGGTGCCGATGGGAAAAGGTGGTGAAAAGTGAAAGTTAACCGGTATGTCCAGTAGTATTACTACGAGAGCTATACCACGGCACCTCTGCTCTAGAGGCCGGCCATGTCTGAAATACACCTACACTGGTGAAATATGCCTAAACCGGCACACACCAGGGGTGGAACTTGATGGCTAGACATGTCATGCCACCTCCGCTCTAGAGGTCGGTAACGCCTGATATACACCCATACTGGTGAATTTTGCCTAAACCGGCTCATACCAGGGGTGAATCTTGAAGGCTATGCATGTCACAGTACCTCTGCTCTAGAGGTCGGTCTCGTCCCAAACACGCCCATACTGGGATAATGCCTAAACCGGCTCAACCCAGGGGTAGAAGTCACTAGTGGCGAGGATTCGTCCTCCTGGACAAAAGCTCCATCCTGGTCACAACTAGGAAGGGTAGCGGCCACGACCGCAAAATGCTGAAGTCGGAGACACTGGACCAGGGAAGTCTAGATAGGCAACCACCTCTCACCCGGTGGGGTTGTTTGCGTATCCTAATCACGCTGAGGTTTTCCGGTGAGAAAGTCCAACTCTGGACTGGATGGGCAAGCACCTCTCACCCGGCGGTGATACACAGTTATCTCAAAACACATCAAGGTTTTCTGGTGAGAAAGTCCAACTCTGGCCTGGGTGGGCTACCGCCTCTCACCCAGCGGGGATGCACTGATATCCTAAACACGTCGAGGTCTTCCAGTGAGAAAGTCCAACCCTAGACTAAACTGGTGCAATGAAAATCATGGTGTCACGCAATCCCGCTTCCGAGACCCACCAAGAATACAGGCTAAAGCCCTGTGATACCCTGAACCTCTTGTGGTCCTCTCGTGGATCTCATGTGGTCTTTTTGGGGACCACACAGGGGACCACGGGACCTAACGAGGACCACAGGCGTGAATTCAGTAGGATCACAGTGCGGTTTTGGTGGTAGAAGCGAACGAGGAAGAAGAAGAAGAAGAAAATGGATTGATGTGTTCTCTTATTAATACTGTCATGTAATTTTGCCACTTGTATCAGTGATATTGCTGAATATTTCTGAATGATTGTAGTATTGAAGATTGCAGAGTTTCTTTGATTAATGCAGATGTTATCTTCACACACAACCTGATTCCTGTTCTCTAGATTAGGTTTCACAAATATTACAACATTCACTAGACCAAGTCCAATAAAAAGTTCATTGAATCTATTTAATTCTGATAAATAAGGTCATAGGTGTATTGTTGACAATATCACTTGGAATAAGAGGCCATAGGACATAAAATTAGTTAGTTTTGTTGTTGAAGCACATATTCATTGTTCACAATATCAGACTCTAGCATATTCTAGATGCAGCACTTCAGCAATGTTCTCCACTTCAAAATACTCTACACATGATATGAGAACAAGTCTGAATCCTGTACTATTTTAGATCTGCAACAAGTGGTCAACTAATTTTGAAGGCCTTCCTCGTCTGAATCCTTTTACACAAAAGTTAAAAAGTATTGAATCTTCTGCATTTCTCACACAGTACTAATAATCCTTTTCCATATTGAAATGCTGTCTTCCATCTATCCTACAATTACCTCTGGTTCTACACTGATCTCCTGAATATCTATTGCTCTACTTGTCCGTCTGTTCCAAGTGTCTTTGTCCTCCTCTTCTTTCTGTTTCCGTCCCTTCTGAGTTCCTCTGCTGTTCTTTGTGTATCTTCTGTGTCCCCTCTAAAACTGCATGCCTGACTTACATGTCGTAGGTCAATTGTTCAATAGGCCACATCCCTATTCCTTGTCATTGGTCAGCTGGTCAAGTTGGTCCATTTCCTTGTTTCAGAACTGTGTGCAAATTGCGTCATAAGATTAGCAAATATGCGTCCCATGTCAGTCTGTTGTGTCAAATCTGTCAGTACAATTTTCTCATCATGTATCAGGCATTTGCGATACCTATGGAGGGGGGGGGGGAAGATTAGTCCAGATATGTTTACACAGTGTCCATCTGTCTCCATCTGTTCTATTGTTACCTGAGTAAATCTTCTTTATCTGCCTTTATTGTTAACATCCTGTTGTAATATTGCTACTAGTATAGTGGGAGTATTCCTCTTGAATTTTCCATCGTTTCTGATCTACTTCCTACATATCAGTAATAATAAACTATACTAAATATGCCAATAGTAATAATATTAATAATAAGAAGAACATTAATAATAATAATTATGATACTATCCTAATTTACAAGGGGCTATGCTACAATAGTAGTTTTTTACTGAGAAATTTGCTTCTCTGTTGTTTCTCGATTAAAAAAAAAAAAGGCCACTGTAGCTTATTCTCAACTTTACTTGATGCTTCACTTTTAAATTCTTCACCTCTTGATCCCAAGTTCACAGCTACAGTTATACCATCAGTTGTCAGCAGATGTGAGGTTAAAACTACACATACTGCACACTTTTTTCTGTTCACAGCGTGCAGAACACAGCAAAACAAAACTGACAAGCCTTACCATCGGTGTTTAAAACAGTAAAAGCATTTCTTCTTGACTGTTCCTCTTTGACACACTTACTGCCCCTTGGCAGCACACCAGTATGCCAGAGGACACCAGCAGCCAATCATTGCTGTGGGTGTCTAGCTTTTATTCTTTTTCTTTTTAATAATGCTTTTGTCTACCACTATAAGTGAAAATGTTCAACTTCATTGCCTCAACTGCTGAAATCATAGACTTAAAAATAGCATTAATTACTTTTTTAAAACATATTTTGTTACCTGATGTCTTTTGTATATATTTCTAGCTGTTGATATAATCTGTTTTGTTTCAACTTCAGTTGTATTATGTACTTTTGTAACAGTCACTTTTAAACATAGCACAAAAAGTGACATCATAGAGAGCATTAAATACAGTTATCTGTTAAATAAGGCTATAGAAATTAAAAACTGTTTATTGGTGGCTTGCATTTATAGAACTGCTTGAAACAGACCATATGTTGGAGAGGACATCTGAGGAAGATTGTGACACTTGTGTATGTGGATGCCATAAAGGTTATTCTGTCAGGTTCTGTAGATGGCTCTGTAAGGTGAGTGGAGGAATATGGAGATACATTATTGCCAGAGATAGTGCTGTCTTTAGAACCAGAGAATAAAAGCTGGTCAAGACTGTTTCTCCAAAGGTGGTCTTGTTGTGATGCCAGAGGTGAGGATTGATGCGTTTCCCACATTGGTGGAGCATGAGATATCCATTCCAGCTGATGAGGAAAGCCAGAAAAATGTGGTCTTAGTATAATATGATTACAAGTTCTTCAATATGGCAACATATAGCCTGCAGCTGCAGGGTATCTCATAGCAACAGTGAATGGGGACATTTCATTTTTTTATTGGATAATTACATCATCATAGCATTATAGAACTAATGATAGAATTATCTCATAGCAACAGTGAATGGGGATGCTTCATTTTTTAATTGGATAATTACATCATCATAGCATTATAGAACTAATGATAGAATTAATCTAGTGTATATCATTTAGAGGATAAGAGAGTAGAACTGTGTGTGGATATGAGAGCAAAACAACAATAAAACTCCTCACATAATCAGAGAAGTACCACCCCCCCTCCTTTTCAGGATAGTGTTTTGGCCTTTTAAACTTTTGACACTCTAAGGTGGAGTGGGCCTCTATGGCTCTTGATTCCCAGAGGTCTGTGAGTTGCTAGTTTATAACCACTTCATGAGGCTGGAGATACTGCTCAGTTGCTCATTTTTGTATCTTACCAAGTGTTCCTTACTGTTTGTTCAGTGGATTTGATATTCTTTCTTGTAGCAAAGTCCTGGCTTGTCCTTGACCCCCGTGCTTCATGTTTGTCCCCCTTGCTTGTCCAGTCTGCCACAATAAAAAAATCTGCTTATAGATAGATGGATAACCAAACTTTTGTGCTAATCCAGTGGTACTGGCCTTAAATCAAAAGAAAACAAAATAACCAATGGTCGGCTAAAGAAAAGAGGAGATTCAGAAAGAGCAAGTTTACATTATTTTTGCTACAAACTGAACAGATAGTGCTAGACAGTCACATTAACAGAATAAGATAATTTCATCCTCCAGTATGCCTGTTGACTGAATACCTGTAGATTATTACTCTTGAACCTATTAAAAAAATGTAAATTACTACTCTTGAATTCTGTAGCTGTCAGTGACACTAAACCATTCTTCTTTCACCATGATCTGATAAATAAAAACACAGTGGAAATGTTCCCTGATATCAGTACATTTTTATTCTTAACAAACTATAGTCTCATTTAATTTTGACAAATATTACTAGGTCATCAAAATGTTTGTCACATTTTTTTTCAGATTATGGTGGGGAACAAAAGGAAAATTTGTTGGTTTCTTTAATCAGCACCGGCCTTTCTCTTTCCCCACCACAGAAGAGCTCTCAGGCACTTCTCTTTTACCATTTGACATTAATGAGGTGAATAGAGCTGTTTTACCTGCATTCAATTTTATTTGATTTATGAAGTTCTGAAGCAGCTAATTTATTTCACTTTTATATTTTTTTTAAACCAAGAATGTGATTGTTATTACAAACAGTTATTGTGCCCTTACACATTTTTTTAATCAACTACATCTTAAATGAGGGTAATATCAAATTCTTTAGTTGATGTGAAGAAAGAAGAAGTGAAAAATCTGACAGTTATGGTAAAATTCGTGGCAAGAGAGAGAAAGAGAGGTCAAGAAAAACATTTAAATGAAATAACTAAAGGACATGTTAAAAAGAAAAGGAAAAAAAAACCTAACTTATCAGAACCACTAAAAATGCACAAAAAAGAACATCATGGTTGTCTCCATAACTGTGTGCTTGTTCCTTTTTTCATAGTTTATACATCATGGTTGTCTGTTCTTTTGGCATCTGATGATATGCATATTGCCAAATGTCATCATTAAAAATCCTCCTCATGAAACATGTTAGAAATATGGATAAAACTATTGACTGCCACGACCAAATGCAGTCAGTGAAATTCTGTAATGGAGAACATTGTAGGACGCTGAGATATGTCACAAAAACAGATAAGAATGACAGAGATGATCTGTGGATGAATCTGTGGAAAACACATATGGTACAATAAACAATATGAGATGGATGGACAATGTCAGTAGATGGTATGGAGATAGTTTGTCCAGGTATGGTGGTCAGTCAACACAGGAGATGGAATGCTGAAGGAGATGTCCTCTACAGCAAAACTTCAGTATGGAAGCTGCACAATATTATGTTAATGATCTCCCTTTGTACCACTCCTGTGAAGAATTGAGACTTTTAAAATGATACAGGGATACCTCTAGCTTAGGAAACCAAGAATCAGAACAACAGCAAAATAACTGAAGTTTTGAAACATAAAACTTATTTCTCCTTTGAGGGAGAGAGTTTTATTTATTGGAATAAGTAACGAATTTTATTAATAATACCCCCATTCATATTTTCTTTTCTCCTAACATTTGATATTACGGTTAGTATTTTTACAATATTAGCTGTTGCAAACCCTGTAATCTAACAGTTACTCTCAGGTATATTCAGTGTTAGAAGTAGATGATAGTTTGAGATCTCATACAGTAATATGAACATGAATGAGATAATATCAGTTTATAATTGATGGGGGGTTTTTTCCTGCAGAGACCCGTGACTATGATTAAGAGGAAAAACACGTCTCATAATATTCAGCCTGTGCAGAAGTTTGAATACCCTTTGGTCTTTGACAATGGAAGGTAATTACAAAAGCCACAATATCTTGTTTAGGTCAACAGAAAATATTGCAGACATCCAGCATAAGTGGAGCTTCCATTAATATGCTGTAAATGGCACTTTTCGTAAATTATCCTATCATTATCTCTCTCGCTCTCTCTCACCCCCTATAATGGTGCATCTGTTTGATCTTAATGAATGTTATAGAATATGGAAACATCTATACAGCATGTTACCTAGTTCCTTTATTCAACTGAACGTGTTAATAAAAGGTTTTATTTAAATATTTTTTTATTTGTTTATCATGTATTGATTTGTACTAAATGAACGTTTGTGGCAGAGTGAATGTTGAGAAATGAAGGGCAGAATGTAAGACGGGCCTGCGTGCCCAATTCTTTACCCTTGAAAAATAAAGATTATTCATTCATTCATTCATTCATTCATTCATTCTCTCTCTCCAGCTGCCAAAGCTTCTCTCAAGACTCGACAAGCTGTTTTCATTCATCACTGCTCCAGCCTTCTCTCTCCAGTTGTTTACACCAAGTTGTCTCTCCTTCTTTGCCTTGGTGTTCCCCTTGTTTTTTTTTCCACCTTCTTTGTATATCTTATCTTATATCTTAATATCTTTCCCGTGCCATTAAACGTCACATAGTGCTTGCAAGGTAGTTTGCCAATTTTTCCTGTCTTCGGCGAGCCTTTCAACCTCATCAAGGGATTTTATGCCTATTAATTTGGCCTCTCTTAGCAATGTACCCTTTAGAGTTTCACATGGTCTGCCTCTTTTTCTTTGGCCTGTTGTGTTCCACTTGATCGCTTGTTTTGGGATTCTCTGGCTGTTTCTTCTCAAGTGACCAACATATGTCCATCTCCTTTTCCTGATCACCCATGAGACTGGTTGTTGTTCAGTCATCTGTCTCATCTCTGTATTGTTTTTGAGTTCGTTCCACTTGATGCTTAGGCATTTGTTTTCAAAAGAGTCTAATTTCTTGTCTATTTCTTTAGTTGTTTTCCAGCTTTCACATGCATAAATGAGGGTGAATATTACATTTGAATTGAATAGTCTTAACTTGGTTTTTGTGCTTATAACTTTTGAATTCCATATGTTCTCAAGATTCTTGAAGATCGATGCTGCTTTTGCAATTCAAGTTCTAACTTCCTCTGATGTCACCATCCTGGTCTATGTAGCTGCCAAGCTACTCTTTGTATATACTGTATGTTAATTGGATTCAAACAACTCTCTTCCATTCTCTTTATATGATTCAGAGATTGTAATTTATTAGCTTTTATACGCAGGTGGTTAGTGGTACTTTGCACACAGTGTGGATCTAAACTCCAATATCATATTTCTGTTCGGATCAAAAATTATTATTAAGATTCTTCTCTTGAATCATTTGTAACTGTACTGCATCATTCCATGCTCCTAAGACATACAGGATTGATATTATATCATTTTTATATTTCATTTCTGCCCCCATGGATAATATTTTGGATTTTAATAAATGTTAAAGCATATAGTAGATTTTATTTTCTATCTGTTTTCTGGCTAAATTGAAAACAGTACAAACATGTCTTTAGAAAATGTTAATAATTACAATATTTTTATAAAATCAGGGGCCCACAATCTTCTTGTATTGTTATGGGAGGAAGGAAATGCCTCTGAAAGTCAATGAAAACTGTGTATGACATCTTCAGGAATGCTTCTGGCCAGTCATCAGACATTTAAATATCACCAATCACAGAGCTGAGGCAGATTTCCAGCTGCTGTTTGACAATGTCACTCTGATGACAGAAGTTGCCAGACTCTTGGAAACCTGGAAACCATCTCATATTTGATTTAACCACATGGGTTGAAGTCCAAGTTTAGCTTTAAACACACTGGCCCTTTTTTTTCCTACCCATCTCTTTCATTACTCCCATCTGCTTTTTTTTCCGTTACCATCCCATTCGTCCACTTTACTTTTACTGAAAATCCTGTAAACCTATTCCAAATACATGTCATACTCTACTGTCATCATCATCATCATCAGGTGCCGTGCTCACTGTAGTGAAGTTTATTTCTTTGATAGAGTAGTTTTACTGAGTATATCTTTGATCTATGTTTCAGCAGATGCTATATTAATTTTCTTTTTTTTTAAATAACAGATGGGAGCCATTTCGTAGATCAGCATATGTTAAAAGGAAAGACAGTGTCCTCAAGTCTGCAAAAAATAAATTTTTTGGAGCATTAATGAAACCAAAGGTATGTTTCAGGCTATAAAAAAAATTAGTTTTTAAAAAGTCCATTATTTTTGTGTGTGTGCATGTGTTCAAGCACAGCAGTCGGATTTTTTTTTTCTGGTACACATCAAAAAGGCTCCGGTGTCCACCCAGCCTCTAAAAATGGGTACCAGAGAAGTCTGGAAAGGTAAATGTTACTAGATGTGATGCTGACCACATCACTTTTTCATGTGCCAAAGGTCTTGGAAACATGGACCTAACATCGTATCCCCAGTTTAACTTAATGATTAGCATGGAAACAGGGACCTTACCTTTATATGTCATATCTGATGCAGTAAGAGTCAAGTTCAGTGTGCTATTTATAGCTGAGACCAGCTACTTGGAGCCACATTCCATCTCTAATAATAACAAGTTGATGTGTTCCTTTAGCATGGCTAATGAACAAAGGCTGATTGAAGTTTCCTTGATGGAGAATGCACACTTACTCTCTGATGCTCAGTCTGGTAGTCTGTCACAACAAAACTCTCACTAGGGGATTCTCAGTATTTTCCTATGAAGCATTTGCATGGATTAGTTCAGGTTTCATGGCTCAGGAAGCATAACCTAATCTTACATCTTCCTTCCCGTGCCGTTAAACGTTACCTAGGGGTTACATAGTTTTTTGCCAAGTTTTCCTGTTCTTGGCAAGTCTTTCAACTTCATCAAAGGATGTTATGCCCACTAAACTGGCTTCTCTTAACAATGTCCTATTTAGAGTTTCACATAGTTGACCTCTTTTTCTTCGGCCTATTGTGCTCCACTTGATAGCTTGTTTTGGTATTCTCTGATTGTTTCTTCTCATCACATGCCCTATATATGTCCGTCTTCTTTTTCTGATCAGCCATGAGACAGGTTGTTGTTTGCTCATCTGTCTTATCTCTGCATTGTTCTTGAATTCATTCCACTTTATACCAAATATTTTCCTTAGGTATTTGTTTTCAAAAGAATCTAATTTATTGTCTATTTCTTTAGTTGATTTCCAGCTTTCACATGCATAAATGAGGGTGGATATCACATTTGAATTGAATAATTTTAACTTGTTTTTTGTGCTTATAACTTTTGAAATCAATATGTTCTCAAGATTTTTGAAAGACAATGCTGCTTTTGCAATTCTAAATCTAACTTCCTTCCTGGTGTCTAATATCCTGGTCTAATAACCTAATAGAACCAAAAAAAATATAAACAGTTGCTCAGGGTCATTGTTTTATAAGCATGTGTGGAACTGAACAAATACTGTTACACCAACATCATGCTGTAATTTGCTGATGAAGGTGTGAGCTCTAATACCATATCCTCTGCATGGTCTCAAGAGCATGGGACAGAACTCCTCACATCTTTTAATGTGATAAGTGATACTGACAAAGAAGACTACTTATTTAAAATGACACATAAAACAAATGTGGTGAACCTATAACTTCACACTTTCAGAAGTCAATAAGTTCTAAATTCTCTCATTTCTGACATTTGTTGATTGTCAGTCAGTCAGTCAGTCATTTGCATGTCCCTTACAGAACTTTGCCTCCCTAACAGCTCTCCTGTAGGCCTCTCAGTTGTAATCAAGATGCCCTGCTGATGATGCATCCAGATTATCAATGATGTCTTGCAGCCATCTTCACCTTGGTCTTCCTCTCTTTCTCTTTCCAAGATGGCCTTCTCTAAATTAGCATGATGTTTAAAGTGTCCAAAATATTTATGTTTTCTCTGTTTAATCCTCTTTACTAGCCAACCTTCTTCAATATTAAGTTCTTGTAGTATGGATATATTTGTTCTTAATGTCCATGATATTTGAAGACCTCTTCTGTAGCATTTACATTCAAAGGTATTTATGTGTTTCTCAGCTGTTTTGTTAAGTGTCCAGGTCTCACAGGCATATGTTGCGATTGGAAAGATACATGCCCTTAAAAATCTTATTTTTGTAGTTCTGCCTGTTCCCCTCCACAGTTTCTTTAGGTTTTTTACTTTTTGAAGAGTGATAAATGTCCTCCTTTTAATATCCCTCACTGTATCTCTATTATTAGTTAGTCATGATCCAAGATATTCAAAACTCTCCATCTCTTCCAATTTTTCCTCATTGAAAAAATTCATATTTCAGGTGCCTTGTTTGTTTTGTCAGTTGTCATCAATTTAGTTTTCTGGATAAAAAAAAAATGTCTTAAATTACCCAGATTCTTAAGAAGTAGAAGATTAATAGCCCAGGAATCTTGTCTTCACAAGTGTATTTTTTTTCTTTTCTAATTTATTTTAACAGCTGGTAATGGACATTCCTCATAGAAATTATTCATATTATAAACCAAATGTATATTGTTGAAATGTGTAAATTATTCACTACAAAAGAACTGCTTTTTAGTCAGTGTAGTGTTACCTTTATTCAAGAATAGTGCTATCTCATAATAGAAGTTAAATTCACATAGAACATAAAATTTATCTGTCAAGTCTAAAAGAGGACTTCAAGAGCTATTTTGTCAGTCACTAAAACCACAGAGTAGTTGGTAATTTGGGCTTGTTGTGTCATCTTGAATGCATCAAATACTTTTATACTAATCATCTACATATTTCTGACTTATCAATTTACATTTTTCTTTCATCTCAAAGGTCTATAATTCTCATTTAGAACGCTTCATAGCAGCTGAGAAGAATAGCGGAGCAGTATTCAGATCCCTGCCCATATACAGGGTAAGTCACTATTCATATACAGAATAAGTCACTGCCCATATACAGAGTAAGTTACTGCTTATATACAGAGTAAGTGAGTGCCCATATACTATGTAAGCCACTACCCATATATACAGAGTAATGAATATATGGACACTGCCCGTATATTCACAGCAGGTAGATATACAAGTGCAAGTCACTGCCCATATGCAGAGTAAGTGATTGTTCATATACTAAGTTAGTCACTACCAATATATATACAGAGCAAGTCACTGCCCATATGCAGAGTAAGTGATTGTTCATATACTAAGTTAGTCACTACCAATATATATACAGAGCAAGTCACTGCCAATATGCAGAGTAAGTGATTGTTCATATACTAAGTTAGTCACTACCAATATATATACAGAGCAAGTCACTGTCCTTATATAGAGTAAGTTATTGCCCATAAGTACAGAGCAAGTCATATCTGTGACAGATAGGTAGACATCTTTAAATTCTGCTGCCTGCTTAAAGATTGTATAAGACTGTTTTGCGATGTACGAGTAGAGTCTGACATTTTATTCAAGTAAATAATACCTCTTATATGCCATGTTATGAAAATGTGTTTCAAGACCATTCAGGACAGAAATGAAGATAATATGTAATTAAGAATTCATGGAAGGAAGTTCTGATTTCTATAGAATTGTAATATAATGCAAGAATTACCACAGAGATTACATATGCTGATGACACAGTATTACAAAAAGCAATTGTGTTCTCTTACTTTATTTTAATCTTAATTTGGTTCTAAGGACTGTTATAGCTGGAGATGGGGTGGGGGATATGCTCTCCACTCCAATGGCGTGTGTCTCAAATAGCCTCTGGCACAACACAAAAAGGAATGGAAAAACTAATTATGTCAGTCCATAAGAACAGCGAAGAGCAAAACCTCTATCTTAATGTGAAGAAAAATAAACTGATGATGACAAAACAAATAAAGCAGCTGAAATATATATCAATGAGGAAAAATTGGAAGAGGTAAAGAGTTTTAAATATCTTGGATCACTACTAACCAATAATGGAGATACAATGAGGGAAGTTAAAAGGAGGACATCTATCACTCTTCAAAAAGTAAAACAACTAAATAATCTGTGGAGAGGAACAGACAGAACTACAAAAATAAGATTAAGATTTTGAAGGGCATGCATCTTTCCCATTGCAACATATGCTTGTGAGACCTGGACACTTAACAAAACAGCTGAGAAACACATAAATACCTTTGAATATAAATGCTACAGAAGAGTTCTTAAATATCATGGACACAAAAAAGAACAAATATATCCACACTACAAGAACTTAAGAAGGTTAGCTAGTAAAGAGGATTAAAGAGAGAAAACTTAAATATTTTGGACACATTAAAGATCATGAGAATTTAGAGAAGACCGTCTTGGAAGGATGCATAATGGGAAAAAGAAAGAGAGAACAACCAAGGCGAAGATGCCTGCAAAACATTGTTGATAATGTGCAAATGGATGCATCATCAGCAGGGCATCTTGTTACAACTGAGAGGTCTGCAGGAGAGCTGTTAGGGAGGTAAAGTTCTGCAAGGGACATGGAAATGACTGAATGACTGATTGACCACACAGGAGTTTCATTTCTGAGAAGTTAAAGAATGATTTTATTTTATTTTGTTTCACTGACATTACCAAACTTTCTGTTTTTTCAGCTTCTTTAATGTCTTTTCAGCTTATTCTTTATGATAATGCTTATTTTGCTTAACTTTGTTTTGTCATTGCCTGATTTTAAACTGTTGGTCATTGCCTAATTTTAAACTGTTGACTGTCTTATTTCATAACTGTTGTCAAGCATGAAGCATTCAGTCTTAAATAGCAAATTAAAAAACTAATAAAAATAAGATGAATGTAAAAAATAGAGAAGATTGTTCTTTGTAAACAGTCTCATGATATGAAGAAATACATCAAGTAATCTCAGACACTTTCATCATCTTAGATACATACTCCAGAAAGACTGAAACTTCCCATAATCAGCATCAGAACTTCTGAAGAAAGTTACAAAGAAGATGTGTGTGGAAAGCATTCTGAAGTTGGATCACATCATACATTAGCCAAGGTGTTGTATTTAATTTTTTTTTTTTTTTGCTTCTGTAAATCTCGACAACTTTAGCAAGAACCTGTTTCCAAGCATTCTCAAAGCAGTCACGTTTTGTGATACATAAACGGTATTTTATAATCCCCATAATGTCAGAATAAAGAAAACTAAGTCCAAAAAAAAACAAACAAAGATAGAATCCTCCATTCCATACCATTAAGGCATATTCGGAATATGATGTTGGGCTCGTATTTCCACGACCTTCGGCACAGGAAAGTGTGATGTGGTCAGTATCACGCCTGACCGCATTTACCTTCCCAGATTTCTCTGGTACCCATTTTTAGAGGCTGGGTGGATCCTGGGGCCTTTTTGGATTAGTAGACTGAGCATCCAGTCACTCAGTCAGCCACGCCTCCAAGTATTTGAGAGAATTGATCATCTCAGTCAACATTCTGTTTCCATTTATATTGCCTTTGTAAATAGGAGTATTGAACATCAAGTGGCAGGACAAGGTAAACATGTTGGTATTCCAACCACACAGCTCAGTGTGTAAAGCAGATAAAGATTCTTCTTCTTCTTCTTTTTCTTCGTTCGCTTCTACCACCAAGACCGCCCCGTGATCCTCCTGAATTTACTCCTGTGGTCCTCTATAGGTCCTGTGGTCACCCTGTGGTCCACAAGAGGTTTAGAGTATCGCAGGGATTGAGCCTGTATTCTCGGTGGGTCTCAGAAGTGGGAATGCGTGACACGGTGGTTTTCGTTGCACCAGTTGAATCTAGAGTTGGACTTTCTCACCGGAAAACCTCAACGCGTTTTGGATATCAGTGTATCCCCGCTGGGTGAGAGGTGGTTGCCCATCCAGCCTAGAGTTGGACTTCTCACCAGAAAACATCGATGTGTTTTGAGATGCATGTGTATCCCCGTCAGGTGAGATGTGGTTGCCCATCCAGTCCAGCATTGGACTTTCTCACCGGAAAACCTCAGCATGATTAAGATACCATACATCCCCGCCGAGTGGGAGGTGATTGTCTATCTAGACTGCACTGGTCCAGTGTCTCTGACTTCAGCATTTTGTGGTCATGACTGCTACCCTTCCTAGTTGTGACCAGGACGGAGCTTTTGTCCAGGAGGACGAATCCTCGCCACTAGTAAGTTTCATCCCTGGGTTGAGCCGGTTTAGGTATATTATCCCATTATGGGCGTGTTTAGGATGTGGCCGGCCCTAGAGCAGAGGTGCCGTGGTATGGGTAGCTCTCGCCGCGAGACCATCACTGGACATACCGACTAAGCTTTACTTTATCCTTTCCATCAGCTTTTCACATCGGCGCCGCACGGCAACCCTAATTTCTTTTTCGCATTTTCTTCTTTGGCCGGGAGGAGTTTTACTCCATGCTTGACATCCGAGGAATCTCGCCAGCAGTGTCTTAATCTCTGGGTTAAGCCGATTCAGGCATTTCGCCCGATATGAGTGCACATAAGATGTGGCCGACCTCCAGACCAGAGGTGCCGTGATGTGACCACTGTTTATTTCGCTTAATCCTTTCTTTCACCTTTTCCACAGTGGTGCCATGTGGCAGCCCCATTTGCACCTTTCTTAACTGGCCGGGAGGAGCCCCACTCCAGGCACAGCAGCTGAAGAATCTCGCCAGCAGCGGTAGATGAGCTACCAAACATGACTCTCATCTACCTGAACTGTCTGGTTTTCAGGTGCCAGATATTCGCCTTTGCCTCTTCTCCTGTCGGTTTGAACAGTTCTGCCACGAGAAGGCCAGGAGTTGGACTTGACTGTCAGAGGCTATTTGAGACGAACGCCATTGGAGTGGAGAGCATATCCCCCACCCCACCCCCGGCTATAACAGTTCTTAGAACCAGATTAAGATTAAAATAAAGTAAGAGAACACAATTTTGTAGGATTAGACCTGCAAAAGCTCATCCTACCGGAGTCCATGATTCAAATCCCATGTAATTCTTGTGTGATTTTTCTCTCTCTCTCTCACGTCTCACTAAAGTGCTTTGTCTATGATTTTTTTTATGTGTTCTCTTACTTTACCTTACAAAAGCCTCGTTGTTTCCTATTTATAAAATAATTAAGATTAAGAAAGCTGTCACGTGAACTGATGACAAACTCAGGTAAATATGATTTGCAAGCTTCTGAAGGAAAGGAAAACAGGGGCAGACAAAAAAAAGTGATATAGAGGATTTTCATAATGTATGCTTTCTTCCTTCAGTCTCCAGTGCTGGTTAAGATCAGGGAAAAGAATTGTGCCACTCTTCATAGAGGAAAAAAAAAACGATGATGAAAGTGAAAAGAGATTGGACTTTGCAACATGAACTTGGTTTGCTGTTACTGTGGCTGACCATGTCATTCGCGTATTTATAAAATCAGACATGAGAGAAGCTAGACAGAAAATAATAATGGAAAGCTTCCAATAACAGCTAACGTTTTATCATCAGTTTTCAAAACTGACGTGGAAACAACACATCAACAGTGCAGAAGGAAAAGCCAGAAGAAAACTAGCCATATTAAGAAAATTGAGTGGAACCACATGGGGAGCTAGTGAAAGAATCCTCAAGAATGTATATCAGCAAAGTATTCTACCACATTTAGAATATGGCTCAACATCTTGGTGCACAGCATCAAACACTACGCTGCATAATCTAGACAAGGTTCAAAATCAGTCACTACGGATTATCACAGGTGCCATGAGGTCCACACCAATAGTAGAAATGCAGAAAATAGTTGGTGTTCAAGTGCTAAAGGAACGTAGAGACACAAAGGTCATGACCATGGGAGAGAAATTCCTCAGCTCGGTAAGCCATCCCCTGAAGGAGAGATTCAATAACTTGGCACTAAGACGGCTTAAAAGAAGCAGCTTCATTCATCAGGCCAAGCGTATGCATAAGATGATACCTGACCTTCCAGCTGTAGTCGCTCCATTATCATCTGTACCAGAGCTTACACTATGGAAAGAAGCAGGTTGTACACAAATAACTATTCAGACTGAAGTGAAAGGTGTGCAGAATGGTGAGATGCAGAGCAGTCTTGTAAGATCAACACCCACACTTAGTGTTCTAGATGATAAATATCCATGTGACACCTGGATACGTGTGTATACAGATGGATCTGCACATATTGCCTTAAAGAATGGAGGGGCAGGAGCACATATTGAATATCCAAACAACACCACTGACAAGATTTCCATACCCACTGGAAAATACTGCAACAACTATGATGCAGAAGTTAGGGCAATTATTGCTGCAGTTGAAAAACTATCAGACTCCAGAATTGATACATGTCCTGTAGTAATTCTCACAGATGCAAGATCAGTACTGGAAGCTCTTCAGTGCAACAAACTACCAGACCTCAAGGATGCCTTGTCAAAAATTGGCTTACAACATGGAGTCACTTTGCAATGGATTCCCTCCCACTGTGGGATACCAGGCAATGAGAAAGCTGACCATCTGGCCAAAGAGGGCACTGAAATGGGGCAACCAGACATACCAATCACCTATAATCAGAAGAAAAGCATGATAAAACCTACAGGAAGCCACAAACACCACCACATGATGACTATCACATGCTAAATAGAAAGGAACAAGTCACCATCTTCCGTCTTCGAACAGGACACAGCCGACTCTGAAGTCATATGTATACAAAGTTTAAGGTTGGTACTACTAATCTATGTACATGTGCCCAGGTGCCCCAAACTGTGGAACATATCCTCCAGAACTGCACCAACTATGAGACACTGAGAAATAATTACTGGCCCAGTGAAACCACTAAAGAAAATAAGCTCTATGGTTCCATACATGAATTACAAAAAACAGTGAAATTTATCCAAGAGACAGGACTGCAGATATAGACAGACAATGCGAACAAAGAAGAAGAAGAAGATCATCAGTTTTTTTTTTAATAGCATCAGTTTTTTTATATCATCATTTTTTATATCATCAATTTTTTGGGGTTTTTTTGAAGACACAAATGCAGCACCCAGCCTGTAAAGAGGAACCTTGATTTATTTTGTGGAAAGATTTATCAGTTTTCAGGATAAAGATAGCAAATGCTGAAAAACAGTAATAAAATATGGGCATTATACGAGCAATTATAAACAAAATAAAAAGAGATACAGAGCCAAGAGTTATTATTTTTAGAGCGTTGCATCATAAATGGCCAAGAAGACAGTTATGAGAGGTGAAAAGTTATCGTATCTTGAATGTTACATTAAAAATTTCTAGGGTTTTGTCTACAGAATGCTAAGCTTCAGACTTTCAACCGCCATGGCAAGCTTGAGTTATCTCAGAACAGTAGTTTCAGCATGGGACACAATAGCCAGTCAACGAGGTTATCTAGATTCTCTCCCTTCCCTCATGTTTCCAAAAAGACAAACTTGCCAACATTGTTGAATGTGTAACCACTCTTCGTGTTTTGTTTCAGATTTTACAATTATTTTTCCATGTGAGTGAAATAATAATAGCTTATGTTAAAGAATTTATTAATAATTTGAATTTGTATAGGAGAAACAGCTGTTATGTTAAAACTAGTCTGTTGAATAGCAAGAAATAAGAATGAAATAGCTAGTACTTGAACTAGTCTGTTGAATGTCAAGTAGCAAGAATGAAACAGCTATTGCTTGAACTAGTCTGTTGAACAGCAAAGAGCAAGAAACAGTTATTAATTAATTAGTCAGAGGAATATAAAAGAGCAAGTTATCATTTTATTCACCCCAAAAGCAGGCATGGTTGAATCTCTTTGTTTCATGTATACACAATTTAAGATAGTGCTTTGTGATATTACATGCACTTTATAAAGATTTAAGTGCATCCTTCTAGACTGCCCTTGTTATGATAGCATGAGGCATGTACATAGACACATTAGAATGACTTTGGGATCTAATATCACTGTCCCTTTCTGGAATTGTGAAACACAGTGCATGTTATAGAAGTGAGGACAGCTCTAGTGATTTAGGTTTTTGGTGACTGGAAGAATACATTACAAATATGTTGCTCCACTGAAATGATATTCAAACAGCATTTGAGCATATCCAAGACTGTAAAAAGACTGAAGATATCTTCTCTCAGTAATGCATATGTTACATGTGAACTATATGTGGCAGATAATCCTATAAGAAATGCTTCTCCAAAAGTTTTGCTTAAGCTTTGTATGAATGCATGTTTGTGTGGCATGAGAGAGAGAATGAGTCGGTGAATGTGATATATCATCTGAAAGTCCTTCATCATCATCATCATCATCAAGTGCCTTGCCAGCAGACATCGGCAGTTTTGAGCTCCTTTTCTGACTTTCTGTCAAGCTGTCATGTTATATTATCAGTTATCTTCTCACTTGGCCTTCCTCTGTCTCCTTTCCCTTTTACATTTTCTGATGTTATGATATTTTGAAGTCCTCCTTTTTTTCATTACATGTCCAGTAAATGTGAAATGTTATTTCAATATAATCAATGACATCTGAAAATAAAATTAGATATATTTTTCAGAAGAGGTAGTTGAAGCAACGCAGAATTTTTTTCCCTTATAAACATAAGTATTTTTATATATTTGTCTGTGCCCATTATGATAAATACATATAAATAACTTTTATTATTCCTATACTACTTTGTTGTTAACATTATTAGGATTATTATGTAACAGTAAGTGGTTTCTTTTTTTTTTTTTAAAATTAGTTTTACAGAACAATCTCTGAACATTTCTTAGCTACAACAGGTGAATTGTTCATAATTATTATAAAGCAGGTACAGAGTTATTTCAGGAATCATCAAAGAAAATACTGTGCAGAACAGAATACTCATGTCTGCATAGTCATTTCTTTCCAGTTTTTTAAAACACTTGAATTCATCCTTGGTCTTTGTTTCATTTCATAAAACAGTTTCCCCTTTTGTAAGAATTTAGTGAAGTCTATTTAATGGTAAAATTGTAATGTGAGAACAGAGATAGTTTAACTTTTGTTCCTCACTGGAAGAGTTTTTCATACCTATAGGATTTAATCATAAGATTATATTCTATTATTTTGCATGTTTTGAGAATGTTTGAAGATAAGATATAAAAGCAGAATGTTCTTAACCCTTGAAAATAAAAATTATTTTATGTCTTTTTTTTTTCCCAAAGATCACTGTAAGTGAAGCAGAGAGATATTGTGTTTTTCATTTCCTGCTCTATTATTCTTGTTCTGTTACTGTTTTGTGTGTATGTGAAACATAAAAATATGGCCAGGAAATCATAGAAATGAAAGAAAGATGCAAAACGTACTCAGTGAATTGGGGAAATGAAAGAAATGTGGAGAAGTCTTGAAAAGTGGAACAAGTAATAGGATACATGAGACAGTGGCTGAGAATGAAACCTGTCATATCAGTTTGATAATGGGACAAAATTACACAGAGATAAAAGAAGATCCATAAGAGAATGACTGAGAATGAAACCTGTCATATTAGTGTTATAATGGGACAAAATTACACAGAAATACAAGAGGATCCATAAGACAATGACTGAGAATGAAACCAGTCATGTCAATGCTATAATGGACAAAATTACAGAGATACAGGTAAGAGGATCTGTAAGACAATGACTGAGAATGAAACCTGTCATATTAGTGCTATACTGTCCCTTGTTTTACTGAAGAATGAATGTTAACTGCATGTGTCTTTCTCCGGTGACTTATCTTTAGCTAACATCTATATAGTTTGTGGGGTTTTTTCCAAGTTACCCCCCTCTCCTTAATCAGTGACTTAGTTATTCTTGTAACTTTACCATGAATAAACTTTAGAGTTTTTATTTACTGTTTTATTATATTTTATGGAAAACATAATCGGGTTTCTTTTTGTATCACAATAATTCAGCAGCACAGCTGATATTCATGTATAAAAACTTTGAGCAATACAATTTGTACTTTTATGTGAAGACTTTGAATAATTTAATTAATATACTCAAGTCGGAGCATAGAAAATACAGTTATGTTAGTTTAAAAAAAAAAAAAAAAAACCCACTAACACTATGACTAATACCTCTTATGGAAAGAGATAAAAAAAAAAGCAGCAGATTTTCATGGAAAAGACATTGGCAAAGATGGGGAAACACATTTTCTTTTTTTGCGGTAAGATATGCTTTTTATTAAATGCGTACAAAATGGGTCCTTTAAATGTTGGCTTTATAACGAGGCATCCAAACAAAGAATATCTAAGTACCTGTATACTTCTAGTACATGGCAGCAGTCAACGCTGCCTCGCGACACAGAGAATAATTTGGACAAAGATCTTGGGGATGAAGGCGGGAAATTTTAATCAAGTTGAACATAATTTTTAATTATTTAAAAAAAAAAAAAAAAAGCTGCACTTCATTATTGAACATTTCATCAGGGTAGAATCCAAGATGCACATAAGATATCATGTTAAAGAAAACAAAACAAAACAAATGAAACTCTTGACATTATCGTAAATAAAATATGAACAAAAAAAAAAAAACTGATTTGAACTGATTTTCTAGATCTTAAAAAAAAAAAAAAAAAGTGAATATCAATAAGGCTTTGGAAGAAAGTATGTCCTGACAGACATACACAGCTCTAACAAAAAAAAAAAAAACTGCATGTACTAATTTAACGTACATAAATAACAGTGGTTATATGTTATGTAATCTTTAAACGCGGCACTGGATTATAATCATTAGTTATTCATATTTTTCTTAGGCACTTCGAATACTTTTTTTCCCTTAGCTCTTGTACTGTAAATTTAGACATCCTTCAGATTCCTAGGGGGCTTCTTCCTGCGCTACAGTTGCTCCATGTTAGGTTTTTAGTAAAAGTTATCATGCTCCAGATCTGTGGGAAGATAGCAACACGATGGTGGCAATAAAGGATAACAAAATGGTGGCAATGAAAGACAACAATAAGATGGTGGCAATGAAAGATAACATGATGGTGGCAGTGAAAGATAACACAATGGTGGCAGTAAAGGATAACAAAATGGTGGCAATGAAAGACAACAGTAAGATGGTGGCAATGAAAGATAACATGATAGTGGCAATGAAAGATAACACAATGGTGGCAGTAAAGGATAACAAACTGGTGGCAATGAAAGACAACAATAAGTTGGTGACAATGAAAGATAACATGATGGTGGCAATGAAAGATAATATGATGGTGGCAATGAAAGACAACATGATGGTGGCAATGAAAGACAACATGATGGTGGCAATGAAAGATAACAAGATGGTGGTAATGAAACATAACAACATGATGGTGGTAATGAGAGATAACAACATGATGGTGGCAATGAGAGATAACAACATGATGGTGGTAATGAAACATAACAACATGATGGTGACAATGAAAGATAACAACATGATGGTGGCAATGGAAGATAACAACATGATGGTGCCAATGAGAGATAACAACATGATGGTGGCAATGAGAGATAACAACATGATGGTGGCAATGGAAGATAACAATAAGATGGTGGCAATGAAAGATAACAACAGGATAGTGGCAATGAAAAATAACAACAAGATGGTGGCAATAAAAACAGTCTCTATAGTCAGCATGTACTGCAAGAAAATGGACAATGTGGAGTGGAAAAAAAAATGGATGCACTGTTTCCACATCTCCTTGGCAGCAGGGTGAGATGCTCTTTCTGTAGAGAGACATGCATCAGCTGATTATATTACTTCTTCACCTTCTTTGTCAGTGTCGTATTCGAAACGTAGCAATAGACTGAAGATAAACATTTCTTCATTATCTCATTAATCATTGTAAGGTTCCACGTTTTCATGTGTTCCTTTTCCTCTTGTGGTAAGCAGGCAGGCTTACACTGACGGGCATGTAAAAACTGGAGTAGTGCAAGCTTTCGGCATTAAAACTTTGTCAGTTTAACAAACATTAAATCTTATCTCGCCAGCTTTGTAGACAGAGAAGATAGTACAGAACCAGACATTACATCAAGAATTGAGAAAGCTAGAGTAGCATTTCCGCAGCTGAAGCTCAAGGGAATATCCTTAGCAACAAAACTTCGACACAGATGTCAAGTCAAATCGGTCTTCTTGTATGGATCAGAAACATGGGCAGCATCAGCCAAAAGTACCATGATACCGCGGACTTTTGTTAACACCTGCTTGAAGGAAGATTCTTCAGATTAGGTAGCCAGATAACACCAGCAGTGATGAGCTATGGCAGAAAACGAACCAACCCACAGTGAAAGAAATGATAAAGAAAAGACGCTGGGATGGATGCACCTCAAAAGCCTGCCACTAACATAACCAGACTGGCTCTCACCTGGAATTCCCAGGGTAAGAGGAAACAAGGAAGAACTAGAACCACATGTTTCTAATCTTCCTATCGGCTTAATATTTGATTATTCTTGATCTCCGTGAACTCCCTATTTATTTCATGCTTTGGGTTTGGCGATGTTTGGTGCGATGTTCGCTGCTTCCATCTTCGACTGCATTTTCTTGCACATGCTTCTTCCTTTGTCTTGTTGCTTCTAATCTCAAATAACAAATATTTCCAGGCGAGAATCATACATTCCCCTCGCTTGAGCGCTGTCAGATATTTGCTGATTCTGCATTTAGAGCGAAAAATGAATACGCAATATATTACAGATATAAGGAGGATTTTAAACATTAAATGGCAGGACAAGATCAGGAACGAGGAAGTCAAGAAAAGGACGGGACAAGAACTTATGAACCTACAAATCATATCTAGGAAGTGGAGGTGGACTGGCCACACTCTGAGGAAACCCGACACCAGCATAGCAGGACAGGCACTGACATTGAATCCTCAAGGAAATAGAAAACGAGGAAGACCTAGAAGAGAAATTATGACAGTGCTCAGAGACAAGTGATACACATGGAAGGAAGCAGAGAATAATTCCAAGAACAAGGATGACTGGAGAGCCTCTATCCGTGGTCTATGATCGTAAGGGAGCGAAAGGCGACGACGATGATGATGATGATCATCATCATCATGATGATGATGATACAGAAATGCGAACTGTAGCAAACACAACGTAACAACATAGTTCTAATTGACAAATCATAAATTCTGGGGGTTATTTTCAAATTTAGAATCATGTATAAAAATACCAGTCTCACGGGTGATCAGGAAAAGGAGATGGACATATGTTGGTCACTTGATGAGAAGAAATGATCAGAGAATCCCAAAACAAGCTATCAAGTGGAACACAACAGGCCGAAGAAAAAGGGGCAGACCGCGTGAAACTCTGAAGAGGACATTATTAAGAGAGGCCAAGTTAACAGGCATAAAATCCTTTGTTGAGGTTGAAAGACTCGCCGAAGACAGGAAAAATTGGCGAACTACTTTGCGAGCCCTATGTGACGTCTAACGGCACGGGAAGGATATAAGATATAAGATAAAAATACAATTTTAGTACAAGAACGTACTGAACTTTATCAAACGAATAAAAACAGTACATTTAAAAATCAAATCACAACTTTTTCCTTTTCTTGTCACTCTACTAGGATTTAAATTTCTAAGGAACCCCCAAAATTAAACACCCCCCCACCCCACCTCCATTAAAGGTAACTCGTGTTATATAAGTTGAAGCAAATGTTCTGTTGTGTTACCTTCCGTTTTCTCATGTACCATTTCCAAACGCCATTCTACTGAGCAGGCACTGTGGCAGTGGGTTGCTTCCCCGTGATCGGCCTGTCTCCACCTGTGTCTCTAGACCGGTGGCGGTGGTGATGATGATGGTGGTGATGATGCTGACTGTGATGGTTGTTCCGCCCTTCAGTGGCCAGGTCCCCTAGAGAAAGTATTTAGGACACGCTCACACAGCTCCAAAACTATTATAACTGACTCTTATTTTACAATAAATTAGACGAAAGGTGCATAAATGTAAGGCTGTTGGGTGGATGACTTTGCTATTGTTATTCTAAAGTTAAAGACGACAAAGTTTAGATTACAGGAAAGAATAAACCAGAATCATTCATTTCATCCCCTTTATCACTGTTCTTTATCACTGATGGCTGTACAGGAGGAGATGACACCAGATGAATTGGCTACAGAGGCCAGAGATATCTTAATAACAACAGCTAAAGACATGGTTTCAGTAAAGAAAACACAAAAGAATGGATGGATTACAACAGGCACACTAGAACTGATAAAACAACGTAGAGGAATATAAATCTTTAACAAAAGAAGTACGAAGAAACATAACAAATGACCCAAAAAAAATGCATACAAGATTGTTATGAAAGAATAGAATGACATCAGAAATGTGGAAGAGATAGTGAAGTGTTTAAAGAAATTAAGACATTAAATGTCACACCTAAGCTAAATGTAATTTGTGATGAGATGGGGATTACTTTGACAGAGACAGAGGAAATTCTAGAAAGATGGAAGGATTATTGCAGAGGAATGTATGAAACAACTGACTGTGAAAGTAGAAATCAACAGTGCGAATTATTATTGGAGAAGAAAGAACCCAAACCGGTAATAGAAGAAATTTTATGGGCAATAAAGAATCTGAAAAATGGTAAATCACCAAGATGTGATGAGATAACAGCTGAATTTGTTAAACCAGGAGGAAAGGAATGTGCAACAATCTATCCTGCACTATGTAAAAAGATATAGCATTCAGGTAATTGGCCAAAAGAATGCAAAAGAAGTGTATTCATACCACTGCCAAAAAAGGGTAACCTGAAATTATGCACAAACTACAGAACTGTTGCCTTGATTAGTCATACCAGTAAAATTCTGTTAAAAATCATAATAGGTAGACTTCGTAAGAAAATAGAAGAAGAAGTCAATATGGTCCAAGCTGATTTCAGGCAAGGAAGAGATCATATATTCAATATAAGATTAATAATAGAGAAATGCAGAGAGTTTAATGTGAATCTACATTTATCTTTTATAGACTACTCAAAGGCATTTGATTGTGTACAACACCAGAAACTGTGGGAAATAATGGAAAAAATGGGATTTCCAACACAGTTGATACAATTAACATCACTGCTTTATCTAGACCAACAGGCAGCAATAAGAGTAAATGATGAAACAACAACTTGGTTTGACATAAAACAAGGGGTCCGTCAGGGGAACATATTGTCGCCTTACTTATTTAGCTTGTATACTGAAAATATAATTAGGAATCTTAGAGAAAATGTAGTCGAAGAATATTACGATGCCATAAAAATTGGAGGTTATGAAATACCAGAGATTAGATATGCTGATGACACAGTATTACTGTCCACAGCACAAAAAGGAATGGAAAAACTAATTATGCCAATCCGTAAGAACAGCAGAGACCAAAACCTGTATCTTAATTCGAATAAAACTAAACTGATGACAACTGACAAAACAAACAAGGCAGCTGATATATGTATCAATGAGGAAAAATTGGAAGAAGTGGAGAATTTTGAATATCTTGGATCACTACTAACTAATAATTGAAATTACAATGAGGGAAATTAAAAGGAGATCTATCGCTCTTCACAAAGTAAAACAACTAAAGAATCTGTGGAGAGGAACAGACAGAACTACAAGAATAAGATTTTTAAGGGCATGCATCTTTCCCATCACAACATATGCCTGTGAGACCCGGACACTTAAAAAAAAACAGCTGAGAAACACATAAATACCTTTGAATGTAAATGCTACAGAAGAGTTCTTCAAATATCATGGACACAGAAAAGAAAAATATATCCATACTACAAGAACTTAATATTGAAGAAGGCTGACTAGTAAAGAGGAAACAAGAAAAACTTAAATATTTTGGACACATTAAATGTCATGATAGTTTAGAGAAGACCGTATTGGAAGGGTACATAATGGGAAAAAGAAAAAGAGGAAGACTAATGCGAAGATGGCCGCAAGACATCGTTGATGATCTGCAAATGGATGTATCAGCAGCAGGCCGTTTAGCTCACAATCGAGAGGCCTACAGGAATGCTGTTAGGGAGGCAAAGTTCCGCAAGAGACATGCGAATGAATGAATTTACTTAGAACGTCCATATTGAATTATAATGTGATTATTTTATAAACAGATCCAATGTCAAAATGACTCAGTCCACGATAAAGTATTATAACCATATTCTCCAAACCGCAAATGTCAACGGTAATCATAGAATACTTGTTGAAAAAAAATAACATGTGATACGAGTAATTACGAGGTGATATGAGAAATGAGAAGAAAACACTGGTCCTAAAGATAAAGAAACACTGAAAATAAAAAGGCCTTCAATGAAATGGTCACAATATTTTTGGGGGCAACTTCGACGTTTAAGCTTGGGAACGGTGCACAAAACAGGTGCACAGTAGCCAAAAATAAAGGGGGAGCGGGGGACGGAGAGTTGCTTTAAGAACATCTCAGAGACGTTGTTGTGGAGGTAATGCGGCGGAGTTTACCACGAGAAATCCATCTCAGCCACTATCAGTTATTTTGCATGTCCTTTGCGGAATTCTGCCTCCCTAACCAGCTTTCCTGTAGGCCTTTCAGTCACCATGTGGAAGTTTATTTATTTCTGCTCACAGCTTGATGGCAAAAGACGGTTAAGAAAGCCAAGAACACTGAACAAAAAAGGGGGGAGGGGCGCAAAGACGCTGTCAGATTAGGTAACCAGCGATCTATACCTGACATGCTAGCGGCAGGGTTAGCGACTTATAGCTGATATGCTAGCGGCAGGGTTAGCGACTTATAGCTGATATGCTAGCGGCAGGGTTAGCGACTTATAGCTGATATGCTAGCGGCAGGGTTAGCGACTTATAGCTGATATGCTAGCGGCAGGGTTAGCGACTTATAGCTGATATGCTAGCGGCAGGGTTAGCGACTTATAGCTGATATGCTAGCGACAGGGTTAGCGACTTATAGCTGATATGCTAGCGGCAGGGTTAGCGACTTATAGCTGATATGCTAGCGGCAGGGTTAGCGAACCATAGCTGACTATGACTGTATCCCATCTCTCCGTTGGTACCCCCAGTAACAGGCCTAGCCTGGCTAATAGGGATCGCCATAGCCCCCATAGTGGTGAAGTCAGCTAAAAAAGCATTGCACACCCCATGCTTTTTAGCTGTACTCCGGGACTGAAAAAGTAGCCGCCATAACCCGGTCCCAAGCCGATACGATGCTGTGCCTTAACACTTTCATAGCATCGGCTGCAAAGAACAACAGCTCGCAGTTACAGGAAGATTGAAGAAAGAAAGAAAGAAAGAAATAGAGAAAGAGAGAAAGAAAGAGAGAAAGAAAGAAAGAAGAGCCAAGCTCATAGGCCAGTGTATACCCCTGCCTATCCTTCAATTTCTCAACTTACATTTAAAATACAGAGCGATATGACTTCAGCTTCAAATGTATCCTCACTATAGCTTTATTATGTTTCGCTTTAAGCTATTCTCTGAGCGAAATAAGAGAAGAATTATATCATGTTGTGTGAAATAAGTGCATGAGACATGCTCTCGGCCTAGCATTAAGAGACAGTGACAACAACAACAACAACAACAAAAATAGACACTACGACACTGCTAACAAGCGACAGCTTCCATAAGTGAAGTAATAACAGACAGAACACGGGTTTAGCCTTCAAAACCAGATCCAGGTTTAAGATGGATGTTGCTTATAAGAAAGCTGCATGGCAAATGGTTACTTGTCTTATATGCACGAATAAGAAATGTGCGTTTGCCTTGTCTTGTCTTGTCTTGTCTTGTCTTGTGTCTCCCTGGAACTGAGAGCTTGTGTTCTTTGTAGCCGATGCTGTGAAGATTTGAGGCACAGCTTGGGAGCGGGTTATGGAAGCTACATTTTTCAGTCCCCCTAGTGTAGCTAAAAGGCAGGGGAGGGGGGGGGGTTGCACTACTTCTTTGGCAGACTCGATTGCCTTGAGAACTTTGGCAATCGCTGCCTCGTTATCATAGCTAGGCCGTTGATGGGGTACAAACAGGGAGTCGGGATAGGGTCTTGGTCGTTTAATAACTAACAATCTCACGCACACGCAGGATGTGAAGATTAAAAACAAAAAAAAACAAAGGGCAATTTATTTTTCTCCTGTGTTGAGTAATTCATCTACGTTTTTTTTTAAATCTAAGAAAGAAATCTTTTTTTTTTCCTTTAAGGTAAATGATGGGCATATAACGGACAAGAAAAGGAGTCTGCGAGTCTGACAGCTGCGCCTTCAATATGTATAACCTGACACTCATTTTGTCAAATTTTACATCTGAGATCTCGTCATTGTACAGATTCACCTGCGCCGACACAAGTGACAGTCCTGCGTAGGTAGGGTACAGAATTCAGAAATATGCGCGTTCTAGGAATGTCCCTTGCAGCCAGACCTGGTCACCAGGTCAAGGTCAGAGAAAGAAAGTGTGGTTAAAAAAAAAAACCCTGAATAATTGTGTAATCTTCAGCCTGGCGGTCGAACTTCATAACCCAGAGATTGAGCTGCTTTGAACACCAATAAGAAAAAAAAAAAGCATTTGGGTGGTCGGTAGTTATGCGTTCCGACTGGTAGCAATTATTATATCACATAAAAGATGTGCCTGTAAGTTATTCAATTAAAACACTTGAAGGACTAACGTCTTTTCCGTTTTCTGCTTTCTGAAAATGAACATAACCCACCTAGCTTGGCTTCGATGGAGCAAGCAGATTCCATCCAGCGGTTGCGCATCACCTGATGGATATCAGGTCGCGTCTGGAAGTCGTGAGTAAACAGCTTCAGTACGAGTCCTCTCTCCTCGGAGGTCACCTGCGTTTGGAGTGAGGAGAAAACAGAGAATGGGGCTCAATCGATCCTGTTTTTTTTTTTCATTGCTGCTTTGTCTAATTGCTGCTGTGGATTTCTCTTTAACTGCAAAACACTCAGGTTCTTGGCAGTTGATGCTCTGGTGAAGATCTTCTATCTTTGCTGCTGTTCTTTAATTCCTGGAAAATATCCAAGAAAGGCCTTCTAGTCTGGGTCAGTTACCATGAGCAACATTTGAGTCCCTACCTCGCTGGCCAGGCTGCAGCGTCACAAAAGCCTACTACGTAATAGCGCCAAGGTGGGATAATGTCTTAGAACATGTCGTTCCCTCCTCCCCCCCCCCCCCACCCCAATCACCACTCTTAATTTGTAGTAAGCTTAACTAGGACATTGCATTGATACGCAAAAAACACATGATTTCCATTTTGACAATGACAGTCGTCTCAACCACAACCACAACCACATGATATATCTCTGGAAAAACGTGACAGTTATAGTCATCTTTACAGTGACCACAAGCATGTTATATATTTGGAAATGATTGCCAGCTGTAGTTATGGTAACAGAAAGTGTGTTTTTTTTTTTCAGTACTATGATCGAAGAGAAAGAGATCGACCACGTGAAACTCTAAAGAGGACATTTTAAGAGAGACCAGTTTAGTGGGCATAACATCCCTTGATGAGGCCGAAAAGTTCGCTGAAAACAGGAAAACTTGGCGAACCACCATGAGAACCCTATGTGACGTTTAACAGCGCAGGAAGGATGTAAGATGTAAAGATGACTATGAGCAGAGCGACTAAAACTTTACAAATAAATGGAAATTGAAAACAGGCTACGAATAGCTTTTGAAGCTTGTGCACTATATGATGAGGCAGGCAAAAGAAGTAAAAAAAGGAATGAATGACAATACAATTAATCAACGTAATACAAGAAAGTTAGTAATCCATATCGCTAGAAACCAGTTTCTCGAGGACCAAAAAAAAATATTTGAAGTGAGAGATATTTCAATCCACATTTTCTTCAAGCAAAACCACTGCACGAGAGCCATCGTTATTTTCCGAGCAAGTCATTGTAATACCAAAAGGAGCAGGTTCATTATAATAATTCATTAAGTGTGAGAGATCATCTTAAACTATTAGTTACTACATTCATGGACTTCGACTTCTACAATGTTATAGGAAGATTGGTTTCATTTGTTTTTGCTTAACTGTCGAGTCTCGAGCTTACAATGAGGTAGTAATTGTTATGAACAAAGGACAAACAACTGGAGCTGGATCTTTGACTGTAAGGTTCGTGTGGATGACTTGATTTTGGTGAAGCTGAAACTGCTCATGGTGTTCTACGAGGGACTGAGAGGATGGAATGATTTAATTTGTAATTTCTTTGGAAAACCTGACAAATTCTAACGAAATAAATTTTCATTTCTTATCCCATAATTTTTGAACGGTTAAAGCATGGTATTAGATTACAAACTCAAAGACATTCTCGACACGTGGAGCGAAAGTAAACTGCTGTTATTTTCCCATTCAAGTATTGTTAAGCGTGATGTTACGATGTCTTGTGTCATTGATGGTTCGTGCTTCACTAAGATTCATCATTCACAGATTATCTTCCTAAACTTGCGTTGGAAAAAAAAATTCATGCTTCTATTTAGAATCGATGTGCATAGACCTTTTAATATGGAAATAATTCACAAGCAACAGGCACAAGCCAGTCCTCAGTACTTCTGCATTTCGCAGTTTGTCTACGAGCCTGAGTAACGTTTACAGTCACTCGCAGTACATCAACACAGCTTGTGTCTATGGTGCTCCAGCTGTACGCTTGTGTCTGTGGTGTTCCAGTTGTACGCTTGTGTCTGGTGTTCCAGCTATACGTTTGTGTCTGTGGTGTTCCAGCTGTACGCTTGTGTCTGTGGTGTTCCAGCTGTACGCTTGTGTCTGTGGTGTTCTAGTTGTACGCTTGTATCTGTGGTGTTCCAGTTGTACACTTGTGTCTGTGGTGTTCCAGCTGTACGTTTGTGTCTGTGGTGTTCCAGCTGTACGCTTGTGTCTGTGGTGTTCCAGCTGTACACTTGTGTCTGTGGTGTTCCAGCTGTACGCTTGTGCCTGTGGTGTTCCAGCTATACGTTTGTGTCTGTGGTGTTCCAGCTGTACGCTTGTGTGTGTGGTGTTCCAGTTGTACGCTTGTGTCTGTGGTGTTCCAGCTGTACACTTGTGCCTGTGGTGTTCCAGCTTCAAATAGTTCAGTATTCACAGCACGCATAGAAACCATAAACTTGAACAAACCAGACTGAAGGAACTTTTAAATACACCCTTTCTCCTAATATAATTACATCTCCATCTACTAATTTCAAGATTTTGGAATTCCATACTTCAGAACTACATTTTCTTTAAAAATTGTGCCTGTCCAGTTTGTTGGTTTTGTTTTAGTAATATGAATTACCATAAAATGATAAATGAAAATGGTAAGTTGTTACAGCCAATCATTTATGCTTGACCACAGTTCTCATCTACGTAGCTGTGATTTACGAACGTACACGAAATGAGTTATGTCAAAATCTCTTCCCATATTGTCTGCAAACTAAACAAGAGAGGAGATAAATATATCTTTACCTTTTTGTACTTTTGCCAGGGGAATTCCAATTTTCTCTGCTCTTCGAGTACTCCACTGTTACCTCTACTTTCGTCAAAGGGCATTTTGCCCGTAACGAAGATATACAGTATAACACCTATGGCCCACATGTCTGCCTTCTTCGGATCATAAGGTTCACCTTTCAGAATTTCTGGGGCAGCATACGATTTGGAGCCACAGTATGTCTGACTCATGGACTGTGTGCAGTCTCCTTTCACAAACCCGAAGTCGCAGAGCTTGATGTTGAAAGACTTATCCAACAGAAGATTTTCAAGCTTCAAATCTCGATGCGTGATGTTCAGGTCATGCAGGTAGCGCACGGCATCACAGAGCTGCCAAGTCCATCCTTTGGCCAGGTTCTCAGACAGCGCACCAACCTTTTGGATGTAGCGGAGCACATCGCCGTTTTCGGCGTACTCAAGAATCATATACACGCGACGACCATCATCGAAAGCGTCCAGCACCTTTATTATATTCGGGTGACGCAGACCTGGCCAAATGTCTAATTCGCGAGGAAGAAACTTTGTTTGGAAGTCTTTGGGTGCCTTGTTTCTGTCTACGATCTTTACAGCTACAAAGGACTTTGATTTGTTAAGAGAAATGGCTAACTTTACCTTCGAGTAACTGCCATTTCCCAGGGTTTTTCTCACAAGATAACCATTTTTGGCTAAAACTGCACGATAAGTAGGTCTATAAGTAACAGACTCAGTTCTTGATGTGCTAGACCGTTTGACTTCTATTGGTTCTACCTCTGCCTGTATTTCCTGCAACTCATCCTCCAGCATGCGGAGCCGCCCACCGTCGTCTTCCATATCAATCTTAGCTCTCTTTGCTGGCAACATATAAGTGGCAGATTACCAGCAACATTTACACATAAACCTTTCAAACCCTGGAGAATCTAGTCAACGGTCCGGGTCTAAATGGAGCAACGGAAATACTGTAGGTTCAAAGGACGTGTAGGATTATACATCCTTTTGTCCTGATGCCACCATTCAAAGAGCATTCGACACAAAGGCAAAGCGTATGGTTCACTTCAGTGTACCCGGATGACGTCGTTGTTGACAGTGACGTATTTCCGCTCTTTTGGATTGTCGCAATTTTTAATTGTAGTTCCAAAAGAGCACCGAAAGAAAATGTGGATTGGTTGAACTAAATAAACGAAACTGTATTTCTTTTTCTTTTGTTTTTTTTTAAATGAAAAATCTCTCAGGATGACAAAAATAAGTTAAAATCGCTATTTCTTAGCCATGCGTGTTACCAGTAAGAAACGGGCGAGAAATGGACTGGCTGCAACAATGTTACAAATTTTAGAACACATATATTCATTCATTCATTCATTCATGTGCATGTCCCTTGCGGAACTTTGCCTCCCTAACAGCACTCCTGTATACCTCTCGGTTGTGAGCAAGATGTCCTGCTGCTGATGCATCCATTTCCAGATCATCAACGGTATCTTGCAGTCATCTTCGCCTTGGTCTTCCTCTCTTTCTTTTTCCCAATATGTACCCTTGCAAGACGATTTTCTCTAGATTATCATGACGTTTAATGTGTCCAAAATATTTAAGTTTTCTTTGTTTAATCCTTTTACTAGCCAACCTTCTTCAGTATTAAGTTCTTGTAGTATGGATGCATTGTTTCTTTTTTGTGTCTATGATATTTGAAGAACTCTTCTGTAGCATTTACATTCAAAAGCATTTATGTGTTTCTCAGCTGTTTTGTTTTATATATATATATATATATATATATATATATATATATATATATATATAATATAATATAATATTATGTAACTCGGGTTTATAACAAGGCATTGTTCTGACAATGTCGCATAGTGCAAATGCCGGACGCAAATTTAAAATGAGAGTTAATTTTATTATAGGAGCCATGAGAACCGGTTTTCCTCAAAACATATCATTGTCATCAAAATTGTCATCGTCGTCGTCGTCGTCGTCATCACCATCATCATCACTGTCGGCCGAAGAATCTATCCTGTTTCTTCACAAACCACGATGTTTTGATGCTTTGTACAAATTGTAAAGTTGGTAGTTTTCTTTCACGTCATAGCTTCAGATTACCTTCTCTTTCGCCCTTCCACCACTTCACCTGCCCTTCCTAATGTCGTTTGTTATGGTGCTTTCAAGTATGAGTAAAACCGTTGAAAACAAGAATAGAATAGAACCTCTAGTAATAAGAACAACATCATCCCTGGAGCGTGTAAACTTCCTAACACCCAGTTAAAAAAAAATATAAACTTCATTCCTGCACATGCACATTTATTTTTTATAACTTATTTAGACGATAAACATAAAAGAATATGGCGAGCATATAAATGATCATGAGAGCTCAAAACTATCACGGAAAAAAAAAGCTTCAGGCTTGAAAATCACGCAAGAACTGACTTCCTGTTTTTAGCGTGTCTGTTGGGCAGAGTGAAGTTATGAAAATCAATTTTTAAAAAGTACATCATGACAACATAATTATTTTTTTTCAGCCCGCGTTCCAGTCTCTGATGCACAGCGCAGGCAAAACCGTAAAACTTCTCACGAAAGTCCGAGAGCAGTCAGGTAATATCACTTATTTATGGCAAGATCGATACCGTGATGGCATATGCGGGCGGTTGTAGCTGATGTAAGATAACTGCCGCCAAGATCATCATGCCACAGCAGCCGCCATCATCTCATTATCGTCACGATCTAGTGCAGTGTTTCTCAACTATTTTCGAGTGGCGACCTCCCCCTCCACTCCCCTCCCTTTTATAACCACTAAGTAACCTGCGATCCCCCTCCACATTTACATAAAAAATGCATTTTTAATATGATAAAGAAAACACTTTAAAAGTAGATTTTTCAGAACATAGTTCTAAAGTAATATTTGAAGCCATGGTTGTACATGCATCTGGGGAACCATCTTCAAAGCTAGCAGCCGAGTGGTTGCCAAAACAAGTCTCATTTCATTCTCAGCACTGAGTCTGTTTTCTTGCCCTTTGTTTTGATATGAAGACGCGTTTAAAAATCCGCACTCAAAGAGATATACAGATGCAAATGGAAGTAAAGCTGGAAAGACAGGTGTGAAGACATTTTGATATGACTAATACACAGCTCACCAGAACTGAGTCAGCAGTATTTCATATATGCTCAGATCCAAGAATTCATCATGTATGTCACCTGAATTGCCGCCTACATTCAGGGAAGCAGAGAATGACTTTCATACCAGTGCAGCTTCTTCTTCTATAAGCTCATGGAAGTACGGGCTGAAATTCCTTTTCGAGGGTTTCAAGGTGCCCAGTTGTCTCTTTCTCTGGATTCTCATAAAGTTCACCTTCAGATTCCTCTACCATACTGCAAAGTTTTCCAGACATGGCAGTGTTTCCAAGATTTATCTTCCGACGCCAGTTTTGCAGTTTGAATACAAGTACCTGAAGATTGTTTTGAAACTGGATAATATATGCTTGTTTAGCTGGTCTAAGCGACTTCTTCCAAGTTTCAAAGTGTTAGTTGCAGTTACTTTTATAGGAAACTTCACAACCATTTGTTCAACGCTTATTATTTCAATATTACATTAGTGCTTGTAACTCTGCATAGACTTGGATTCTGATCACAGAGAGAGAAAATGCCAGCTGTTTCTTTCAGTTGAAAGATGAAATCAACTTGTTCCTGGAAGTGAAGATGGAGATTGACCTTGTAACGTACTACACTTTCCGTGCCGCAGGAAGAAACGCGGACGTTCAGTTGGATGCTGAAATAAAACCGCGGGTCTTGATATGTTTAGGGGGTATAGTTGTAAAATGGAATGGAAAACAGTATTTCCATGTACTTCCGTGTACTTATTATGTTTCAAAGTATAACTAAATATATGAAAATTTCATAAATGCAGAGTTTTTTTAGGAAAAAAGAAGTAATGTGATGTTTTTAGACAATGACTGTGCCCAGCTCACCATCGGCTAGGCCTAGATCTACACTACATACCATCTGAGATGTCTAGATCTACTTGTCGATCTCGTGTTGTGAGTCTGTGTTGCATTCTCGCTAAATTAATGTCTGAAATAACCTCCTAACTACTTTTCCAGTCGTCTAATATGTCTAGATCTACTTGGGATACATTCAAGAGCAGTGGGGTGGTCACAGGCCATGTCCATACCCCTATCTACATCATCAAAAATTGAAAATTTTCCATGTTTCTCTTCCTTTTTCTCGCTCGGCATTGCTCGTAACTAAGCCCTCTTTCACCATTTTGAAAAGTGTCACCGGAAACGCGAACGAAATATGTACAATCTAAATGTTACACCGGTTGTTTTAATAAAACAAACCAAGAGTAGCTATATCGACCGCTGGCACAAATCGGGAAACCGGAAGGGTCGATATAGTGACCCAAGGCACGGAAAGTGTAAAATTAACAGCCGCTATTCCTCAGAAATTACTTCTGCGACCCATTTTGGGGTCGTGATTCACAGGTTCAGCACGTGAAGAACACACGGCAGCTTCAACATCGATGTTGGAGAACCATTCTGCTAGCCCCCGTTAGTAAATCTATAAGCTAGAGAAACATTCTGCTAGCCCCCGTTAGTAAATCTATAAGCTAGAGAAACATTCTGCTAGCCCCCGTTAGTAAATCTATAAGCTAGAGAAACATTCTGCTAGCCCCCGTTAGTAAATCTATAAGCTAGAGAAACATTCTGCTAACCCCGTTATGAATGTACAAGCTAGAGAACTATTCTGCTAGCCCCGTTATAAATGTACAAGCTAGAGAAACATTCTGCTAGCCCCGTTAGAAATGTACAAGCTAGAGAAACATTCTGCTAGCCCCGTTATAAATGTACAAGCTAGAGAAACATTCTGCTAGCCCCGTTATAAATGTACAAGCTAGAGAAACATTCTGCTAGCCCCGTTATAAATGTATAAGCTAGAGAAACATTCTGCTAGCCCCGTTAGTAGATGTATAAGCTAGAGAACCATTCTGCTAGCCCCGTTAGTAAACGTATTAAAAATATTTGGGGGGGGGGGGGGAGCAAGACTCTGTCCAGTCTGACAATCATCCACCCATAACTGATCTTCTAACGTCAGGGTTGGCGAAGCATAACTGACCAAGGCCCCGTTCCAATTCTCCGTTGGTGCCCTTCCCACCAGTATCAGGCTTAGCCTGGCTAACGGGATAGGGTTCGCCATAGTGCTCGTAGTGGTGGAGACTGCTAAAGAAGTACTGCACACCCACTGCTTTTTTAGCTGCACGCAGGGACTTGGAAAAAAAAGAAATAGCTGCAAACTGCCATGACCCGTTCCCAAAGCCGAGACGATGCTGTGCCTCATCATCTTAACCGCATCGGCTGTAAAGAGCACCAGCTCGCAGTTCCAGGGTGACTGAAGAAGAATATATGATAATATATACACAGGACCACCACAATCTGTTGACTTGAAACCTCAAAATGGCTGCCTGGGTCCCATGCTACTTCTGTCTGTCTTTGATGGTGTATTTCCACATCATTCCTAACCCTCTCACATACGTAAATGAACGGACGGAGGCAAACCAGCTTTAACGCATCATTAGTGACATCATTCTATTTTCTTCAAAATGCAGAAAAATAGCCTTCGTTTAAAAGAGGAAAAAAAAAACAACCAACTTTGGCTGCCTGAGTAGCGAAGGGAATAGTGCACTAGCCTGTCAAGTCGAAGATCCTGGCCGGAGTCAGCTTAGCTGTGAAAATAGATACCTGGCTCCTCTCTGAAATGGAGAAGGAAAATCGACATCGTGTGATATTTAATGACATCTAGGTCATTACGACCAGCTGCCAAATAATTTTAAACATTTTATTCATAAAATTCACTTAGAAACTAGAGTACGAGTAATATATGTGTATGTAATTAGATCAAGAAAAAACTAAATAATGATGTAAATAAACTAGGTTTTAAAGTATGTCTTCAGTTTGTAAAAATAGACAGAAAATGATTAACAGTCAGGCTTCCTTGCAGATATTTCTGGTTTTCTGTCTAAAGACAAAGACACGAGAGAGGCTATTAATGAAAATTTTTGCGGAGATTAACTTGTCAATAAAGCGTGCAAAACGAATGAGAAATGTGTATTAATTAAAACACTCCTCTGCATGCTTCCGTAATTTTCTATATGTCAAGGGATTTGAAGATTAAACATAAAGCATAATACGAGGCTGAACTGGACACTCAGTCACTCGGAGATTTGACCAAAAAAAAAAATTGATCTCCGCAATCTCCATTTGGAAACAGCTGTGAAGATTATTATCGCTTGTAAGGGGAGACAAGTGGATGGTCTGAGACTACGTTAAAAGCCTCTTAAAACGTCTCAAGCTTTTCTCATGTCCAGCTCTTCGTGTAACTCAAGTGATCCTGCCTGCTGCGCCCACAGTCTCCTCGGCCCGATCTAGCCCCGGGATGACTTTCCAAAGGCTGCAAATTCCAGCAAGTCCATGCAACTAATGAGCATGCTGCACTCGTAACCTTTATGAGAAAACGACAGCTCTAAAAACAGCTCGTCACAGATCACGCCAGGGGGTATAACGTCTCTCTCGCTCTCATTTCTGTCCTCGTTGTCGCATGACTGATTCTTCTATAAACGCGAGGAGAGTCCAAAAAAAGTCGTTAAAATCACTGGGCCAAAGTGAAGTAGCTTTTGCGAGTCAGAAGGTTGTATCTGCTAATTTTGTTCAGCGCTTTCAGATGTCATGTTGTTACAGCGTGTTTGCTGAGCTGACGCACGGGTGGCATGTAATAATTACCCGCTGGTCTTAAGACGAGATATTTAAATTGCATACACAAAGTAAGAGAGCGAAGGAAGGAAGGAAACGAGATTAGCACATGCTCCATCTCTGTCAAGTAACATGCATCTAACAGTTGGAGGTAACAACGCCGGTGTCTTTGTGGCAAGGCAAAAGCATTTCCCCGCAGCACAAATGAGCAGATATCGAAACTACGGGCCCGTTTAATCTAGGAAATGGAAGAGTTATGTGTTGATAATATTTTCTAATCAAATCAGATCTAATTTGAAGCTGATACCGTTACCGACAGACAGGTCATCAATTCTTTAATTCCATTTGTATTACAGCGTACAGAAATACAAGTCGCCCTTGAAATAACTGAAAAAAAAAGATAGATGAGGTCTGAAAGAGTGGTTGCTATGACAGTCATGTATAAAACATTACGAATGCTTATTATCATTTTAATGTTCGTGGTGTTGCGCGCTGCATTGTTTTTCCACATTTATTTGCGTAATGCTCATTACAGCCGTCTTTGTTCCTCTCGCTCGAATTGTAATAAAAATTACGCTCAAAGAACGTATAACAGTTGGCGAGAAATGAAAGTTCTGCGTTTAATGTGGCCCACCTCCCGGTTTACAGTTATGCAACCACGTTAATTTTCTGAGGTTTTTTTTTTAATTTTTATTTTTCTGGCATACCTGCCAAAGAGCGCAGATGGCTGATGGGAGAACTTGGTTACACAAGTCACTGGATCTTCTTTTGTCTTGAGCGTGGTCGGACAGACAAGGAGCCCTACTCGAAAGCTGCACTTGAAAACGGATGTCTCCTGATCTAAAAACAACAATAAGAATTGGGGAATCACGAGGGACATCGAAAATGACTGGATTTGTGAAAGACAGCAAATAATGAAGAATTTTCTCCCTCGCTTCCGTGTTAATTCCCCTAATGACACGGTGTTACAGAGATGGAGAACGCCTGCGAAGATTGTACCCCAGGGGACATATTTTCTGCAGCCATCACGACAGTTCCTTGAAGTGCGAGATCAAAATCTAATTGACAGCCATTCAGTGGCAGTCATTGTCTCGACGAAGCGACGGGCGCCACCCAGACCCCAGGCCTAATTTAATTCCAGCCGTTGTTTCATAACTTGAACCATCAATACGCAATTCATTTTGTTAAGAACAGACTAACCTCGCCAATGAAGATGCGCTATGATTAAAATTTGGTATTGCTGTGTTCTTTTATGAGACAACGAAACAAAAAGTGAATATCGAAATTGAATGAACGCTATGACTATTCAAGTCTGAATGTAGCGATGCCTGCTGTAATTAGCCAATGCT
The DNA here is from genome assembly GCA_009760885.1 of Achatina immaculata. Lineage (NCBI taxonomy): Eukaryota > Metazoa > Mollusca > Gastropoda > Stylommatophora > Achatinidae > Lissachatina > Lissachatina immaculata. The sequence goes on from CM019702.1 coordinate 7,715,699, forward strand.
GCGTTGGATTTATGCGCCAGAACCGAAACAAATCTTCATCAACTTCACCACATTAATCTCTGCTGTCTGTTGTCATACATTCAAGGCCACCTGCTTATTGGAAACACTGACAAGAATCCAGTGTCACAGTGCATTCATGCATGATTAAAAACGGCAAAAAAAATATATTGTCATGGTTGGAGTATCACAGTACGGCATTTCCATAGGTCTCAAGCCTCCCAGAGTGGAAAGTGGCCGGGTTAATCCTGATAGGAGTATACAATATAATAATCAGTGGAATATGGCGGGCGAGGGACTGCTCAATAGCGTTGATTTCTATATGGCAATTAATCCTTTCCAATTCTTTGGTAATGATTTCGTTGACAATAAATATTCGGAGTTCAATTCTGAATTATTAAGTTTAGTAATATAATCTACGCTCAAAGAAATATCGTTAAATGAAAGCAAACATTCTTTGTTGCTAACTGTAATTTTATGTTGTTTCATAATTTTCACACAGCTCCCAGAATCACTGAAGTGCAAACAAAAGAAGATTAAATAAAACTAAGAAGTTAAATAAAACTAGGAAATATACTGTGACTACGTCTTTATATAACACAGGAAAGTTCTGATATATATATATATATATATATATATATATATATATGTACATATATATATATACACACACACACTAATGATTAGCTTGTTCTCTGATTAATACTGTCTTATAATTCTAGCACTTGAATCGATGATATTGCTGGACTTTGAGTGATGGCTTTTGTCACGCATAGCAGAACACTTTGGCCATTTAAAGGTTATCAACCTAATGCACTTTCATACAGCACTGTTAACACGCTGTGCTCGTGACGATATTGTCTTTCTCCATTGTCATTTTTAATTTATGAATGCATTACTACATCTTCTTTTCCTTCACTTCAACATATCAGAATGTCAGTAAACGTGATACCACATGGTGCACTACAAGACTGAAATCTTCACACGCATAGTCACTAGAAAATGCAGATGGTTCGTTCCAGAAGCGAAGTGGTTAGTGCACTGATCTCTCATGGCGAAGGTCGGGGGTTCGAATCCGGCCGGAGGCGTCCCAGTCACCCAGCTGTAGAAATGTGTGCCCGACTTCTTCTGGAGTTGGGGAAAGAAAGGCGGCCAGGCGTGATACTGACCATATCACCCTCTAGTGTACTGACAGGTCAAGGAAAATATGGGCACTAACACCATATCCCTATGTGCCTCTAAGGCATGACAGGATTACCTTTACCTTTACCTTTTACTTTACTGTTCACCAAACAAAATTCACAAGTATCAAGTGAGGCATCTCTGAAAGCATTTTACACAAAGTTTCAAGAATATCACATCTTCTGCATTTCTCACACAAATACCCCAGGCCGCATTCTCAACGCCCCTTTATAGACTACTCGTACAATGACTTATTAAACTAGGATATGCATTGCACAAATTATTTAAGCTAACAAACCAGTTTATTTAGTAATATAAAGGAGTAGATTTATAACATCTTCTGCAGTATTTTCTCAGCCTTTGATGTGATAGATGAGTTTTATGTAGGGACACAAGTTTCTCAACATCGGGTTGAAAAGTGCTAAGAGGAAGTCTTAGATCTCCACGTTCAGTAACTTCGTGATTCCACTGGAGCCTCGCTCTACTAAATATTTCATCGGGAAGGCAATAAAGTAAAACTGGACTTTGTTCCACAACACGGGATATGTTCATAAATGGGTTTTTTTTTTTTCGTAACCAAAAATCTAGATATGATTTTTTTAAAAATTCTGGCCTCAACTCAGTGCCATTTTGGAGTAAAATCAATTCTTCCTCAAGAATTCCCAAATATTCCTCCAGAATTCCTAATTCCTCGTTGGTGATATCAAGGAATGGACTGATCATCCAGTCTGGTATTCATTCATTCATTTGCATGTCCCTTGCGGAACTTTGCCTCCCAAACAGCACTCCTGTAGGCCTCTCGGTTGTGAGCAAGATGGCCTGCTGCTGTTGCATCCATTTCCAGATCGTCAACGATGTCTTGCAGCCATCTTCGTCTTGGTCTTCCTCTTTCTCTTTTTCCCATTATGTATCCTTCCAATACGGTCTTCTCTAAATTATCATGACGCAGTCTGGTATATGAAATGTAAATAAGGATCCTGAAATCTGTCAGACATGTCCTTATGCTGCTGATCCAGATGTGAGCAGCAGATCCGAAGGTTATCGTCTGATTTCAGTTTTTCCTTGTCAAGTTCAGAAAGACTTGAAACTGGAACAGCTCATGGTGGCAGGCTGTGTTATGTAGGTGTAACTTTGACGGAAAAGTGAAGATGTTGAGTTTACTTTGATAAGGTTAACTTCATTGCCTTGAAGTTGTAAATTAACTTGGCTGAATTTTGTGAATGAATTTGACAAGTAAGCAATGTAATGCTTGATTTTGTTCAGTTCATTACGGAGAGAAAAGCTAGAATTCATTACAGAGAGAAAAGCTAGAATTCATTACAGAGAGAAAAGCTAGGCTCTTCTACATCTGCTTCAAAAAGTGATTAGAAGCGACTCATGCAGTTTGCCTTGGACAGCCACCTAACTTTGGACTATCTAAGGACAGTGTTACTGCCCCCGTCTGCTGCTTCTTCTTCCCTCAACGGCCCCTTATTGCCCCCTTATCTTCCACTACCCCCTACTAACGGCCCCTTATTGCCCCCTTATCTTCCACTACCCCCTACTAACGGCCCCTTATTGCCCCCTTATCTTCCACTGCCCACTACTAACGGCCCCTTATTGCCCCCTTATCTTCCACTACCCCCTACTAACCTTTTTTCTTCCACCGCCCCTCCCCGTCCTTTCAAACGCACACAGGGGGAGTTATCACCCACTTTGGGAAACACTGGTTTAGAAGTTAGTTGTGTGATAGATAACTATAGTTCGTACGGCTGCGTATGTAACGTTATGTTCCAGAGCCGCTTGGAGGCTGTGTTTTGCATGTTACTGTGACTGAGATGTGTTGATCATCCCCTCTACTTTATCATCGTCTGGATGCATGTAATAAACACATTCGTGTTCTTAAGGACTGCCTTGATTACTTGAAGATTCACCGTGAGTGTTATTCCTGGGTTGCCCTAGAAGTGTTTATCACTGTCAGGACTTTGTGTTACACTTTAGCACAGTGATCTGGGTCGCCGGCACAGTAATAACTGTCACCTTGCACGTTGCTTCACTTTGTACAGCCCAAAAACCTTACACTGTCAACAACTGTGGCCCTACAGAGGGTACCATCCCACTGTGAGATAGCTGGAAGCAATCAAGATCAAACAAATCATCCAGTAAACTACCAAGAGAACGATAATCCGTAACCAGTGCAGATCTGAATGGTAGAAACAAATGTAATACAACAACGAACCATATGCAATACACCAACTACAAAGACATCAGCAAACCATCCTCTTTCGCCTAAGGACAGGCCACTGCAGGCTACTAAGCCACCTACATCGACTCAGAATGTCTCACACAGACGAGTGCTCATGTGGTTATGTAGTCCAGACTCAAGAACATATCCTTCAAGAGTGCCCAAACCATGCAGACCTGAGACGTGAGCAATGACCAAAGGACACAAGCTTGGGGGAAACATTTTGGGGCTCCTAAAGGATCTGGAGAGAACTGTAACCTTTGCTATGTCGACAGGAATCAGGATCTGATGTGACCAACAACCTCGAACGCAGAAGAAGAAGAAAAAGATCTTTATTTCCAAAGGGTTGAGAATTGGGCACGCAGGCCCGATTGACATTCTGCCTTTTATCATACAACTTTCACTCTGTTCCAGACATTCTACAAATATGCTGCTCATATAACCAACACAACAAACACTAGGAAGCAGGCACAGTGCACAGTTTCAATGATGCCGTGACAGTTTCATACCGCTATTGCCGGAATAAATATCTTCTGGCCTAAGCGACAGTAGTGTGAAACTTTCGGGCGAAATAATCCCGGTGAAAGTTACTACCCGTAATAAAATTTCGATACATTTAAAGAAACAAAACACGTTTATTTAAGGGTTCATTTTCTATTAATTTAGCTTCAGATACACATTTTCATTAAAAAAAGGAAGCAACAAGACATTCAACAAAGTAAGAGAGCAGAGTATTGTATATTCGTGACTCATAATATCAGGGAACGGAGTCACAGGTAATTCTATTGTCATTTTTTTCTCTTTCTCTCATGTCTAACAGTGCTCTGTTTACTATTTTCTAAAGGTCTAACTATACAAATATTAATTTAGTTTCAGCGGCCTTCAGTGGCCAAGAAAGAAGTCTTACAAGAAACTTAAAGTTTTTTTCACATAATAATGATATTAATGTGTGAATTAAGCACCTGGATATGGCTGGCGTGCCCCGTTACTGCGAGAGTTGCAAAAGAGAGGGGACCTGGGCCAATATATCTTATATCTTATATCCTTCCCGTCAAACGTCACATAGGGCTCACAAGGTTGTTTGCCAATTTTTCCTGCCTTCGGCGAGTCCTTCAACCTCATCAAGGGATTTTATGCCTATTAATTTGGCCTCTCTTAACAATGTCCTCTTTAGAGTTTCACGCGGTCTACCTCTTTTTCTTTGGCCTGTTGTGTTCCACTCGATAGCTTGTTTTAGGATTCTCTGATCATTTCTTCTCATCAAGTGACCAACATATGTCCATCTCCTTTTCCTGATCACCCATGAGACTGGTTGTTGTTCAGTCATCTGTCTTATCTCTGCATTGTTCTTGAATTCGTTCCACTTGATGCCGAGTATTTTCCTTAGGCATTTGTTTTCAAAAGAGTCTAATTTCTTTTCTATTTCTTTAGTTGTTTTCCAGCTTTCGCGTGCATAAATGAGGGTGGATATTACATTTGAACTGAATAGTCTTAACTTGGTTTTTGTGCTTATAACTTTTGAATTCCATATGTTCTCAAGATTCTTGAAGATCGATGCTGCTTTTGGAATTCTAATTGTAACTTCCTTTTTGGTGTCACTATCCTGGTCTATGTAGCCAATATATACGTTAGTGACAATGTGAGTGGTATGCCCCGTCACATAAGGCAGCTGTTGTGAGTCCCCAGAGAAGGAAAAAAAAATCATAGTCTGTAATATACAATCAGCAATAATATGTTATAATGTGCTGTATTGATATAGTGAAATAAGATGTTCTGGTAAGTACGGAGCACACTAATTAGAAATCAGACATGAACAACGAAGATTATGAAAGGTGAATGATAGAAGAAAAGAGGACAAGATATCAGACATGATCAAGGTAGACAAGGTAAGGTAAAGGTAAAATCTCCGTTTCCACGCCATTAAGACATATTGGGGGATACGGTGGTAGGGCCTGTGTTTCCAAGACCTGCGGCACATGAAAGTCTGATGTGGTCAGTATCACGCCTGGCCGCATTTACCTTCCCAGATTTCTCTAGTGCCCCATTTTTAGACGCTGTGAGGAGGTTCTAATTAAACGAGGACATTATGAAATCTAAATTTTCAGCCTCTGAACTGCAAGGTTTTCAGATCTCGTTGGCATCCTTTTCTCAGTCCCCGGGGCTAGTGGAAGAACTACTTTGGCACTCACATCTCGCAGACGACATCACAAGGCGACTGAGCTACTCTGACATCCATCCATCAAGTCAACCTGGAACTGAATCAGGGCTGCATCGACAGTAAAATTGCCGAGATTATTAATAACGTTGAGCCATTAATAAGAATAATGTTAATCGCCATTTAGCCCGGAGGGTGAGAAATGACTGGCACTGGGTTATCCCCGCAGTCCACTACGAAAGCCGGCCCAGATCACTTTTGCCGAAAAAACAAAACATAAAAAAAAGTACTGGAAGCCTGTTTGGCGTCGATGACAATTTTTGGCAGGATTAACAAGCCAGCAGAGGACTTAACGTTGCCAAAATGACAATGCGGGCATAATTTCGGCCCGGAAAGAAGGATCGTTACAGGCTTCCAGTGATGTGCGGTCTTTCTGCAGGGGACGCGAATGCCCAAGAGGAGGATGGTTAGGTGACATCAGTGTCATTAATTAATAGACTGTGAATAATAAATACATAACATAAAATATGCACAAATTCCAGGAGGAAAACACCGAAGAGGAAGATGATTAGGTGGCATCAGTATTATTATATAAACTCTAATAATAAATATGTAACACCCAAACGTGCACAAATTCAAGGAAGAAAACACCTACGAGGAAGATGGCTATGTCTACCTACACAATATCCGAAACATACCTGCCGAAACCAGTAGACAGCAGCGGATCTTCAATACAGTTAAATGTGAAACTAAGTTCGTGAGGATAAAATTTGACTGGAATACAATGAGGGAAATTAAAAGGAGGACATCTATCATTCTTCTTTAGAAGCTGTAAGGAGGAACAGGCAGAACTACAAAAACAAGATTTTTAAGGTCATGCATCTTTCCCATCGCAACATATGCCTGTGAGACCTGGACACTTAACAAAACAGCTGAGAAGCACATAAAGGCCTTTGAATGTAAATGCTACAGAAGAGTTATTCAAATATCATGGACACAAAAAAAGAACAGATACATCCATACTACATGAATATTGAGGACGGCTGGCTAGTAAAGAGGATTAAACAGAAAAAACTTTAATATTTTGGACACATTAAACGTCATGATAATTTAGCGAAGGCCGTCTTGGAAATGTATATATTGGGGAAAAGAAAAAGAGGAAGACCAAGGCAAAGATGGCTGCAAGACATCGTTGATAATCTGCAAATGGATGCATCAGCAGCAGACCATCTTGCTTACAACCGTTAGATCTACAGGAGAGCTGTCAGGGAGGCAGGGTTTCGCAAGGAACATGCAAATGACTGACTGACTGATATGAAGGTGAAGATCTGAAAAGATTAATTACCTATCTTATTGTGAACCTGAAAGTAAAAATTAATAACTATTTTCCATCACTGTCAACAACAAACCTGGACTGGATTATGTCAACTTTTGACTTTGCAGACAAAGCTGAAGATTTGGGTCTGACGGCAGTAAAAAAAGAGATGAACTAACTGATATATGCTGTGATTCTACTTTGAAACTGAGACCAACTGATTGTGTGGATTCTTTCTTGAACAATACCCATCTGTATCAAAAAAGTTATTATTTTGTTGCTACATTTCTCAACTTCGTACTTGTGTATGTGGGGGGGGGGGGGGAGGGCATTATTTTCAACATTAAAAATATTTTTTTCAGGTTCTAGGATTCGCCTGTCTAACGTTGAGAGTGATCTATAAGTTTCTTGTTCAAACGTTAAACCAAGAATTGAAAAGACTTATAATCTATATCAGTCTTAAGTGTTGCATTGTTGGAACAGTTTTTATTTCTATATAAAGTCCTTAATTAAAAAAAAATTCTTGTGTACTTTGTAATAACTTTAGTAATAAGCAATAAATAAAGTTTCTGTGAAAACGCTAAAAATATATTATTAACTACACGAGAATCCAGCATCAAGAACACAGCTAAGCCGCGACAGAAATTTGTGTTACCAAGTGTGGCACAGTTTGGAAAAGTCTGGGAAACACTGAGAATAGTCCTATTTATGTGTTTGAAACCTGTATAGGATGCAGTCTAGGAAAACCATCGTCACAGACATTTTAGCATTAAAAAAAGGGTTCTACAGTATGGGAAACAGTAATTATTTTCCGTTAAAGCGTTGGCATTGTCTAAAAATAGCTATGTTCAAGACCATGGTCGGGAAATCCCCGGGGAGAAATCTCACAACGTGCAGACGTAGGGAGAACAGCACTCGAGCCAGCCAGTTGGTAGAAAAACAAATGATCAAAGTGATTAGACGAAGACTGAATGATCTTTAGCAAGAGTTTGGCGTATTATTATTATTATTATTTGTTAAACTTTATCTGCATCTTTATCAATGTCTGCTATGTTTATATAACTGATATTTTCGTAATTTGATAGGGTGTAAGATAAATATAGATTTATACGTCATAAGCAGTTGGGGTTCTCATGCAGTGCGTTTTGTGGACTGGCCAGATCACACCACACACTGGAACAGAAGAAAGCAACTTTTTGATAGGAGGTTGAATTTGAAGAAGAAAGAATGAACGATTTATAGTCGAATCATAGTCACTGGGATTCACATCTGGTAAATGAGAGAAACTTCCGTCTGTTCATGACATCTCCCGGTACAAGAGAAAATATAACTAAACATAATTGAAGCCGTACATGGGGCAGTCAGTCAAGAGTTAACATTTTGAGTTTATCTCAGCTAACACCTCAGATATCTGCAACTTCTTTAGACATGATGGTGTCAGTTTATATATCTTACAGCAGATGTCGTTGGTGGTCGGGGAGGAGAGAGAGAGAGAGAGTGAGAGAGAGACAGAAAGAGAGAGAGGCAGAAAGAGAGACAGAAAAAGAGAGACAGAAAGAGAGAGATAGAAAGAGGGAGAGAGAGAAAGACAGAAACAGAGAGAGAGAGAGAGAGAAAGACAGAAGACAGAAGACAGAAGACAGAGAAAGACAGAAAGACAGAAAGAGAGAGAGAGAAAGTGAGAGACAGTAAGAGAGAGATAGAAAGAGAGAGAAAGAAAATGAGAGAGAGAGACAGAAAGAGAGAGAAAGAATGAGAGAGAGAAAGTGAGAGACAGAAAGAGAGAGAGAGACAGAAAGAGAGAGAAAGAAAGAGAGAGAAAGACAGAAAGAGAAAGAGAAAGTGAGAAACAGAGAGAGAGAGAGAGAGAGAGAAAGAGAGAGAGAGAGAAAGACAGAAAGACAGAAAGAAAAAAAAAGAGAGAGGACGACAAGCTGTCCGATGTGGCAGTCAGCGCCCCATAGCTGACATGCTACCCTCAGAGTTGGCCAACCACAGCCGACCAAGACTACTCCACCTGTCTGTGGGTGCCCCCAGTAGCAAACCCAGCCTGGCTAACAGGACAGGCATCGCTATAGCCCCCCCCCCCCCCACCACCCCCATAGGAGTGGAGTCTACTAAAAAAAAAAAGCATTGAATTCTGCGCTTTTTAACTCTACTTAGAAACTGAATAAATAAATAGCCACTGTAACTTTTCCTATTCGACACGTTGTTTCATATCTTCACAGAATTTCCTGCACAAATAACAAGTGCTCGCAGTTCCAGGGAGATAAACAAGTAAAAAAAAAACAGATGTCTTCCTCCATTGTTTGTACAGAAAGCACCTGGGGATCTCACTATGCTCTTATTAACGTTTCATACACGTTCATCTGAAAGGAACACGCTTCCCAACTGTTGGTGAATCTACTGTACGAGGAGATCATTTGCACTTACACTGCCCTTTGAAATATAAACCAAGTTGCTTCCCTTGAACAAGTCCGTGAAACGGCGTATTCTATATTTCTTCTGTCGGCTGAAAGTCATATGGCTACTGTTAATCTCCTATCACCCACCTGTCCACTCGTTTACAGACACAGACGCAAATGCATTTATCATTAACGTATTTTTTTTTCCTTTTTGTAATCAGCTGGATAAGCTATACAAAGGAAACTGTTTACTCTGACTTCGTTTATAAATGCGGTGAAGAAATTCTCACAGAGAAAGCAATAATGTTCATCAAATGACTGTTCTCTGTGGTTAACTCTTTCAATCTTAAATTTAATTTCCGTGCTCTGTCAAAATAATTTTTTTTTAAAATTAGATATTTTGGTAGAAAGAAACTAGGAAGGAAATTACCCTATAATAGAGCTAGAAATGTGATACTTTTCATTGTATTTAAACTCTGTCTAAAAATATTATCGCTCCGAGCGTTCCCTCCTACAGTGTCAAGATCCACCAAAGAAAGCAACAAGCGTCCTTTTTCGAGCGAAAGAGTTAATAACCGTATGAAATATTTTATGGCAGTGCAAGCAGCATTGATGCCTCAAGTACGCATGAGCCTTGCAATAAAAGTTGAGCTTTCAATGAGTTTTATATTTTTGATCTTAGAAAGCATCAGGAAATCAAAGGAAAGAAACAAACTGCTCGATGTATAAAGCGCACGGGCGCAGTTCTTTGCTCTTGTGAAGTCACGAAATGTGGGCAGCCATGTACGACACTATAAATATCACTTTGATGATCCAATCTTTTTGATAATTTTATACAGCTGCCATTATCCCTTGTGGCTTTGATGATGATACCGCTTGATGGGACATCTGTTGCCCGGGATCGCACCAGCTTTATTTGCTCTTCGCTTTGTCTTCTATTCCCCCCCCCCCCGCACCCCACCTCCACAAAGTCAACATGTACCAGAGGGTAGACCATGGTTACCTAATTAGTGTAACCGTGGGCATTATTGCTAAAAAGTCAGCCTCTCTTCTTTCGCACTCCAAGTATTTCATAAAGTATTCTTCTTCTCTGCAGAACAGCATATAGCTGTTGCAAGGCTGGTTGACATGGTAAATAGAAGAAAACTGGGAGCTAAATACAAAGCTTTCAACAGAAGAAGAAGAAGGAAGAAAGAAAAAGGAAGATTTCCATATCCATTATGAAATATCTGCATATAGTATTCGTTTTTCACTACACAGTACAGACAGTACCCGAGCTGCGAACGTCTGACTTACATACAACCTGCATTTACGAAGGACGCCTGTAAAGCCTATTATATTAAATATTCGAGTTACATACAACGGTTAATAATAACTAACGGGGTGTAATTTGTGGCGAGCATCAAAACGTTGCGAATCTACAGCGGTTTGTTGGTTTCTTTAATGTTTTCTTTTTTAACGCACAGAAAAGTTCGCTGTATTCTATATGCTATTTAACCCTTTTACTCAAAGATTAGTTCCCATGCTCTGCCAAAATAAATTTTAATGAAGCATTTTAGGGAAAAGAAACTGGAGGGAAGTTAAACGTCACTTAGGGCTCGCTTAGCAGTTTGCCATGTTTTCCTGTTTTCGGCGAGCTTTTCAACCTCATCAATGGATTTTATGTCTATTAATTTGACCTCTCTTAACAATGTCCTCTTTAGAGTTTCACGTGATCAATCTCTTTTTATTCGGCCTGTTGTGTTTCACTTGACAGCTTGTTTTGAGAATCTCTAACTGTTTCTTCTCATCATGTGATCGACATATGTCCATCTTCTTTTTCTGACCACCCATGAAACAGATTGCTGTTCGCTCATCTGCCATGTCTCTGGAAATATACTGCTGTCACTTTATTTAGATTGTGCCTACATATTGCTCTGAGCACTGATTTGCATGGTTGTGCAAGATCTACTAAGACTGTCAGTGTTGCTTTGAAACAATAACGTTAGAAACGAACTGTACCTACCTGTTCCGACTTACGTGCAAATTCGATTTACAAACAGACGTAGGAACGGAACTCGTTTAACTCGGCGACTGCCTCTGCAACAGTCAACTAAGCCATGTGTGGTAAGTAGGATTGGCTGAATCGATAAGCACGTGGTCTTTCAGCCATTCCTAGACTTCGGGTGTGAGATCGAATCCTGCCCGTCACATTCATTTCTTCAGGGTTCTCGCTGGTGCTACAGAATATCTGCACCGTGCTGTCATCCTCCTAGGGGGAAATGGGAGCACTTATGGACTTGCTCTACGCGCAGCATTGGTAACCCTGTAACATTTGAACTTTCAAAGGTTGTTTTTTTTTAAAACTGATTTGTCGTATAGTAACATCTATCTTTCTCTGCCCAGGGCAAATGGGGCTTCCGCAAGAGTTTTCCACAAACATCTGCCCCTTGCCTTTTTTTTTCCTCGCTGTTGCCCATGTGAGCCCTCTGTTACTCTTCATCCTCTCTGTTGTTCTAATCCATGACTCCTTTGATCTACCATCGCACCAGTTTCCCTAAGGGCCCATTTCAATGCTATCTTTGGAAATGAGCTAACAGTCATCCAGAGTACATGCCCTCAATCATTGCCAACGTCTTTCCTAAAAGGTTGAAGTCAGTGGCTTCATCTGCATACAGGATGGAAAAAAAAAGAATAGAAAGTGAAGACAGAAGGCTGGAATGCGTACTACAATGAAGAGAGTTACATCGAATAAAAAGTGGAAAAAAATTGAAAGAAAAAAAACTTACAAATAAAACTATCTGTTGGCTCATAGACGGCCACGGCGAGAGAAAGTATGATCGCCTAAAAGTCAGAAGATAAGTTTTTGTTTTCTTGTCTAAATTTAAATGCTGTTAAACAGTAAGCATCTTTGGTAAAGCTTTTTGTTTTGAGCGAAATAGAATCAGAGAAGAGTAAATTATTTCACAACAGAAAATGCTCGCAAACAACAATGCAAAATGAACAGCGGGGAATGCAAAGATACCAAATTTTCCAGTATAAGCGCACATTCATTTTCAGTTTGTAACAAGACTACATACACACACATTTGTAATTCTTTTATTCTGAATTTAGAAGTGCAGAATCCGGAGTGCTATTTCAGTTTCTTTTGTTTATGCAGTCTTTGTTCATTGTACAAGAGGTTATCCTGTGGAACACTTGAATTTTCCATGTTGACGAAAAGAAATTGTCAAAATGAAACTGATCTTCTAGTGGCAACTTTATAGAACTTGACGCATATCGGAAGGATCCAGGTATGGATGGCTGAACTTGTAGGATTCACACTAATAGCAGTTTGTTCTGCCATCTGTGACTTGGCTAACTGTGTATTCAGTGATCTGTACTCTTTCTCACTATCTCCATTCCACTCCCTCCTTCTGTCCCCCCCCCATAAGAAAATATCTGATATATTCCAATATAAAAAGGTTATGATAAAGTGGACAGAAAGAAAAGTATACTTACATAATCCTTCCTTTTTTTTGCGTTGTGAAGTGTTGGGGGGAGTTGCAATGGACGTTTTTTGAGCTAAATGGGTGGCCTCAGTGACGGTCAAGCCGTAATTAGCGAGTGTTTTCCTGACACCATCTATCAATCTCTTTCTGGGTCTTCCTCTTGATCTGTGTCCTGTAGTTCTTTAGCTGACGCCTGTCCCGGCTGGCCGTTAGTGTCATTATTGTAAAAAAATCACTACACTATAGTTACAAACACAACTTATACATAACAAAATGTTATCAAGTTTGTTATGAAGATGAAGGTGGATGTGCAGTGAGATTTATAATCCCATGATGGATGCTTTGATATAAAAGTTTCAACATGTATTCTGTCTATGTGACTCAACACTGGGGTTGTTCATAAGCTGATATCGTGTCATTCTCATTAAGTGGCTGAACCAGTTGCTCCTGTGCTTCTCTATGTGTCGTAGAGTGGGTGAGGAAAAGGTTAAATTGTTGAAAATATTTAACTATGCTCTTTTTATATCACATGTTAGGAACAAGAGAGCTGAAACTTCTAAGTGGAGAACGTTACAGCGAAGATCGGAAGGACTTTGATTTCATTTTAGGATTTTGTTGATGTTTTTTTTTCTGGAAATGATTTAGAAGAACACTACAGAAGAACAATATAGAGAATGATATAAAAGAACGATATAGAAGAATAATATAGAAGAATGATATCGAAGAACGATATAGAAGAATGATATAGACGAACGATATTGAAGAATGATATAGAAGAATGATATGTAAAAATGATATAGAAGAATGACATTGAAGAACGATATAGAAGAATGAAAAAGGAGAATGATATAGAAGAATGATATAGAAGAATGATATAGAAGAACGATATAGAAGAATGAAAAAGGAGAGTGATATAGAAGAATGATACAGAAGAACGATTTTGAAGAACGATATAGGAGAATGCTATAGAAGAACGATATGGAAGAACGATGTTGAAAAATGATATAGAAGAATGATATAGACCACCAATGAAATAGAATAGTGATAAAAGAGATTGATATGGAAAAATGATATAGAAGAATGATATAGAAGAACGATACTGAAGAAAGATATAAATGAATGATATAGAAGAATGATAAAGAAGAACAATAAAGAAGAATGCTATCGAAGAATGATATAGAAGAGTGATATAGAGGAATGATATGGAAAAATGATATAGAACAATGGCATAGAAGAATGATATAGAAGAACGATATAGAAGAATGATATAGAAGAACGATATAGAAGAATTATGTAGATGAACGATATAGAAGAATGATATACAAGAATGATGTAGAAGAATGATATAGAAGAACGATATAGATGAAAAATATGGAAAAATGGTATAGAAGAATGATAGCAAAGAATGATATAGAAGAATTATAGTAAAGAATGATATAGAAGAATGATATAGAAGAATGACATAAATGAAAGATATAGAGGAGTTGTTGGTTGTCTGGGTTCTCGCCTTGCTACGTAGTACGTGAAGAAAGTGTGATATCCTTGTTCACGGCTGATTATGGAGGCACTTATGGAGTTCTGTGAAGTACAACGAAGATAACACTATAATACTTTTTTTTTAACATTCGATATTCTTTTATTAATACACTATCGTTGTTTTTTTTAACTGGTGTTGTTCTTGTGAGGAATGCCAAGGACGACAGCAGCCTCAGTTTTTGAGATGTTCAGTTCAACAGATTATATATATATATATATATATATATATATATTATATATATATATTATATATATATATATATCTTACTGTCTGAGATGGATCCACTGATCCCAGTGGCTCTCTCTATTTCACCTGAAATTTACTGGTTCCATTTAGTGGTCAGTGCTTTCTCTTATCCACGACAACCATTCGCTTATATTTCATCTTACTTATAGACAGACTGTTCATAGTCTGTTCTATCCAGAAGAAGCAGAAGCAGAAGAAGAAGAAGCAGAAGAAGAAGGCGAAGAAGAAGAAAGAGGATGAAGAAGAAAGAAGGAAAGAAGAAAGAAAGAAAGAATATTACATATGGGAGGGCCATGCCGAAAGTCGTGAGCAATATTTTTTAAATCAGAATTTATAGATAGAGAAATGTAAATGTATCACCTTAACTGCATCCTTTACACTTAAAGTGGAGGTTACATGACGTGACCATCGTGTGTCACGTAAACACGCGGAGCATAAACAAAATGGCGGTGGTGAAGTTTCGTTTAGTCAACGTGCTGTTATTGATTTCCTTGTTAAAGAGGAAATTCCCGCTGCTGAAATTCACCAAAGACATCAACTTGCTTACGGAGATGTGTGTATGGGTGCTAGCAACGTTAGGAGGTGGGTGAAACATTTCAAAGATGGAAACACCAGCATCCAAGATATGCCTAGCAGCGGTCGCCCTCGAACTGCCTCCACTGAACGCAACGTGGAAAGGGTTGACGACATCATTAAAGAAGACAGACGTGTCACGGTATCTGAAATCGCTGTAAATCTTGGAATAGGACGTAATGCAGTACATGAAATGATTGAAACCCTAGGCTATAGAAAAGTTTTTGCCCTCTGGGTCCCACAGGAGAGAACCCCCAGAAAGCAGTGAGTCTGTCCCGTCGGTCAGCTGGAACAGAGTTCTGCTTGGGGGGGGGGGGGGGGGTATTTTCAAACTTGCAGAGCGATGGGAAAAATGTGTGCAGAGAAATAGAAATTATGTTGAAAAGTGAAGAAAATGATGCATATTAAGGTGATACATTTATATTTTCTCTATCTACACATTCTGATTTTTTAAAAAATTTGTGCTCACGACTTTCGGTATGACCCTCGTATAATACAATGATCATTATTCCTTTTGTATATCTCCGGACATTAAAGATCTTACAAAGATTCTAGAAGTACAATGCTTGTTAAAATTTTTAAAAGCCCCTTTAAGTCACGAACGATGAAAACTACGCTACCAGGGACTAACACAGTTTTTAAAACTAAAACTTAATGCTCCTGCAAGGTGATAAAGCTGTCCCAGTTTTTTTTTATTTAAAAAAATTGGTAACACCAGGCGTGTTAACGTGCGTGTGTGTATGTGTGTGTATGTGTGTGTGTGTGAGAGAGAGAGAGAGAGAGAGAGAGAGAGAGAGAGAGATATGGAAGAATTATTTACATATGGCGCGGGTTTCACATCTCACGGCAGGTGAAACGACATGCAGGCCACGTAAAGAATGGACAGTTTAGGGAAAGATACCAAAGCTAAAAAAAAAAAAGTATATCCCATTCATACCTTTACCTGCCGGGAAACTATACTTCTATTTATTTGCCGGAATGTCTATACTTTAACCTGATTTCGGCCTGGCCCGTTTTTTTTTTAAAACTGCACGTGGCACGTGTCACCTGGACTTGTTTTCAAATTCGTATATCCCGCGAAGATTTTTCTGCCGCTGAAGCTCGTTATTTGATTGGTCGGTGGCTCGTGCCAGGCACGCGTCTCTTTTTACAGATGCGGTACAGAAGGTCACCTGTAGTACACCAACAATAGGAAGGCCTAGATTTTTTAAATATTTTTTTTTGTTAACAGCAAAGCATCAGCTGGTTAAAACTGGGGTAACTTGCTTTTGTACGTCGTTTGAAAAAGAAATGAAAGAGGGAAAAACAGCTTCGGCGTCTCATTGGTTCGGGTTTGTTATAGAGAGCACGTGGAGGGCTTGTTGAATAAAAGTTCATTGTAAAACTATTGAGAATGTTTCAAGATGATGGATTACTGTATCTTTTATAAGAGACATCTCTAGTTATATTTAAGGAAAATAGACTTACTATGTCTTTTTATAAGAGCTGCCTCTAATTATGTTTAAAGAAAATAGACTTACTATATCTTTTATAAGAGCTACCTCGAGTTATATTTAAGGAAAATAGATTACTATAACTTTTATAAGATCTATCCCGAAGTATATTTAAGGAAAACAGGTTAATATATCTTTTATATCCATAATTATATTTAATAAACAGGTTAATATATCTTTTATATCCATAATTATATTTAAGGAAAATATATTACTATATCTTTTATAAGAGCTGTCTCTAATTATGTTTAAAGAAAATAGATTACTATACCTTCTTTATTAGCTGTTCCCAATAATCCCTTTTATTTAAAAAATGAAATTGTGCTTTAAAAATGGATTAAATTGCCATTTGATTTCTGTTTGTTTTGTCTAATATTTTTAACTTTTGCCATTTGTATGTCTAAGTCACTTTTTTGGCACAGTGGGGTTAAATAACATTTATGTACAGAAAACTTAAAATACAGATGAATAAAATAAGTACATTTTAAAAATGTAGCTATAATTACCAACAAGATTTTTTTTTTTGTCCAGGAAAATTTTGACAGAGAATGTAAATATCAAATCTGACTTTCCTTTGAAAAAAAAAGAAAAGAAAAGAAAGGCCTACGTGAATATATATATATATATATATATATATATATATATAGAGAGAGAGAGAGAGAGAGACAGACAGACAGAGAGAAGAAAAACTCCCTAGTGAATGGAGATAATCATTACTGATCCTAATATTAGAAAAAGGCAAGAAGAGCAAGTGTGAAAACTACAGAGGAGTATCATTACTACAAGCAAGCTAAAAAATACTATCTATTATATTTTTAAATAGAATAAAAACTATACAGCGAGAACATACTGGGAGATTATCAATCAGGTTTTAGGAAGAATAGATCAACTGTAAACCAAATACATCAAAGAGTGGAAAAGTATTGGGAATATGGAAAAGAAGTACATATTATCTTCATTGACTTCAAAAAAGCTTATAACAGCATAGATAGGAGCAGCTTATGGAAAATTATGAAAGAATCTGAGATACCTAATAAATCAATCAATTTGACCAGAATATGTATAGAGGTTGCACAAAATATATAAAAGGAAGTAAGTCAGAACCCTTCTATATAAGAACTAGTTTAAAACAAGGTGATACATTAACTCCAGTACTATTCAACCCAGTACTAGAAAAGGCAATCAGAAAAGTGAAAGAAGAAAGCCGTACAGAAGAACAAGCTAAAATACCAGAATACGTTGACGACATCGCCCTAGTGGGGAAAACTATGCAAGAAGTCTTATAAGACAGATCATATGAACGTATCGAGAAACCAGAAGCGGAATGATCCAGATTATATAAATGTTGGAGAGATGATTGTTACGTGGTAAGTGAGGAAATTAAAGTTCGACTCCCAGTACTTCTCTTGCGAATTTTATTTGTTCCACTTCTTCATATCTAAAGATTACACTATCTGGTTTTCTTTGCTTTACTCTGCTGATTCTATATTTCCCAGTGTAAGGACGATGTAATTTAGAACATTTTACTCCTGAATCTGTCTTTGTAGATTTTTCTTTCTTCTTTTTCTTTTTGTGGTGTCCAGTAATGCATTGCACATGCCTATCTATCTGTCTGTCTGTCTGTCTGTCTGCCTGCCTGCCTGCCTGCCTGCCTGCCTGTCTGTCTGTCTGTCTGTCTGTCTGTCTGTCTGTCTGTCTGTCTGTCTGTCTGTCTCATATATATATGACTTTCAAATGGCAGCCAATTGTATACCTGTGAGAGTTTGATTTCTATGGAAAAAAAATGACAGCAGAGGTTAAAAGGTCACCACTGATGGCACACAAAAGATAAATGATAATTCCAAATGTAGATTATAAAATTAAAACTGCTGAGATCCTGCGTTGTCTCACCGCAAATATACAGGTGAGAAACGTGGACACTGACCCAGGTATCAGAAAAGAGGGTCACGTCTTTGCGGATGGGGTGTTGTAGAAGACCGCTCTTGGAGAGCAATGACTAACAACAAAAGAGACCTATTGCTCCCGCGATCTATCAAGAAAGATGTGTATCCCACTTTGGTGTTGCTAAAAAGACACGATAACTTTTTTTTAAATGTGCATTTCAAAATGGACTAAATTATTATTGTTAAAAAAAACACCCTCGACCACTGAGAATTTTACTGTATCTTTTGAAGTGCGAAAGTTTTTGTTTCTCGCGTGCGTTCCACTTTGGGCACAATTTTCACTATATTATTTCTCCAGAGAGAAAAAAGAGAGAGATACAGAGAGAGGCAGAGAGAGACAGAGAGAGGGAGACAGAGAGACAGAGAGAGGGACACAGAGAGAGACAGAGAGAGGGAGACAGAGAGGGACAGAGACACAGAGAGAGAGAGAGGGAGACAGAGAGAGACAGAGAGAGGAACCCCTGTCCATGTGTAGGGTTTCATATATGTTAAAACGTTACACCTGCTAGACTGCATGAGGTGCAGACAATAAATTCTAGTCTGAACCCTTGTTATCAGCGGGTTTTGTGCGTGGTTCAGCTCTATAATTGTTACAGTCCCCACCAGTCACACTTACTTACTAGAGGTCAATACTGGTACAGAGACATTCCACTTGTAGTCAAGAAGATTTAAAATATGACAAGAATAAGTTTCACTGGGCTTGCTGGCGCGGCCCGACAGTATGTACAACACCACTCTACACCAGGCTCACATAAGTAATAGAAATTACCAAGTACTTGCCGTCGAGAAGCGAATCACATCCCAGCTAAGTGACTGCTACAATAGTTATCATGAGCAAAACCGAGGAAAGCTTCAGGAGCGATCTATCCGGCGCTTCTGGATTCACTGTTAATTAAATTGCTTAGTTTTCGCCGCAGGTGGGCGCCAATCTCAGGCGCCATCTTAGTTTCAAGTGAACTGTCTTCAACGATTCTCAGTTCGAGGCAATTAACTGCCGGTCATGCATGAGAGGATTTTATTCAGCGTCTCTGATAAGCTAGTATAACTATTGAATCTAATCTTCAGCCCGGCGTGGCTATACTCACTCTGGCTTCGTAACAGAGCACTCACGTGAACGCTTCAATGGCAGCGGTCATGTCATCCATCTTCTTCCTATCGTTTTGGGCCTCCTTTTTTTTTTAGGTTTATGGTAGGTTACTCGTGGCCAGCCTTGCCTGGCCCTTACAAGCGGAGACGGTGGGCCCGAGATATCATTATCAAGATATCCCCAAACTCACCGAACACAGTTATCCTAATTTAAACAACACGATATTTTCACATTGGCTATGTAGAAAACAGCTCTATGATGGACAGGTCACGTGAATGAATGAATTCACTATCTGGTTTATTCTCACACTTAAGAGAAGAAGAAAGATTTGAAACTAAATTTTTGTTTAGTAAACTTTCATGGTCAGATTTTTTTCCCTTTGAAGAAATGTTATAGTTTCTGCTAAGTTACGGGTTTTATAACTCTGATTACAATGAAACCTTGCCCGTTCCGTGATGTCACGAAACGCCCCAGAGACCATAAACATTTGGAAAATACTGGTTTTCTCATTCATCAAACTGTTCTCCAAATTGTTGGTTAACCATTTTACTGGCTGTGTAAACATGTCCGCTTAAAATCAATGCGGACGAAAACAATAAATGAAAATTACATGCGCAAAATACACAATCCATGTTCTACGTCAAATTCTATAACCGCACACAGCGGTATAGCGGAGGAGTAGAAATTGTGCCATTTCTCTATGCTTGATTTAACACACGGCGTTTATTCCCTGTCGCGCCGCCCTCTTGGAGATCTGGCCGCTGTAAAACTTAGATGATACACAAAGATAAAGCGGTCCTCGCTTGACGATAAAGAGGTCCTCACTTAGCGAGATTTAACGAACGATTAATCACTGCCGACATTACGTTTTTCAGAAAGATAAAAAAAAAAAATCTGCCCTCCAAATCCCTCTTCCCTCCAGTAGATAATTAACATGGGTGTTTTATGCAAATAACGGCAGTGTCCATGTAAAATGTAAAGGGCTATTATACGCTATTGTTGTAGAAGGTTACGCGTTGTCACAGAAAGATGCCAGGACAACGAACTAATGAAAACTGTATAGAATCTGCACACACGCAGCTGGGGGAGAAAGCTTCGTCATGTCGCCTCGGGCAACCTCAGATAATGAAAGCTCGAAATTGGCCTAACATTGGCGGTGCATATCCAGAATAATGCACCGTTAATAATTCACGTCCCTTTGTTTTAATAACTCCTAGATTCCGTTTTATGCGCTTGCATCGTGACGCGGCCTGCAGCTACTAGGGGGAGATAAAAAGGGCTCTAGAGATCGCAATGATAGTTGACGCCGGGACAGTTTTACCCGGCATATCCGTTGCATTTATCTTGTTATCGTTGTGGCTTTTTATTTTTTTTCTTCTCGCTAACAGCCGTGGTCATTATATAATACATAATAAAACAGCATAAGCCAGTTAAAGAATAGTTCAAGGGTTGTGAAAGATATGATTTTGTTTAATGAAAAGTAAAAAAAAAAAAAGGTAGATTGGCAAAAGTATTCGATTTGAAAATATAGGTAACCCCTTGTTACACTCGACGACCTTAACGTTTCTCTGATGGCCTGTGTTCTCTTTTGTATCTTTAAAAAAAGGTCGTAATACCATCAGATTAATTATTTCGATTAAATAACACCTTTATGGAAATAATCACCATCCTCAGAGATATTTAAATCTCATCATAATTTCTCAAAACAACGCAATGAAAATCAGCTCTAGTTGAAGGAAGTGAAATGGCGGAAACGGAGAAAGCAAAACAATTACTGATACAAATAAAAAAAAGTCAACGAGTTTTAACTCTTATATATATATATATATATATATATATATATATATATATATATCACAGATACAGTGTCACATATTGTATACCTGTCACAGACACAATGTCACATATTGTATACCTGTCACAGACACAATATCACATATTTTATACCTGTCACAGACACAATATCACATATTGTATACCTGTCACAGATACAATGTCACATATTGTATACCTGTCACAGACACAATATCACATATTTTATACCTGTCACAGACACAATATCACATATTGTATACCTGTCACAGATACAATATCACATATTATATACCTGTCACATATACAATGTCACATATTGTATACCTGTCACAGATACAATGTCACATACAGTTACAGAAATAAGTATTCAGAAGCCAACAAAGGTAAAAACTGTTTGCCAGTTTTTTTTTTAAATTCTAAAGATCACGCTCTATTCGTCCATATCTCGGGCTATCACAGAAAAAGCAACCACACACACGGCGCACCTGGCAAGGCAGCAAGAAATTATTTCCACTTCTCACAGCAAGGAGTCAGTTTTCGTATGGTGTCCCAGTCGTGTTTGTTATGCGGTCCTTCTTGATTTTCTGAAGATACCAGTCAGTCAGTCAGTCATTTGCATGTCCCTTGCGGAACTTTGCCTCCCTAACAGCTCTCCTGTAGGCCTCTGGGTTGTGAGCAAGATGCCCTGCTCTCTTATAGGCCTCTCGGTTGCGAGCAAGATGCCCTGCTCTCTTATAGGCCTCTCGGTTGCGAGCAAGATGCCCTGCTCTCTTAAAGGCCTCTCGGTTGCGAGCAAGATGCCCTGCTGCTGATGCGTCTGGGGAAACCATGGTCAAGAAATATACTTGCAGGCTTTTAGAAACTAATCCATACTGGCTTAAATGTCCGGGCACTTCATGAAGGGAAAGACTTCAATCTGAAGTGATATTACGCCTTTTTGATAGAGCAACAGCCGCGAAATGGTGGACATTCTGAACTCTGTTAACTACAGTTTGGGCCGCAGGCGGGCTTTTAGTCTCAAACTCCATCTTAGTTTTAACTGACCTGTTTCCTGTGATCCTCATTCCGTGGCACTTAACTGCAAGTCGCGCGTCAGAAGATTTCTTTCAGCATCTCTGACGTCCGAAGTCCATTATAACCTAAGTCTGGAGCGCTCTTGTTAGTCCATCTGTAAATATGGATGCCTGACACAAGCGTTATGAAGCATCCCCTTAAGCCGAATTTCTATAAATACGTATACCTGCAAACAGAGACATGTCTCAGTTGACCTAAACCCACCCGTGTATTAAGGTGAAAATACCGTATTTGCGTAATCATTAGTCCCGTACCCCAGGGACTTAACTCCATTTGCCAGCCTAGGAAGGAAAAACATGGAAATTGAAGTGAGAAAAGTCAGTGACTCTCATGGTAGACATCATGAAAAAAAAAGTAAAAATCATGGTAGATAAAATGGAAAGCACTACCAGGACTGAACATAAAGGAAGGGGGGGGGGGAGGAGACATCAACAATTTAAGATATACAGATGATATAGTCCTTCAAGCAGAGAGTCCATAGAACATACAGAAATTAATAGATATGATACACAAGTCAAGAATGGGGACTTGAGTCCAATATCAAGAAAACCAAAATAGTGGTGTTCAGCAGGAAAAACCACAAGCCACAGATGGATGTAACCATAAACAAAGAGAGACTGGAACAAGTGACAAACTACTGCTACCTAGGACATACACTAACTGAAGATGTGAGGTGTGAGATGCAGATAAAGAAAAGAATAGGAATGGTAAAACATACACTTAACACCATGAAGACAGCGCTGTTATCCAGAAATCTTCCCATAAAAACAAAATCAAGATTTGTAAAATATTGCATCTTCTCTGTTTTACTGTGTGGAGCAGAAACCTGGCATCCGAGCAGAAAGATGGAGAGAAAGATTAATGTAGCAGAAATGTGGTTCTACAGAAAACTAGGTCATATAACAAATGAAAAGAACAAACGCATACGTTTTAGAACAGCTTCAAGCGCTATATGAACTTCTCAAATAAATAAAGATGAAGAAAACAAAATACTTTAGCCATATCAAAAGACATAACAATATATCGAAGACCGTACTAGGAGGGAAAAGTGAAAGGAAAGAAGAGCAAGAGGAAGACAGAGAGATGTAGATGGGAAGATAACATACAAGAATGAACAAGACACAGTTTGGCAGAGTGCACCATCAAGGCGAGGAATCGAGGGATCTGGTTATTCATGACCGCCAACCTTCGTTCTAGAGAAGCCACATGATGATAATGGAAAGCAGTGACAGTCATTGTGTCAAATCAAAGACAAACTGAACGCATAAAGGGATAAATCGCATCTGGTCTTCGATTAAAGAGGAGGGAAAGGAAAGGTGTCGAATCTAAAGTGTCAGTCATAAGAAACAAAATATAACAAGAGAGGCCATCGTGCAGTAGAGCATATGTCTAGAAGTAGTCTACATGAGATAAAAAAAAATAAGTGCGGGTGAAATTTTAATGAAAAATCATAAAAAGCTTTAGAACGAAACCATCATCATCATCATCATCATCATCATCGCGTTTCACTCCCTTCGGACACAGATAAAGGGTCTCCAGTCATCTCTGTTCTTGGATTTATTCTCTGCTTCCATCCACGTGTATCCCTTGTCTCTGACCACTGTCAAAAGGTATCCTGGTACTCAGCTGGGATGTCGGTTCTGCAGCTTCCTTTCGGCTTTGGCTGCATAACTTCATGAGCTATATTATCAGAGCCTCTTTCTTTTCCAAGACGTTGGCTGGTTATCCTCTCCGTGTAACGTTGCACTTTTTTTTCTGGGGAACCGGTGGTTGGTTTATCCGCCAGTCTCCTTAGTCGCTTCTTACGACATACGTGGAAGGTGGCAGTGGTCCTATTCTTTTCAGACCATATAGGCGACAATCAGACTACTCTGGGGGGGGGGGGGAAGGGGGGGAATGACGTAATAAAGATACATGATCACGGACGGGCAGCTTATCCAGATATGCCGCCAAGGAAACAGGATAATATGTGCTCAAGATCTATTTATTCTAGAAGTCACCCACAGAAAATATGTTCTATCTTCATATCTCCGACGCACCAAAATGGCGCGAAATTTTGAAAATATAATCTTTATGAAAATGTAATCCGTATGAAAATATGTCTGGTTCCCACATGAGTTTTAAACACATATCAATTGTCTTCAAAGCACAAGTCCTTTAAAAATCAGCAGATCATTACTGGGGCATTAAAGCTTGAGTTATATGGTGCGCTGAAATTAAAACGGTTACATATGAGGCAGTATGTAGTACAACTATACAGAATCTGTGTTCGTGTTCATGAACGAATCTCATTAAGAGGACGCCAATGTTAACGCTCGTCTCTTTTTTATATGAAAATGCTGAGAAACGAAATGTTTACCAGAAGTCGGAATTCAATTTTGTGTAAAATGTTATCTCGGTAATTAGATGTGGGCTCATTGATTTGGAATTAGTGTCTTCTCCGCTTCGCGTGGGACTGTCAGTAGAGACAATATACAATGATCCGGTGAACTGCATCAGTGAAGGATTTGAATATGTCTTTCCTCTGAACGTGTCCAGATCCTGGACGCTGAAGACTTCGTGTACAACGCTGTCACTTTTATAAAAGTTATGATAATTTAGAGAAGACCGTATTGGAAGGATACATAATGGGAAAAAGAAAAAGAGGAAGACCAAGACGAAGATGGCTGCAAGACATCGTTGACGATCTGGAAATGGATGCAACAGCAGCAGGCCATCTTGCTCACAACCGAGAGGCCTACAGGAGTGCTGTTTGGGAGGCAAAGTTCCGCAAGGGACATGCAAATGAATGATGATGATTAGTGACACCAAACAACCAACCAGCAACTCCCAAGTAAAATAAGCCCAAACGGTGGCAACAGTCAAGGAATCATCTTGAAGGCAAACTCCGTTTTTCTTGGCTTTTCATAGTTATCTGTTGTTTTTTTTTCCTTCTTTTTATTCAGCGAGGTTCATGTTCCAAGGCAGATTAACAAAAATCATTTGATCTCAGGTCCAGTCTTCTAACTGTCTGTCGTTCTTGTCTGTCTTCTGTCTCAGGTCCTGTCTTCTTTCTCAGGTCTTGTCTTCTATCTCAGGTCCTGTCTTCTGTCTCAGGTCCTGTCTTCTGTCTCAGGTCCTGTCTTCTATCTCAGGTCCTGTCTTCTGTCTCAGGTCCTGTCTTCTGTCTCAGGTCCTGTCTTCTATCTCAGGTCCTGTCTTCTGTCTCAGGTCCTGTCTTCTGTCTCAGGTCCTGTCTTCTATCTCAGGTCATGTCTTCTGTCTCAGGTCCTGTCTTCTGTCTCAGGTCCTGTCTTCTGTCTCAGGTCCTGTCTTCTATCTCAGGTCATGTCTTCTGTCTCAGGTCCTGTCTTCTATCTCAGGTCCTGTCTTCTATCTCAGGTCCTGTCTGTCGTCCTTGTTCTTGCGTCCTACCTTGTCAAGTTCTGTTGTTTGTCTCCTTGTTGCTAACCAAAAATCACTACTCTCTAACCCTTTTTCGTCACTCGTTTACATCTTTTACACCATTGGACCAACTTGTTCTCACCCTATTGAAACTTCCGTCCAAATGATTTGTCGTGTGCATTTTCATGTGCACTGTCCCCAGTTATACTGTCACAAACACTCGACAAACCTTCTCGTTGAGTAGCTAGCTAAGGTGAGGCTTGTATGAGTCTGTGGAAAATTCAGAACTTTGCGTTCACTCGTGAATGAGGTCGTGACTCATAAACAAAGCTGGTTTTCTTAAAAAAAAATTAAATGTGAAACATTTGCTTAGTACTTAATGGACCGAGAGTATGTGTGTGAAGAATTCTCTGATGCGCATCACCTTGCAGTCAGGCAATATGTGGGTCCTGGGAGGCAATTTTCATAACATGACATATCTTCTTCTTCAGCTTTCCGAGCCATTAAGGCTCACTGCTGCAGATAAAGTTCGCCTCCATTCCTCTCTATCCCTAACTTCTCTCTCCAGTTGGTGACACCAATTCCTTTTATATCCTCTTCTGTGTTGTCTTTCCATCTCTGTCTTGATCCTTGGTCTTGTTTCCCTCATCTCTTGTGCGTACATCATTTTCGTTTGTCTGTTATCTTCCATTCTTTCTACATGCCCCAACAAGCGTAGTCTGTTTAGTTTCAAGACATTTATAATTCTTTGGGATTTAAATAAGCTGTTCGGTTCAGTGTTCCTTCTAGCTCTCCATTCTCCACTGCTAATATACTTTATGGCCCCAAAGATTCTTCTTAGGATCTTGTTCTCAAAGATCTGTAGTTGTTGTTCATTTTTCTAATACAATATATAAAAGTGTATATATATATATATATATATATATATATATATATATATATATATATATGTGTGTGTGTGTTAGCAATTGGATTGAATGGAACACGACATAACAAACCAAAAAAAAATCTCGAAATCTCCAACCCATAGCCTTCTCACGAGAAGCAGTTCACAACGACTGGACTACTCTTGTGCATGAATAAGATGTGTCTTAGCCTTAGGAAACCTGGATAATTTACATGTAAATCAATCATTACTTTTTTGTTTTATCCTTGCTAAGTACTTTCATCAGCCGAAGCGTACACTCTCGTGCACTAGAAGTTCTAAACCATGGGAATCCATCAGTCATTCATTTGCATGTCCCTTGCGGAACTTTGCCTCCCTAACAGCACTCCTGTAGGCCCCTCGGTTGTAAGCAAGATTCCCTGCTGCTGATTCATCCATTTTACAGATCACCAACGATGTCTTGCAGCCATATTCGCCTTGGTCTTCCTCTCTTTTTTTTTCCTATTATATATCCTTCCAAGACTGTCTTTCCTAAATTTTCATGACGTTCAATGTGTCCAAAATATTTAAGTTTTGTCTGTTTAATCCTCTTTACTAGCCAGCCTTCTTCAATATTAATTCTTGTAGTATGGATATTTTGCATATCTCGGCAGCTACGTAGACCAGGGCGGTGACACCAGAAAGGAAGTTACAATTAGAATTGCAAAAGCAGCACTGATCTTCAAGAATCTCGAGAACATGTGGCATTCAAAAGTTATAAGCACAAAAACAAAGTTAAGATTATTCAATTCAAATGTAATATCTACCCTCATTTATGTATGTGAAAGCTGGAAAACAACTAAAGAAACAGAGAAGAAATTAGACTCTTTTGAAAACAAATGCCTAAGGAAAATACTCGGTATAAAGTGGAACTAATTCAAGAACAACGCAGAAGTAAGGCAGATGAACAAACAACAACCTCTCTCATGTGTGATCAGAAAAAGAAGATGGACATATGTCGGTCATGTGATGAGAAGGAACAACCAGAGGATCCCCAAATAATCTGTCAAGTGGAACATAACAGGCGGAAGAAAAAGAGGTCGACCACATGAAACTCTAAAGAGGACATTGTTAAGAGAGACCAGTTCAGTGGGCATAACATCCCGTGATGAGATTGAAATGCTCGCCGAAGACAGGAAATATTGGCAAACTACCACGTGGGCGCTATGGCACGGAAGGATTCAGTTCAGTGTAGTTATATTTGTTCTTTTTTGTGCTCATGATATTTGAAGAACTCTTGGGCATTCATACACTTTGAAAAATAGAAACCAAATGTTAGAGCTACAGGAATCATGATGAGGCTATGGGAATCAAATGTTGGGAGTATGGGAATCATGATGACGCAAATGGGAACCAAATGTTAGGGGTATATGGGGTCATGATAAAACTATGGGAACCAAATATTGGGGATATGGGAATTACGATGAGGCTTCAGGAACCAAATGATGGGGATACGGGAATCATGATGGGGCTACAGGTATCAAATGACATGTGTGTGGGAATCATGATTAGGCTATAAGACTCCGTATCTGAACAATTTTTATCACCGAAAAACTGTTGTCAGATTTGAATTTTTTTATTCAGTTGCTCAGATCTAAGTTGCCCTTATATAAAGTAAAATAGGTCTTAGTTGTTCATATATAAAGTAAAATCGATCTTAGTTGTTCATATATAAGGTAAAATCTATATTAGTTGTTCGTATATAAAGTAAAATCGATCTTAGTTGTTCATATTTAAAGTAAAATCGATATTAGTTGTTCATATACAAATAAATCGATCTAAGTTG
Organism: Achatina immaculata; assembly: GCA_009760885.1. Taxonomy (NCBI): domain Eukaryota; kingdom Metazoa; phylum Mollusca; class Gastropoda; order Stylommatophora; family Achatinidae; genus Lissachatina; species Lissachatina immaculata. The sequence goes on from CM019702.1 coordinate 7,744,310, forward strand.
TTCATATATAAAGTAAAATCGATGTTAGTTGTCTGTATATAAAGTAAGTGGAGCACAACAGGCCGAAGAAAAAGAGGTCAACCACGTGAAACTCTAAAGAGGACATTGTTAAGAGAAGCCAGTTTAGTGGGAATAACATCCCTTGATGAAGCTGAAAAATTCGCCGAAAACAGTAAAACTTGGCGAACTACCACGCGAGCCCTATGTGACGTTCAACGGCACGCGAAGGATGTAAGATATATAAAGTAAAATCGATCTTATTTGTTCATATATAAAGTACAATCGATATTAATTGTTCATTATAAAGTCAAATCGATCTTAGTTGTCCATATATAAAGTAAAATCCAAATTAGTTATGCTTATATAAAGTAAAAACAGAAGATTTAAAGATAAAACATACAGCTGCCTAGAATGGCTGATAATAATGATGATTTAGACAGCATGGCGAATGGGAAACAGGGGCCATTGTGGAAATCTATTGAAAGAACATAATCGTTGAAAAAAGAATTAAGAACAGCTATCCTACAGGATATAGGACAGAGTTATTCTTTCTTGTGCAACATCAGATAATGACAATAATAACAGTAATCATGATATTGATTTGTGACTTTATATGTTTTGTTCTTGCTGAAATGTATTTCCTTGTTTTATGAAATGTCTGTTTTATGTCTTCAGATATAAAACGTCCACTCTGTGTATGTTCGCTTTCACCTTTGATTAGAACATATATATATATATATATATATATATTTTTTTTTTTTTAAATAAGTGACTTGGGCTACTGGAAATACATTTTGTTTTTGTTGTTGGTATTCATAATTTTCAAATATCGGTGGGAGTTGCTTAAGAATTCTGCAATACGGAAACCTCATTACAGCAGATGAGGTAGGGATCAGGTTCTGCTTTCTTTCTTCCTCTACATTTCACTGGTATTTGTTGTTACCTCATAGTGTCATCGTCATTATCATCATCATCGTCGTCGTCGTCGTCATCATCAGCATCATTATTGCATCCGTTGTAACTATTTGAGTATCATTATATTTTTTTTTATATTTCTTCATCATAATTTGAAAGCCATCGATTGTTGTCTCGAGTTAAAACAAAAAAACAAAAATAAACAAACAAATATCAAACAAACAACAAATGCACAGAACCAATCAAGCCACTGGAGTCTATAACTTTAATCGCTTTTCACATAAATTAAGCAAAATACGATGAAATGTTTAAAAAAAAACAGCATAGTTGTAAAATGATTTATTTGTTCTATGGAAATGGAGGTTTATTTGTTCTATGGAAATGGAGGTTTTAAATGTGGTTTGGTGGATGTCATGGAGAGCGAATATTGCTTGCTGCTGTCCTCAGAAGAATGTCACGAGAAATGTAACTGTGTAACAATATGCCCACAGATATCGCAGCGTGAAAGTGTATATAAACTGTTATTTTTGATCATTTCAGCAACAAATAAACGATTCTCACATATATATTAATGCACACAAATATATGTGTAAGCTATGCATATATTGCAGAATACACAATTCGTGCCATCGTTTGATATCTTTACATTCATTCAGCTAATTCTACTGTAAAGGAGAGGGTTTTTTTTATCTTATATATCTAGTGCTTTGTTGATTTACTTTGCATACATATTCAGGGAGTTTTATTTATACTTTTATTTCTTCAGAAAATAATAATAAAGTTATAAAATCTACTTTGTCTTTCAGCATTGAATTATTGCACAAGAAGAGAGGAGGGAGGGGGAACTATGTACATTGCGGACGTAGTGAAAACCAAATACATGCAAGTCACTTGTAGAGAAGTGTCACCTTCTCGTGCCACACTGGCACCGGAGGGGGGGGGGGATATGGTGTTAGCGCTCATGTTCCCCTTGACCTGCCAGCACACTAGAGGGTGATGTGGTCAGCCTCACACTTGGCTGCCTTTCCTTCCCCAGCTCGAGTCTTCTGGAGTACCAATTTCTACAGCAGGATGACCAAGGCGTTTCTGTCTGGGTTTGAACTACAGGCCTCTACGTGGGAGACGAAGGCGCTGAAGATAGCGTCACTCAGGTACTCTAGAGAAAGTGTGCCCGAAGAATTATACCAGTTTCTCTTCTTTCCGTATATGCCCCCCCCCACCACATTTTATTTGTTGAACTGTCCGCAAAGACACACCAGATACTAGTTTATCCACGTGTCGTAGAAGTAAAGAAGGAGGTCTTGTGTGGCCAATAAACGTTAAGTTTTAATAGCCTCTTTGAATTTGACAGTGGTTGTCAAATAACTGAGTAGACTCCATTTTACTAGCGCTAATCAGTGAACAGAGGAAACTGGTCTCAGTTTTCTCGCATAGATGACTGAGATGCGAGTATCTCTTTCCACGTGAATGTCTGGGGTATAGGCAATAGCAAAAGCTGCCTTTTTTAGTTCTAGATGAGTCTGAGTAAAGCCTAACATAGATTTGTATAAAGATCTTGCCTTTCCTTACTGTCTTTGACCATAGCTTTCCCATATTAGGATTTCTACAAGAATACATATATTTGTATCATCTCTTTCTTTTTATATATATATATATATATATATATATATATATATAAACTGAACAAATATTCATTCTCACTTTCATCAAAATAAAATTTAGCAAGCCATTTAAAAAAAATAATGTGAAAGCAGATACAGTGTAACATTAAATAATAACTAAATCTTAACAAGACGGTTTGGCTTAAAAAAAGAATCATTTTCCCAGCCACCTAGAACATGGGCTTTGGAATGTGGAAGAAAGAAAATGAAGATAAAAACAACAATGGAGACAATGCTTTTGTTAAGGCCATTTAAAGAGTAACATATGGACAGTTATTTACACAAGATAACGACTGGTTTGGTTTTTTTTAAAAGTGATCTATATCGTTGATATCTCCTTGTTTGAATATGGGCATGTATTCATGAATTCTCTGGTGATGAAATTATCTGTATTCATTATTTCGCTTATTTGAGATCTCTCTTTTATTGTCTCTCCCTCTCTCTTACTTATCTCTCTCCCTCTCTCCTTCTCTTACTTCGCTCTCTCTTATTCTCTGTCCCTTCCTTACTTTTCTCCCTTATTCCTTATCTTTCTTCCTCTTTCTCATTTATTTTCTCACATACACACTTATTCTCTCTCACTCTCTTCACTTTCTCTCAACCCCGCCCCCTACTTTTACTTCTCTTGTTCTCTCTCTTATTTATTCCATATTTACTTTTCTCTCTCGCTATGTCTTTTCTTTATTCTTGATCATTTTCTTTCGTACATTCAAGCATTAAAGCACACGAGCTTTCCTGTGTGAGTCTACGTGTAAAAAAAAGTAAAAAAGTAAAGGTAACCCTGTCATGCCTTAGAGGCACATAGGGATATGGTGTTAGTCTACGTGTAGCTGTGCTTAAATGTGATTTGTATGCACTTATATGTGCCTGCCATTTTACTTCTTTGTTAACGCAAAATGTCGGAGATCTGTAGCCTTATGCCCTTCTCGCGCACACTTTTATAACACACGCTTTTCGTTTTCATTTTTACAACAGTTAATCAGAACACGTAACTGTTTGTTTGTTTTTAAACTTGACACTGCTCTTCACCTTACCAGGACAAAAATTCCTAAATTTGACAAGCGTATTTGGAATTTTGTACAAGTTTAGAATGCCAGCACAGAACTGTTGAACTAACAAACACTGGAAGTGGAAAGTGAAGAAGGGGGCTATATAAGGTATGTGTCATCATCATCATCATCATCCTCATCATTATCATCATCATCATCATCATCAGTCCTCTGTACTCCCAGTGGAGCATAAGAATCAACAAAGGTTTCTCAGTCTTGGGCAAAGTCAGGATAGCTCAAACCGTGTCTTTCTCACTCCCTTTAGTTCTTCCTTCATCGTGCGTTTCCGTGTTTCTAAAGTCTTCCCCTCCCTCCCTTTTCCTTTTCCTTCGAGGCGAGGCCAAGAAATGGCGGTATACGAGTGTCTTGTTTTTTCCACAGTTATTATGATTCATTTATTCATTCATTTATCCATTTGCATGTCCCTTGCGGAACTTTACCTCCCTAACAGCACTCCTGTAGGCCTTTCGGTTGAGAGCAAGATGGCATGCAGCTGATGCATCCATTTGTAGATCATCAACGATGTCTTGCAGCCATCTTCGCCTTGGTCTTCTTCTCTTTCTTTTTCCCGTTATGTACCCTTCCAAGACAGTTTTTTATTATGATTATTATTATGATTATTATTACTATTATAATCATCATCTTCGTCTTTCATTCCCTTGAGAGCACGGATAAAGGCTCTCCAGTCATCCCTGTTCTTGAAATTATTCTCTGCTTCCTTCCATGTGTATCCCTTGTCTCTGAGCACTGATTACTATTATAATTATTAATATTATTATTTTAGTCATGTTGAAGTAGAAACTAATGCATGTTTTATGAAATAATTTTGTTGCGCTTATTTGTATGATTACACATTTTTTTTTATTTCAGAGAAAGAAAACTGTAAGAAGGACTAGAGTAGAAAAAAGTTCATGAAAACAGCATCAGCGTTTGTGTGCTATGGAGTAGTGAAGAGCTAGATAAGTAACTTTTCAAAGACTTAGTTTCATGACAAAGCAAAGACTTAGTTTCATGACAAAGGACACCACATTCTAGCCACGTCTTCTTGCACTGGTGCCAGATTCCCATTTTATTACAGGATTGATTAAAAAAAAAAAGAATTTTGGGGCCTTCGACACAAGCTGCACCACCGTCCATCTCCAAGTCTTCATTTAGATTTGTCATCGTGTATAGTCATCGTGTATTCTTCGTGCATTATTGTCATGTATTGATGTCTCGTATTATCGTCGTGTATTGTTGTCCTATGTCGTAACAGTGTGCTGTTGTCATGTATTGTTAGCGGCGTAATGTCTTCGCGTATTGTAATCGTGTTGTATTGTCATCGCTTATTGTTAGTCGTGTACTATCGTCGCATATGTTAGCCATATTTTGTCGTCGGTGTTTTGTTTATTCGTGCACTGTAGTCGTGTATTGTCGTCGCGTACTGTTAATTGTGTACTGTCGTCGCGTACTGTTAGTCGTGTACTGTCGTCGCGTACTGTTAGTCGTGTATTGTCGTCTCGTACTGTTAATTGTGTACTGTCGTCGCGTACTGTTAGTCGTGTACTGTCGTCGCGTACTGTTAGTCGTGTATTGTCGTCTCGTACTGTTAGTCGTGTACTGTCGTCTCGTACTGTTAGTCGTGTACTGTCGTCGCTTACTGTAGTCGCCCATTGTATTCGTGTATTATCGCCGTGTATTATCGTTTGATGTGCAAGATGTATACAACTATTTCAAGCAGTTTTTTTTCTATTCATTCGTTTTGGCTACAGCTAAAATAAGTAGAGTTCTGCTGCAACAGATATAAGTTACCACAGCTCTGGCTGCTTCAGCAAGTACGAGAGGCCGGTAGTTGTAGGAGAATGACTCGTCTATTTTCTGTTGGATGACACTTGTTGATGTGTCTTGTGAGACCGGGCGAGCTGTGAAAAGTGCTCGTGCAGTATTTACACGAAAACGTCTCCGTGGCGTGAGCGTAGCGCAAGTGCTTGTCCAAGGCGGCCTTGCTGGTGAAGGTCATAGCACACGTGCCGCACGCGAGGTGAGGGGCGATTCCGTGCGTGGCAGACTCATGCTTCAGTCGCGCTGACTCGCTGGTGAATCCTTTTCCGCACGCGCTGCAGCTGAATGTTGTGTTAACATCGCGGTGGCCAATGTAGTCTGCTGTCACTTTGATACCGCATTTGTCCGCTGCCGTAGTGTCACCTACGGCTCTGTCATCAAATTTGTTTCCTGTTGTCTGTTTGCTGTGCTGGCTCAGAAAATGTTTACGGAGATACGCCTGACGCTGAAACTGTTTTCCGCACACGGAGCACTCTATCAGAGGGTTGCCCTGGTTTTCAGATAATGCTGTATGACGTTGCTGCTTGTAGAGTTGCTGCTTGTGCATTTCATTGGCCTGAGTCAAATCTAAGGGCGGAGATGAAGGTGACTGAAACGAATTAGAAGAGTTCAAGTTGTCTGATGTGTCCTGGCACAAGCTCGTGGAAATGTGCGCTCGTGCAGAAAACTCAGTCTCAGTTAGTTGTGCGTCACCGCAAACTTTGTTGCTGATGTTCACGGCGTTGCTGTGGCTGTCCACGACCTGAGGAGTCATGACGGTGGTTGTGGAAGTAATGGTGGTTGTCTGATGTTTGCGATTGTGGCTTCTGAGAACTTGGAGAACCAACGACCTTTCCTCTGACGTCAAGTTACTGCTGTAAGCTACGGAGGGCGTATGCAGCGGGTTTACGGCGATGACTGTGTTCGGTCTAGTGAAAGAGTCGCGACCGTTTGCTGAAGTAAGCGGAAAGTTTGCTGCAGTTGTAGATTTGATTAGGTCTTCGTCGGAGGATGAGGTCGTTGGATGTGTGACGCTTACAATAACTGAAAGCCCATTTTCTTTACTTTCTGAGCTGTTGGCAAGAGGAGGTAATTTGGAAGCGTCTTCAGATTTAGTGAATATCGTGCTGTCCTCACTGCTTGAGGCTATGCTAGTAACAGAAATCTGTTTGTATGCTACCGGTTCTGGGCATTTAATTTCACTTATAATGACATCGTTGGCGCTGGTGATCAGGTTGTTGTTGTTGCCTGCTAGGTACACACTTGAAGAAGAGTCAGTCTTGCTTGCTGCTCCGTGGACGGTCTCTGTCATGTTGTTTCCATTGCAGTCTGGTTTAGGGGCTATCTTGGGATTGGTCGGCTGGTTCTTGCCTGTACCACCAGGGGCTGACTTGTTCAACACCCGGGGTTTATGCCAGCGCCTGTGGCTGGCAAGATTGGCCGGGCAGTTAAAAACCTTCTCACACTCGGGGCACCTGTACTCGACATGGACTATTCTGGAACATCTGAAAGCAAAGAACAGAAAGTGATTCTGCATGTTCTTTCATAATTAATTCTGATACATTTCAATTAAATTAGAGTCTCTCTTAATCTACATTTGAGACAAGTTACAGTCTCTCTATACCAAAACAACTATTTAAATCTTATATCACCATAAGCCGCTGAAACGTTAAAAAAAGCTATAGTCATATACTTCTGTCCTGTAATCTGAAGTTTGTGCTTTTAAATTGATGCAGACCCATTATTTCTCAGTAAAAAAAATGGCGGCCGTGATGAATGATAATGAAAACTGTTCTTGGTGCTGCAGATGTTGTTTGGTAATCAAAGAGTTAAATATTGCTTTCCGATTCAGGTGTCAACTTTTGATAACTGAACATATGAAACTTATTATTTACTGTTTTAATTTCTCCATATTATCTGCCCCAATTTTTTTTAAAAATGTTATCTTTGTAGCTGCCATACTTGAAATTGTTATAATTTCGAGAGTTTAATTATTGTCTAAGTCCCTGCTTAACTCAGTGTCAATACAGAAAAAAAATGCAATGGTGGGATGGAGTTAACATTTATATTCAGAAATCTGGAAATTTGAAGAATACTTTGAAATATCACATGGTTACTGTGATCTCCAAGGTTAAAATTTGATCTGTTCTGTTGATTTCATTCTCCTTTTTTTTTCATTAACACAATCCTTATTCTTCTCTGTTTTCCCCGAAACTGCACAAACTTACACTTTTCTTTAACGACTTGCGTTTCTCTCTCTCTCTGGTCCAGGCCAGTCAGGCGTTGGTCGTCATTGATTTCCAAACCCATCTATCATTTGCTCTTTCTATAACATGTGTGTCGGACTGTGCTCCGTGCCACTCTTTTAGTCAGCCAAATGTCTTGTTTCTTTGTCTTCCTCTGTCCCTTTTCCCCCCTCCACTTTCCCAATATGTGTGCCTAGTATTTAAAACCATTTTTCTTTTCAATCCAGTAAATTAGACTAACAAGTAAAGCCTTTCTCAAATGTCTGCTGTTTACTGCTTCGACTTGTGTTTCACTGCTTTCAGCATTTCACTGTCTACTTTCTTATCTTCCTGCTCTACAACTATACAGCAGTGCTGCTCTTATCACAAGAAGCTACTGATAGCCACTTAGACAAAGCCATTCATGCCTGCAGCAAGGGCCGTGGTAAGCCAGCTTAGTCCCCGGGGTTAGTTACTATAGGGTCCACCATGCGAACATAGAAAATGTGTAATTGGGACGTTGTAGCATTGTCTTGAATTTTGTCTCCAGTGAGAAAAGAGGGAAAATCAGGGCCATCGGCACCCCCCCTCCAATAACCAGTGTTCCAGAGATACAATCCCATCTCTACCCTTCCCTCGTCGGGCCTGCTTGCAGCCACCCAGATAATGTTACTTATGACTACAGCCATCCAGACAATGCCACTCATGGCCACAGTCACTCAAACAATGCCGTTCATTTCTACAACCACCCATACTGTGTCATTCATGGCTACATCCACCCAGACAATGCCACTCAGGACTACATCCACTCATACAATGCCTCTCATGGCTACAGCCACACAACGTCACTCATGGCTACATCCACCCAGACAATGCCACTCATGGCCACAGTCACTCAAACAATGCCATTCATTTCTACAACGACCCATACTGTGCCACTCATGACTACAGCCATCCAGACAATGCCACTCACTGCACACAAGCACTCAGACAGTGTCACTCATGGCTACAGTCAGTGAAACGCCACTCATGGCTACAGCCACCCATACAATGCCACTCATGGCTACAGCCACACAGCGTCACTCATGGCTACATCCACCCAGACAATGCCACTCATGGCTACAGCCACACAACGTCACTCATGACTACAGCCACCAAGACAATGCCACTCATGGGCACATCCACCCAGACAATGTCACTCATGTCTATAGCTACATAGCGTCACTCATGGCTACATCCAGCCAGACAATGCCACCCATGGCTACAGCCACTCATACAATGCCTCTCATAGCTACAGCCACACAACGTCACTCATGGCTACATCCACCCAGACAATGCCACTCATGGCTACAGCCACACAGACAATGCCACTCATGACTACATCCACCCAGACAATGCCACTCATGGCTACAGCCACACAGACAAAAGCCTCTTAAACCTGTAGGCAACCTAGATGTGCCACGCTGGCCCCAGAACGATGTACAAGCTCTCTTGTCACGTTTCTCCCTACAGAATGCTCTCGATCTATTTTCAGTGTGCTAAACCTTACATCTGTAGCGAAATTAGACCGTGTCTTGTTTATTGCTTGATCAACGCAGGAGCAAGATTTATGTTTTGCCATGTTTACACACCTTGGTATCTCTGCACGGAGACATCAGCCATGGCTGATGTGGTCATTTGATACCTTTTCACAATGAGGAGGGGGGGGGGGGAACCAAATGAGTAAATGCTACGTCAGTGAGGTAATATACGACTTCAAGTAATTTAAACGTAAAACCTGCAGAAAACAGTTTTATTTCTTAAGGAGACAAACGTGTGATATTTCGGCCAAAAAGCCTTAGTATAATCTGCAGTGAAATATCAGCAGAGCTTTCTATATTGTACAACACTCGGGAAAAGAAAATGTAAAGGCACTAATAATCCGGAAAGGCTGTTGTATCAGAATATAGATTTTCTTGTAGTTGTAATGAAGGTGCATCCATGTATTAATGACACAGTAATGAGGATGAAGAGAGATGTATGGTTCAGTTTTACGCAAAAAAAAAAAAAAAGATAGAAAGAATGAGGAAAGTGGGCAGACACAAAAATGGCAAAAAGTAAGATGAACACGTATAAATGAAGAACATACAGCAGTCCAGTATTTCGGCAAAATATCCTTTTTTTCCAAGGATCACATACAAAAACAATACAACAGATGAACAGACGAAAAATAGATGAAAAAAATAAAGACTTCGCTTTTTTTTTGCTCTCCTCGTTGTAAGAAAGACATGTACAAAATGGAAAAACAAGAAACTTTTAAAAAATGAGAACTTAGCAAAGCAGCATCCAGCACTTTTCCCCATTTCTATTTGCTGCATAGCATTCGTGTGAATTTACATTTTATCTTCTTTCCCTATTTCTTTGTCTTGTATGTTTTTGCATGATTAAGGTGTAAACCGAAACGTTACAAGTATATGCTCGTTAACTAATAAAGCTTGTTAATTAACAATGAATAATATTTTTTGTTTTAAATAGTTTTAATAAAAAATTACGGTGTGACTGAGCGACAGCGTACTATATCTTGTCATTCAGTCAGTCATTTGCATGTCCCTTGCGGAACTTTGCATCCCTAACAGCTCTCATGTAGGTCTCTCATTTGTAAGCAAGATGACCTGCTGCTTATGCATCCATTTGCAGTTTATCAATGATGTCTTGCAGCCATATTCGACTTGGTCTTCCTCTCTTTCTATTTCCCATTATGTACCCTTTCAAGACGGTCTTCTCTATCATGACGTTTAAAGCGTCCAAAATATTTAAGCGTTCTCTGTTTAATCTTCCTTACTAGCCAGCCTTCTTCAATATTAAGTTCTTGTAGTATGGATATATTTGTTCTTTTTTGTGCCCATGATATGTGAAGAACTCTTCCGTAGCATTTACATTCAAAGACATTTGTGTTTCTCATCTGTTTTGTTAAGTGTCCAGGTTTCATAGGCATATGTTGCGATCGGAAAGATGCATGGCCTTAAAAATCTTATTTTTGTAGCTCTGTCTGTTCCTCTCCACAGATTCTTTAGTTGTTTTATTTTTTGAAGACAAAACAAATAAGGCAACTGAAATATCTCGTCATTAATTAACTCAAATTTAGACCACCATCTGTCACATCCCTGATTTATAAAATGTGAATGCAATTTCAATGTGAATCTATCACAGTGCCCTCCATACCTGTGCTGTGCCAGCTGAAAGGCGTCTTCATAAAACTCTTTGCAGAGCTGGCAGATGTAGGCCCCGATCTTGTTCTCAATCTTGTCCAGTTCGGCCCTGGCCTCTGGCGTGACCTCCACGAAGTTGAAGCTTGGCTCTATGTCCCCGTAAACCACCTTTCCTTCTTCCTGGATGAAAGACATGAATCAAATCATTTGGATCATCACGATATGTTGAACATGAAAGACTATTTCTAGTAATTGTATAAGCTGCTTCAGATATAAGGGTTTGAAATTACTAAGTGTTTGAAATTACTAAGTGTTTGAAATTACTAAGTGTTTGAAATTACTAAGTGTTTGAAATTACTAAGTGTTTGAAATTACTAAGTGCTTGAGATATTTACAACAGTGGTTATATTCCCAGTGACCTGATTAAATCCACGTTTATAGCACTACCAAAGAAACCAGGTGCAAAGGAATGTAACGACCACCGGACCATCAGCCTCTCATGTCACATAACGAAGCTACTTTTGAGAATAATTATGAGAAGAACAAGGAAAAAGATAAAAATGGAAATAGCAGACGAACAGTTTGGATTTGTTGAAGGAAAGGGAACACACAATGCCATTTATGCTTTACGAACACTAACGGAAAGAGCTTCAGAAGTACAGAAAGATCTCTACTTATGCTTCATTGATTACACCAAGGCATTTGACAAGGTGAAACATAGTGAAATTAAAATGCTTGAAGACATCAATATAGACGGCAAAGACTTGAGGATTGTAAAACATCTATACTGGCAGCAAGAAGCAGCAGTTCGAGTTGAAAATGGAATTGGAAAATACCAACCTATAAAACAAGGGGTGCGACAAGGATGTGTACTATCTCCAGACCTTTTTTCTCTGTACAGCGAGAATATTCTAAGAACAATCATCACAGAACCAGGCATAAAAATTGGAGGATACAATATTAACAACCTTCGGTATGCTGACGACACAGTACTGATAGCGGAGAACCAACAAGACCTGCAAAATCTCTTGGATAAAGTCGCCAAAGAAAGTTAACAGAAAGGCCTTACTTTGAACATCAAAAATACAGAGACTATGGTTATATCTAAGAAACAGAATCCACCAGCATGCAGTATTCACTTAAACGGAACCATTCTAAAGCAGGTGCAGAAATTCAAATACCTTGGAGCAGTAATAACTTCAGATGGGAAATGCAAAACAGAAATTAGGAACAGAATAGGCCAAGCAAAGACTGCATTTCAGAGAATGAGAAACATATTAGCTAACACATCTTATCAATGAATGTTAGAAAACGAGTCCTAAAATGCTATATTGAACCTATCTTGTTATATGGAAGTGAATCATGGACAATAGGCAAGTCTGCACAAAAATCATTGGAAGCAGCAGAAATGTGGTTTATTAGAAGAATGTTGCGAATCCCCTGGACAGCAAAAATAACTAATGAAGAATGTATGAGAAGAGCTGGAGAGACAAAAAACCTTGTCAGAAAGATAAGAGAGAGACAATGTACTTTCATAGGGCATGCAATGAGAAGAGGGGGCATTGAAAATATTATAACAACAGGAAAAATAGAAGGAAGAAGATCAAGAGGAAGACCAAGAGAAATGATACTGGACAGTCTGACGGGATGGTGTGAGAGGAGATCACCAACTGAACTGATGGCCTGCATGAAGGATCGGGTACTTTGGAGAAGCATAATAGCCAACGCCAGTCGGCACGGCACCTGATGATGATGCTTGAGATTACTAAGTGTTTGAAATTACTAAGTGTTTGAAATTACTAAGTGTTTGAAATTACTAAGTGTTTAAAATTACTAAGTGTTTGAAATTACTAAGTGTTTGAAATTACTAAGTGTTTGAAATTACTAAGCATTTGAAACTACTAAGTGCTTGAAATTACTAAAGGTTTGAAATTACGAAAGGTTTGTTTGAAATTACTAGGCGTTTGAAATTACTAAGCGCTTGAAACTGCTAAAGGTTTGAAATTACCAAGTGTTCGAAATTACTTTCTGTTTACAAAATGTAAGCAGAAAACTCTTTGACAGAGAGCGCAACAACTACACAACTCTCAGAGAATGGAAAGCAGCTCTTCAGTTTAAACTGCCTTGTCATCGGTGCAGCTGTATCAAAAATGTTGAAGAACCTATAATAAGTGTAACCATACCCCATAAGGGGTCCACCCAGCCTCTAAAAATGGGTACCAGAGAAATCTGGGAAGGTTAAACGCGACCAGGCGTGATACTGACCACATCACACTTTCATGTGCCGAAGATCTTGGAAATACGGGCCCTAACACAGTATCCCCTGTATGCCTTAAAGGCATTGAAACGGAGAATTTTACCCTTACCTTTATACCTCATAAGAAACTGGATTAGGAAATTCTCTACTGTTGTCTTAACGCCCCTTACCGGCATAGGACAGCTGCTTTGACAGCACAGCCGAGACAGTCTTGTGGATCGAGGTACAACAGACCAAGCGCGGACAAAACGAGACTAACCTGACATAATGTGAGAGCCTGAGACACGACTCTCAATGTGAGAGCCTGACACACGACTCTCAATGTGGGAGTCTGAGACACGACTCTCAATGTGGGAATCTGAGACATGACTCTCAATGTGGGAGTCTGAGACACGACTCTCAATGTGAGAGTCTGAAACACGACTCTCAATGTGAGAGTCTGAAACACGACTCTCAATGTGGGAATCTGAGACATGACTCTCAATGTGGGAGTCTGAAACACGACTCTCAATGTGAGAGTCTGAAACACGACTCTCAATGTGAGAGTCTGAGAAATCGTTTTCTGTGCAAGTGTCTGCATTTTCTTGCCATATCTCGAGTTCTTCTTTTGCCTCATTGGCTTTCTTTGGCCTATGCTGTCCACTTCTGTGCATGGTAATGCCTGTCTACTGAGAGTGAGGATGATAATTTTCCAGTTGTTTCTAAATGCTATTCTTGCTTTTGTTTTTCCTGCTATTACAGTTTTCGTACAAGAAAGCCGCATCTGCAGAAAGCAAGTAAAAGCTGAAAAGAGTTATTTATTTATTTTAAGTAATTTGTCTTGCTCTTCAAGAACGTAAATATTATTTAAATCAGTGTCCTCTATTCCTCTTCTCTCCACCCCCACCCCCCCCCCACCCCCAATTCCCCCTACTGCCATCATCAGACTATCAGCAATTTGTTTGGTCCTTCCAGTACACCTCCCCCACAGACGCGCTTAAGATATAAAAGCAGTTGCTTATTACTTGATTATTACTTGATGCTATTGTCAATAAACAGCACAGAAGAAAGAGTTAGAATATAAAAATGCTAGCTTATTACTTCATGTTATTGTCAATACGAGCGCATGCAGTCATTAGCCCATATTTCACCATCTTACGCATATTTCTAGTGGTGTATTGACCGCCATTATTGTAATGCATGTTTTCTTCACAAGTGCCCCTTTGACTAGTTTGAAAAGTAAATTCTGAAACTCCCAAACAAAAAAAAAGTCTACAAAGGATCAGGAATATGAAAGAAATGAAGTCCTCCATTTTCTTGAGGCTTCCAGTAAAAAGTAAACGCAAGCTTCGAGAGACTGAAACAGAGCAATACTTGGCATACCCATGGTGTTGTCGATCGAGAGGACAAGTATTTTTCACCATCAAATAAAGCATGTAGATTTGTGTATAGTTTTCTTGGAGCTTGCTAGTCTTGATATTATGGGAAATGTTTTAAAAAAAATGTCCGAAGTTCGGGAAAAGTAACAGAAAGATAAAGCTGAAAGTGAGGAGCAGGTAAAACGTTGAATAGTTAGTGGATTAGAGAATAAGGAGCAGGTAAAACGTTGAATAGTTAGTGGATTAGAGAATATGGAGCAGGTAAAACGCTGAGCAGTTAGTGGATTAGAGAATAGAGATCAGGTAAAACGTTGAATAGTTAGTGGATTAGAGAATAAGGAGCAGGTAAAACGTTGAGCAGTTAGTGGATTAGAGAATAAGGAACAAGTAAAACGTTGAGCAGTTAGTGGATTAGAGAATATGGAGCAGGTAAAACGCTGAGCAGTTAGTGGATTAGAGAATAAGGAGCAGGTAAAACGTTGAGCAGTTAGTGGATTAGAGAATAAGGAACAAGTAAAACGTTGAGCAGTTAGTGGATTAGAGAATAAGGAACAAGTAAAACGTTGAGCAGTTAGTGGATTAGAGAATATGGAGCAGGTAAAACGCTGAGCAGTTAGTGGATTAGAGAATAGAGATCAGGTAAACGTTTAGTAGTTAGTGGATTAGACAACAAAGAGCAGTTAAAACGTTGAGCAGTTAGTGAATTAGAGAATATATGTCAGGTAAAACGTTGAGTAGTTAGTGGATTAGAGAATAGGGCTGAACAGTTAATGGATTAGAGTTAGAGATTCACAGAGAAAAGAACAAATGATTTAAAACTGGAAATAGAACCACGAAATCAGACACTTTGACAGTTGGACTGTGCGTTTTCTAAAAGTCTAGTAATTATTGACATCCAATGAGAAATGGACGAATACAGCAATACAAAGGACTCTGAGAATGTGGTGTAACATTATCTATCTATCTGTCTGTCTAAGTTTTCTGAGAGAGAGAGAGAGAGAGAGAGAGAGAGAGACATGTGTAGACTAACATATTTGGCAGGGAGAGATCAACACACATTATAGTTGTGAAAATAAAGAACATTAAGGAAGATGAGATCTTACACCAAATTGTGTCTGACAAGATGACAGTGATGATGATGATACTGATGGTGATGATAATGATGATGATGATGAAGGTGATGATGATGATGATTATTATAATGACGGTGGTGGTGGTGGTGGTGATGATGATGATGATGCAATGTGAAGTCAAATTTACCCTATTTATTCTATCATAATACTGAAACTGTGGCCAGAATTCAAGCTCGCGTACTGTTATCAATCATGATCCTCCAACTGCAATATCCCGCAACATTTTCCCGGATCTCCCTTATCTACGCCCAAAAGCCACCTTTAAGCCGTTTTACTGGTATCAGTCTTCGATCAGCCTGATATGCCACTTCAACTGCCAAACAATGCAGGGGATTTTTTTATATTTTGTTTTCCTTTATGAAATTGTAACACAGATTGTAACCACGTGACCAAGGCTGGTGCTCATTATCCAATGGTATCAAGAGTAGATAATAAATAAGCCAGTGGAAGACGTCAAGGAAGTTGCATATCTCGGGCAGCAGAGTGGCAGAAGATGGAAGCAACGAAGTGGACATCAAATAACTAGTGCAACCCAGGCTTTCGCAACCCTGAACAATATACGGAAATCCCGAAAGCAGAGTACGATAACAAAAATCAGGATATCAAAGATTAATGTCCTAAGTGTGCTAGTCTGCTGACGTGAATGCTGGAAGGCCATCAGAACTATACAGAATTCCTTCCAGTCTAAATGTTTACATAAGAATAGATGAAATATTTAGGCAAAATAGCATAAGAAATAACAGCTTGCTGGCAGAAATGCAGATGAGCCCATTGACTTCGATTCTTGAGGAAAGACGCTGGCGATGGCTGGGGCATATGCTCCGGATGACCGGTGAAGAAAACACACACAGCACCGACCTGGACACCTCAGGGGAACACGTGTAGGGGTAGACCAAAGGAGACGTGAAAAAAAGAACACCAGAGGAAGTGTTGAACAATACAGCGCTCACCTGGGCAAGAGCGGGGAAAAGGGGACAAAGGACATCCGTTTGTGGAAGACCCTTGTAGAGGCCCCATATGACTTGGGCATCTGAAGGTTGAGAGAGAGAGAGAGAGAGAGAGAGAGAGAGAGAGAGAGAGGTGACGTATGAGTATATTTCATAATTTCCCCTAGCAGTGAGAAGAGTAGGGAGTGAGCGGGGACTGTTGTGGAAAGAAAGTTGGGGGGGGGGGGCGGGGGGGAGGGGGGACGACATATCGAAATGAAAAGAAAACAAATAGACTGCATTCTATAGCATTTGTAGAGATTATAAAACGGTTGGGAAAGGATTAAAAGTTATTTCCATACATGACAAACTTGGATGTCATTTCTGTTTTTTACAATTGTATCCTTTAACTGCAAAGGAATTTTAAAAAAAACGGTTTTGGACGTACTGTTCTACGAACTAAACGTTTCTTGTGCAACGTTACTCAAATGAACGCACGTAATCTGTCGCCAAGACCAGCCCCTGTGAGTTCATGCTTCAGACGTTTTCTCTGTTTCTTCAGTACAATGTCATTTTAGCTCAGTGTGGTCCAGGTGTTCTCAGGTGAGGGGAATCTCCATACTCTCCTCCCAGTGAGGGAATTTTAGGAGTTCGGGAGACGGGTTACCGCATATTGGGAGACTCATATTATCTGGGAATGTACTTTTTTAGTTAGGCAATCTTGGAGGGGAGAGGGGAGGGGGGAATGACAATCTGACATGAGGGTGAAATTACTACATGGAGGGTGGGGGGGGGAGAGTGACAGTCAGTGTTGTAGCTGGTGTGAGTTGTGCGTTTGACGCATTGCAGCTGATGCAGCAGCTGTGTCCGCCATTCTTCTCCACGGTGTAAAAGGATGAAAGAAAATGGAAATTAGAGCTCAAGGTCTTCAGTCGTGGATAAGATCTTCAGATGTTGATATGATCTTCAGACGTGGATATGATCTTCAGATGTGGATATGATCTTCAGATGTGGATATGATCTTCAGATGTGGATATGATCTTCAGACGTGGATATGATCTTCAGATGTGGATATGATCTTCAGATGTGGATATGCAGAAATGACGGGCGCGTGTTTTGTTTTTTTCTTGGCAGATGAAATATTAGATTAGCTGAAGCGACTCCGCTTTGTCTTGTCTTCTGTCTCCCTAGAACTGGCAGCTGGTGTCCTTTGTAGCGGATGCTGTGAAGGTGTTGAGACGCAGCATCGTGTCGGGTTGGGAGCGGGTTTATGGGGGGGGGGGGTATTTGTTCAGTCCTTGAGTGCAGGTAAAGCAGGGATGGGGGTGTGCAATACTTCTTTAACAGACTCCACCACCGTGGCGATTATGGCGATCCCTGCCCCGTTTAACAAGGCAAGACCTTTTACTGGTAGCAACGGAAAGGTGGGACAGGGTCTTGATCAGCCACGGTTCACCAAACCTGACGCTGATGTGTCAGCTATGACAAAACGGACACTGTCTTTATCTCCATGGAAAAGGGTCAGAGGAACCATGAAGAACATGAGAATATGGCAATTAAAATAATTTGATCATAACTTGGAAAACAATATTTGAAGGTAACTTTAAAGGAAACAAAAACCCACACCAAAGTCAAGTTAACGATACAAATTCATTCATTCATTCATTCATTTGCATGTCCCTTGCGGAACTTTGCCTCCCTAACAGCACTCATGTAGGCTTCTCAGTTGTGAGCTGATGTATCCATTTGCAGATCATCAACGATGTCTTGCAGCCATCTTCGCCTTGGTCTTCCTCTCTTTCTTTTTCCCATTATGTACCCTTCCAAGACGGTTTTCTCTAGATTATCATGACGTTTAATGTGCCAAAAATATTTAAATTTCTCTCTTTAATCCTCTTTAATATTAAGTTCTTGTAGTATGGATATATTCGTTCTTAACGATACAAATACATGGACAATATCAAGAGACCGTAGAAGCCAGGTTGGCTCTATGCACTCTTTGAGGAATGGACACAAGTCTGAGATCAAATATAGCGAACCTTTTATGTGGATCTGAAAAAAAAAGATTCACACAACGATAACTGGTTGCAACTGAGCTACATCAGTCTGGAAATGAGAATAACTTGAGCAGATGTTGCCATTCCATCGAAAGAAGAGAAATTCTCAATATCTGGGGCTGTATGAGAATGAGTCTAAAAAATGTACACAGTGTATATGACTGTGTGGTTCTGAAGTTCATCCCAAAAGTCGCGAGTGGATCTACCTACATTATATGACTGTGTGGTTCTGAAGTTCATCCCAAAAGTCGCGAGTGGATCTACCTACATTATATGACTGTATGGTTCTGAAGTTCATCCCATGAGTCATGGGTGGATCTACCCATTGTTTCTCAGAATATGACAGGGTTGTAATCTCATCAATCATCATCATCATCATCAGGTACTGCGCCGATTGGAGTTGATTGTTACTCTTCTCTACAGTACCCGATCCTTCACGCAGCCCATCACTTCACTTGGTGATCTCAACCGACACCATCTCGTCAAACTGTTCAGTATCATTTCTGACTTTCCTTCCCTCTACAATATTTGTTGTTACAATATTTTCAAAGTCCATCTTCTTGGCTAATAACAGAAATATCAAAAACATTTAATACTTGTTTGGAGAGACCAAAAAGAAAGGTAGAAATATTTCTGCTACAGAAAAAAAAACATTGAATTAAGAAGAAAACAAAATTGTAAATAAAAAAAGTCATAAACTTTAGTGAAGAAATCTCCACTGAAACAATGCAAAGAAGGCTGAAATACCAAAAAAAAAAAAAAAAACGCGGTCATCTGAAAGGAAAGGAAAAAAAAACCTCAACTGAAATCTGATCTTCCGTCCTACGCAGCAACTGTGAAAGCTCGTATATAAACCATATTCAAAGATATGCCTACATAGACAGACATACGAGCACATATTTTACTGCATAATAAGGCAGCTCTAGTTCGAACTTGTCAGACAAAAGTGTGGCACTCCCACAAGCTGTTGCACTTAGCGCCCCGCGATGTATGCTGGACCTGGTGGGCGTGGAAGAAACTGCCAGGCACATACGAACAGGGTGAGTGTGTCATAAATATGTATATGTGGGTATTCTTCACTTTACACGGTTTGAGTTTTTAAGACTGCCAGTAAAATAGGGGGGAAGGGGAGGGGGAAAACCATGTGAATAGTTTACAGCCCTACCCCCTTCCAAACGCCCCTCCCCCCTCGTCTGCCAATCTTGGCGTCCAGGGGCATAGAGAGAATTTTTTTAAAGGCGGTACAAAACTCGCTCCCTCCCCCCTACCCTTCCCGCGGCTCCTCAGTGTTGATCCCCTAGTGCTCCAGGGCCTCCAGAGAAATTGTATAACTCCGTACAAAACTCCTTCCCGCCCCCCCCCCCCCGATCCGGCTTGTCTGTTTTCATCCACTACAGGCGCCCCCCCCCCACGAAGTTCCCTGGGTCACTTTTAAAATAGGGGAAACCCTCGGGGATCCCTGAAGCTGGAGCACCAGCTGGACAGTCCTGTCGTAGAGGGCATGCCTAGACCTACAAGGTGGGTTTTATTTTCGGACCCGAGGGCAACAACGTATATGGTATCATCAAGGGACGCAACAACGTATGTGGTATCATCAAGGGACGCAACAAGGTATGTGGTATCATCAAGGGACGCAACAACGTATGTGGTAGTCTAAGAAAGAACGATTGTGTGGACTGGTGAATCAGGAATAGCCACGACATTGTTGCCAGCGCGGTTATGTGAAATGACGAACCCGGAGTAGTTATGGCTGTGACAGCGCGGTTATGTGAAATGGCGAACCCGGACAGCGCTGTTATCTGAAAAAGCGAACCCGGAGTAATTGTGGCTATGACAGCGCGGTTATCTGAAAAGGCGAACCCGGAGTAATTGTGGCTATGACAGCGCGGTTATCTGAAAAGGCGAACCCGGATTAGCTGTGTGTATGACAGCGCGGTTATTTGAAAAAGCGAACCTGGAGCAGTTGTGGCTATAATAGCGCGGTAATTTGAACTGGTGAACCAGATTTAATTATAATTAACCCACCTCTTGACAACGTTGCCAGTAAAAAAAAAAAAGAAAAGATGTATTACTCTTTAGCCCCGTTGAAGTGACAAGGCTTCGTTGGTCCTCACGGCTGTGGGCTATGACAATAAGCTCACCCTAGTCTTCAAATAGTCCACCATAACACACTTCCCATCCGCTATGATGCCTGCTCTTCAACATCATCGCCATGTGGGATGCGAAGAGTTTACGTGTTCGTAATTCGAATGGCAGCACTATACATTACAAACAAAAAAAAACAACAACAAAATTAACTGTAACTAGATGTATTTTGAAGGGTTTGTGTAAGAGGTCAAACCCCGGTCCCAGGAAAAGAGGATGGATGGAAATCTATGGGACACACAGGAAGGATTTCTTGGTGTAAAACCTCGTATCATTGCCTGTCTGTATGTACGAGCTAATTAAAAAGAACGCAGAAGAAGAAGAAGCAGAAACAAATTCATCTGTCTGTCTGTCTGTCTGTCTGTCTATCTGTCTATCTGTCTGTCTGTCTGTCTGTGATGTTTTCGAGAGATAAGGCTGAGATGCGTAAACGCACTTAATGGGTTAACCCTAGAAAAAAATCAAATTCATTTATTCATTGTTGTTCCCCCTTAGCCCCATTATTAATTCCAAACTCAGTTTCAAGTGACCAAGAAATGAATGTGGGAGTACCGCTTCTGACTGTTTCACAAAATAATCAATACAGAGCTAATTATATTAGTGCACAACTCTTATGTTTACCCATGGCCACTCCCCGCCACCACATGTTACACATATACGTTTCTATGGCAATAATGGGCGGTAAATATAACTTTGAGGCAAGCGCGGCCGTGCATTTTATTTTTGGAAAAGTTCTCTATAATCATCACAGCGTGGTATGTGATCCTGTCTGGTCGGTTTGTGTTCGTCTTGGTGCCCCCGTTGGTGTTCGGGTTGCAGAAGAAGAAGAAGAAGAAGACACTCAGCGGCCCCTTATCTGACATTCTGGCGCCTGGGTTGGCGAACCACAGCTGAGGAAGACCCTGCTCCCAGAGTCTGGCCTGGCCTGGCCTGGCTAAAGGTGAGGTGATCATCACCCCCCCCCCCCCCCAGTGTGGTGGGCTCTGATAAAGAAGCACTGCACGTCCCTCTTGCTTTTTTTCTTTAAGCTGTGATCAGCGGCTAGAACAATATACCTGCCATGGCCCGCTCCCAAGCCGACACGATGATGTGTCTCATCATCTTCATCTCATAGGCTGCACAGGACAAACACCAGCTCAAAGGAGATCACAGAAGAAGAAGGATTGTGACCTTGGTAAAAATCAAGTTCTGGGATAACATCGTCTAGTACTGTGGTGCAATTCTGAAAGTGAGCGGCACTCCTATCCCGGTCCTCCTCCCTCCTCCGCCCCTGCCCCAAACCCCTCGAGGAGATGAGAAAATCAAGATGAGGGAAAAGAAGCGATTAAGGACACAAGAGCCAGCTGAGTGGAGAGAACGTCTTTGTTACAGAGCACCAGGAAAGTGACCTGCCAGGCAATGGGGGCTGTAGCCTGAGAAATGCTATTATTGTGGTCACTAGCAGTGCTGAGAAATAAATAAATGCCTTTGAATGTAAATGCTACAGAAGGGTTCTTCAAATATCATGAACACAAAAAGGAACAAATATATCCATACTACAAGAACTTAATATTGAAGAAGGCTGGCTAGTGAAGAGGATTAAACAAAGAAAACTTAAATATTTTGGACATATTAAACGTCATGAGAATTTAGAGAAAACCGTCTTGGAAGAGTACATAACAGGAAAAAGAAAGAGAGGAAGACCAAGGCGAAGATGTCTGCAAGACATCATTGATAATCTGCGAATGGATGCATCAGCAGCAGGGCATCTTGCTTACAACCGAGAGGCCTACAGGAGAGCTGTTAGGGAGGCAAAGGACATGCAAATGACTGACTGAGGAATACTGTATTGTCAAGCGTTTCTGTTTTTTCTTCTACCGGCGTCATTGTGTGGCCTGGGCGATCTGAGTTGCTCGAGGACATTCTTATCTCTTGAAAGAGAATGACAGATGTGTAGGAACAGAGTTGTCCAGAGCGTGTCAGAAACTCATATTTTTTTTACTGCTGGGTCGATTGAAGAGTGACGGGAGTGAGAATGGAATCCAGCTACCTTCAGTTTGAGAAACCGCGTCGCTATCGATTAGATCATTCCTCTACCTTTTTATCTCTCTCTCTATCTCTCTGTTGGAATTACTGTTGCTAATGATACACCTCATGTACGACAGTTAGATATGCTATGATATCTTGCGTTTGGCTGTTGGACAAGTTATGACATACACATATAAGCGACGCTATATATACATACTATAATATACATAGTATGTGTAATTGTTGGATATGCTATTATACACACATATACTCATATGTGATTGTAAGGTATGCATACTATGCTTTACACGTGTGTGTAACTTTTGGGTACTCTATGATATACATGTATATGTAACTATTGGGTACACTATGATATACACATATGTGTAACTGCTGGGTACTCTATGATATACACATATGTGTAACTGCTGGGTACACTATGATATACACATATATGTAACTATTGGGTACTCTATGATATACATGTATATGTAACTATTGGGTACTCTATGATATACACATATGTGTAACTGCTGGGTTACATCTCCTTTCTCTGAATGTTCTGTATCTAGGCACTTTGCTGGTGTGTCATCATCATCATCATCATCACCATCATCATCATCATCATCATCAGGCGTTGTCTATTATGCTTCTCCAGAGTACACGATCCTTCATGCAGGCCATCAGCTCAGTTGGTGATCTCCTCTTACACCAACCCGTCAGATTGTCCAGTATCATTTCTCTTGGCCTTCCTCTTGATCTTCTTCTTTCTATTTTTCCTTTTGTTATAATATTTTCAATGACCCCTCTTCTCATTGCATGTTCTATGAAAGTACATTGTCTCTCTCTCTTATCTTTTTGACAAGGTTTTTTTTTTGTCTCTCCAGCTCTTCTCATAATTCTTCATTAGTTATTTTTTGCTGTCCAGGGGATTCGCAACATTCTTCTAATAAACCACATTTCTGCCACTTCCAATGATTTTTGTGCAGACCTGCCTATTGTCCATGATTCACTTCCATATAACAAGATAGGTTCAATATAGCATTTTAGGACTCGTTTTCTAACATTCATTGATAAGGATGTGTTGGATAATATGTTTCTCATTCTCTGAAATGCAGTCTTTGCTTGGCCTATACTGTTCGTAATTTCTGTTCTTCATTTCCCATTTGAAGTTATTACTGCTCCAATGTATTTGAATTTCTGCACCTGCTTTAGAATAGTTCTGTTTAAGTTTATACTGCATGTTGGTGGATTCTGTTTCTTAGATATAACCATAGTCTCAGTCTTTTTTATATTCAATGTAAGGTCTTTCTGTTCACTTTCTTTGGCGACTTTATCCAAGAGATTTTGCAGGTCTTGTTTGTTCTCAGCTATCAGTACTACGCCGTCAGCATACCGAAGGTTGTTAATATTGTATTCTCCAATTTTTATGCCTGGTGTGTGCCAAGTGATAATGATGCAATATATCAAGTGATAATGATACAATACATCAAGTCATAATTATACAGTATTGATAAACAACGGTATACAGCTCTAAGTCCCTCTTCCCTCCCCCCCCCCCCAACATCGGCAAGTATATGGGACGGGGTCCACATCTCACCCCCGCCTCCATCTATGAGAAACTTCTCAATAAGGTCCACCATGACATGGATCATGTCTTCTCTGTCTTCCTTGCCAGGCTGTTATAATACAGCCTGTTATAGTATATTCTGTTGTGGTATAGTCTGCTATAATACAGCTTGTTATAGTATATTCTGTTGTGGTATAGTCTGCTATAATACAGCCTGTTATAGTATATTCTGTTACAATACATCCTGCTATAATACATTCTGTTATAGTATATTCTGTTATAATTCAGTCTACTATAATACAGCCTGTTATAGTATATTCTGTTATAATATAGCCTGCTATAATACAGCCTGTTATAGTATATTCTGTTACAGTACAGCTTGCTATAATACATCCTGTTATAGTATATTCTGTTATAATACAGCTTGCTATAATACATCCTGTTATAGTATATTCTGTTATAATACAGCTTGCTATAATACATCCTGTTATAGTATATTCTGTTATAATACAGCTTGCTATAATACATCCTGTTATAGTATATTCTGTTATAATACAGCCTGCTATAATACAGCCTGTTATATTACATTCTGTTATAGTACATTCTGTCATATTATAGACTGTTTTAGGAATACACTTCGTAAATAAAAAAATATATCGGCCCTTGAACTGCTATACTCGTAGTTAAAGAAGCCAGACGTCTTTACTAAGGCGTTGTTTAGATATACTGTGCAGTGTGTGTGAGTGTTTATTATACAGTTTGGCTGCTGGTGCATTGTGTGAATGATTCGTGTATTTCCTGATATGTGTGACCTATGTTGTGTGATTGATGTATGACTGCTATACATGCTTTGTGATAAATATTTGACTACTTTTGTGTATCTTATACGCATACAAAAATACATATCTGTGACAGCTGGGTGATCGTTTAAACAGGTTGTTGTAGGCGGCCGGGGCAGTAGGCAATGAACACAATTTAGTATGCAAGTTGTTGCAAAGATATTTTCCAGTTAGTTCGGGATATGTCTCGGTGGGCGAGCCATCGTGTAGTTTTTGTGGATGTGGTTGGTTCTTGATATATATATATATATATATATATATATATATATATATATATATATCGTTATTGTGCCATGCATTGATTATATTTTAAGTATGTGTGATATGTAGTTGTTGGCTATGACCCCATCGAGCACTCCGGACTCAACTTGATTGGTTGAGTATGAGTTTGGTTACTAGAGATGTTTTCGTAAGAATAGTGTATATGCTGGGCGCACTCATAAGTATGTATGGCAAGGGTGTAGTATGAGTTGTGATGGTCTTAATATATATTTATATACAACTGAAATGGGCTGTCATACAATAATGCTTTTGGTTTATGCTGACAGCATGGTATGATTTATTTATGTAAGAGACTTTGAACGATGGTTCAGTTATGTATATTTCTTGCCACGAGATTTGATGTCGTTGCCATGCACATATAGTATACATGTAATGTTGAATTTTGATATGATGGTTATTACAGCTGTTCGGAGGGACAGCTTTATATGTTCTAGTGTTCATGATAAATGATGTTATGAGGGCCCTCGCTCTTTTGATAATGCCTTACTTGTGTATGGTATAAATATTATATATATATATATATATATATATATATATATATATATATATATATTGACTGTATTGACTGTATAGATCGTTAAAGCTTCTTATGACCACGAAGGTTGATATGAGTCAGGAAAATTGACTTAATTGACTTGCACATTTTTGTTCAGTGATGCATCGCTATGCCATTGTTTTTTTTTATTATGATGTGTGTGTGTGTGTGTGCGTGTGTGTTCTGGTGTACTGTGGTACTTATATGTGGAATGTGGTCTGTACCGTTTATTGGTTGGTGTGTGCCACTATGACTCTCCTGATGTTGTCGTAGTAAACTTATTTTGTTAGTTGTTGTACACATTTAGCTATTTGTTTTATAGTGGTATGAGAGATTATATATACGTAACAATATGTATCAATATGTATCAATGAGGAAAAGCTGGAAGAAGTGGAGGGTTTTGAATACCTTGGATCACTGCTAACTAATAATGGAGATACAATGAGGGAAATTAAAATGAGGACATCTATCGCTCTTCAGAAAGTAAAACAACTAAGGAATCTGCGGAGAGGAACAGACAGAACCACAAAAATAAGATTTTTAAGCGCATGCAACTTTCCCATCGCAACATATGCCTGTGAGACCTGGACACTTAACAAAACAGCTGAGAGACACATAAATGTCTTTGAATGTAAATGCTACAGAAGAGTTCTTCAAATATCATGGACACAAAAAAAAAAAAAGAATAAATATATCCATACTACAAGAACTTAATATTGAAGAAGGCTGGTTAGTAACGAGGATTAAAGAGGGAAAACTTAAATATTTTGGACACATTAAACGTCATGATAATTTAGAGAAGACCGTCTTGGAAGGGTACATAATGGGAAAAAGAAAGAGAGGAAGACAAAGGCGAAGATGGCTGCAAGACATCATTGAGGATCAGCAAATGGATGCATCATCAGCAGAGCATCTTGCTCACAACCGAGAGGCCTACAGGAGTGCTGTTAGGGAGGCAAAATTCCGCAAGGGACATGCAAATGAATGAATGAATGAGAGATGATGAGAAAGTAGTGTAGACATAATATCTCTAGGGTGAACTGTTGGCTAACAAGGACCAGGGAACCGGAATGGTTGTGGTCAGATTTTCTTAAAAATTAAGATTGGGGGGGGGGGGGGGCCGCAGTACGTTTTTACCATTGGAAGAATTTAATTACTTAATTACCACTCTCATAAGTCCCTCACTCCCCTCACTCTCTCCCTTACACCTGTAAAAGTAAGCATGACAGGATGTGTGAGGATGTTGGATCTAGCATACCATCAGTCACCGTTGGGTGTGTGTAATGAGAGTGTGACATGATTATATCTTCTATCAATGTGAAACCAGCGTCAAGGGTTGTCTGTGCTGAGATGGGGCGTTGGACAGAGTACCGGCAGCTAAAGTGACGTCGTGATAGAATTCGTCAACACTGGATACATCCAGACAGGAACGATTCAGAAGATGTCTATGCAGTCTGTTCCTGTGCTTCTGTTCTCCAAATCATACTGGGAGCTGCAACCGCGATAAAGAAATATAAAAGATGGGAAAATTAGGAGGCGTGGTCACGCTATAAAGGAATATAAGAGATGGGAAAGTTAGGAGGTGTGGTCACGCTATAAAGAAATATAAGAGATGGGGAAGTTAGGAGGTGTGGTCACGCTATAAAGAAATATAAGAGATGGGGAAGTTAGGAGGTGTGGTCACGCTATAAAGAAATATAAGAGATGGGAAAGTTAGGAGGTGTGGTCACGCTATAAAGAAATATAAGAGATTGGAAAGTTAGGAGGTGTGGTCACGCGATAAAGAAATATAAGAGATGGGAAAGCTAGGAGGTGTGGTCACGCTATAAAGAAATATAAGAGATGGGAAAGTTAGGAGGTGTGGTCACGCTATAAAGAAATATAAGAGATGGGAAAGTTAGGAGGTGTGGTCACGCGATAAAAAAATATAAGAGATGGGAAAGTTAAGAGGTGTGGTCACGCTATAAAGAAATATAAGAGATGGGAAAGTTAGGAGGTGTGGTCACGCTATAAAGAAATATAAGAGATGGGGAAGTTAGGAGGTGTGGTCACGCTATAAAGAAATATAAGAGATGGGGAAGTTAGGAGGTGTGGTCACGCTATAAAGAAATATAAGAGATGGGAAAGTTAGGAGATGTGGTCACGCTATAAAGAAATATAAGAGATGGGGAAGTTAGGAGGTGTGGTCACGCTATAAAGAAATATAAGAGATGGGAATGTTTGGAGGTGTGGTCACACTATAAAGAAATATAAGAGATGGGAAAGTTAGGAGGTGTGGTCACACTATAAAGAAATATAAGAGATGGGAAAGTTTGGAGGCGTAGTCACACTATAAAGAAATATAAGAGATGGGAAAGTTAGGAGGTGTGGTCACACTATAAAGAAATATAAGAGATGGGAAAGTTTGGAGGTGTGGTCACGCTATAGAGAAATATAAGAGATGGGAAAGTTTGGAGGTGTGGTCACACTATAAAGAAATATAAGAGATGGGAAAGTTTGGAGGTGTGGTCACACTATAAAGAAATATAAGAGATGGGAAAGTTTGGAGGCGTAGTCACACTATAAAGAAATATAAGAGATGGAAAAGTTAGGAGGTGTGGTCACGCTATAGAGAAATATAAGTGATAGGAGAATTAGGATGTGTGGTCACGCTATAAAGAAATATAAGAGATAGGAAAGTTTGGAGGTGTAGTCACGCTATAGAGAAATATAAAAGATAGGAGAGTTAGGATGTGTGGTCACGCTACAGAGAAATATAAGAGATAGGAGAGTTAGGATGTGTGGTCACGCTAAAAAGAAATATAAGAGATAGGAGAGTTAGGATGTGTGGTCACGCTATAGAGAAATATAAGAGATAGGAGAGTTAGGATGTGTGGTCACGCCATAAAGAAATATAAGAGATAGGAAAATTTGGGGGCGTGGACACACTGTAAAGAAGTATGAAAGATAGACAAGTTTCTGAGGCGCGGAGAGTGTAACAATCACGCAATTGTTTTACTCCATTCACCAGTTGTGATTGTGACGAAACCCTATAACTTGGGAACCGAATTGTTTCTGATATTCTGTTTCATCCTTCAGATGTATGTGTTCTGTAGATTCAGTGCGCAGATATCGTTTTCGGAAATAAAATTGTCCTCAATACTGCGTGCCGAGTACTCACGCGTGCAAATGTTTCGACTGGAGGGTGCCGGACCAGAGTCGATCTCAGGCTTTATATGATGGAGACCGATGCCAGGAGCGATGTAATCGTTGTTCTTTCTTTCATATAATAATTATTCCCCTCTCCATGTAGTCATTCTTCCCTCTTTCATGCAATCAGCCTCCCAAACTTTTGTGTAATCAGCCTTCCCTTTTCCATGCAATAATTCTCCTTTCTTTGGAGTAATATTTCTCCACTCTGCCTTATAATCATTCTTCATCTTTCATGTATTCATTCTTTCCTTCTTTCATGGAATCATTCTTCCCTCGTTCATGCAGTCATTCTTTCTTTGTTTTTCAAATTCTTCCTCCTTGTTTTTGTCTTTTCTTTCACACTTCTGTTCCAATCTTTCTGATTTTTGACAATCTTCTGATGATCTTTACGTGTAGGATTGTGTGTGTGTGTGTTTTTTAAATGAGACAGTCAGTCTTCCCGATTTTGGGATAAAGAGAAAAGTAAGAGAAAAATATAATACAGCTTTGTAAAGAATAAATTGCAATTCTTTATAATAACTACATGACAATGCTTTGCAACTTTCCATTTAAAGGCGTAATGTTGAGACAAATTAATTATCGTATAACTTGGTATGCCGTGGTAGTGTAGTGGTTTGTGATCCCGCCTGCAGATCAAAAGGTTACTGGTTCGATTTCGTACTCCGGCGTAATTTTTTTTTTCGGACCGACCGACCGGCACCGGAGGGTTAACCTAGCCTTTTAAAAAATGAGTACCTGGGCGTAGGTACTAGAACAAAGGCAGCGAGGACATGCCCTGGTATCCCTATCTCAAATTCTGTAATGGAGTAGAATTGTGAAGAAATATTTCACACCCCTACAGCGTACCCACCTTCGACATAAACGAATAGTTTTTAAGTATAAGTACGCACATATGGAACTAATATATACGTAGAACTAAATATATAAATATACACAAAGACACGCTATATAATGGCGAGAATGGAGGAAAAACTGACAGGTTTGTAACACTGTAAAAAATTGTTCGCCTATATTATGATACCACATCTATTGCTTCTATTGCAGTAGCCTCCACCAGCTGTTCACTTGAATGCTGTTTAGAATTATCATGTCGCTGTGTTTGGTTACAACCCTACCAGTTTTCCCTCCATTTCGTCATTATATAGCATGTCTTTGTGTGTGTGTATATATATATATATATATATATGTATACTTATACTAGAAAACTATGTATATAGATAGAGGGGGGAGGGTAATTTTTAAAAAATCTGTTTCCCGTATCATGTGTTAAAATAGTCTCTCGCTGACAAGGCAATACCTAAATTTGCCACTTACATGTGAACAGCAGAGGTGAGAATCTAAGATGGGAAAGAAAACAATGATGGCTGCTGTCAATGTCCTTTCAGTTCTTTTACTCTTCTTCCAGCTGTTAAGGATAACTTCTGACTGTTTTGACAAAATTTCTGCTGTACCCATCTGACAGTGTTTTTGGTTTTTTTTTTTTTTTTGGCTGCTCCATGTTGCACTTCGATATACAGTCCAACATTGTTACGGTAACGTCCACGTGATATGCATATGCGTCCCCTCTGTCACTCTGAACAATCTCTTTATTTGTTCTTTACACAGTACAGACTATTTTCGCCATATCTGATTATACGATTGACTGTGTAATTGTTATAATGAATGTCCAAGCTGAGTGTCTTCAAAACGCACAAATGATCCACGCAGAGAAGAAGAAAAGAGCTGGTAAAACAGTGAACTGAATTCAAGTTTTAGTACCATTATCAAGCAAGAGACAATATTAGTTAGTTGATTATCTTGGGCCAAAGACGGCGCATAGGGCGGAGGACAAGGCTCTCAATGTCTGGCGATTTCTTGTTACTTGCTTTAGATCTTCGGTGTTTCTGATGAGCATTGATGAAAACACTCCTTGGTGATAACCTTCTTAATGTGTCATGAGAATTTAGAGAAGACCGCCTTGGAAGGGTACATAATGGGAAAACGAAAAAGAGGAAGACCAAGGCGGAGATGGCTGCAAGACATCGTTGATAACCTACGAATGGATGTATTAGCAGCAGGGTATCTTGCATACAACAGAGAGGCCTACAGGAGATGTGTTTGGGAGGTAAAGTTCCGCAAGGGACATGCAAATGACCGACTGACTGACTAGCAATGTTAGGAGGTGGGTGAAACATTTCAAAGATGGAAACGCGAGCATACAAGATATGCCTCGCAGCGGTCGACCTCAAACTGTCTCCACCGAACGCAACGTGGGATGGGTTAACGACATCATTAAAGAAGACAGACGTGTCATTCATTCATTCATTTGCGTAATATAAACAAAGTTCTCGAAACTGAACAGACTACGCTGGTTAGCCATGTCGAAAGAATGGAAGAGAACAGACAAACGAAAAGTATGTATGCACAAAAGATGAGGGAAACAAGACCAAAGGATAGACCAGGACAGAAATGAAAAGACAACATAGAGGAGGATATAAAAAAAAATAGAAAGATAAAAGGAATCGATAAAGTATTTGATCAGAGTTATCAAAATAAAAGAGTCCTGCTAAGTTACAGCCGCATTTTCTTCCCGTTACATTCTTACTTTATCTTTAACTAAAAGAAATCGTTAGAAACCTCAGCTAGCCAGTCAGTCAGTCAGTCATTTGCATGTCCCTTGCGGAACTTTGCCTCCCTAACAGCATTCCTGTAGGCCTCTCGGTTGTAAGCAAGATGCTCTGCTGCTGATGCGTCCATTTGCAGATTATCAACGATGTCTTGCAGCCATCTTTGCCTTGGTCTTCCTCTTTCTTTTTCCCTATTATGTACCCTTCCAAGATGGTCTTCCCTAAATTCTCATGACGTTTAATGTGTCCAAAATATTTAAGTTTTCTCTGTTTAATCCTCTTTACCAGGCAACCTTTTTTCAGTATTAAGTTCTTGTAGTATGGGTATATATCTGTTCTTTTTTGTGTTTGTGATATTTGAAGGACTTTTCTGTAGCATTTACACTCTCCTATTTCTACTTGGTGAACAAATAAACAAAAAAATACTAATGTTCATCATGGTGAACGGAAAGGACACGGAATACTGAACAAATTAGCAGAGAACATATCTCTATACTTCATTAGAACCAGTCAAATACTGAATACCAAAATTCTATAATTCTATTATTACAGAAGGGAACCTGGGATAGTAACCTCAAGGAAAACAGAAAGAGGGGCAGGCCATTAAGAACATGGAGACGCACAATAGAGGAAGAACTAAAGGAAGCAGGAAAGACATGATCTGAGATATCCGGGCTTACTAAGACAGGATTTATCCTTGGAACCTTTTTGGTGCCTTATGCTTCACTGGAAGTACAGAGGACTGATGATGATGATGATAATAATAATAATAATTCTAATGTCATTGTTTTTAAATAAAGTGAGATGTCATGGGAAATTTCAACGGGACAAGAAAATATCTCCCAGTCAGTCAGAATATGGAAACTAGACAGGCATATGAGCATGCCTGGCAGCAAAGTAACATTTTTATTATGCATGCTCTACTTCTACCCTAACCCCATATACCTTTGTGCCTCTAAGGCATGACAGGAATACCTTTAACTTACCTTACCTTTACTCCTACGCATGCTCTACTCGCGAAGGATACCTACAGTGGAGAATGGAGAGCTAGAAAGAACAATAAACTGAACAGCTTATTTAAATCCCAACGAATTATAAGTGCCTTGAAACTGAACAGACTACGCTGGCTGGGGCATGTAGGAAGAAATGAAGAGAACAGACAAACAAAAAATGATGTAAGCACAAGAGATGAGGGGAAATAAGATCAAGGGGTAGACCAAGACAGAGATGGAAAGACAAAATAGAAGAGGATATTAAAAAAAAAAAGAAATATTAGTCACCAACTGGAGAGAGAAGATTAGAAATAGAGAAGAATGTAGGCGAGTATCTGCAGCAGTGAGCATTAATAGTTCGTAAAGCTGAAGAAGAAGAAGAAGAAGAAGCTCTACTCGCAACAGCTCAAAGACATAACTGGAACAGACAACAAGAATAAAAGCAAGAACATTAAAGACACCATCTTTGTCTCGTAATTACAGCAAGGGGGTTACTTTGATTTAGGATACAGTTAAAGAAGAAGAGTGTAAAGGATTTGTTAAAGTGTCATTTCTGACTTACGTGACCAACTGGATCTAAGAAGATGGAGAAAATGAGCAAAATCAAGAAGTTACATGCCACATGGAGGTCTAAAAAACAGTAAGAAATCAGGTAGTTTCAGCATCTGTATGGTGTAACAGTGAGAAGTAATTTCATATATTAGGCCATGATTCCAATAAGGCGAGACTTGAAAACATGATTCACCTTTTTCATTGTTATTTATTTCAAAGACTTCTTGTCCCCTTTGATCTGACTCGTGAGAACGGCATATTTTCCAGAGGCTGAGCATTGTCATTCAGCGTCTGGCCCGGCAGGTTTAAACATCTGATGACCCAGACTAGGTCGTGGAGATGTGGGCTCACATAGAACGGGGGTCGTGCTGGGACTCTGCTTTTAGCGCCAAAGGATGATTGATGACGCGTTGCTTGCTGTTTTTGTTTTTGCTCATTATTTTGACAAAATAATCGATGTGTGGTTTTTCTGTGTGTGTGTTTTTTTTAAATGTGCAAATGGCAGTATCTGGTCTCTCTGCGAGAAGAATAGCACAGAGCTTCTGGCGCTTACACGACACGCGCGCTTTGTGCGGTTGTAAAACAGGTCGTGGTGACATGTAAAACAAAGATGCTTAACTTGACTGTTTTATGAAAAGAAAAAAAAATGGATGTGACACAAAAGAACAAGTAGGATGTGACACGACAGAACAAGTAGGACAAGTTTTCAACTTACCGCGTAGAAGTCTGCAGCGTCCTTGATGATTGTTCCTGACACTGGAGATGTGGTGTCTATGTCGAAGTTCAGCCTTCTGACAGCCTTCAGCTTCTTGGCGAGTGTAGCTGATCCTTGGGATTTCTTCACAGCTGGGGCGCTTGTCTTTGCTTTCTGAAAAGTTCTTTTGGAAGCAGGTGTTGCGTTGGTTTCACTGATGCTGTCAGATCTCTTTAGGGCAGGCATGGATCTGGACAGATCGTGGGGATACTCGTCGTTTCCAGAGTCGTCTTGAGCATCTGAGATCCCTCGCTTTCGGCTGGGACTGTGCAGTGGTGATGGCGTTTTCAGGGGCGTAACTCTGCCACTGATGACTCCTCCGGTCTCTAATGTCCCTGAGACTCCTGGTAGTGGTGGTGGTGATGATAGCGGGGATGCTGAAGACGTCGACAGTGGACCTGCTGTCGCGGTTGGCAGAGATATTCCCTGTGCACGAGAAAGGACTTCCGCTTGAGTCTCGGTATCTGCTTCCAGCGTTGCAGCATCTGTTTTGATTATTGCTTGGTAAACTGAGGTGATGCGCGTGTCCAGCGATGGGGCGTGTCGGGGTATGGATGACTTGTACAGAACATGGGAAGGTGACACGGGAGGCATCATCTCACACAGAGGCCTGTCTGTGTTGTTGTTGCTGAGATAGAGTTTGTTCAGAGAATCGAAGTACACTACTGCTGCTGAAGCCGATGTAGCTGTAACTGGATGGTGAGATGGCTTGCAGGTATAAAGTTGCTGCTGCTGCTGTTGGTATTTGTTTTGATGTTGTTGAATATTTTCTTGTTGCAGGTGAGAGTACGCGGGCTGGAGCAGAGTTTTCTTTTTACTGGACATGCTCAGATCAATGGGCGTGTCCAACGTCTCCGCGTTTATGACGACGCTGTCATCATCATTCTGGCCGCTGTTATTAAAAGCGCCGATGCTAGAAGCGGCCATGCTGGCCTTGCAGTTGTCGTAATAACCGATCGCGGCCGCAGTTTTTATAAAGTTTTTATCGTTGTTATTTTCCAGATCGGAGGCCAGATTGTCCTTGTCCCGCGCAAAGCCTGTATGGGAGCTATTTGGGCTGGCGGCGTAGCCAGAATCAGGGGAGCTGTAGCCGCTGTAGTCGCTGACGTAGTCGCCGTCTCTGATGATGAGGTGCTTGTCGGTGTCAATGATGGTGGTGCTGTAGCCAATGAAGTCTGCTCTGTTCTGACTCTCGGGTGCGCGACCACGGTATGAATACGTTCCTCCGCAATGTTTGTGTCGTTTGACCAGAAAGTGCCTTGGCATTCTGGGGCAGAGCCGTGTTTAGAGGTTTTTTCCCCTTGCCGTGTTGCTATGTCTTGAGCGCTGTGCAGTATTCTTGTGCAGTTTCACGGTCAGTGGCTGATTCATACATCAAGCACATCGGCTCTCTTATTTGTTTTTATATAGCATCTGTTACTATCGATTGCTTTGTAACATTTCCTACGATCTTTTATCTCTCATTCACAAAAATATACATATGGCGGTTCTTCAGTTGTTTATTTATGATGTGATAAATGAAAGGATTTTCTATAAGGAAGTTGTGCTTTCACTTACGCAATCGTTCACAACAAGAAAAAAAGACTAATTGAAATATATTGCACGAAATGAAATATTGCACAGAAGTCAATTTTTTTCCTGAACTCAGTAATAAAGTAAAACAAAAATTGCTATAAAAGGCACAGCTTTTTGACAAAAAAAAAGGTGTAATACATTTATAAACGTTTTAATATTAGTCAATAAAGAATTATTGCACATAAAATAATTTCATGTTAATCTGTAAGCCAGTGTAAAACAGTTTTACATTAATTTGTATACCACTGTAAAACAATACTAAACAATAAGCTATATTTACTGGAATAAGTTAGGAGTCTTTATTGCACTTGGGTAGACACGCTCGACTGCACTTTTATGGAGATCCTTACGGGTCAGATTCACCCAAATCAGGAACTGCATAGAACGCAGCGCCGAAGCGTGAGTAAGGCATCGGGAATGACCAAAACCGATGGGCACTTGAAACAATAACAAGGCACCGTCTTATATAAGAGAACAACCCTTCATTTAGGCAAGTTTTCAGTCACTTAAACGATAGTCGTCTAGTTTTGAAAAAAAAAAGTTTCAGTTTTCATAAAAACATAACATAAAATGAAATAACGGCAAAAGTTAAAACATAACATAGAGATAGTGTTCAGTGCATCAACTTTTGATTCAGAGTGTATAGAAATAAATTCAGTTTGTCAAAAAAATGCACTTTAGAAATGAAATTATTGACAAATTGTCTTTTTTTTTTTTAAAAAGGCACGAGGAAAAAAATGATTCTTAAGGCACGAATATATAAACAGGCAGACAAATGTTTCTTTATGTTACAGCAGCAATATAAACAGGCAGACAACTGTTTCTTTATGTTACAGCCAGCAATATAAACAGGGCGGACAATTGTTTCTTTATGTTACAGCAGTATTGCACTTATTTTGGCCAAGTTATGAAGGAAACAAAAAAAAAAGATAGTTAAAACATATGAAGCTATATTACATTTATCTACACAGTATTTACATTGAGCTAATGACTGAAAATTAAAACGATTACAATTTTACTTTAAAAAAACATTGACTAGATAAACTCAGAATCGATACTACAGCTTTCTGTACGTACACTGTTTGTGTTGTAGTTGTTTTTCTGCCTGCTATTTTTATTTTTACAACTATTGTTACATTTTTTGGTTTGAGTTTACTGATGAGATGACATGACTGAAAGAATGTAAGTTCGTAAGTATTTTAAGCGTAGTTCCCATTAATAGAATGTTAACGTGCCAAATTAAAGGTCTTGATTCACCACAGCGATTTCTGCACTTTCTGGCGTGGGTTCATGAACTCACTCACAAAACGGCGTCAGTTAAGTCATTGTTAAGATTATTTACCTTTGATGAGTGGCTGAATTGTTGAAAAAAGAACGGTCTTGTCTTGAATGATGAGTGACCAAACGGGGTGCACACTTTGTTTGACGATGGTTTGGTGGATGAAGCAACGGTTTTAGCAACAGCAGCAGCAGCAGCAGTGGTGTCTGTGTTGGTGGAAAAACTGATGAGTTCGGCAGCTGAGTCGAGACCAAAAAAAAGTCGAAATAAATTCAGTGTCTGGACGTGGCAATGTCGAAAGATGATGTGATTAAACTCAGCTCTTAGATTAGCCCTAAAACGCCATCTCTGGCCATTTTATATTGGCGTTTCTTGTGGGAGTCGGTGAACTCTTCTATTCTGCTCAATGCATTCCTAGGCTCATAAATATGCATGCATTCGCGTGCCGAGAGAAGCTCCTCCCTCGAAGGCTCACTGGAAGGTCCGTGGGTTGTGAGACGCGCGTGCCACTGATACCCCGCCTTTTCTCGTAAAATATCTCCACTCGAATGACTTCACATGTGTCGCGTTCTCAACGTAGCGAGCCGTACGGTCTCGCAGAAGCCAAGTGGACATGGCTAACTTGTAACAGACGTAACGCAAAACTTGGCTAAGAGACACTTTATATCGCTTAAGAGAATGTGAAACTAAACTAAATTCATATTTAAAACAAAGAAACGAGAGGGGTTTCCCCGCAAGCAGTACGTGTGTTCTGTTTTTTCCCTTAAACTTCTTCTATTTTTTTGGACGAGAAAAATGTCAGAAACCTAATCGCTATATGTGACCCAGGTAACTTGGTAACAGAATATCACATTGTTAACTCCCTTCCCTTGCCTGACTACGACTGCACACATATATTTATACATACAAAACATATTTTGCCCTTAGACAACTGCTACTGTCAAAAATTATGTCTCACAACACTAAACTATATAAGGCGACATATTAGACCATCTGTACTAAATGAGCCAGAAACATGGCGCCCAACTAAACAAGATGCAAAACCAAACACAAACATTTGAGAATAGAATCCTCAGGAGAATTTATGGACCGAAAAGAGAGGCTATTATTGACAGCAATTATTGAGGAAAGACGCTGGCGATGGTTGGGACATGTGCTCCGAATGACTGACAACTCACTACCAAAATTGGCACTAAGATAGACACCACAGGGGAGCAGAAGTAAGGGTAGACCAAAAGAGACATGGAGAACAGCAACAGAAAGGATGTTGAGCAATAGATGGCCCACCTGGGTAAGAGCAGAAAAAAAAGGCAAATGACAGGCATTTGTGGAAAACCCTTGCGGAAGCCCCATGTGCCCTGGGCACTTAAAGTTCAGAGAGAGAGAGAGAGAGAGAGAGAGAGAGAGAGAGAGAGAATATAACACGACAATGGGAGATAAGAAGCAACAAACTTATCTGCAAACTGTTTAACTCTCCGCTTATAACAACCATCACGAAAAACAACAGACTGGGATGACTCGGGCATTTAGAGAGAATGGATGAGGATAGACAAACAAAGATGGCCTATATGAATGGGGACACGCGAAGAGGTAGACCTAGGCTCGATGACGAAACGGCCTAGAAGAAGATATACGAGCTCTGGGAATCGACAACTGGGAAGAAAAGATGAAGAAAAGAGACGAATTGAAATGTGTCTTGTCAGCATCAACGAGCCTCAGTGGCTCGGAAAGCTGCTAGGATAAGAAGAGGAAGTGTTCAGGAAACAAAAAACTTGAACAAAGTGTGATCTGCAATGTTCTAGCTTGTTTGTCTAATATAGCATAAGCTATAAATTGTATGGGGGGACCGGCTAGCATCTGTGGGTGTATATGTGCGTGTGTGTGTGTGTGTGTTTTCACATGGGCATTACCTTCGCTAGAACAGGACTAAGGATAGTTTGAACAATCAGCCAATGAATGATTGTAATCTGCAATGTTCTAGCTTTATTTGTCT
Organism: Achatina immaculata; assembly: GCA_009760885.1. Lineage (NCBI taxonomy): Eukaryota > Metazoa > Mollusca > Gastropoda > Stylommatophora > Achatinidae > Lissachatina > Lissachatina immaculata. The sequence continues at coordinate 7,783,200 of CM019702.1, forward strand.
AATACAGTATAGGCAGTAAATGGTATGAGGGACCGGGTAGGTAGTGGTTAGAGCACTCGTCTAGAAACCGAATGGCAGCGACGAAAGGAACTGGCCACCCTGCCTCATACATTGATGGCCCAGCATAATGAAGTCTCTAACGCTTCATCCCCTGCGACATGTGCTATGGGACTATCTTTACCATTACATAAATGGTATTTGGTGAAGGGGAAGAGAAATGGTTATAAAATAGACTCAGGTTTTCTAGTATTAATAATTTAAATAATTTAGCGTAGTGTTTTGTGGCTAGCGTTCGAAAAATAGTATACAATGCACTTTAAACGTGAGAGAAAGAAACAATGACAAGATCTGAGACTCGAACCACGGGCTTCAGCTGGGCGAGTCATGAGAGCAGCACACTATCCACTCGGCCATCTTACACCTTAAAAAAAGGGTGTTTAAAAATTTTTCCGAGTGCTAACTATACAATGCTTTTGCTAGTTCACTTCACTGTGCTAAAACTTCGTTGTTGTTTTATTTTATTTTTTCATTGTAATAATTAAAAGATCATATGATAAGCGAGTCGATGAGATCAAATGGTGAGATAAATGGAACTCATAAATTATTGATGAGTGTTTCAAAGAAGACGTGTCATGTTCACCAGCTCATGACGCTCTTCTGGCGAGGCAGTGCGCCATGAAGTACAGAGGTTTGGGCTGCGTTTCATGAGATACACAGAAACTAGGATAACTGTCATCAGAGCCGGCAACTTGAAGCTTGTCAAGACATTAATCTATCTCCGTGCCTTTCTTCTTGAGAGATAATGATGCTCACTTCACTCAAGACAGCAAACCGCTGTCGATGTAGTTCCGTGCAGGATGGAACCTGTTAACAGTTTACCAGATCAAATTCGGAAAGGAGGCAAAGCCACGGAAACTTGGTTCATTTAAATTTAGAAAAATATATTCCATGATTGGATGAAGAAAGTTATGCTAATGTGCTATCACTATCATTAACATTATCAATGTCTTGAAGAACAAAGCGTCCAATACATGCAGAATACCAGTAATAACAGCTGTTAGCTACCGTGGTTTCCCTTCTGTATTCCATACATTTTATTAGGTACAACCAACAAAAAATAAATCTACACCTAATGTAAGACAAAATCACACATATACAACTCCAACTAAAGACAAGGCAAAGGCTAATCAACGCTTGCCTAGCAGAAAGTATCAAACATGCACGTATATAAAAATCGTTTTGTTTCCAGGGTAAAAAGCTTTTCAACAAAGGAAACTAAATACCAACAATTGATGTACAACTTGGTTTAGATTTATTTACATAGTGGGTTCCGTTTTCTTCGTTGACCGCAAAATAAATCTGAATGTCATTGTGGCTGACATTTCATTCTTTGAAATATTGACTTTCTTCTTGAATTAAAAAAAAAATCATTCAACGCTGCTTTTCTCTTGTTCTGGTTCATGTGATTATCGTTCTTGTCTTTCTGGCACCCTGACGAAGGCTAAGCTGCCGAAATATCATCTACATGAAGATTTTTTTTTTTTTTTGTCGGGGTCACTTAATGTTTCGGATATCTGATTTCGGTTTCATTTCAGGGCCACTGACATAAAGAATCAGATGCGAGGTCTGTGTTAGTATGTACACGTTTTTCCCCCTCATACGTGGACGGCGTCATCTAGTGGTGGCTAAGTGTATGTGTGACAACTCGTGGTGTAAGTGGTGAAAGCTCAACATACAACACCATGCAAGCTCAACATACAACACCATGCAAGCTCAACATACAACACCATGCAAGCTCAACATACAACACCATGCAAGCTCAACATACAACACCATGCAAGCTCAACATACAGCACCATGCAAGCTCAACATACAGCACCATGCAAGCTCAACATACAGCACCATGCAGTAGCCGAACACTTTACGTTAGCTTTGACCGTGACTCAGGAACGACACGTGCATTGAAGAACAGGTCCAAGTCCAAGTTAAAATTTTCAAATATATATATACCTCTCTCTCTCTCTCTCTCCCTCTCTCTCTCTCTCTCTTTCTCTCCTAACCTTACGTGCCCAGGGCACGTGAGGCTTTGGCAACGGTTTTCCACAAATGCCTGTCCTTTGTCTTTTTCCCGCTCTTGCCCAAGTGAGCCCTACATTGTTGTTCTTCTCCATGTCTCTTTTGGTCTACTATTACTTCTGTTCCCCTGTGGTGTCCATCTTAGTGCTATTTTTTTGTAGTGATTTGTCAGTCATTCGGAGCACTTGTCCCAAACATCGCCAGCGTCTTTCCTCAATAATTGTTATCAGTGGCTTCATCTGCATTTCTGCCAACAAGATGTTACTTCTTATGGTGTTTGGCCAAATTTGTTGGTCCAAAATTGGTTCAAATATATACACCATACTTAATCATTTTCTCAGCAGTCATGTAGACTAATAAATACTTCATGTAATTCCATTCGTCCTTCCTCTAGCTTCCCCACAGATATTCTCCTCCAAGTCTCCCTCAAAAAGTCCCTCTCGTGACCATGTTTAGTAACAACTCAGTCACATAACCAAATGACCAGGGTTCGGTTACTTAAATGTGTGCGGTAGTAAGAACTACACGCCACCACACACCTTACATCATTCCCGTGCCGTTAAACGTCACATAGGGCTCGCATGGGGTAGTCCGCCAAGTTTTCCTGTTTTCGGCGAGCTTTTCAACCTCATCAAGGGATGTTATTCCCACTAAACTAGCCTCTTAACAATGTCCTCCTTAATGTTTCACGTCATCGACTTATTTTTTATCGGCCTGTTGTGCTCCACTTGATAGCTTGTTTTGGAATTCTCTGGTTGTTTCTTCTCAGCACATGACCGACATATGTCCATCTTTCTTTTTCTAATCACCCATGAGACAGGTTGTTGTTCGCTCATCTGTCTTATCTCTGCGTTGTTCCACTTTATACCGAGTATTTTCCTTAGGCATTAGTTTTAAAAAGAGTCTAATTTCTTGTCTATTTCTTTAGTTGTTTTCCAGCTTTCAAATGCATAAATGAGGATGGATATTACATTTGAATTGAATAATCTTAATTTGGTTTTTGTGCTAATAACTTTTGAATTCCATATGTTCTCAAGATTCTTGAAGATCGATCCTGCTTTTACAATTCTAATTCTAACTTCATTTCTGGTGTCAGCATCCTGGTCTATGTAGTTGCCGAGATATGCAAAATGGTTTACTTCTTCAACAGCTGTTCCTTCTATGTATATTTTTCCTTCATGGTTAATGAGAATTATTATTATTATTTTTTTTTTTTTACTTGTTAATCTCAAGTCCTATTTTACGAGCCATTGAAGAGAGGGTATATGTTTTTTCTTGCGTTGATTTCAATTGTCACTGATAAGAAGACATATCTAGAAACCCATAAACCGCTATAAACTGTTTTAGAGTCAGATTTGCATGGAGGTACTACAAGTCTAAACGACTTGCTACAATTTGTAGTAGTGGAAGAATGGATTTTATGAGACAACGCGATGAAGAAGATTCATCAGTGAAAGATTTTCATGCATACAAAAAAGCCTGCACTGATTATTTGTTGGGACTTAACGTGGAAGACTCATCACAGTTGATATGGGATCGTAAAGGACTTATCACAGTTGATGTTGTTACTGGGTTCATGAAGGACTTATCACAGTTGATATTGTTACTGGGATCGTGAAAGACTTATCACAGTTGATATGGGATCGTGAAGGACTTATCACAGTTGATATTGTTACTGGGATCGTGAGGGACTTATCACAATTTTTAATCGCTACTGGGATCGTGAAGGACTTATCACAGTTTATATCGTTACTGGGATAGTGAAGGACTTATCACAGATGATATTGTTACTGGGATCGTGAGGTCAAAACTGATGAAAACTCAAGTAGAAATAGGATTGTGACATTACACATTTTGTAACAAAGGTGGGGTAGAGCTGTGATGTTACAGATTTCGTAGCAACATAGAGGATAGAGATATGACGTTACAGATTTTCTAACGACGTAGACGACAGAGTTGTAACGTTACAGATTTCCTAACGAAATACAGAGTAAAGATCTGATACTACAGATTTCGTAACGAAGTACTGAGATAGACTGTTTGCTGATTAGCGTGTTTTGCTAGATTCTGTCAAAGAGCTGAGGACAGACACCATTGTCATGCTCCATGTTATACAGTTATTGCCAGCTCTGTCATGTTCGACGTTAAACCATTTTTCAGAACTGTGCCATGCTTGATGTTAAACCGCCCCTTTCGAAATCTGTCATGTTCTATGTTTTGCCATTCTCGTGAACTCTATACTTTGCTCCGACTGACAGAAATTTACGAATAAATGATGGAGCCAAATCTTCTAAAACAACTGAGTATCTTTTAATAATAGTATCAGACCAGACTGTTTAGTATTTTGACTGCCCCTATTTATGATCCTTTACACCAGGGGTTCTTAAATCTTTTCACGACTACAGCCCCTCGCTCCCCCCTCCCCCTTCAATATGCCTCCATCCCCACTATGGAAGGTATATACACCCTTTGAGAACTTCTGCATTATGAAAACAAGACATACACTGGATATTTGACAAACAGAACGTACCTACAAAGAGTATGAGCGATACTCCGATTTCTCTTTGTTTCCCTCTGTGGGCTCGCAAGATGCAATGAAATATAATATTTCAACATGAAATTGATTTTTACATTGACTTCGTCATAACCTCAACTTCCTCTTCTATATCATTCATCTTCTTTCTATACCGTGGCTCTCTCATTATACTAGTGACGCGCTGGTAACAAAGACCAAACGAAAAAACATTCTAACACGGCCAGCCATGCGTGTCCCTCGGTCTTCGTATAGCGTCAGGGTATTGTACGCTCGTCGGCGTGAGCTATAGGGTGCACAAATGTCATACATTGATAGCTCTGTATAGATCGCATTCTGAAACAGATGGTCTATGTTTCAGTGTTCCGTCCAGCCGTAGCTGTTATACCACACAAGCTATAGTTCACTCTTGAGAGTGTATTTCCCGTAGCAAACAAGACTTTTCAGCAATGCCACTAACTGTTGCTATTGTTATTCGTGTTATTAATTAAAAACATCAATTAGACTTCTTCCGTTGCGCTGGTATCTGAGTTAGTTTCACTGTCGCTATGTTTGTTTTCAGTGCTGCTGAAGACATAGAAAAATTACTCCTGCTGATTCTGCCACAGGCGATCGCCACTGAGGCTATGTGTGGCATTATTTCTAAGGGACTGCTGCCCTTCTAACCGCCTCTACTCCTAAAGTTTTCCCTCTTTATTCTATTTCCCCCCTGGCCTCATTGCTTCTATGACTGTATCTTTTATTACTAATGTCACTGTTGTCGGTATTTCTAATTCTGGTATTTCCTCTGCTGATAAAGCTTCTACGTCTTCAGCTGCTGATTATGGGTGAGCAGTATTGCACCTATTCCTGTTTCCATCGTGTCTTACGTGTCCATTTAAGGAAGCAGTGAGAAATAGGAATCACAGATAGGTTCTGTTTCAGAATCCTAGAGTACGTTTAGTCTATTCGAAAGATCGCGACTGGGGACCATTATGTTAGAACACTACGAGTGCTTCAGTTACAGCGCAAGAAGCGTGGAAGCACATTTAGTTACAACACAAGTAGCATGGAAGTACACCCAGTTACAGCACAAGAAGCGTGGAAGTACACTCAGTTACAGCGCAAGAAGCGTGGAAGTACACTCAGTTACAGCGCAAGAAACGTGGAAGTACACTCAGTTACAGCGCAAGAAACGTGGAAGTATACTCAGTTACAGCGCAAGAAGAGTGGAAATACACTCATTTACAGCAGAAGAAGTGTGGAAGTACATTCAGTTACAGCATAGAAAGAGTGCAAGTTCACTAATTTGCAGCACAAGAAGCGTGAAAGTACACTCATTTACAGCAGAAGAAGCGTGAAAGTACACTCAGTTACATCGCAAGAAGCATGGAAATACACAAACAGAAAAATGAACAAAACAGTTATTATTTCATTCATTGCCACTCCTCACACCTTGAACAAACTCTACAGGTAAACTGTGAGCTTACACAGTAAGTAAACATTAAGCATTTCCCCACAAAAAAGTATACTTGTTTATATAGCATATCATTATAAGGAAATCGGGGTTCTAAAGAAAAACGATACAATTCAATGCTGCAGAAAGGAACTGATAATTATGAACTGACAAGCAAGGGAATAAGTTTTTCATATTCAATGCTTAAATAACATTACTTATCGTTCATTTAAGAATTTTAAAACCTTTTTTTATTCATCAAACATCTTCATTTCTAAATCAGTTTTTAGAACTTCTTTTGGTCTCAGAGCTTACTAACTTTGTGTGCTTAAAGAAAAGTTCGCTGGGCACGTTCAGTTTAATCCTGAATTCCTGAACGAATTCAAGATTCCCAAAGATTAATAATTCAACTTTTCAAAATTTCATTTTCCATGCTGGGCCAATCAGAAATCTCATAGCGCACAACAAATACGAATCAACCAATGGGATGAAGCGGGGAGCAGTATTGGCTGTACCGGGAGCAAGCAGAGACCGTGTGAAAACTTGGAAGGACAAGTAAAGCACATCGCAGAACTCACGCGAGATAACTAAGGTACAACGAAAGTTTAGCACTCACTGGCTATTCAGGCACGGTACGGGGGGGCGTTAGTTATACATCACGTGACCCGGGTCCCGCACGCGCCAATCCATTGTTCTTGGCACTTTGAGGTCGCGTGCCTAGCTTAATTTGCATACAGCTGCTAGCTCAAAGAATACCCTTCAGTTTGCACGTTCGTTCTGGCCGGGGGAAACTCACGCTTAACTTGTCTAGCTAAGTTCTTTATGTCTGCGGCTAGAATGCGACGGGACAAGGGGAGATTTGGGGGGGTGAGGGTCGGAGTAGGAGTGGGGTTGGGGTGGGGGTCGGGGGGAGCTAGATAAAAAGAGATCTCAGTCAGTGAGAGAGAAAACAAAAAGAAAAACAAAACAAAACAAAAATGTTTACGGGGGAAAAAAGGAACTGGGAAATGTAACTAAATCGATAAACTGAAAACAGCCATAACTATCCCAGCTCCTGTGTGTATGTGTGCGTGCGTGCGCGCTTTTATGCGTGTGTCTGCACATGCGCAGTACCTTCGTCAGAACAGGACTACGGATAGTTTGAACAATCAGCCAAATAAGTAGTAGATTGATTTTTTTTTTTTACATGATAATGAATAAATCGACGTAAAGTTGTCTTTCTTGTCAGTTTATGTCAAGTATTTATGTTTAAAATCTTTCTTTTTGTCGATATTAGTATGAGGAAAGAGCCATGAAGACAACTGATCTGTATTCCATTTGCTCTCTCTCCAACTCCAAAACAAATAGCGAGATAAGAGAAATAAAGACCACAATGAGACTGATTCTAGTAATAAAGACAGACAGAGGTGTATGGTTTAGTTTATCTATCTATCTATCTATCTATCTATCTATCTATCTATCTATCTATCTATCTATCTATCTATCTATCTATCTATCTATCTATCTATCTATCTACCTACCTTCCTTCCTACCTACCTACCTACCTGCCTGCCTACCTATCTATCTATCTATCTATCTATCTATCTATCTATCTATCTATCTATCTATCTATCTATCTATCTATCTATCTATCTATCTATCTATCTATCTGTCTGTCTGTCTATCTGTCTGTCTGTCTGTCTATCTATCTATCACATATTCTTACATCTTGCAATCTTCACATACAGTGAAACGTCACTTAGAGCTCGCATGGTAGCTCGCCAAGTTTTCCTGTTTTCAGCGAGCTTTTCAACCTCATCAAGGAATTTTATGCCTACTAATTTGGCCTCTCTTAACAATGTCCTCTTTAGAGTTTCACCTGGTCGACCTCTTTTTCTTCGGCCTGTTGTGTTCCACGTGATAGCTTGTTTTGAGATTCTCTGACTGTTTCTTCTCATCACGTGACTGATATGTGTCCATCTCCTTTTTCTGATCACCCATGAGACAGGTTATTGTTCACTCATCTGCCTTACCTCCGCGTTGTTCTTGAATTCGTTCTGCTTTATACCGAGTATTTTCCTTAGGCATTTGTTTTTAAAAGAGTCTAATTTGTTGTTTATTTCTTTAATTGTTTTCCAGCTTTCGCATACTTAAATGAGGGTGGATATTACATTTAAATTGAATAATCTTACTTTCGTTTTTTTTGTGTGTGCTTATAACTTTTGAGTGCCTTGTGCTCTCAAGATTCTTGAAGATCACTGCTGCTTTTGCAGTTCTAATTCTAACTTCCCTTCTGGTATCACCATCCTGTTCTATGTAGCTGCCAAGGTACGCAGATTGTTGTACGTCTTCAACTGTTGTTCATTCTACGTATATTTTTCCCTTTTGGTTAATGGGAAGTTTCAAATTTTTTTGTTTTTTCTTGTTAATTTCAAGTCTTGTTTTACTATATATATATATAAAGAGAAAGATTCACAGGAACAAGAATGGCAGAACGTAAGATGACGACGTATAAATGAAGAACATACAACAATCCAATATTTCGGCAAAAAGCCTTTTTTAAAAAGGAATGTATGCAAAAAGAACACAACAAATTAAGCACACGAATAATAAATGAACAATTAAATCCTTTTTTTTTTGGTAAAATTGAGTCATATACATCTTTGTACACAGATTATTTATAAGATACTCTTTCTGCTTATAAACTGGGCAGACTGATTGATCTCTTTCTGCTTATAAACTGGGCAGACTGATTCTTTGTACCCGTACTTTCTTCCGGTTTTTAGGGAAGAAAAATTGCTATGTTTCTTTCATGCATAAAAACAGAACAATAGTCCAGAGTTAGCCCTCTTATAGCAGCGATTATCTGCTCTTTAGTTCTGCATTGTACGACTCTTACAAGTAGTGGTGGCTGTGACATTATCTGCTCTTTAGTTCTGCATTGTACGACTCTTACAAGTAGTGGTGGCTGTGACATTATCTGCTCTTTAGTTCTGCACTGTACGACTCTTACAAGCAGTGGTGGCTGTGACATTATCTGCTCTTTAGTTCTGCATTGTACGACTCTTACAAGCAGTGGTGGCTGTGACATTATCTGCTCTTTAGTTCTGCATTGTACGACTCTTACAAGTAGTGGTGGCTGTGACATTATCTGCTCTTTAGTTCTGCACTGTACGACTCTTACAAGCAGTGGTGGCTGTGACGACGCTGTCACCAGTCATCGTGAAAGAGCTGTGGGAGGGGGTGGAGGGAGGGAAATTCTGACCAATAAGAATTGCTCTAGTTGGTATACTCCATCCCAGACTAGGAACATGAGTCAGCGTGCTCCCATGGTAGTGGGGCTCTCGGGGGGGGGGGGGGGAGAGAGAACCTACCCTCATCATCATCATCATCATCATCTTCTTCTTCTTCTTCTTCTGCTTCTTCTTTTTCTTCTTCTTCTTCTTCCACGCCAGAAATTCAATAAAGCCGGCAGTAGCTGATTCCGCAGTTATAGTTTAAGAGAGCGGGAAGCAACTGTTTTGAGTTGGGAGTGAGATCAAGAGATTTGTGTAGTTCTCTCTCTCTGTCCCTCTCTCTGTCCCTCTCTCTGTCTCTCTGTCCCTCTCTCTGTCTCTCTGTCCCTCTCTGTCTCTCTCTGTCTCTCTGTCCCTCTCTCTGTCTCTCTTTGTGTCTCTATCTGTCTCTCTCTCTGTCTGTCTCTCTATCTGTCTGTCTGTCTCTCTCCCTCTCTGTCTGTCTGTCTGTCTCTCTCTGTAGCAGAGTAACCTGCATGTATACCGGGTTGCAAAATCTTCACATCATCGGTATGTCAAGGTTTTCAAGTTCTAGAAGACCACCTTAACCCTTCCGCTCACCCCTAACCCTCAACCCCCCTCCCCCCAAAAAAAAGTGTCTTGAAAACATCCACAGCAAAATCTTCCTATATAAAAAGAAACGCTCGCTACGTGCGAGCAAAGACGCAGTAGAACTTCCTATATAACAAGAAGCACTCGCTAATTACTATCAAAGACACAGTAGAACTTCCTATATCATAAGAAACGCTCTCTACTTGCGAGCAAAGACACAGTAGAATTTCCTATATTATAAGAAATACTCTCTACTTGCGAGCAAAGACACAGAAGAACTTCCTATATAATAAGAAATACTCTCTACTTGCGGGCAAAGACACAGAAGAACTTCCTATATAATAAGAAATACTCTCTACTTGCGGGCAAAGACACAGAAGAACTTCCTATATAATAAGAAATACACTCTACTTGCGGGCAAAGACACAGAAGAACTTCCTATATAATAAGAAATACTCTCTACTTGCGAGCAAAGACACAGAAGAACTTCCTATATAATAAGAAATACTCTCTACTTGCGGGCAAAGACACAGAAGAACTTCCTATATAATAAGAAACGCTCTCTAATTGCGGGCAAAGACACAGAAGAACTTCCTATATAATAAGAAATACTCTCTACTTGCGGGCAAAGACACAGAAGAACTTCCTATATAATAAGAAATACTCTCTACTTGCGGGCAAAGACACAGAAGAACTTCCTATATAACAAGAAACACTCTCTACTTGCGAGCAAAGACACAGAAAAACTTCCTATATAACAAGAAACGCTCTCTACGTGCGAGCAAAGACACAGTAGAACTTCCTATATAACAAGAAACGCTCTCTACGTGCGACCAAAGACACAGTAGAACTTCCTATATAACAAGAAACGCACGCTACGTGCTAGCAAGCAGAAAAGAGTGACCGTTGAAAAAAAAAAAAACCGGCAAGTATGAGAAAAACGTCAACGAAGAAACGAAGACTATCCAATTTCCAACTACAGCAAAAAAAATGCTGGTTATTTATTTCATTTCCTCATATCTGTAATGTGTGTAACCCGAACATCTTCTTTGTTTCAATACATTATCGTCGCCTAGAGCAGGATTGTCCAACTGGGCGGTCCGTGGGCCACATGCGGCGCATAAGGCCACTGCGGTCCAAGAGGTTATTGTGAAAAATGTGATTTATTTGATTAACATTAACATTTGGTTTTCTTTAAAACAAACAGAAAAATAAAAATTTAAAGACTTGAAAACCCAGTTAAATACAAACAATTGGCATTTACCACGTCCTTGTAACCCTTATCTCATTTGTATGTAAACCGACAAAAACTGGTCGATATAGATGAGGTCAGCCAAGCATATATCTTGGGGACCCTTGAGACCACTGAAGTTGGACAACCCAAGGCGTAGAGCAACCACCAGTCGGGGCCCATGACGGCCGACACATGGCTAGAGTTTTTCTTCATACTGGAAAAAAAAAAAGCTGGGCAAGTCGATGAGAGGGCCCAACGAGCTAAAAAAAAAATTCGGTGAAGGGCCAAAGCAACCTCACAAAGTGTGTTCTGCGCGGTTTTTTTTTCCGCGCTATGTAAATTGCAAAAGTTGGCATACATACCAAGTGTTGTCAACTGTATTATAGTCTGACCCTAAATTAGCAAAGATGCGTGACCCCTCCCCCCCCCCCCAAACCCCGCCCCCCCCCCCAAAAAAAATTAAAATTCAACAAAAATTAACTAGTATTATTTTACCTCATTTCACAACCACGTAACATTGCCGCTGTGGTTGTTGTTAACATTTAGCTTTGAAGCATGAACTTTTCCCAAATTCCTATCGTTTTAAATAAATTATTTGAAAATTATTTACCTCCTCCTCCTTCTTCTTCTTCTTTTTTTTTTTCTTCTTCTTCTTCTAATGCATTTTTCATATCTTCTCGCGACCCTGCCTCACATCTTATCGAGACCCCACCTCAGATATTCTCATGACCTTACCTCAGATCTTTTCTAGACCCTACCTTAGATCTTCTCGAGATGCCACTTTAGAATTTTTTTTATCCTAGCTTACATCTTCACGCGACTCTACCTCAGATCTTATCGTGACCCTACTTCAGATATTCTCGTGACTCTACCTCACATCTTATCGTGACCCTACTTCAGATATTCTCGTGACTCTACCTCACATCTTATCGTGACCCTACTTCAGATATTCTCGTGACTCTACCTCAGATCTTATCGTGACCCTACTTCAGATATTCTCGTGACTCTACCTCAGATCTTATCGTGACTCTACCTCAGAGCTCGTCATGGCCCTATCTCAGATCTTGTCGTGACCCTACCACAGATTCTGTCGTGACCCTACCTCAGATCTTCTCATGACCCTACCTCAGATCTTCACATGACTCTACCTCATATCTTCTCGTGACACAGCCTCATATCTTCTCGTGACCCCACCTCAGATATTCTTGTGACTACCTTAGATCTTCTCGAGACCCTACCTTAGATCTTCTCGCGACCCTATCTCAGATCTTCCCAAGACCCTTACATTAGATCTTCTTGAGATGCCACTTTAGAATTTAAAAAAAATCCTAGCTTACATCTTCTCGCGACTCTACCTCAGATCTTATCGTGACCCTACTTCAGATATTCTCTTGACTCTACCTCATCTGTGCCGTGACCCTACTTCCGATCTTCTCGTGACACTACCTCATCTGTGCCGTGACTCTACTTCCGATCTTCTCATGACACTACCTCATCTGTGCCGTGACTCTACTTCCGATCTTCTCGTGACACTACCTCATCTGTGCCGTGACCCTACTTCCGATCTTCTCGTGACACTACCTCATCTGTGCCGTGACCCTACTTCCGATCTTCTCGTGACACTACCTCAGATTTTCTCGTGACTCTATCTCAGATCTTGTCGTGACCCCACCTCAGATCTTCTCACGACTTTACCTTCAGATTTCGAGACCCTAGCTTAGAATTTTTTTTTTGTCTTTACCCTACCTCAGATCTTCTCGAGACCCTACCTCATATTTAGACTATCCCTGCTTGTTTTTTAACATTATGTTTAATTTAAGTAGCTACATTTAACATGCGCTACATTTGAATGGCTGCTTTGAACATAAATAATCCTCGATTGGCTTTACCTTTTCATTGGCTGTATTTAACAAATGTGATCTTTGGCTGCATTTTGGAAATATGATTTTTTTAATTGGCTGCATTAACATATGGAACCTTTAAACCACTGCATTTAATATAACAGTTTTAGACGGGCCGTATCAACTTACCAGGGCTTCCTTCTCAAGCAGATTGAGAAGCCGTGAGTGGAATAATTCTGAAGCAAATTAATTACATAGTAATTATAAATCACACATCTTACGTGAGGTTTATCGAGTGCAAGAGGCGGAGTGAGATATTTGTAGTTACCATCAGATGTGTGCATTGTCAATCAAACGTTTATTTACGCGGAATCCTTGACGACAAATGATAAAGACAAGACGTAATCCGTAGCCTTCTCAATCTTATTTTATTTTGTTGCCGAACTCCGCTTAATGGTGTGGGTGACGTAATGGTATGATTAATCATAAACTTGAAGTCGAAATTATAATTATCCTCGTTTTTAGGAGAAGAGCGAAAATTTATGTCATTACAAATTTTCCGTGGATGATTCCTGAAATTCCCGAATTCCATTAATTAACACCCCAAGACGCGCGCTAGGTTCTCAGATCAAAGAAATGTTAATTGTGGACTGAAGGCTGTTAGGGCAGTCCACGATATGCGACACTACGTGAGCTTTCAGATTACAATGGCAGACGACAGACATTATCTCAGGGAACGAAATCAATGTAACAGCGCTTGGGAGCTGAGCGCCATCTGCAAAGAAATTACTCGCTCTACAGAATCGGCTGCTTCAAATTAAATCATTCTTCTATTCGGTCCCTTTGGAACTGGCTAAGATTATTTTAGACTTCAAAGAAGTCTCTCGGAGTCGTGGATGGACTTGGCGAATAAAAATTAGCCGGGCCCGATTGAGTTTTGTATTGTTTGTGCATTTTGCGCGCCGAATGCGAGGGCCCTGCATGCTGCCATCCGGGCGTTATTTTTAGGGCCAAGGGAATGCGCTATAACATTTTGTAAGGTCATTAATAACTTGGCGTGAATCCCAATAGTAGGAGGGAAAGGTCGCATCGATTCCGCAGATGTTCCGTTCCTGTGACGGGGCCATGCTGACTAACAGAACTCTAATAAGGAGATCAAAGAACTAGCGGAGCGCCGAGAGAAGGGTCCCACAAAAACAGGTGAAGTTTGGAAGCTGGGAGAGAAAATCTTTAGAACTGGGCTCGTCGTGCCACAGACCATCAAAGCGCCGGTGGGGTTTCTGACCTCTGGCCGTTGCAGTCTGAGGCCTGGTGTTCATGGATGAGGAAGTCCTGGAGATCCTTATAATAGGAAGGCATTCGTGGCACAGAGAGATTTGCTAAACCATGCAGATGTTCTGTATTCGTTGTAAAGAAGGGGCATCATCATCATCATCATCATCGTCGTCGTCGTCGTCATCATCATCATCATCATCATCATCATCATCATCATCATCTTCTTCTTCTTCTTCTTTTTCTTCTTATTCTTCTTAAGCAGCAAAAGTCGAAACGTTACAACTGTCTTCTTCTTCTTCTCCTCCTCCTCCTTATTCTTCTTCTGCTGCTGTTGTTTCTTCTTCTCTCCTCCTCCTCCTTCTTCTTCTTCTTCTTCTTCTCCTCATCTTCCGTCTTTAGTCTCCCTGGAACTGCGACCTGGTGTCGATGAGGAGATGATGTGGAGTCACAGCGTCGTGTCGGATTGCGAGCGGGTTATAGAAGCTACTTTTTCAGTCGCTGAGTGCAGGCTAAAAAAAAACCAGGGGGTGTGCAATACTTCTTTAGCAGTCTCCACCACCATGTGGACCGTGACGATCAGTGTCCTGTTAGCCAAGCTATGCCTCTTACTGGAGTAGGTGGGGGTGGGTAAGAACGGAGAGGTGAGAGAGGGTCTTGATCAGCTATGGTTCGCCAACTCTAATGCTAGAATATTAGCTATAGGTTGCTGATTGTCAAATCTGACAATGTTTTGTTATTTAATGTGTGTATGCGTTTTTTTTGGTAAAGTAATCTAATTATCTGTAATAACTGGCTTTTGCAGTGGCTCTGTGTATATTTCTATATTTAGTGTTATATGCGTGTACACAAAAACTGTATGCACGTTATCGTAAAGCCAATATTAGAAACAGTTTTATATGCAGCAGTTACAGTGCTCTTGGCGTTCCACTTCGCAATGTGTTTTTGCTAACTACATGAAGTTTTATTTCACGCATTACTGCGTCGGTAAGCCAGTAGTCCAAGCGTGACTGATGCACATATTGAACATGTTTCCATTGTGTCGTTTTATATACTGTAGTTACCTTCAGAAGCGTTTTTTGTTATGTTCGAAAGTTTTTTTTTTCGCATTTACCCCCCCTTGTACGATGTTTCTGCCCATTCTACTGAGCTTACCTGTCTTGTCTTGCGTGGCCACCTCTAAACAAACTTCTTTTTATCTGAACATACACTACCAGAGTAATCCTGAATCAATACACTTAATCCTTTTTGACATAAAGTAAGCAATATTTATGCTAGCGATATTGTTTATTTCTATTAGTTCAAGTCTGGAATAGTCTTTTTTTTTTCTTTAGATGGTATATAAGATTTCTGAAAACATGTGTAAAATTAGCTGCCGTTAAATCTACATTTTATGGATAGATTGAGAAGAAATAGATCACTCCAGCTGTTTCAGGCATTCCCTTGACATGTACTACCGTACTGCGTGGTCAAGATCTCGCGACCCCCCCACGACCACCAACCCAGATTCCCCCAATCCAAGGATACTGCATGCCAGTTAATTCAGCATTTTATACACATTCATACATCACATCAACATGAAATACATGTCACCAAGTCAGCAATCAATTTACATCCATTTATTAACACCCTCTATAATATATCATAGTGACACCACCACAGACAGTACATACACAGGACATCAACATGTATCATCATGATAATAACAAGGCATGACACAAACACAATGTATTATCTCTAACTAACTATCAACTAAATCAGTAGACCAGATTGGCCTGGGCTCCTTCTGCTCCTACTAAGCAAGTATACATATATCTCAATATTGTGCCAATGCACTGTATACATTTCAGCCGCTACTGCTATGAATTCCCCATCCCCCTATTTCACATAAAACTTCCCTGTGTGCCAATGCACTGAATAACATATTTCACTTTTGTGCCCATGCACTGAATAACATATTTCACTTTGTGCCAGCGCACTGAATGATCGACTTAGGTGTGCCCAACCAGATATGACAAGACTCAACAGAATCAGCGAAATCTTCACCTGCGACGAAAGTGACGATAATCCAACAGCACAGTATGATTACGACACATCATATAATCCACAGTACATTTGAATCAAACATTGTGAGGTTGGCAGGGGTATCCAGACGAGACGAAATAGCTCCCTGCCCTATCATCTGGTTTTCTGCTCTCTTCTCAGCTTCATGAAGTTCACATGAAATTAACACCATGATGGCATCCCCCGTGACATTCAGAGAATATTAATCGTCATGAATCACCAATATATATATATATATATATATATATAATATATATATATATATATATATATATATATATATATATATATATATATAACACACAATATCTTGGGGCTGCTGGGGCTAAGTATTTCCACATCAAACACCACAGACGAGATCGAACTTGCCCCACCATTGGCCCGGCGGCTATGATCAGTGTGCCCTTTCCCCGCATGCTTTTTTTCTTTATATAGGTCTTCCACCCCGCATCATGTGAACTGCATCTCTCCGTCCAGGATCCGTACACTATTCTGGGCTTCGAAAGGCAGTTCACAATAGCTGTTTCTTAAGTCCATTCTAATATGTTAATAAACGCTGCAGCTTACTCCTAATCCGATTTCAGTGTCATGTTTCAAGATAATGTTTTTAGCTGGAAAGCCAAAATTATCCAAATATAATATTCAAATGGGCCATCGACGTACTTTCCAGTCATCCGTTTCAGTTTGTACGGTCATGTACATGGTGAACTACGAAGACAATTGACATGATTAGAACGACTTCTTCTTCTTCTTCTTCTTCAGCGTTCCAAGCCATTAAGGCACATTGCTGCAGATAAAATGTGTCTTCATTCTTCTCTATTCCTAATCTTCTCTCTCTTGTTGATGGCACCACTTTCTTTTATATCCTCTTCTGTGTTGTCTTTCCATCTCTGTCTTGGTCTACCCCTTGGTCTTGTTTCTCTCATCTCTTATGCATACATAATTTTCGTCTATCTGTTCTCTTCCATTCTTTCTACATGGCCAACCAGCGTAGTCTGTTCAGTTTCAAGAGATTTATAATTCGTTAGGATTTAAATAAGCTGTTCAGTTCAGTATTCTTTCTAACTCTCCATTCTCCACTGTTGGTATCCCTTATGGCCCCTAAGATTCTTATTAGGATCTTCTCAAAGATCTGCATTTGTTGTTCATCTTTCTTTGTTGTACTCCATGTTTCTGATCCATACATGACGGCTGGTCTTATCATAGTTTTGTAGATTGTTATTTTGGTGTTTTGGGACAGGATTTTGGATTTTAACAGGTGTTGCAAGGCAAAGTATATTTTATTCCCTATCTGTATTCTGCTGTTAATTTCCTCTCTATGTTGCTTCTGTTGAAAGTTGTACCTAGATATTTGTATGTTTATCTTGATATATTGATCAATATATCAATGTTTTGTAATGCTTCACTTTACCTCTGTTGTATATAATCTTATTTATTTATCAAAATATATGAGATATATAGATACAGAGATATGGTTAGAATGACAGCACAGATAAAAATGGTTACGATCGTCAAGATTCTGACCAGATTCTTAACTTGCCCAGACGCTGCTGGAGAACCTAGTCCTTTGCGTTATCTCTGTCTGGCCAATAAAGGAGGGAATGATATTTCTCCATGGACGTAGACCTTGCTGATAAACGTATAGCTCAAGTCCTCTTCTAGATGTTTTAAGAAAGAACGGGGCTTTCGCATAGTAAAGTAGCAGAACACAAGTGTTGCATGTTTCTTACATCTTACAACCTTCCCGTGCCGATGAACATCACATAGGGCTCGCATGGTAGCTCGCCAAGTTTTCCTGTTTTCGGCGACCTTTCCAACCTCATCAAGGGATTATATGCCTACTAATTTGGCCTCCCTTAATAATGTCCTCTTTAGAGTGCTACGTGGTTGACCTCTTTTTCTTCAGCCTGTTGTGTTCCAATTGACAATTTGTTTTGGGATTCTCTGACTGTTTCTTCTCATCACGTACCTGATCACCAATGAGACATGTTGCTGTTTGCTCATTTGTCTTATCTCTGCTTTGTTCTTGAATTCGTTCCACTTTATCCAGAATATTTTCCTTAGGCATTTGTTTTCAAAAGCGTCTAATTTGTTGTTTATTTCTTTAGTTGTTTTCTAGCGTTCGCATGCATAAATGAGGGTGGATGTTATATTTGAATTGAGTAATCTTAGCTTGGTTTTGTGTGTGTGTGTGTGTGTGTGTGTGTGTGTGTGTGTGTGTGCTTATAACTTTGGCATGTTTAGACATCGAAAAATCGTAGACAAAGCACGATTTTATCCGAAGTCTAATCACACAACACTGTGTTCTGTCACTTCGATGTTATAAAAAGCCACTCCAGTCCTCTGCCAGTTCTACTTCGCGCCTGTTTTAAAGATATTGACTAGAACCTCAGAGAGAAAATAGCTCGGTTTTGTAATTACAAGAAAATATAAGAATAGCAATAAAAACCACGGCAGTAGTGCAGTAGTCCGCACCATAACAACTTCCTTGTTTCCAAATTTTTACCACCTTTTTTTAACATAGCATTTTTGGTTGGTTCTTCTTGTTGATGGTTTCTTAAGTTAGTTTTTAAAAAAAAGATATTTTTCAGAATTACAAAACATTGAAATATGTTAAATGTTTAGCTGTAAGCTTTATACTGCACGTAGCAATACGAAGCAAAATTTATTAACGAATTATTAGTTTTTTTTACTTTCGTGTAAAACTCTTCCTGCTTTATTGTACTTCTGTTGTATATTGTTTTATTTATCTACCAATAAAGGTAGCGTGTAGGGGTAGCAACTAGCATTTATGTTCTGGGATATTGCATTATTTTGTAATAAACTTTTTAATAATAATATGTTTCAAGTTTGCGAATCTCCAAACGTTACCTCTCGTGTTAAATATTCCCCTGTTTTGTTTCATTTTTTGAAAGGAAAAAAAGGGATCTCCCAGGATGCGAGTGATGTACAGCGGGCTGTGTATTTAGTTCACTGTACTTTCATACCTAGTGTTGATTGTAGGAGTTTCAAAGTCTCCTTGTATTCATCAACAGTGATTTATTTCAATTCTAAAATATAGCCCATTTATATTCTCTCTCTCTTTCTCTCTCTCTCTCACATATACACACACACACACATTTACAAACACATTTAGACTACTGCTCAACAATCTGGAATAGTTGCTCAGTGTCAAATACAAAAAGGCTATACTCACTTCAAAAGCGAGCAGTAAAGGTTATTAGTGACAAAGATCAAGCACAAACAACTAACCAGCACAAACAAATCAAAATACTGCCTCTTAAGAACAGGTTCCTCTTCAACAAAGCCAAGTTGGTACATCAAATTCTTTCACGGCATGCTCCACCTTATCTATGGAACCTGTTTAAATTTAGACCAAATCGCAGCCAACGCTTGAACAATATAAGTCTTCCAAAATCCTAGACTTGACCTTTATAAGAAAAGCTTTACTTATTCTGCTGCTCATCTTTGAAATATCCTCTCATTCTGTATAAAAAAATATGAACTATACTTCTTCCTACAGCTACAAACTTTTCCAGCATCTATTTGATGTTGACTACATGCCTACATGAACCATAAAACTTAAAAAGTTATTTTAGACTGCCCTACAGACACCGAACTCATTATTCTGAATAGTAATGAAATTTTTGTTTGTTAGTCAGTCATTTATATGTGTATGTAGTTTTATGTGTGTGTAGTTACTTTATTGTTAATTATGTTTGTTATATGAACAGCATGTTTGTAGATCGTCTGGAACAGAGTGGAAGTTGTATCATAAAGGGCAGAATGTCAGACGGCCTGCGTGCCAAATTCTCAACTCTTTTGAAATAAAGATCAGTCAATCACTCAATCAATCAATCTCTCTATCTCTCTCTCTCTCTCTCTCTCTATATATATATATATATATATATATATATATATATCTCGTCCCGTCAGTATTTAAAGACACACGGGGCTGCTGATAGCAAGAGATTTCCACTTCTGTCGACCTATCGCTATCTTCTTGTTAGTCCTTTATTTGTCATTATTTTCATTGCTGTACGTCTCCATGTCTCCTCGGGACGTCCCAAGGCTCTATCGCCCTGTGGAGTCCACACCAAAACTGTTCATGGTAAGGATTTGTCTTTAAAAAAAAAGGGTTCATTCATATTTTAAAGACCATTATGTTATGTAATTTCTGAAATACTGTACTTCATTTTCTATATCCCGTCCAGGAACATTGATGATCAAGTATAAAGGCATAAATTTGGCATTAAAATTCTCCTTTCGTTAATTTTTAACATTGTTATTTCCTTCTTGAATTGTATCCTGTTACTAAACACAGTCCTTGAGGCTTTTTCCAGGCGATTATTTTCGTGGCCTTACTCTCGCAACAGAAAGCACTTACATCTTCAGACTCCAGGTCCTTGGCCACGTCATCGTCAGTAGACAATGGACAGCTACCCCCCGTTTTTTCCCCCTCTTTTTCTTTTTTTTTTTTTAATCCTAACTCGCTTTCCCTCAATTATTATGACTCATGAAAAATAACCCAACGAAAACTAAAATGAGAAATTTCATGGAGAAAGAAGGCAACCAACTAAGAGAATGATTCAGATTTCTTGCCCTTGTCAGCGCTTGCTACACCAAGCCTGGCCTCACACCATGACGTCATCGTCGCGTCTGTTAAATCCAAACAAATGAGACGGCCTTGGCCTCATGCGATCTTGATGAGCCCTGGCTAATGAGTCACCACCCCCCTGTTCGTTGTCTGAGCTGTGTAATCTTTTGTTCGCCAGGTGGAAACTTGGTATACGTTCGGGTGCATTCCACTTTGAAGGCGTATTCTCTTTGTAATAGAGCACAATAAATAAATGATGTAATCTTCTAGTTGACTTATATTACGAGGGTCATATCGAAAGTCGTGATCAAAGTTTTTAAAAAATCAGAATTTATAGATAGAGAAAATATAAATGTATCACCTTAAAATGCATCCTTTGCACTTCATGTAGAGGTTATATGACGTCACCATCATGTGTCACGTGACCACGTGGTGCATAAACAAAATGGCGTGTGCTGAAGTTTCGTTTCGTCAACGTGCTGTTATTGAGTTCCACGTTAGAGAGGAAATCCCTGCTGCTGAAATTCACCAAAGATTTCAACTTGCTTATGGAGATGTGTGTATGGGTGCTAGCAATGTTAGGAGATGGGTGAAACATTTCAAAGATGGAAACACCAGCATCCAAGATATGCCTCGCAGCGGTCGACCTCAAACTGCCTCCACCGAACGCAACGTGGGAAGGGTTGACGACATCATTAAAGAAGACAGACGTGTCACAGTTTCTTAAATCGCTGTAAATTTTGGAATAGGGCACATTCAAGTACAGGAAATGATTGAAACCCTAGGCTATAGAAAAGTGTGTGCCCGCTGGGTCCCACAGGAGAGAACATCGAGAAAGCAGTGCGTCTGTGCCGTCGGTCAGCTGGAACGGAATTCTACCGGGAGGGTCTTTTCAAACTTTCAGAGCGATGGGAAAAATGCGTGCAGAGAAATGGAGATTCTGTTGAAAAGTGAAGAAAAGGATGCACATTTAAGGTGATACATTTATATATTCTCTATCTATAAATTCTGATTTTTAAAAAAATTGTGCTCACGACTTTCGGTATGACCCTCATATGTTGCTTCTACTTGTATGCTGCTGATTGTCTTTGTGCTGATTACATTACGATTGGTACAGGCAGATGACGACGAAACACTCCCTGTAATGATATACACTTTACAGGACAACCAGGACGATCACATACTGGCACACTGGATATATCTATCAAGACTGCATTACCTTGGCACTCACATCAGATTTACTGCGTGAACGTGATGATGGTGGTGATGGCTGACGATGAAAATGTATGAAAACAATTTCTCAGAAACATGCATACTGCAACATAAATAATTCCAGACTACTACCTGGCCAAGTTACTATGATAGCACCATAAGAAATCAAGCTGGCTAACAACTATCACATACTTAACACTACTACATTTCTCAACACAGACCGGACTACACTACCTTCTCACTCCACAGTCTTTCGTCTCAAACCCAGAACACAAAACTTACTTTCCACGTGCAACAATGACTTGAAAACCACGAACAAACTCTGACAGAGAAAACAAACATGGGCCTAAGTCGAACACAATAATTATCTCAAGGGTTAGATCTCTCTCTCTCTCTCTCTCTCTCTCTCTCTCTCTCTCTCTCTCAACCTTTAGTGCCCAGGGCACATGGGGCTTCCGCAAGGGTTTTCCACAAATGCCTGTCTTTCGCCTTTTTTTCTGCTCTTGCCCAGGTGAGCCCTCTATTGCTCAACATCCTTTCTGTTGTTCTTCTCCATGTCTCTTGTGGTCTACCTTTACTTCTGTTCCCCTGTGGTGTCCTTCTTAGTGCTATTTTTGGTAGTGAGTTGTCGGTCATTCGGAACACATGTCCCAACCATCGCCAGCGTCTTTCCTCAATAATTGTTGTCAGTGGCTTCATCTGCATTTCTGCCAACAAGATGTTATTTCTTATGGTGTTTGGCGAAAATATTTCCCTTGCTTCTGTTTCTGTAGCAGTCTGATAGTTTTTTTTACCAGATAGGGTTGCTGGCCCTATGCCGAACATAGGCATAGGCAAAGGGTTAGATACCCTTGACTAAATACTATCAGAACTTTTCTTGAAGCAGACAAGGGCGTTCTAGTCATGTTAAGAAGTAAACAATATTCTTACCAAGACAAACGATATTCCGTCACTAGAACTGTCCTTGGTAGAATTTAAATGCCCTTCTGTTCAGATAATCGCAGTTCATGGAGCACAAACTTGTAAAGTAAATAGAGATGCATGGCTTAGTTTAAAAAAAAATTAAGGAAGATTGAAGAACGTGGGCAGAAACAAGAATGGCAGAAAGTAAGAATAGCACCTATACATAAAGAACATACAACAATCCAATATTTCGGCAAAAAGCCTTGTTCAAGAATCACATTAAAAAAACCAACACAACAGACATAAACACGGAGAATGGGTGAAAAATTAAATACTTACCTTTTTTTTCTATCCTCCTTGTAAGAAAGGCATGATACTGACCATATCACACTTTCATGTGCTGAAGGTCATGGAAAATACGGGCCTAACACTTTATTCCCCAATATACCTTAATGGCATGGAAACGGGAATTTTACCTTTTACATTTATCTTGTAAGAAAGGCCGACACAAAATGCGCCTAAATAGATGCAGGTGGGCACAAAGTGGAAGCAGGTGACTGGCTGAGAATTGAGATGACAAAAGGTACCATATAGTAAACAACGTGTCGTTATGCCCCAGATGAAGCGCAGTTTCTCTTTACCTAGCGACTGATTTTAAAACAAATTAATATTTGGTAGACCGTGTTTTCAAATAAAAATTGCATATCTTAATTCCAGCTGTGTATCAACCAGCTGTGCATTCGTGGCTTCTGTAGTGTGACTCTATTTGTAATGTGATTCTACTCTGTAATATGAATCTATTTGTAGAGAGAAACTCACATTCACAGACCAAATATCTGATGTGATTTTCCAGGTTGGCTGTCAAGATCAGTATATGATACAACCGATAGAACCATGAACCAGTGGCCATATTTAACGGTCTAAAGAGAGTGTACACTTGCCAAGTGTCTGTTTGTCCCAATTTTAACTGACCATATGTCCAGATATTCAGGCATGCAAGTGCCCGGATGCTTAAATATCTACATTACAATTGCCCGGCTCCCAGGATTCGAATCTGACATCATTTTCTAAGCGATCGAACGCTTTAAGCCAGTGCGCTATTAAGGCCCCGTTAAAAACTCCCCCATGGCTGGTAAGCCAGATGTCATCGAAGTAAATCGAGGGCGGGCAAACATGCAGCCTTTAACTTGCCGTATAATTCAGCTCCTGTATCGTCCTTCATTACTTATTCTGCCCTCTGAGTATTATTCCACACTCACACATGCAGAGATAACGTCATCGTGGTTCTAGCATCCAAAACTAGTGACGCAACCTTGCTCCCATAATAAAGCGCCCGGAGACAAGATTATATCAATACAGAGCGGCTGTCAGGGTAGGAGTGGCTGCTGGTTCGTTCAGTGGAAGAACATATCCACAAGACGCTGATTTCAACACATTTCCAATCCAGTGGATCTCAGCCTGGGTTCGGCTATAACTCGAAAAGGTGTTCATGAGAGGTCGTGATTTAAAGAAGAAAAGAATACGTTTTGCTAAAAAATGAGATTATGATATCTATATCTTACAGATCATGCTGAGGTACCTTTAACTTCTACATGTTCCGCAGCATATGCTTGCCGTAGGGGTGTGATGTGTTAGTGTCTTTGAATTTCGGCCGCTAGAGTTTTTGAAGGTAGAGATGTCGGCACCTGTTTTCGCTGCGCAATTACGAAGCGAAGTTATTGTTCAATACAGCTTCCATCATATTGTTTATTACCATCATATCCGCGAACATCCCCAGATTGTTTATTACTACCATATCCCCGAACATCCCCAGACTGTTTTTACCATCATATCCCCGAATATCTCTAGATTGTTTATTACCATCATATCCGCGAACATCCTTAGATTGTTTATTACCATCATATCCCCGAATATCTCTAGATTATTTATTACCATCATATCCACGAATATCCCTAGATTGTTTATTATCATCATATCAGTGACCATCCCTGGGTACTGTTTGCAGACAAAGTGTAATGTGACCGTCTATCTTATAAACTAGTGTTACGACCGTCAGTGACAGTTGTGATGCCCTCGTTTGAACCAGTACCACGGCCTCAGTCGAAGCAGAATGATCCCCTTCTCTGTCCACGGGACGATAATAATGATGAGATGATTTCCAGCGTAACACAATGGTTGCCCATAGCAATAACACAAGTCCTGGGAGATAGTCTCTTGTCAGGCAACTCAGGTAGACTATCTCACAGTGCGTTGAACAGTATCAATTTACATCTTTTGAACGGATCAGGATGATGATGAATCAGTGGTGGTGAAAGACATCAAGATAGGCATACAAAGTGTCCAGGAGGACGCGGTGATAACATCTCCGTGAGGCTCTGTCTAACAGCAAACAAGTGGAGTCACCAAATAACATGAAATATATTATGAACGATGACGATCTGTTTCCTTTCTTTCTGGCAACAGGTGTAACTTACAGTAGAAGAATACATCTTAACAGTGAAAAAGCTGTACGGTACTCTAACCCACAACTCACAGACTCTCGAGTCCAGACTCGCACTTTCGAAGCACCCACTCAGACATTCCCAAATTTCTCGTGCGAAACTTTCGTTCCTGCACGAAGTATCGGAGGATATTGGCTCAAGGGCCATCACCTAGTGTGACCAAAAATGTAAACAGTCACTCAGGGGCGTTAACTTTGTTTACATACACGAGGTTGTACAACCCTAACATATTCTATTACAGTAATATGGGGAAAAGAAAAGGAATCTATTTACATGTGGTCACTTGTTCTTATATTAATCTTCTAATCTAATAAGAATTTAAAAAATATTATTATTAGTATGTCTTGTTGTTTTTAGAACAATGGTCACATCAAGTTAGGAACAAGGAGACTTGAATGTGTCAGAGACAAGTATGTGTTGATTAGCCCTGAAGAAAAAATAGCAGGGAAAGTGGGTTTAGCGGATGAGAATGATATATAACAACAGCATGACCGTATCTCAAACCACAGCGTCTGGTAGGACGAGCAACCACCAAGTTTCTGCAGAGTTATGCGCTATCAACTCGGCAAGGTGGCCAAGCGGTTGCGCTTTATCCTGTATGAGGGCGCGGAAGTAGCTGATAGGGTTGGAACTTCATTCCAACTACTTTTCTTTCTCTCACGTTTATGTGTTTTTGTCTTCATTATTCCAGTTTCACTTATGTTTCTTATTTTCATACTCTCTTCACTTGTCCAGCGTCCCATTTATGTGGTTCTGTCTTATAACGAATACAATGATCTGTTGTAGCTCATGAACCTGTGGGGGTTGGGGGGGGGGGGGGTTGCAAACATAATTTTACTTTCATCTCAGAGATCTCGCTTAAATGAGCGCACACCAATGTTCCCTCTAAGCAGTGCGAGAGCTGCGCCGAGCACACAGAAGTATCGTGCCGGACATGAAATGTTATTTGCTGCGGGGGAAAACAAACATTATTTTTCAAATTCCTGATATTACTAGCCCCGAGGAAAATATAGAGTTATTATTTTGAGCTATACTAGCGCTGAGGAAAATATAGCGTTATTGTTTTGAGCTGTACTAGCGCTGAGGAAAATATAGCATTATTACTTTGAGCTATGCTAGCGCTGGGAAAAATATAGCGTTACATGAGATCCTTTTCCTGATTTATTTGGATTTTATTAGTTTTTTTTTTCCTATGAGAAATGTGAACTATACTTAGTTGTTTGACGCTACAACACACCGCGAATACATTTTTTTTTTTTTGTTGCTGGTATATATTTGCACACGGGTTGAAAATTTTGCACACGAGCTGCAAAACCCTGCAGGGCGCACTGGTGTACGCACAGAAACGGATAATCAGTTTCGGTAGCGTCGGTAACAAGGAAGGTGATCAGACGTCATAATTACTCACTTCATCTTTCGCGTTTATTCTGCGTCAGGATACGAATTAAAGGAGTTTTTTTTTTTTTTAGCTGTTTTGATTCTGGAGTCCAGGGGCCACGATGCAAGCCAATTAAAACAGAAGTCCATCCATCAAAGCCCTACGCGTGAGCGCGTGCCGGGCCCGAGGTCTCGGGAATTAGTTTCTCGGAGAAAACAAAGAGTCGCACGGCCTCCGTTCTGTGTCTTCCTCCACGCCAGCACAAAGTGGAATCAGCGTCGACATTTCGGGAGATCCTGTTAATTGTAATACACGTTGGAATTTTTCTTTCAAACCGGAGCGTTCGATCCCGGAGTATGGAATATCTTTTCAGACATCGATACCGCTTGGTTGTTTTTTTTTGTTGTTTTTTTTATTTTTTAGGGAAATTGAATACAATCGATCTCTGTACATGAGGGCTTGAAGGAAAACTAATAGCAGTGTAGAAAGGAGTTCGTAGGGAGAGAGTTAAACAGCATTAACAATGCTAAAAACAAAACAAAACAAAAAAACACTATCCTTTTGCTCATTTGGCTTTTTCTCCTTCCGTTAGCTCACGCAAACATGAATTAGAGATTGTATATGTTTCAACGGTTCTTTTGTTTTCTTTTGCCTTTTTTTTTCTTTATTGAAAAGATCTAGCACGACTGGGATTGGACGGGGAAGTAAGGGGAAAGAACTGAGTAAATAAGGAAGTTATACTTCTGATTTGTAGCTGGTTTTTTATAATAAAAAAAAAATGTGATCTACAAATGAGGAACTGATTGCGACGGAAACATTGTATAGTTCTGCACAGACTGCTATGGAAAACGATTTTAATATACTAATTAAGTATCAATGCTAATGTTTACAATAAATGGAAAGTACAAATTTAAATCTACCCTGAGTTTTTTTTTTTTACATATAAACAAACAGACGGTATAATCCCCAAACTTAGTAAAAGCTTCACGTTGCTTGCTACAGCTCAATAAACATAATTTTCTGTCTTCTTTGTTTGTTTTTTTTTTGTGTGTATTTGAAGGAAAAAAACAAAATAGGTGTCATTAATCTGAGGCTGACTTCAGGGAGTTGAAATATTAATTCTCTCTGGCCACAACGACGGCGCAATCACAGCTGCCCAGTGTCATGTGTGTATGTTTACTGTAAGGTAACTTCTCCAACAAATACCTCAGATTTAAGTTGGGGCCCTTTGGTAGCCGAGCTGGAACCCAGGTCCCTAGTGTGAGACACCGGTGCTTCGACCGGGCCTAATTAGGAGGGAAAGGTGGGGTGGGGGGGGGTGTGTCTAGTTTGAAGACCGGAGCTCAGGTGATCTCCTCTGTTTTAAGGGAGGAGCCCGTAGTGGATGAGGATAGAATGGTTAATCAATAGGATAAGCGGGGGGAGGGGGGTGAAACGAGAATAGATAGACAGACAGATAGATAGATAGATAGATAGATAGATAGATAGATAGATAGATAGATAGATAGACAGATAGATAGATAGACAGACAGACAGATAGATAGATAGATAGATAGATAGATAGATAGATAGATAGATAGATAGATAGACATACAGAAAGACAGACAGATAGATAGATAGACAGACAGACAG
Source organism: Achatina immaculata (assembly GCA_009760885.1). Taxonomy (NCBI): domain Eukaryota; kingdom Metazoa; phylum Mollusca; class Gastropoda; order Stylommatophora; family Achatinidae; genus Lissachatina; species Lissachatina immaculata. The sequence continues at coordinate 7,811,705 of CM019702.1, forward strand.
ATAGATAGATAGATAGATAGATAGATAGATAGATAGATAGATAGATAGATAGATATATAGATAGATAGATAGATAGATAGATAGACAGACAGACAGACAGACAGACAGATAGATAGATAGATAGATAGATAGATAGATAGATAGATAGATAGATAGACAGACTGACAGACAGACAGACAGACAAACAGACAGATATAGATAGATAGATAGACAGACAGACAGATAGATAGATAGATAGATAGATAGATAGATAGACAGACAGACAGACAGATAGATAGATAGATAGATAGATAGATAGATAGATAGATAGATAGATAGATAGATAGATAGATAGATAGATAGATAGATAGATTCTCTTAAACCTTGGCTCTAACATACTGTATTCCCCGACCGCACTCCTCTGTCCTATTTCGGCAGGTCGTGATGCTGATCACATCAACCTCTAGTCCCCAGTCAGGTCAAGGTAAATATGACCACTTATCACGGTACACGTAAAGTGCCCGTATGGAATGTTAGAACCAGCGTCTGCCTTTCATTTATTCTTCAATAAATTCACATTACAATTATCTAGTTATCTCCCTTGGCGCCAGGAGCCTTTGCTGCCGAATCGCCTTCAGTGACTTCCTGTTTTGTTCAGTAGTTAAGACAGTCTGTTTCTCACTGTGTTCAATGTCTTGAAAGGCAATCGTATATAGCATCTCTCTCTCTCTCTCTCTCTCTCTCTCTCCTTTTCTCTTTGTTCATTCTGATTTTCTTAAGGAAATTAGCTGTAGAAAAGACAGTAAAAAAATAAAAGGTATTGGCTTCTAAAGATAAAACAAATTCAAAACAGTATGTAGGACGGAACCAATGCCATCAATTTTACCGAAGTAAAAGTGGAGCCCACATCCTTATGACGTTTTTTTTTTTCTAATTCTATAGTTGACGAGTCCCATGAGACAAACGACATAACGGTAGGGGTGGGACGGTCAAAGCCATAAATCAACCCTCAAAATGAGCCGAAAATCAACGAAAATCTCCGCAAATGGCGCCAGAATCTGCGATATGTGATCCGCTCCCTTTGATCTGGTGTCTGGTGACAGCGGCGTTCTATCCCATCATGCTCCCCCCATTGTCATGTTTCCTGGCGGTTCCAGACACGCTAAATCAAGACAGGGGGTGTGGCAAGGGCGTGGTAACCAACCCGGCCACAGTCTCAGGGAGCCATGCTCTTTACCCGTTCACACACACAAAGCCACTTGGCTGGAGCTGTAAGCAACACTGCCATGTTTGTCATGTCAGAACTGGCTGTTGATGAAATCTGCTTCTGAGTCCAGTAATGCAGACCTCTTTGCGTTAGTTGATCTGCACGATAACGTGAAAAAAAACAACTAAAGGACAGACTGACAGTTTCGTTTATTGGTCCAGAAAAACGGTAACTACCGGCTATTGGCAGCCAATAGGAAAACATTTAAACATTCGATTCACCGAAGACGCATTAGATGGCTTCTACAAGGACCTAACCAGAAAAGCACACTGAATAACAGTGGAACGTTTTTGTTTAGAACTCCATGCGGTCCTTGTCAAGTTTTCTCTCTCTCTCTTCTCTCTCTCTCTCTCTCTCTCACACACACATACATATGTGTATGTATCTTTCTAAAACTGGTTCTCCATTCTTGTACATCTTAGATTATCTGCATTTGTTGTCTTCTAATTTATTATGCATTTTCTATGCTGTCAGAAACCTGTATCTTGATAATGTCCTCTCCTTTATTCATTTTGATGTTTCTCATTGCTTTTGGAGCTGTGATTCATATCCTCTGACCAAGAGTACTGCAACATGATTATAGGTAAGAACTACAAAATGATTATAGGTACGAACTACAAAATGATTATAGGTTTCTGAGCATTAATGTTACGGACTCGGTAAATCCTAAAAGAATACGTTTCGTCCAGGCTCGTTTTTTTTAACTCATCAGAGAGTTCTCGTGTCTTTGTCTTTGCCCTGCGCTAGGTAATTTATGGTATTTTGCTCTCTTTCTCTTCTCTCTCTCTCTCTCCCTCCTCCTTTGTCTCTCTCCCTCTGTCTCTCTCTTCTCCCTCCCCTCTCTCTCTCTTCCGCTCTCTGTTTTCCTCTCTCTTTTCTCTCTGTGTCTCTCTCCCTCTGTCTCTCTCCTACCTCTCTATTTCTCTTTCGTGCTTTCTCTCCCTTACTGTTCTCTCTTCTCTCTCCCTCTCTTTCGTTCTATCTCTCTGCTCCCCCTCTCACGTTATCTCTCCCTTTCTCCTCTCTCTCTCTCTCTCTCTCTCTCTGAGAGGTCGTGTGGACTTTGCATGGCCATCTTTTCTCGTTGTCAAGTCCTGTTCTTGAATCTCAAATCCTAGTTTTACTTCTCCCGTGTCTAATTATTTTTCTTTCACTTTGAACTTGCCCCCAGTAAATACCACCAGATATAATGAAATGAAACTTAACAGTTGCTATTGTTGGTGTTGTAAGATCCCTGGTACTGTGAACGACAAGTTCTAGAGAACATGGTGAAGATCTCCAACTAAAACCTTCATGTTTTATGTTGCGACATCTTTCGGTACTTTAGGAATGACTTCAAATAAAGTCTTCCCCGCATGCTCCTGGTTAGCTGAGTGGTTAGGCGCTCGGTTTACTAATCTGGTGGTATCGGGTTCAGATCCCAGTAGTAGGATTTTTTTTCTAGTACAAAGCAAAAAGGTCCCGGGGGGTCCACCCGGCCTCTGAATGTGGGTACCAGAGAAATCTGGGAAGGTAAATGCGGTCGGGTGTGATAATGACCACATCACACTTTCACGTGCCGAAGGTCGTGGAAATGTGGGCCTAACACCGTATCCCCAAAATGCCTTAATGGCATGGAAACGGGAATTTTACCTTTACCTTTACCACATGCTCAACTTCCAATGAAACACTACTCGGAACTTCAAGAGTAAAACATCCTTGTATGCGCCTACGCCTTTTACATGGGAAATAATAACGAGAAGCAATGTTTTCTACTAAGACGTACAGTGATAGGCAGAATTGTTCTCTGTAGGTAGATGAAAGGCGGTTGCTTAGCTGAGTGGTTAGACTCTCTGTCTACTAATCCGGTAGTAACGGGTTCAAGTCCCAGCAGTGGAATTTTTTCAGGTACCACCGCATCAAAAAGGCCCTGGGGTCCGCCCAGCCTCTAAAAATGAGTACCGGAGAAACCTGGGAAAGGTAAATGCAGCCGTACGGGACGCTGATTACATAACACTTTCATGTAATTACGATCTTGGAAATACGGGCCTAACACCGTATCCCCTATATGCCTTAATGGCATTGAAACGGGGATTTTACCGTTTTTTGTTTTAACCTTTTTACTTAGATGAAAGCTCTAAAATGTTCTCATCTGGAAGTCTCTCTCTCTCTCTCTCTCTCTCTCTCTCTCTCTCTTTCTTAAAGCACATGAGGCTTCCGCAAGGATTTTCCTAAAACGTCTGTCCTTTGCCTTTTTTCCCGGTCTTGCCCAGGTGAGTCCTCTATTGCTCAACATCCTTTCTGTTGTTCTTCTCCATGTCTCCTTTGGTCTACCCTTACTTCTGTTCCCCTGTGGTGTTCATCTTAGTGCTATTTTTTGGTAGTGAGTCGTCAGTCATCCGGAGCACATGTTCCAACCATCGCCAGTGTCTTTCTTCAATAATTGCTGTCAGTGGCTTCGTCTGCATTTCTGCCAACAAGACGTTATTTCATACGTTGTCTGACCAAAATATTCTTCTAATTCTTCGTAAACATTTAGTCTGGAAAGAATTCAACTTGTTTTCTATGGTTTTGGTGATCTTTCCAGCATTCACTTCCATAGAGTAGTACACTTAGAACATCACTCTTAAATATCCTGATTTTCATCTTCATGCTTAGTTTTTTTTTTTTAGATTACCATATAGTCTGTAGCATGCAAATACCTGGTTTGCCTTAGTAAATCTGTTGTTGATGTCTCCTGTGCTGTCTCCATCTTCTACTACTCTACTACCAAGATAACCTCCTCCACTAGCTTGTTATCTACTGTGAGTAAATTTCTGTTGTTCACATTTTGCTTCATTAACTTTGTCTTTCCTACGTTGATTTTTAATCCTATATTGTTAGCATTCCGAGTTTGCTTATTTGTTTTATCTGGCACATCTTTGTGCCTGCTTGACAGTTAATAAATACTACACATCCCTGCTTTACTCCTGTTTGTATCCTAAATCTGTTTGAGCTTTAACGGTGTTGACGAAAAATATATACTGTAAGTTATTTTAAGTGAAAAATTGACGCAATCTTGAAATTTTCTAACGTGGCAGTGTAGCACATCGCAGGAGAACATCCGGTTATGTCTTCACATCCGGTGCTCACTAAGAAGACACGGGAGACGTGGGGACGGGACAGGAAGCCCTAGAAGATGGTGCAGATGTTGTACTGGGACTTCCTCTGGAGTTCATCGGCTTAAAGAAGAATAAGCAAACCTCCGGGATGTGCCTCGACAGAGCTCGGCTCCCCAGGGACGGGGATTCCGAGCAACCCAGAGACTAAAATAAATCGTTCTATTGTGGTTGCTCTTAAACAAATATTGACAGTAATCAGCGTGAGCATGTAACAGGAAGACAGAAGTGATGGCCACTGAACAAAATGATTGATTGCAGTGACAAAATTCTGAACTAAATTAGAGGAAAAAAACTGCGAATGTTGCTGACCTTATAGAGAATTATAACAATGTCTATCACATGTGAGGCGCTAGTCTTTCATTCTATGTATCTATACTGTACATATTAACTTTCTCTACACAAGTATCAGGTGTTCCTCACTGACTTTCATATGCCATCTCGGAGTGGGACGGAGTGGGATATCAGTTTTTTTTTTTCATAGAAACGTTCCGCCCAGCCGCTGTCACTTCTTTGTCTTAGTAAATTAAGAGAACACAGTTTTGGAGGATTAGACCTCAAAAAAGCACTTTAAGACGTGATAGAAAGAAACATCACAAGAGAATTAAGATAGCCTAGTTCGTTGGTACGCTGGCAAATCGTGGCTAGACGGCTGCTCGTCCTACGGGAGTCCGTGGCTCAAACCCCAAGTAACTCTCCTGTGATTTTTCTTTTTCTTACCGCTAAAAGTGCTTTGTCTACGATTTTTTCCAGGTCTAATCCTACAAAACTGTGCTCTCTTACTGCACTGTACAAAAGCCTCGTTGTTTACTATTTATAAAAAAAAAACTTTGTCTCAGTAATCTTATTCTTATATCCTTCCTTCAAGAATACAGGCTGAAGTTTGTTATCTTTCGGTTTTAACAAACACACCTTGATAGTTTTCCTTTCTTTTTCTTTTAATATCCACTTTATATACATAAAAGTGGATATAAAAGAAGCACGATACCAGAAGGTGGAAAACTTTATCCTGTCTACCCAATGGACAAATATTAGGTGCCTAGGTGGTGTTGGTAGGTACACTCGCATGCCTTTCAGAAGGTACCCGGTTCGATTTCGCACTGGGGCGGAAATTTGTTCGGACCCAACCGGCACCGTGGTCAACCACTTCTCGAAGAAATTGGTACCTGGGGCTTCCCTGGGGGGGGGGGGGGGGGGAAGAAGAGGACAGGCGCTGGCATCCCTACCTCACATTCTGCAATGACCTTGAAATGTGAAGACACTAACATTTCACACTTCTACGGCATGCAAATGCTACTGGGCACAAGAAATGTTCATATAAATGTTTTAGTGCTTAGAAATACCAAAGTCTGAGGGGATACATACGGACATATAGAGAATACGTACACATAACTCAGTCTCTACGCAGGCCAAACCTTTGGCTTTTTCTTCCATTTTACTTGAGATTACTTATATAAGCTCAAAAGATGCTTTCATTATCATGTATTGAAAGCACAATAGAGCGGAGCTTAAACAAACGATAGATAAAGGTAAATTCCCCATTTCTTGCCTTTAGGGTATTCTGGGGATAAGTATTTCCAAGACCATCGGCACATGAAAGTGTGATGTGGTCAGTATCACGCCTGGCCGAATTTACCTTCCAAGATTTCTCTGGTACCCATTTTTAGAGGCTGGGTGGACCGCAGGGCCTTTTGGTGTGGTGGTACCAGAATAAAATCCCCACCACTGGGACTTGAACCCGGTAACACGCGGTTGATACACAGCAGGAAAGTAACATGAGTATATTCAAACTGTTGAACTTGTCACGCTGAAAAAAGGGGTGAAAGAGAAACAAATGCCCCCCATCATGGATGAGCATGGATGTACAGGAGTTGAGAACCGTCTAAATAACTAAAAGCACCGAAAGAGGAGCAGTGCTGATCTGGAGTTTATAAGTGAAAGTTAATGACGTGAAATAATGCGAAAAGTCACAAAAAAGGAGGAAGAGAATGATGGTAAGAGAGAACTACAACATGAACAAGTCGCAGTACATAATGGTTGACGTTCCGTAACATACAACTCCAGGTGAAGGAAGGGGCACGGAAAGCCCTCTGCATCATAAAAGCAAGGCAGAGTATCTGGCACAGAATAGGTAATGTAGTGCTAGAAAGAGTGTCTGCCACAGAATAGGTAATGTAGTGCTAGAAAGAGTGTCTGCCACAGAATAGGTAATGTAGTGCAAGAGAGAGTGTCTGCCACAGAATAGGTAATGTAGTGCTAGAAAGAGTGTCTGCCACAGAATAGGTAATGTAGTGCAAGAGAGAGCATTGGGCACAGAATAGGTAATGTAGTGCAAGAGAGAGTATTGGGCACAGAATAGATAATGTAGTGCAAGAGAGAGTGTCTGCCACAGAATAGGTAATGTAGTGCAAGAGAGAGTGTCTGGCACAGAATAGATAATGTAGTGCAAGACAGAGTATTTGGCACAGGATAGTGAAACGTGAAAGCTCATTTTTAGAAATAATGTAATATGTGACAAGGCTTGATTTGAGATGCGATACTTGATACTCGTTTATCTCTAAACTGGAACAGATTGATAGAGTAATAAGAGACAGAGACAAAAGGTGTCGAACAGCGCGTTAATTCTGATGATTTGTCATAAATACCACGAAATATGATTGCCCCGGAACACATTTTTTTGAAAACTAATTTGGTCCAAAAATAAATGGAATAACGTAAGGTCTTTTAGATATGTGATTAGAACTTTCCATCAGCAAGCAAGGTCGCTCTTCCTGGAATAACAAAGCGGGATGGGAAATAATACATTACTGTCAAAAAGCATAAAAGGCGGCCAGATTTCGTCCCGAAATTCGTGACGTTCTATCTGTGCAAACAATCTTGAAAGCCGCTTTTTGGGGGGTGGGGTGGGGTGGGAGTGAGGGATAATTTACGATGCCACGATCCTCAGGCTGATTCGTCAGCAGCGATCGAGGAACTGGAAGAAAGAACGGTTTGAGAACAGAATGGGCGTGAGCAGAGCTCCAGAGCTGGACGCGGTCGAGATCCCAAGGGATTGCTCACTCGGAAATTATCGGCATTAGCTGTCCCCTGCGGGAATTGGCACCGCACCCGGCTAAGCTTACAGTCCATACTACTGGTCCTTTTAATCAACAAGCACCAGGGCTGGTGCTCCCTTGAATGAGGGCATTCGCAATTCCGGTAATAAAAAAGAAACCTTATCTGCTTCACGCCGATAAAATTCCTATAAAATTCTAGTAACTTTATCCCAGCAGTTTTTTTTAAATATAAATTCTCGTTGCTTCATCTCAGGAAAAAAAGTGCATTACTACTTCAGTCTGTAATCCTTTTCTTTGTTCTAATTAAGCAAAAGTAATACGTGCATTACACATTACATGTCAGTGATAAGTCAAGAAGAGATTCCGAGAAAAGAGATTTTATGAGTTTCTAGTAATGGAGTTAAAGAGAGAGAGAGAGAGAGAGAGAGAGAGAGAGATCTGTAAGTACTGTTCTAGCTTGTTCAGTGATGAACAATGGTTCTGCGGAGAGAAAAAAAGATTGTTGAAACGTGTAATAAAACTGATGAATAAAAGATAAATAAATAAAACAGTAAGGAGGGGGGACGGGTGGATGCAGAGACAGGAAGAATCAATGGATTAGACATGTAAGCAAAGATATTTGAATTTCAGCATCCGTTTTTCATAATCTGCTAGTCATTGACGCAGAACGTTATTTTCAAAAGTTCAAAGATTCAGACTCCGGCTTCACTGGTTCGGGACAACCTCGTATATGCTCCGCCGCATGCCGCAGCGTCCATCCAAGAGCTTGTCAAATGTTGGTTGTTTACGATGCGTTTTCTGGCACATATTTCGATTTCCTACCAGCATCTTTAATTTGTCCTAGCTCCAGCAATCTCCTCAGATCTATATTGTTCTTCCATTCCCGCTCTTCATTTTCCCGCAGTCTGTCCAATACAGTTTTAGCAATGTCCCCCTTGTCCATTGTCACTCTGCCATTTTATTTTAGCCCGTCCAGCAAGTCTGCCTGGCACATCGTAATATTATATATTATGTTTCTGTTTGTTTTCATTAGAAACTAGTATACAGTCAGTATCACATAACGTTGCTTTCATTACATGCCGCTATATACCCACTGCCACAGAATGCCGATTTCATTATCCGTTGATACATAATCAATGTCACAATTCTAATATTATTATCTGCTAGTATATAGTCAGAATCCAGAACACCACTTTCATTAGTGGTTGCTATATAGTTAATGTCAATATGTTCTGGGTTAATTATCTGCTCGTACATAGTGTCACTGAGTGCTAGGTTCTATATCTGCTCGTACGTAGTGTCACTGGGTGCTAGGTTCTATATCTGCTCGTACGTAGTGTCACTGAGTGCTAGGTTCTATATCTGCTCGTACGTAGTGTCACTGGGTGCTAGGTTCTATATCTGCTCGTACGTAGTGTCACTGGGTGCTAGGTTCTATATCCGCTCGTACATAGTTTCACTGAGTGCTAGTTTCTATATCTGCTCGTACGTAGTGTCACTGGGTGCTAGGTTCTATATCCGCTCGTACATAGTTTCACTGAGTGCTAGTTTCTATATTTGCTCGTACATAGTGTCACTGGGTCCTAGGTTCTATATCTGCTCATACGTAGTGTCATTAAGTATTAGGTTCATTATCTATTGGTACATAGTTTTGCTGAGTGCTGGTCTCATTATCTGCTGGTACGTAATGTCACTGAATGTTGGTTTTATTATCTGCTGGTACGTAATGTCGCTGAATGTTGGTTTTATTATCTGCTGGTAGATAATGTCACTGAATGCTGATTTTATTTTCTGCTGGTATATAATATTACTGAATGGTGGTTTTATTATCTGCTGGTTAGTAATGTCGCTGAGTGTTGGTCTTATTCTTTGGAGATTTCTTGGTTTTGGAAAGAGGTGATGTTTTCGCGAGGTATTTATCACTACCTGCTGACGGAACTGACATTAACTTGGTCTGATATATCCCCCCCCCCCCCATTACTGATTATAGTGATGTTAACTTGGTCTGATATATCCCCCCCCCCCCCCCATTACTGATTATAGTGATGTTAACTTGGTCTGATATATTCCCCTCATTTACTGTTTATTGTAATGTTAGCTTCAAGTCTTATATATTCCACATCATTTATTGGTTATGTGTGATGTAATCACAGTGTTACGAATTATAACGCCATATCGTTTAATAAACCTCTTATTATGAACTGCCTGAACGCAATATTTTCTTGTTCTGATGAAGTCCCCCGGCCGAAAAGCTGAATACGTGAGACAAAGTGCACGTCAGAGAGAAAAGACGGCAGTTAAAACGACGGCAGAGGCAATCATTATCCAGCGAAACCGTCGTGTTCCCAGCACAAATATTAAGTTAAACAATTTCTTAATCATTGGTCAGGCAGTCTCAGATCTCAAATTAAATCAGCAATCATCGAAGCCTTTCAAGGACACGCGGCAGAGCGTAGGCTGACCAACAGATTCCGGGAGCTATGGGTCTCTGGACACAGTGGTCTGGCAGAATTCGATAATTACTCTGCCATTTAGAGCCCAGCGTTGGCAGATGTTGTGCTCTGTCGAGTGATTTGGCATTTGGGAGCGTCTTTTATTGTATAATTTGTTGTTGTTGTTGTTGTTGTTGTCTCCTCCAGCTACCGTCCATGCTGCAATAAATGGGCCTCTCGCTCCCCGGTGATCAGTTATATAATAATAATTATTATTTTGTAAAGCTTTCTAGCAGTATTAAAATGGTTTCATTTACACTCGTATTATTCTTTTTTTTTTTTTAAGTGATAGTTTAATTCTGGGAAAGTGATAGGATTCATCTCACTTGATGAACTGTTCAGATATGTTGTAATTATTTTCTAACAGTGTATTACATTTTATTACGAGTGCATGTTCAATTGTGTGTGTGTGTGTGTGTGCGCGCATGCCCCCACACTCAGTGAGATTGGGGAGATAGATATAGATGAGTTTGGAATTCTTACAGCACAGCCATTATCACAGCAGCAAAAGCAAGTGCTGGACTGCAAAAAAAAAACAAAAATAGAAAAGCATGGATATCGGAAACCACATGAAAATACATGAAAGACGAAAAGCTAAATTAGCCATGAGGGTGTGTGTGTGTGTGTGTGTGTGTGCGTGCGTGCGCGCGTCCGAGGCCCAAAAATATAATTGAATCCCTCTTATTTTCAGGGGCTACCTGCCAGCAATTCCTGTGAAAACACTGAAATTCTACGACTATATTTACTTTTGACCCAAGTAGCCTTAAATAGTGGGGGGGGGGGGGGGGGGGTTATCTCCTTTTGTGCGAGTACAGACTCCCGACAGATTGGCCGAAATGTCCGATACCTTTTTAATCAGACTGTCATCATCATCATCATCATCACCACCACCATCGCAGTTGTAACAGATGCCAGCATGACTTCAAAAGATGTCCATAGCTTACATATATCAAAAGCCAAGAACAAAACAGCCGAAAGTAAATTAAAACAATAATTCTAAAAATATTTAGAGATCTAGTTTTGTATCCGCTACTTTCAGTTCCATACAAAGGCGTGACTGTATAGCAGACTTTATCTTGCTTAGATTAGCATCTTCAGCTTGAAAGAAAGGGACTGCAAATATACAGGGCTGTCTCTTAGGCGACCTGAAGTGGTTAATCTAATACACGAGTAAAACAGGTAAATGAATTAAGAACCAAAGGTTATTCCAGATGGTCTTAGCGTATATGCCTAAAGGAATAGTAGCAAGGACAAGCTTGGAGGTTGGGATTCAAAAGTGTGGGGTTCTTGGACAGTACTACAGAAAGTCTTCATCGCAGGTACCTTAAATTTTTGTTTACGTTACCATGGAGTCAGCCGGGTCCTGCTCTTAATACAAGAAATTTCATTAGCGATAATGCGTGTTACCCTGATTTTTGCGATGCGCCTTTTGGCTGGGTAACTCCGACTTCAGCACCTTTCCTTGCTAGGGCAGACTGTGGTCTTGCTCGGACAAATAGTCATCTAATTTTAGGTGTAGAGAGCTGGACATATTGTTTACGGCTTCTGGGGCGATCTCATATCTTGCTCTGCGCTTCCTCTGTTGTTCGTCTACTGGTGTTGCCCATTCAGAATCTACCTCCGTTCTATGGTCTTTCTACACAAATTTTTTCTGACAGTAGTCTGACGTTGTCTTGTTTGTTGATGTCGACTGATAGGTGGACTCTTCAGTATTATCTGTTTGCGATCATCGGCTGCGAGACACTGAGAAGTGGTTGCTGGCCCAGTGAAACCACTAAAGAAGATGGGCTCTACGGTTCCATACATGAGTTACAAAAAACAGTGAAATTTATCCAAGAGACAGGACTGCAGATATAGACAGACAGTGCGAACGAAGAAGAAGAAGAATACAAGAAATGATGTACTAATTCCCTGTAACTGCGAGCTGATGTCCTTTGCAGCCGATGCTGTGAAGGTGTTGAAGAACAGCATCGTATCGGCGTGGGAGCGGGTTAAGGCAGCTATTTTTTCAGTCCCAGAGTACGGCTAAAAAGCAGGGAGTGTGCAATGCTTCTATAGCAGACTCCACCACCTTGGGGACTGTGGTGTTCCTTGCCCCGTAACCAGGCTTTACTGGGGGTACCAACGTAGAGATTGACAGGGTCTTGATCAGCTATGATTCGCTAACACTGAAGCTAGCATTTCAGCTATGGGTCGATGACTGGCTCATCGAACAGCGCCTTCATCCCCAAAGAAATGATGAAGAATTCATTACTGTCCAATCAAATTTTGTTTATTACTTTGGAGTTTATTAAAGGAAGTAACGTGGGTCTTATAGGGCACGGCTGTTTGTTTCCAATTCTGCAAGTTACTACTTCCAGCACAAACACAGTTTACACAGAACCGTCCGTACAGTAACAAGTTATAAGTCCTGCAGCTGTCTGCCGCCAAAAGTGAGAAGACCCCAGGGGGTGGCCTTCCAAGTTAATTTGTTAAACCTGGGGGGAGGAAGGGGGGGGGCGATCCCTCAGAAGGAAGCTGTTTCAGGGACACTTAAAAAGGTTTTTGCTATCATCCGACAGACTGAGCTAACTGTCCGAGGCGATCACCCTTGGCCGTAATGAAATGACATCTAAACCCAGCAACGGATACAACTCGGTCGGCGGGAGGAGCAAATATTCTCCAAAGTATTGTTTAATTATAATTAACCAGTGTTATCTTTTACCGTCCGCCTGGAATGAAGATGGATGAAAGAACACGGAAGCTGAGCCGGGTTTGGCACGTTAGAATTTTAACAATTAATAATGGTTTTGCCTGATTGTTGTTGGGAACATGAAGCGATGATTGCAGGTCGTGGTTTGAATCTCTATCAATACTACGTCCGCCTGCAGGCGCACGGCTCATAATCCGAATCTCGTTTATTCTGCTTTCCAGTCCCGTTTTGTTTCTACAGTGGCTCTCGTTCCCATCTTACGTGATTAGCCATTGGAGATGTTCCATTTTATGTTTGACTCAACCTTTTTTCATTGTTGAGATATGTTCAAATCGCGTCTTTGTTTTATCTATTTCTTCCGAAATAAACAAACACTTTTGGACGAAGCTTGAATTATACAAACATGAAGCTCTCTGCTTATTTCTCTCTCCTTTAGACTTTAATAAAATACTCCGAAGAGGACATTGTTAAGAGAGGCCAAATTAATAGGCATAAAATCCCTTGATGAGGTTGAAAGACTCGCCGAAGACAGGAAAAATGGCGAACTACCTTGTCTCTGTGTGTCTTCTGTTTGTCTTATAAAACTGCCTGCCTGATTTATATGTCGTAAGTCAATTGTCCAATACGACACACCCCTTCATTGTCATTGGTTAGCTGGTCACGTTGGTTCTCTCTCTCTTTTTTCAAAACTGTGCACATTGCGTTCTAAGACTAGCACATATGCGTCCCGTCTCTATCTGTTGTGTCAAATCCGTCTATACAATTTTCTCCTAACGTAAATAATAAACACGTACAAAACTCAGTAAAGTGTCAGTAGATAAGGTAGACTGATGGGAAATGCCACAATGAAATACAAATCAGTCGTGCTCAGGCCAAGTCAGCATTCCAGAAAATGAGACACATCTTGTGCAACAGATCCATATCAATGGAAACAAGATTCCGAGTACTTAAATGTATTTAAATGAATCTGAGCCAATTCTGTTTTATGGATGTGAAGCATAGTCTATGAAAAAGAGAGAACAGCAAGAAATGGAGGCCATGGAAATATGGTTTATAAGAAGGATGTTGAAGGTACCATGGACAGCCAAGAAAACCAATGAAGAAGTTTTAAGAGAGGCTGGAGTTAAAAGGCAAATTATAGCAAAGATCAGAGGCAGACAAGCGAGATTTATAGGACATTTCTTGAGAAGAGGAAAATTGGAACACATTGTGGCAAGTGGAAAAATTCAGGGAAGAAGAGATAGAGGAAGACAGAGAAAGAAATTACTGGGTGGCTAGGAAGAAAGTCACTGGCGGATCCCATAATCAACGCAAAAGACAGAGAACTGCGGAGAGAAATGATCGCCTACGCCACTCGGCTTGGCACTTAGAATTAGATAATTTAGTGACAATAGGAAAGACAAAATCAAAAGGATTTATTGTTCTTGACAAAGAAGAAATAGAGCAATGGAAAAATTCCGTCTACGTATAATTTTCCTTCTTGATTAATCAGAGGTTTCATAATTTTTTTCCTTCTTAATTTCAAGTCCTATTTTACTAGCCATTGATGACAGGGTATCTTTCTTTTCTTCCATCGAATTCACATTGTCACTGATAAGAGTTATGCCATCTGCAAAATAAAGATATTCTATTTGGTTCCCTTGTACTCAAGTGCCCGTTTTATCTGTGCACCATTTTTCATTATGAAATCTATGGCAATTCCAAAAAAGCAAGGGAGGTAGCATACATCCTTGTTTCACTCCTGGAACCATTCACTCATTCCTCCTTTTGTGTTGACTGCACAAACATATCCGTTGCAGAGATCCTTAATGATGTTGACAATTTTAGATGGTATCCATATAGTTTTAAAATTCTCCACAATGAATCTCGATTTATGCTATCAAATAGTGATAAAGTCTGTGAAGTTCAGGATTAATGTTTTTTTGTTTTTCAATATGTTCTTCAAGTATTATTTTTAGAGACAGCTTCTCCCTTTTCGAAATCCTGCTTGTTCTTCTCTCATTGCACCATCCACTATATCTTTAATTCTATTCAAAATGACTTTGCAAAATACTTTTGACACAACTTTTTTCCATTTAGAAGAGACCTTTTCTTTTTTTCAAACTTTATTAAACATTCTCTGTAGTTGGTTAATGATGTCACTGTTCTTCTTCTTCTTCGTTCGCTTCTACCACCAAGATCTCCCGGTGATCCTACTGAATTGACTCCTGTACTTCTCGCGATATTCTCATTTAGGATGGAGGCTCAGAGCATCGTGGGGCTTGGACCTATATTCTCGGTGGGTCACAGAAGAGGCATTGCGTGACACTGTGGTTTTCGTTGCACCAGTTTAATCTAGAGTTGGACTTTCTCACCGGAAAACCTCGACGTGGTTTGGATATGAATATATCCCCGCCAGGTGAGAGGTGGTTGCCCATCTAGCCTGGAGTTGTCATTATTAATAGCTTTTAACATTTCTGCTATTTCATCTTCACCTGCAGCTTTGTTGTTAGCCAATAAATTCACTGGTGTTTCAATTTCATTCAATGTAATTTCATCTAAGTTGACATATTTAGTAGACTGCACCGTCATTGGGGGTCATGGCGATCCCTGCCCCGTTAGCCAAGCCATGTCTGTTGCTAGGGGTACCAGCCTCTCAATAGAGAAGATGGGAAAGGGTCTTGTTCAGCAGCTGTTCGCCAACCCTGAAGCTAGCATAACAGCTATGTGTCGGTGACTGCCAAAACGAACATCGTATTCACTATATATATATATATATATATATATATATATATTAAGATGCCTCCTTACCTCCGTCAGTTTATGGGACACCATCGGGCAAGGTGGAGTACCCTTATAGCCCCCCCCCCCCCATCAGGGTGACATGAAGCGATGGGAGCAGGTGGTGGATGGAATGGGAAAGCAGATGACAGATACTCGTAATGTTGGTTATGGTCACCATTCTATGATGGTAGGCAAATGATCTCAATGTAGGGACAATGGCTACGATCAGTGACTAGAACAGTCACTGCCCGGTAGGAAAGCAATGGTAAACCACCATCTGGAAATATACAAAGAAACCCAGACAGCAACATGGAAGGTCAGATAGGAAAAAGATCTGGTAGCGAGTCCCTTAGGATAGATAGATCTAATTTTAACACTGGGGAAGAGTGTGAGACAGAGGTCAGTACTAGTAATTGTGATGACGGACAAAATCCTGACGGTGTTACTAAGGAAAACCCCTACATCAAACTAAAAAGAAAAAAAAAGTAGGAACATGGAGTGTAAGAAGTATGTATGAGGGGAAGTATCAAATAATAAGTGATGAGATGAAAAGAACGGGGATACACATTTTGGGAATCTGAACATCGATGGAAAGGATCAGGACACTTTAAGAGTGAGAATGATAATATCTTTATATATTCTGGTGGAGAATTAGGAAGAAAGAATGGAGTGGCTTTTTACTTGGACAAATCAACATCAAAAGCATTACTAGGCTACAATCCAGTAAGTGATAGAATCCTCACTATCAAACTTAAGGGCACTCCTAGAAATGTAACAATAATCCAGATATATATATCACTTACATCAGCAGCAGAAGAAGAGGAAGTAGAAGACTTTTATAACACACTGCAAACGACGATAGACCAGGTACGGAAAAATGATATTGTATTAATAATGGGGGATTTTAATGCAAAGGTTGGTACAGAAAGAGCAGAAGACGAAGGATATGTTGTGGGGGAAATTTAGCATAGGACATAGAAATGAGTCAGGTGACAATATAATTGCGTTTTGCATGGAAAATGAGCTAATGATCGCTAACACACTTTTTAAACAACATCCAAGAAGACTTTACACATGGACATCACCTGATTGGAAAACCAAGAATCAAACAGATTACATTTTAGTGCAAAGAAGGTGGAGGTCAAGTATAACATCAGCAAAAACTTTACCAGGTGCTGATTGTGACACAGACCATGAGTTATTAATAGTAGACACGAAGATAAAGATGAAAAAGACAGTTACAGGATCAAGATCACTCCGCTTTTATCTTACAAATATACCAGAACAATACGGTATAGAAGTGGAGAACCGTTTCGAAATCCTGATCGCTGTACAGGAGGAGATGACACTAGATGAACTGGCTACACAGGCCAGAGATATCTTAATAACAACGGCTAAAGACATGGTTCCAGTAAATAAAACACAAAAGATTGGATGGATTACAGCAGGCGCACTAGAACTGATAAAACAACGTAGAAAAATGAAGACGCAATGGAAAGTGACAAACAACAAAAAAAGAGGAATATAAATCTTTAACAAAAGAAGTACGAAGAAACATAAGAAAAGACAAAAAACAATACACACAAGATTGTTGTGAAAGATTAGAAGGACATCAGAAGTGTGGAAGAGATAGTGAAATGTTTAAAGAAATGAAGACATTGACGAAAAATGACAGAGGAAAGTCTAGAAAGATGAAAGGAATATTGCAGAGGAATGTATGAAACAAGTAACTGTGAAAGCAGAAATCAACACTGTGAATTATTATTGGAGGAGAAAGAACCCGAACCGACAATTGAAGAAGTTTTATAGGCAATAACGAATCTGAAAAATGATAAATCACCAGGATGTGATGAGATAACAGCTGAATTTATTAAAGCAGGAGGAAAGGAATGCGCAACAATCTGTCTTGCACTATGTAAAAAGATATGGCATTCAGGTATTTGGCCAAAAGAATGAAAAAGAACTGTATTCATACCACTGTCAAAAAAGGATAACCTGAAATTATGCACAAACTACAAAACCGTTGCCCTGATCAGCATGCCAGTAACATTTTGTTAAAAATCATAATGGGTAGACTTCGTAAGAAAATAGAAGAAGTCAATATGGTCCAAGCTAGTTTCAGGCAAGGAAGAGGATTAAGAGATCATATATTCAATATAAGATTAATAATAGAGAAATGCAGAGAGTTTAATGTGAATCTATATTTATCTTTTATAGACTACTCAAAGGCAATTGATTATGTACAGTATCAGAAACTTTGGGAAATAATGGAAAAAATTGGATTTCCAAGACATTTGATACAATTAATACACTGCTGTATCTAGACCAACAAGCAACAGTAAGAATAAATAGTGAAACAACAACTTAGTTTGACATAAAACAAGGGGTTCGTCAGGGATGCATATTGTCGTCTTAGTTATTTACCTTGTATACTGAAAATATAATGAGGAATGTTAGAGAAGATGTAGACAAAGAATATTACGATGTCATAACAATTGGAGGTTATGAAATACCAGAGATTAGATATGCTGAAGACACAGTATTACTGTCCACAATACAAAAAGGAATGGAAAAACTGATTATATCAATCTGTAAAAACAGCGAAGACCAAAACCTCTATCTTAATGCTAAGAAAATTAAATTAATGACAACTGACAAAACAAACAAAGCAGCTGATATATGTATCAATGAGGAAAAATTGGAAGAAGTGGAGAGTTTTGAATATCTTGGATCACTGCTAACTAATAATGGAGATACAATGAGGGAAATTAAAAGGAAAACATCTATTGCTCTTCACAAAGTAAAACAACTAAAGAATCTGTGGAGAGGAACAGACAGAACTACAAAAATAAGATTTTTAAGGGCATGCATCTTTCCAATCGCAACATATGCCTGTGAGACCTGGACACTTAACAAAACAGCTGAGAAACACATAAATGCCTTTGAATGTAAATGGTGTTAGGGAGGCCATTTTCGCAAGGGACATGCATATGAATGAACGTATAAATATAACAGTTCTTCTGTAGACCTCTCGGTTGTAAGGAAGATGCTATGTTGCTGATGCATCCATTTGCAGATCATCACCATGTCTTGCAACCACCTTCACCTTGGTCTTCCTCTCTTTCTTTTTCTTATTATGTATCCTTCCAAGACTGTCTTCTGTAAATTATCATGACGTTTAATATTTCCAAAATATTTAAGTTTTCAATATTTAGTCCTCTTTACTAATATATATATAATGTATACTGTCTCCTTTACTTTTTGGGATTACAATAGACTTCATAACGAAAAAATGCTGCACAGGTAACACAGGTATTAACTGGGTACATGGGACCCAACTAGAAGATCTTGATTTTGCTGATGACATAACTCTTATCAGTAATAATGTGAATTCCATGCAAGAAAAAACAGATAGCCTGTCTTCACTGGCTAGCAAAATAGGACTTGAAATTAACAAGGACAAAACAAAAATAATGAAAATTCCCATCAATCAAAATGGAAAAATACACATAGAAGGGACAGATATTGAAGACGTCAATCAATTTGCATACCTTGGCAGCTACATAGACCAGGATGGTGACACTAGAAAGGAAGTTAGGATCAGAATTGCAAAAGCAGCATCAATCTTTAAGAATCTTGAGAACATATGGAATTCAAAAGTTATAAGCACAAAAACCAAGTTAAGATTATTCAATTCAAATGTAATATCCACCCTCATTTATGCATGCGAAAGCTGGAAAACAACTAAAGAAATAGAAAAGAAATTAGACTCTTTTGAAAACAAATGCCTAAGGAAAATACTCGGCATCAAGTGGAATGAATTCAAGAACAATGCAGAGATAAGACAGATGACTGAACAACAACCAGTCTCATGGGTGATCAGGAAAAGGAGATGGACATATGTTGGTCACTTGATGAGAAGAAATGATCAGAGAATCCCAAAACAAGGTATCAAGTGGAACACAACAGGCCGAAGAAAAAGGGGCAGACCGCGGGAAACTCTGAAGAGGACATTATTAAGAGAGGCCAAGTTAACAGGCATAAAATCCTTTGATGAGGTTGAAAGACTCGCCGAAGACAGGAAAAATTGGCGAACTACTTTGCGAGCCCTATGTGACGTTTAACGGCACGGGAAGGATATAAGATATATATATATATATATATATATATATATATATACGTATACGCATACATAATCTTAACTACTTAACTAACTGCTTTAGTTACACTGATATAGATTTGTTAGAAAAAAATGATTGAATACTTTTTCAACGCTTGTAGATTTACCTAGATGTCATATTCAGCGCAAACACTGCAGACTCGCGTTCATGGCTGATAACAGTTACAATCAACACAGTGAACGTATTTAATCTTTTGTTCCACATTAATCAGCTAATGAAAGAACCAAAACAGTTTTAACTGAGAGAAAAAAAAAAGAACACACGAGAAGCTAGGCCGATCATGGACGCAAGGATGGCACGAGAACTCTTCATAAGTTACGTCTTCGGTGGCATGTTCATTTTGATTCATGCTGAAAAATGAACGCGCCTTGTGCGTGCCAGCTCATTAACAGTAAAGTGATTTTAAGATGCGGTGCACCATGTTTTTTGGTGCACAAATGGGTTTCGATTAACTATTGACAATGTTAACGCGGCGCGATTAGTCATTAAACGCGAGTGTCGTGAGAACAGAGCATCACTTGGCCGCGGCGACGCTAGCAAGAGTCCGTGACGCCAGGGAGTGAAGTTATGACGTGTAATAACCCTGATTATTTATTGGCATCGAGCACGACTGGTCCTTATTTAAGCGACAAGGCAGTTTTATACCCCGTTGTCTTTGAACGAAAGCAGAAATCTAAAATCAGATCGCAAATATTAGTGCATGATTTCCACCACCCTACCCCACCCCCGCGCCAAACCTCTGTTTTTCACTCATGGTTGGCGTCCATTAGAGCAACAATGGCGTCTATTCAAAGATCTCAGAGTACAGCATTACTGCACAGGGATTATAACTTGTTTTTTTTTTTATCCACGGCTACAAAACGTATAGTAATCTCGTTGTGCTTCCTGAACTTGAATGCCCGTGAAAATCCATTCTTCTCATAACAGATGGACTTCAAAGAACAATGGCAGCTCTGAAATCTGAATATATAGCCTGGTTTCAGGCTGCGTCGAAATGCGATCCGACTACATCAAAGAAGCCAATACAAAGAAAGCGGAGATAAATTTTTAGCTGAAACGTTGAACCAGCGAGAAATTCGAATCAATGCTACCTTTGCTAGGAAAACATCAATGTTTTATGTTCACATATTTGTACACAAGAAACTTTTAGTAATAACTTTTGGAACATTCGGTCTATGAGGGGTCTTGAATTATTTTAACGGGTTGAGGAAAACAGATATCCAATTCACAGACAAAAGGTCATGAGTGAATTAATGCAATAAAGGTCTAATTGTAGTAAATGGCATCTTCTTCTTCTTCTCTTCTTCTTCTTCTTTTTCTTCTTCTTCTTTTTCTTATTCTTCTTCTTCTTCTTTTCTTCTTCTTCTTCTTCTTTCTTCCTCTCTGATCTCTTCTATACTGGAACCCTGCGCTCCCTGATGCCGATATCGTGGCCATCTCGAAGCAAAAGCATCGTGTCTGATGGGGAGTGGATAACAACGGACGCGAGGAGCCAGGGAATTGTCTGATTCTGGTGGCATTCAACAACCCATAGCTGACATGCTTATAAACCAGGAAAGGTGAACCATGGCCAATCAAGACCCACTCCCACCTCTCCGCTGTGGACGATACACGCTTAGATCAAAGGGTGTACGACCTTGACCGAAGCGTCATCGTCCACGTGATTTGGTAGTTGGTTTCGGGAGTATATATATATATATATATATATATATATATATATATATATATATATATATATATATATATATATATATATATATACATTGGCTTGCAATCATTTGAGATAGAGCCAATGGCCGGGAGATGTCTTGTTTAGTTGTGCCTATGGATGTGCTGTAAATTCCTGTGTATTATGGTGATCATTAGTTATATTCTGCTCTTGCCTATCTCATCGGTGTAGAATTATGTAGTTGGGCAGCAAGCTGTGATGTAGGGTTCTTGTCATTCCGTGTAAGAAGATAATTTTTGTCTGATTTCATTGTGACTTTCTCTGTGGATTGGATTGGTAGGTAACATGTATGTTTTTGTATTATGCTTTTTCGTGTGGACTGACCACGTGTTTGCATCAATACAGTTGCTGTTGATGTAGGTAATGGCAGCAATGGCTGCGGAGATGAAAGTGCAATGGTACATATGGTCGTGGTGGATTCCACACGTAGGGCCCAGTGAGGTGAGGGCCCCAGATACATAAAATGTGTGAGCTGAGGGCCCCAGGTACATAAAGTAACAATGTAAAAATTGCAGAACTGAGAAGTTTCATTATTAGCTGATATTATGGTTGAATTAATTTGCATTTTCATGGATTGTTCCTCACATTGTTTTGTCTTTACTGATGAATAACGTCTTAATGTCATGTTGCTTGTCAGGGCCAGTTGTTTGTGGTTGTTGGGTTCATTGTGAGATTAAAATTGTTGTATTATTCAATTCAGACCTCTTGATTTGTACTGCATGTCAATGTATTGTTGAGTTGATTGAATGCTTGAGGATTTAGGCAAAATAGCCTACAATACACCAAGGAGGGGAGAACCTAGGTTGGCGGTCTTGATGGGGGAGCTAAATTGGCCTCGAGCACGGTAGTACATTGCCAAGGGAAATGTTGCTCTGTAACGATCTTGAGCAAATATTCCCCCCAATAATTATAACTTGTAAACTTGCACCAACAAGTTTTGCACCGCAGCCACCTCCAGTAACAAGTTCAGCCAGGATAACGGGATAGGGATCGGAAGTTGGGAGTCTGCTAAAGACGTGCTGGACGTCCCTTGCTCTATAGCGCCAGCGGGAACTGAGAAATTAGCGGTGGTAACGCTCTCTTCATTCGATACACTGTAATGTCTCAGCAACTTCACAGCATCACCTGTAAAGAACACTTTGCTGGCGGTTTCAAAGGGGTAGACTACCACCACCACCACCATCACCACCAACATACAACATACAACGGACTTAGAAGCATGCCCGCTCTGTAAATTCAACTGCATTTCATCCGTCAGGCTTAAAAATGACAGCAGTGCGTTCGTTAGAGAAAGTGAATAGGGTCTTGTTCATCTCTGATCGCGCTGCTTTTATTGCACAGTCACATCTACTCAAAGTGGTTTTAGATGCTGACAGGAACAAAGGCTGATATTTTTACGCAAACCAATAAACCAGCATGGTCTCACCGCTTATCTTACGACTGTTTGACCAGCATGGTCCCACGGCTTATCTTACGACTGTGTAACCAGCATGGTCTCACCACTTATCGTACGACTGTTTGACCAGCATGATCTCATCACTTATCTTACGACTGTTTGACCAGCATGGTCTCACCGCTTATCTTACGACTGTTTGACCAGCATGGTCTCATCACTTATCTTACACTGTTTGACCAGCATGATCTCATCACTTATCTTACGACTTACCAGCATGATCTCACCGCTTATCCTACGACTGTTTGACCAGCATCATCTCACCGCTTATACTGCGACTGTTTGTTATTACTAGGCATCGTTGCTCTTAGACAGTCGTTTCTAGAGAGATACATTTGTAACTTAGATGTTGTCTGTCTGAACCAGAACTCTTAATGTGTCTCCGCTTAGCATCTCAGTCAGTCAGTCCGTCAGTCAGTCAATCACTCAGTCAGTTAGTCACTCATTCACTCATTCAGTCATCAGTCACACAGTTACGAGGTCGGTCAGTCAGTCAGTCAATCAGTCACTTACTCAGTCACTCAATCAGTCAGTCAGTCAGCCAGTCACTCAGTCAGTCAGCCAGTCACTCAGTTACTCAGTCAGTTGCATGCCTCTTGCGGAACTTTGCCTCCCTAACAGCTCTCCTGTAGGCCTCTCGGTTGTAAACAAGGTGCCCCTGCTGCTGAAGCCTCCATTCGCAGATCATCAACGATGTCTTGCAACCATCTTCGCTTTGGTCTTCCTCTGTTTCTTTTTACCGTTATGTACCATTCCATAAAAGTATATACGTCATCTAATTATTGACTCATATTTATATTTTAAATGATTCTTTCATTATTCAAAGACAAATTCCTACCATTAAAAAAAAAAGAAGTAATGTGACAAATGTATGCGAAGTGTTGTCAGACATAGTATTCCCCATTCTCCCATACCTCTATACCGCGGGAGATAGGTTTCTAGCCATTCATCCCTTTCTTTCTCCCAAAACCTCATCGTCATTTCCCCCCTACCCATGAGATGGAACCTGCACACCTCGTGAATAACAGAGAACCCTATATAATGTATGTGTATTAGCATACATGCATACGTATCTATGATAGAGTTTAATTCAGACGTTATTTATTAGGACATCAACAAAACTAATTAATAATTTTAAAAAAAACAGAATAGTTATGACAGTACACTACAGTACCGTATGAAATCATATTTATGAATATATAATTCTAACATTTTTTCTATATTTCATGTTTTTATTCAACATTTATTTAATACTTTTATACCGCAGGTAAATGAAAGCGCGGTTGATGAGACAGCAGACAACAGGGGTATTAAACTGAAAGTTAACAGCCAGTGAAGTAGAGGAGATAAGTATAGATGAATTATGGAATTCTAACAGCACAGCCAGTTGAAGTAGAGGAGATAGGTATAGATGAATTATGGAATTCTAACAGCACAGCCAATGAAGTAGAGGAGATAGGTATAGATGAATTATGGAATTCTAACAGCAGAGCCAGTGAAGTAGAGGAGATAGGTATAGATGAATTATGGAATTCTAACAGCACAGCCAGTGAAGTAGAGGAGATAGGTATAGATGAATTATGGAATTCTAACAGCACAGCCAGTGAAGTAGAGGAGATAGGTATAGATGAATTATGGAATTCTAACAGCACAGTCAGTGAAGTAGAGGAGATAGGTATAGATGAATTATGGAATTCTAACAGCACAGCCAGTGAAGTAGAGGAGATAGGTATAGATGAATTATGGAATTCTAACAGCACAGCCAGT
Organism: Achatina immaculata; assembly: GCA_009760885.1. Classification (NCBI taxonomy): domain Eukaryota; kingdom Metazoa; phylum Mollusca; class Gastropoda; order Stylommatophora; family Achatinidae; genus Lissachatina; species Lissachatina immaculata. The sequence goes on from CM019702.1 coordinate 7,836,221, forward strand.
GAAGTAGAGGAGATAGGTATAAATGAATTATGGAATTCTAACAGCACAGCCAGTGAAGTAGAGGAGATAGGTATAGATGAATTATGGAATTCTAACAGCACAGCCACAATCACAGCAGCAAAAGACTATAAAAAAACTATCCATGCTGGACTGAAAAAACGAAATAGAAAAGCATGGATATCAGAAAACACATGGAAGTACATACGTGGTTAGACAAGCAGTCAAATAAACATGTTGAGTGTATTAACAGATCTTCGAAAATATCTGGCAAAAGCAACATACACAGAAATAGACAAGAAAGTAAAAGGTTCAGCTAGAAGGAATAAAAGAGAATACATAGATAATATAGCGAAAGAGGCAGAGAAAGTAGCAAAAACAAGAGACAGCAAAAATTTATATAACATACAAAAGAGGCTAACAGGTACTATTACATCTAAAGAAAGACCAATCCTTAGCAAAACTGGAACCATAGTAACATGAAGTAAAGACCAAAAGCAAAGATGGGCTGAACACTTTCAAGAAATACTGATTCGACCACACACAAAAGAATTGTTAAATATTGAAACCGACTTACCAACTCTACAACTAAATGTCAACCAAGAGGAAATTACGTTGCATGAAATTGAAACAGCACAGAGGACATCAACAGCAGACTTACTAGAGCAAACCAGGCTTTTGCAATGCTGCAGAATATATGGAAATCAAATAAACTAAGCATAAATATGAAAATCAGGATATTTAAGAGTAATGTTCTAAGTGTACTACTCTATGGAAGTGAATGCTGGAAAATCACCAAAACCATAGAAAACAAGTTGAATTCTTTCCAGACTAAATGTTTACGAAGAATTTAAAAAATATTTTGGCCAAACACCATAAGAAATAACATTTTATTAGCAGAAATGCAGATGAAACCACTGACAACAATTATTGAGGAAAGACGCTGGCGATGGTTGGGACATGTGCTCCGAATGACTGACAACTCACTACCAAAAATAGCACTAAGATGGACACCACAGGGGAGCAGAAGTAAGGGTAGACCAAAAGAGACATGGAGAAGAACAACAGAAAGGATGTTGAGCAATAGAGGGCTCACCTGGGCAAGAGCAGAAAAAAAGGCAAAGGACAGGCATTTGTGGAAAACCCTTGCGGAAGCCCCATGTGCCCTGGGCACTTAAGGTTCAGAGAGAGAGAGAGAGAGAGAGAGAAATTGAAACAGCAGTGAATTTAATGGCTAACAACAAAGCTGTAGGTGAAGATGAAATAACACCCGAAATGTTAAAAGCTATCAATAGTGACAACATGAGACAAATACAGAGAATGTTTAACAAGATTTGGAAAGAAGAAAAGGTCTCTTCTAAATGGAAAAAAGGAATCATTGTTAAAATACCAAACAAAGGCAACCTTAGTGACTGTAACAATTGGAGAGGAGTATCTTTAGTATCAGTTGTGTCAAAGTCATATATGCAAATCATCTTGAATAGACTTAAAGATATAGTGGATACCGCAATGAGAGAAGAACAAGCAGGATTTTGGAAAGGGAGAAGCTGTCTCGACCAGATCTTTACTCTAAGAATAATACTTCAAGAACATATTGAAAAGCAGAAACCATTAATACTGAACTTCATAGACTTTAAAAAGGCATTTCACAGCATACACATAGATTCATTATGGAGAATTTTAAGTCTATATGGAATAACATCTAAAATTGTCAACATCATTAATTACTTCGACAATAGATATGTTTGTGCAGTCAAAACAGAAGAAGGGATTAGTGAATGGTTCCAGATTGAAATAGGCGTGAAACAATGATGTATGCTGTCTCCTTTGCTTTTTGGAATTACAATAGACTTCATAATGAAAAAAATGCTGCACAGGTAACACAGGTATTGACTGGGTACACGGGACCGAACTAGAAGATCTTGATTTTGCTGATGACATAACTCTTATTAGTAACAATGTGAATTCCATACAAGAAAAAATAGATAGCCTGTCTTCACTGGCTAGCAAAATAGGATCTGACGTTAACAAAGACAAAATAAAAATAATGAAAATTCCCATTAATCAAAAATGGAAAAATACACGTAAAAGAGACAGATATTGAAGAAGTCAATCAATTTGGATACTTTGACAGCTACATAGACCAGGATGGTGACACTAGAAAGGAAGTTACAATTAGAATTGCAAAAGCAGCATCGATCTTCAAGAATCTTGAGAACATATGGCATTCAAAAGTTATAAGCACAAAAACCAAGTTAAAACTATTCAATTCAAATCCACCCTCATTTATGCATGCAAAAGCTGGAAAACAACTAAAAATAGAAAAGAAATTAGACTCTTTTGAAAACAAATGCCTAAGGAAAATACTGGGCATCAAGTGGAATGAATTCAAGAACAATGCAGAGATAAGACAGATGACTGAACAACAACCAGTCTCATGGGTGATCAGGAAAAGGAGATGGACATATGTTGGTCACGTCATGAGAAGAAACGATCAGAGGATACCAAAACAAGCTATCAAGTGGAACAAAACAGGACAAAGAAAAAGAGGCAGACCGTGCGAAACTCTGAAGAGGACATTGTTAAGAGAGACCAAATTAACAGGCATAAAATTCCTTAATAAGGTGGAAAGACTTGACGAAGACAGGAAAAACTGGCAAACTACCTTAGGAGCCCTATGTGATGTTTAACGGCACGGGAAGGATATAAGATATAAGATAACACTACTCTCAGTCGTGCTCAAAGGTCGGCAGAAACTGAAAATTTCAAAGAAAACAGGCTCTAGAAAAAGTGGTTACACGGAGCAAGAAGAGTAAGACTTTTGGTGTAGATGAAGACAAGTGAAGAACTGTGTAAACTTCTGGAATATAAAAGAGTGCAAATGATTTACAAATATTAGATCTTTTCACTTATTTTGGACATTTTTTTTCTAACCTGAGAGACAAAATGAAATTCAAAATTCAAGTGCCACGCCGCGTAGTGTAGGCGATCATGACAATCCACAATTCTTTGAATCATGACGACAAAATGAAATAAAAAAAGTTAAATTAGAGAGAAAAGATCAGGAATGAAAACTCCACAATCCTGATAGATTTATACTACTGGTGAATGAGATAAGAAATATCAGGAGACAAGCAGGCAAATTCTTATCTTATATCTGATACCCTTCCCGTGCCGTTAAACATCACATAGGGCTCGCAAGGTAGTTCGCCAATTTTTCCTGTTTTCGCCTGGCCTTTCAACCTCATCAAAGGATTTTATGCCTGTTAATTTGGCCTCTCTTAACAGTGTCCTCTTCAGAGTTTCACGCGGTCTGCCTCTTTTTCTTTGGCCTGTTGTGTTTCACTTGATAGCTTGTTATGGGATTATCTGATTGTTTCTTCTCATCACGTGACCAACATCTCCATCTCATTTTCCTGATCACCCATGAAACTGGTTGTTGTTCAGTAATCTGTCTTATCTCTGCATTGTTCTTAAATTCGCTCCACTTGATGCCGAGTATTTTCCTTAGGCATCATTTGTTTTCAAAAGTGTCTAATTTCTTGTCTATTTCTATAGCTGTTTTCCAGCTTTCACATCCATAAATGAGGATGGATATTACATTTGAATTGAATAATCTTAACTTGGTTTTTGTGCTTATAACTTTTGAATGCCATATGTTCTCAAGATTCATGAAGATCGATGCTACTTTTGCGATTCGAATTCTAACTTCCTTTTTGGTGTCATTATCCTGGTCTATGTAGCTGCCAATGTTTGCTCACTGATTGACTTTTTCAATATCCGTCCCTTCTACGTGTATTTTTCCATTTTGATTGATGGGAATTTTCATTATTTTTGTTTTGTACTTGTTAATTTCAAGTCCTATTGTGCTAGCCAGTGAAGACAGGCTATCCTTTTTGTTCTTGCATGGAATTCACATTGTTACTAATAAGAGTTACGTCATCAGCAAAGTCAAGATCTTCTAGTTCAGTTCCATGTACCCAGTCAATACCTGTGTTACTTGTGCAGCATTTTTTCATTATGAAGTCTATTGTAATCCCAAAAAAGTAAGGAAGACAGTATACATCCTTGTTTCACGACTGTTTCAGTCTGGAACCATTCACTCATTCCTTCTTCTGTTCTGACTGCACAAACATATCTATTGTAGAGGTCAGTAATGATGCTGACAATTTTAGATGGTATTCCATATAGACTTAAAATTCTCCATAATGATTCTCTGTGTATGCTATCAAATGCCTTTTTAAAGTCTATGAAGTTCAGGATTAACGGTCTTTGCTTTTCAATATGTTCTTCAAATATTATTCTCAGAGTAAAGATCTGGTCGAGACAGCTTCTCCCTTTTCGAAATCCTACCTGTTCTTCTCTCATTACAGTATCCACTATATCTTTAAGTCTATTCAAAATGACATTGCAAAATACTTTTGACACAACTGATATTAAGATTACTCCTTTCCAATTGTTACAGTCACTAAGGTTGCCTTTTTGTGTTGGTATTTTAACAATGATTCCTTTTTTCCATTTAGAAGAGACCTTTTCTTTTTTTTATCCAAATCTTGTTTAACATTCTCTGTATTTGTCTCATGTTGTCACTATTGATAGCTTTTAACGTTTCGGCTGTTATTTCATCTTCACCTGCAGCTTTGTTTTTAGCCATTAAATTCACTGCTGTTTCAGTTTCATGCAATGTAATTTCCTCTTGGTTGACATTTAATTGTGGGGCTGGTTAGTCGACTTCAAAGTTTAACCATTCTTTTTGTGTGTGGTCGATTAAGTATTTCTTGAAAGTGTTCAGCCCATCTTTGCTTTTGGTCTTTACTTGATGTTAATAGGGTTCCAGTTTTGCTAAGGATTGGTCTTTCTTTAGATGTAATAGTACCTGTTAGCCTCTTTTGTATGTTATATAAATTTTTGCTGTCTCTTGTTTTTGCTACTTTCTCTGCCTCTTTCGCTATATTGTCTATGTATTCTCTTTCATCCCTTCAAGCTGAACATTTTACTTTCTCGTCTATTTCTGTGTATGTTGCTTTTGCCAGATATTTTCGAAGATCTGTTTTTACATTCAACATGTCTAATCTGTCTTCTCGTCTTTCAGATATATATGTACTTCCATGTGTTTTCTGATATCCATGCTTTTCTATTTTTTTTTCAGTCCAACGCTTGCATTTGCTGCTGTGATTATATCTGTGCTGTAAGAATTCCATAATTCATCTCTACCTATCTCCTCTACTTCACTGAAATGTGGAAGTTCCTGATTGAAATTACTGTTAATATTCTCTTCTTGTAGGCTGCGGCTGTTTATTTTCTGTGTATTGTTTTCTTGTCCTGGCTTTTCAGGTTTAGTTTTATTTTTCCTACACAAAGGTTGTGATCACTGTTAAGATCTGCGCCCCTATAAGCCCTTAAATCTATGAGAGATGTTCTGTTTTGCTTTTTTCTAATACAAAAAAGACAAATTCAGATATAGTTTAACAGCTACATAATGAAATGAGTAGACGACATCAGAGGTGTAGTGACAGAAACATCAGGTGACGAGTAGGAATTATCGGGCGATGCGTAGGCTGTATACAAGTAGAGGTAACACGTGACAGTCGCACGTCAGAGCGGATGGAAATAGTCAAAAGTTGAGGCCTTTTGCTCGAGGGGAAAGACACGTGACACCGACTTCCCTTGCACAACTTGCCGGTTGATCATGGTGTACGAAAGGGACTGTAGTTTTCCGGCTGTTGGTATTATTTAGTTATGCAGTGTTCTTTTGTTGTTATGCTACGTTATATTATGTTATGTTATGTTATGTTATGTTATAGATGGATTATTATCATTGCACTCCGGACACATCCACAGAAGCTCTGATCTCCTCAGTATATCCCTCAGCGTACAGCGACTAAGTTGGCCAGTTCTGTGTTGATTGACTGTTCCTCTCACGCGCCGGGAATACAGCTCAGTCCTTGCGATGCCTTTCTTCACTCTCAGCTGGCACATGCGAGACAGCAATGTCAAATCACGTCTCCCCAAGTTTTCTGAGGGCATTAACAGAGTCAATACGATTCATTGGTTGGCCATCATCTTTGGTGGCCAAACCAGTCAATCTGTCAGCTCCCTCTTTGCCCCGGACACCAGCACGACCTGCCACCAAAATGAGGGCGACGTTGCGAAACTTTGACTTCTGCAAGGGCGCCAGCCACTATCTACTCACCGATCCTGTCTGAACCTTTCGAATAATGCTCATTTGAGTTAAATCAGCACACAGACACGGGCGTGATCCTATGATTCCGACCAGATAAATGCCTTCATCACTGCCTTGATCTCCATCGTCATGCCGCTGGTTGTTATCGCACAGACACCACTGGGCTCCTGGACTGCTCTGCCACCAGAGCGTGCTACGAATGCCCATGCGTTCCTCTGATGGCGCTCAATAGACGCATCAGTGTAGATAACAGCATCTGTGTCGTTGACGTTTTCGCTTATGAGAGCATCGACCTCCTTGTCGATAATAATCGGGAACATTTTTTTTTATAAATAGGAAACAACGAGGCTTTTGTATAGCACAGTAAGAGATCGTACAGTGAGATGTGATGATAATAGAACATTCAATAAGAACAATAAATAAAGAACAATATAAATAGAACACAAATTGTTATAATGGTGCCCGTGCCTATTCCTGACATTTGGGAGGAGACGACCGGGTGTATAAGCGGCCACAATGCGAAGTGTTAGCTATTAACGATCACGTGCAAGACTGTTGAACTGATGTGATTTAGGCGAAGAACATTTGTTTATCATAGGTACAACAGATCGTATGCTAAATGATTTTGCTTATTCAGAGCTATGGCCACTTTAAGAAAAACGAGAAATGTACTGAGCAGATGAAATTTCAAAATAAGAAATATAACAGAAGAAGCGACAGAGTAAAATGATCATTAATATTCTTTTTACTGATGTGAGGAATCAAGAGGATGTGTGCTTTCTTTTTATTTACCATAAGGGTTTATTAACTTTACATCTTATAAATGCTGGTAGGTTGACGGGAGCACAATTACGAGGTTGCTACATTTTTTTGGGATGCAAAGGTTTCAAACTGATGTACATACAGGTATACATATCTTGAGGATAATGTGACTTAATTTTTTTATGTTTATGAGACGAGACTAATATGGCTCGCACTGATGATGTACAAATTTTTGCATTTGCTACTATGGTATTACTAATGTTGAAATGCTCAGAAATTGAGAGTGTTAGTAGTATAACACTCTATGTATCTTTTGTATGGTGAATAATAATGTAATATTGCATATTTTTGTATGATGAATGAAGTGCATACACAATATTTTTTTGAGATATGGAAACAAACTTTTCATTTGTATTAAGAAGAGTAGGGTGAGATGTTTGGGTGTTGCCAGATTGTTTAGTGGAACCGAGAAGGTTGTGTTGTGATTATCAATACGAGGATACCCTCACCACTAAAAATGGTTGGCATAGAGGATGGAGACCCAAGAGTTATCATGATAGAGGAGTACTTGGGGGGTAAAATAATTGAAGTCAGTGGAACAAATTTCGTGAGAATACGATGGGAGTATTCTGGTCTTTCAGGAACCAGTACATCACATTTCACACTGAGTATGTATCAGGGAATGTGTATGAGATATCCGATGGTTGCCGCTGATGATGAGAAACGGGAGGTTTGTCGAATGAAAATTCATCATAAGGTCAATAAAGTGATTTGTTTTGAGGTTGGGCCTCAAATGTAATGACAGTATTTTTGGTCATTTGAAGAATGTATGTTTTTATTTTTCTTGAGTATGTATGGGAATACACTTTGATGCAGAATATGTATAATCTAAAGAAGAAGAATGAATTTATGTTTTATGGGCATGTGTAACAAGATGTAACTATTATTTTACATATTTTTCTATGATGGTTCAGAGTTATTGAGAGAATGTAACTACCATGTAATTGCTTAAGGCAGTCGATATAGCTGACAGTTAACATTCTGACTTAAACGAGGGGAGGTGACCGCAAAGTGATTTTTGTTGGTACTGTGGTCCACATGGAAATACATTTTGGTAGCTCATTACTTACAAGGCACTTTGCTAGTTTTTTTTTTGAGTCATAATGTTAACAATATGACTTAAACGAGGGGAGGTATGTAGCATAGCCTTGTAAGTAATGATTATAATTATTATTATTATTATTATTATTATTATTAGTGACATGATCAGAAATAAAGAATGTATTGGGGGACAAAGAAGTTATAGTTAGAGGAGCGAGAAACGGATACTCGGTACTTCAAAGACCTGATCAAAGGTAAAACCGTATCGATAGATCTGATAGATCGTGAGAGTGGTCCAGTTCTAGAGGTGCGACTTCGCGCGCACATGCAGTAGCCCAGGGGGAACAATTGACCAGTAGATCAAAGACTGAACAGAGAACGGACTAGGTCCCGAAGCAGATAACATGAAAGAGATGGTGCGACTGGTTTTGGGCAACAAAGGATGACCCAATGACCGATACAACAATTGGAGGCGTGGTCTATGGAACGGAATTTACGAATATAAAAGGAGAGGTAGACAGGTGGAAAAAAGGAGGAGAGGGCCGGCGGAGAGCAGATAGGGGTTCTGATAGAGGAGGAGGCAGAGAGAGATTTTGATAGAGGAGGACCAAAAGGTCCTAAACAAGTAGTCTAATAGAAGAACATAACAGATAGAGAAGTAGAGTTAGATTGAACTAGTGTAGCAAGAGATCGTACAGTGAGATGTGATGATAATAGAACATTCAATAAGAACAATAAATAAAGAACAATATAAATAGAACACAAATTGTTATAATGTAATAGTACCTGTTAGCCTCTTTTGTATGTTATATAAATTTTTGCTGTCTCTTGTTTTTGCTACTTTCTCTGCCTCTTTCGCTATATTGTCTATGTATTCTCTTTCATCCCTTCAAGCTGAACTTTTTACTTTCTTGTCTATTTCTGTGTATGTTGCTTTTGCCAGATATTTTCGAAGATCTGTTTTTACATTCAACATGTCTAATCTGTCTTCTCGTCTTTCAGATATATATGTACTTCCATGTGTTTTCTGATATCCATGCTTTTCTATTTGTTTTTTTTTTCAGTCCAACGCTTGCATTTGCTGCTGTGATTATGGCTGTGCTGTAAGAATTTCATAATTCATCTCTACCTATCTCCTCTACTTCACTGAAATGTGGAAGTTCCTGATTGAAATTACTGTTAATATTCTCTTCTTGTAGGCTGCGGCTGTTTATTTTTCTGTGTATTGTTTTCTTGTCCTGGCTTTTCAGGTTTAGTTTTATTTTTCCTACACAAAGGTTGTGATCACTGTTAAGATCTGCGCCCCTATAAGCCCTTAAATCTATGAGAGATGTTCTGTTTTGCTTTTTTCTAATACAAAAAAGACAAATTCAGATATAGTTTAACAGCTACATAATGAAATGAGTAGACGACATCAGAGGTGTAGTGACAGAAACATCAGGTGACGAGTAGGAATTATCGGGCGATGCGTAGGCTGTATACAAGTAGAGGTAACACGTGACAGTCGCACGTCAGAGCGGATGGAAATAGTCAAAAGTTGAGGCCTTTTGCTCGAGGGGAAAGACACGTGACACCGACTTCCCTTGCACAACTTGCCGGTTGATCATGGTGTACGAAAGGGACTGTAGTTTTCCGGCTGTTGGTATTATTTAGTTATGCAGTGTTCTTTTGTTGTTATGCTACGTTATATTATGTTATGTTATGTTATGTTATGTTATAGATGGATTATTATCATTGCACTCCGGACACATCCACAGAAGCTCTGATCTTCTCCTCAGTATATCCCTCAGCGTACAGCGACTAAGTTGGCCAGTTCTGTGTTGATTGACTGTTCCTCTCACGCGCCGGGAATACAGCTCAGTCCTTGCGATGCCTTTCTTCACTCTCAGCTGGCACATGCGAGACAGCAATGTCAAATCACGTCTCCCCAAGTTTTCTGAGGGCATTAACAGAGTCAATACGATTCATTGGTTGGCCATCATCTTTGGTGGCCAAACCAGTCAATCTGTCAGCTCCCTCTTTGCCCCGGACACCAGCACGACCTGCCACCAAAATGAGGGCGACGTTGCGAAACTTTGACTTCTGCAAGGGCGCCAGCCACTATCTACTCACCGATCCTGTCTGAACCTTTCGAATAATGCTCATTTGAGTTAAATCAGCACACAGACACGGGCGTGATCCTATGATTCCGACCAGATAAATGCCTTCATCACTGCCTTGATCTCCATCGTCATGCCGCTGGTTGTTATCGCACAGACACCACTGGGCTCCTGGACTGCTCTGCCACCAGAGCGTGCTACGAATGCCCATGCGTTCCTCTGATGGCGCTCAATAGACGCATCAGTGTAGATAACAGCATCTGTGTCGTTGACGTTTTCGCTTATGAGAGCATCGACCTCCTTGTCGATAATAATCGGGAACATTTTTTTTTATAAATAGGAAACAACGAGGCTTTTGTATAGCACAGTAAGAGAGCACAGTTTTGTAGGATTAGACCTCGAAAAAATCGTAGACAAAGCACTTTTAGAGGCGAGAGAAAGAAAAATCACAAGAGAATTACCTGGGATTCGAACCAGGAATTCAGGTAGAGCAGCCGTCTAGCCACGATTGGACAGCGTACCAACAAGCTTCGCTGTCTAGCAGGGCCAATAAAAAAAGGTGTCAAAACAGTTGAGAAACACATAAATGCCTTTGAATGTAAATAGTATAGAAGAGTTCTTCAAATATCATGGGCAGAGAAAACAACAAATATATCCATACTATAAGAACTTAATGTTGAAGAAGGCTGGCTAGTAAGAAAAATGGAACAGAAAAAAAAAACTAAAATATTTTGGACACATTAAACGTCAAGAGAATTTAGAGAGGACCGTCTTGGAAGGATACAAATAGGAAAAAGAAAGAGAAGAAGACGAAGGCGAAGATGGCTGCAAGACATCCTTGATAATATGCAAATGGATGAATCAGCAGCATGGCATCTTGCTTACAACCGAGAGGCCTACATGAGAGCTGTTAGGGAGGCAAAGTTCCGCAAGGGACATGCAAATGATTGACTGACTGGCCGGTAAAGAACTGTGTTCTCTTACTTTACGATAACAGCCAAGTTCTGCTCTCTGCGGTCTCTGTCGAGTGTGACGATGACAGAAAAAAAAATCTCCCTGAAACTTGAAGGCACTGGTTTCCATTCTACACCATGATTGCTCCTAGTCAGGCCGTAGATCTTCTGGTAGACGTCTCCTCCCTGACCCATCCAAGATTTGCCTCTCTTTAGCCTGTCGCCTTTTTCTTTTTCCAGTGAGATCTCTAGGCAATAACGGATGCTCCGTATCTGTACTTATCCTGAGATATGCCCGTACCCTCCAAATCTTGATTCTGTGCTCCATGGCGGGAAAACCCAGGAAGAATTCCACTGCCAAACGTGGGATGATACTAAATGTGTTTCTAGTGCAACCCAGGACTTCATTTTGCACCTTTTCCGAGTCTTTCCGTCTCTGTCAGGCTGACCGCGAGGATCGTCAAGGCACACCCCGTTGGTGAAAGAACCAGACCCTGGTTCAGAAGTACAAGTAACAGTTGCAATATTGTTGGCAAGCTGTCATGACCATCTTCGCCGAGAAACCGTTGTTAGGATTTTTTTTATCACATTGTCAGTGTGTTTTAAAGCACAAGCTACGATCAAGCTTCACTGCCAAGTGTGTCATCAGGTAGGTTCTGGTCACCTCAGGGTCACACGGTCTCAGAACTGGCATATCTTCTGTTGGCAGTGATTGTTCAGGGAGAACCATGCAACTGTTGCTTTTGTTGGATTGACTAGGACTTTTGAAACATTACATCGAGAAGTGGTACGATCAGATTCCATTTGCTGGCATTGCTGAGTTACGTAGTATTCTGTTACTGTTACTGTTTAGTTAAATAGTGCTCAATTGTCGATATTGTTTAGTTATTTAGTGTTCTGTTGTTATTATTGTTTAGCTGTGTAGTGTTCTGCTGTTGGTGTTGTTTTAGCTATGTAGTGTTCTGTTATTGATATTGTTTAGCTATACTGTGCAATATATTCCAAACTAAGGTGAATCCTTGATAACCAGTTACAATCAAGAAGAACAGGATAAAAACTGTAAGAAGGCAGCAAAGATGTTACTAGATTCGACTGTAAAGGTCGGGTTTAAAAAGGGACCTGCCTGATTAAGTCTCAGCTGAAGAACCTTCGGACATGCAGATGAGTATGTTCAGATGAGTATGTTCAGAGTATGTAGGTTGGGTGAACTGGAGTGGAAGTTTTGTTATGTATATGTTATTTGTCTGGGAGACCATGTAAGTTGATTTGTCGTGCTTCCTTGACTTGAGAGATGAAGTTTTCATGTCACATTGTTCTGTGAGTTTATGTTATGAAGTTTTCATGTCACATTATTCTGTGAGTTTATGTTCCTTCTTTTGTCAGTTTATGTTCCTAATGATTTCATGGGTGCACGACTGTAATTTATGATTATGGTGTTATTTTCAGTGTGAGTATAGTTCATGCAATATCTTACATCCTTCCCGTGCTGTTAAACGTCACATAGGGCCCGCATGGTAGTTCGCCAAGATGTCCTGTCTTCGGCAAGTCCTTCAATCTCATCAAGGGATGTTATGCCCACTGAATTGACTTCTCTTAACAATGTCCTCTTTAGAGTTTCACGTGGTCGACCTCTTTTTCTTCGGTCTGTTGTGTTTCATTTGATAGCTTGTTTGCGGATTCTCTGATTATTTCTCCTCATCACGTGACCAACATATGCCCATCTTCTTTTTCTGATCACCCATGAGACAGGTTGTTGTTTGCTCATCTGTCTTATCTCTGCGTTGTTCTTGAATTCATTCCACTTTATACCAAGTGTTTTCCTTAAGCATTTGTTTTTGAAAGAGTCTAATTTTTTGTCTATTTCTTTAGTTGTTTTCCAGCTTTCACGTGCATAAATGAGGGTGGATATTACATTTGAATTGGCTAATCTTAACTTGGTTTTTGTGCTTATAACTTTGAATGCCATATGTTCTCAAGGTTCTTGAAGGTCAATGCTGCATTAGCAATTCGAATTCTAACTTCTTTTCTGGTGTCACCATTGTGGTCTATATAGCTGCCGAGACATGCAAAATGGTTTACTTCTTCAACAGCTGTTCCTTCTACATATATTTTTTCTCTGTCGTTAATGAGAACCTTCATTAGATTTGTTTTATCCTTGTTAATTTCAAGTCCTATTTTACTGGCCATTGAAGACAGGGTATCTATTTTTACTTGCACTGATTTCATATTGTCGCTGATAAGAGTTATGTCATCTGAAACATCAAGATATTCCACTGGGTCTCACTTACCCAATCAATGGTCGTTTTACCTTTGCAACATTTTTTTTTTCATTATGAAGTCTACGGCAATTCCAAAAATCAAGGGAAATAATATACATCCTTATTTCACGCCTGTTTTAATCTGGAACCATTCACTCATTCCTTCTCCCCTGGGAACAACTGTGTTAAGAGCACACTTATCTTAACATAGTGTTTGTGAGACAGGGAACATAGATCTGTTTGCTTAAAAACTCTGACCTACCTCTGTAGCCCAGAAACTTGTAGCAATCAACACTAATTGTAATTGTAATTGTTATTTTTGCAAAATGTAATGTCAGGTTGGTGGACGGATGGGGACATGGAGATCTCTGGCGGGGATGAGGGAAGTCTGGTGTGAAACCAATGAATCCAGGACGTGACAAGCCTATGGGTCTTTACAACAATGGCTATCAGAATGATGTAAACAAAACAGAGCCAGTAGACTATAGGTGGCGGGGAATGGATATCGTTGAAGCACTCATCAGATTCCTCATCTCAGAGTCAGAGTGTCTTTGTGGAACTGTCTCAAACCATCTGACATGGAGAAGGGGCTTAAGTACAGCCACCAGAGGCTGGAAAACAAAGTTTTGGCCAGGCCAGCCACACTGTCTTCATGGCAGTCCGAGCAAGACCACAGTCTGCCCTAGCAAGGAAAGGTGCTGAAGTCGGAGTTACCCAGCCAAAAGGCGCATCGCAAAAATCAGGGTAACACGCATTATCGCTAATGAAATGTCTATATCTACAGTTTTCAAACATGGTGCTCGCCCTGTGAAGACTAACCAGGCAGGTGCAGTGCCGGGCCCCCTGCCTCGAAAGGGTCCACCCAATGCTACTGGAGGTACTCTCAGTTCGTCTTGTGGAGTCAGGAGACATGAGAGTAGAGCTACTGGCCCAAAAATACAACAGAAGAAAACAGCCAAAAAGCAAGAACTTAAAATAATGCAGTGGAATGCTGAGGGTGTCAGCAGTGTTAGAGATGGCTATAGCAAAAAGGTTGAACTAGAGAACATACTTTTTGCAGAGCAGGTAAGTATATGCTGCATACAGGAGACACACCTAACCAAAGATGCCGCCTTTAAAATCAGAGGCTACCAGTGTTTTAGATCAGACCGACAGGACAGAAGAAAAGGAGGAGTACTCACACTTGTTAAGAATAACATCAGCGCATGTCAGGTGGGAGGGTACATGGAAGGAGCCGAATACCAGATGATCCATCTAAAAAGTAGTAATACAGATTTCCACCTCCTTAACTATTACTGTCCTAATGACCGCCCACTTGCTTTAGGAACAATCCCACACAAAGAGAGACTGATGGTCTGTGGTGATTTTAACAGTCATTCCCAAAGCTGGGGCTATGACCACATAGACAAGAGAGGAGAGGAAGTTGAGAGCTGGCAGGATGATAATGGACTTCTCCTGATCAACCAGCCAATGGATGCCCCAACATTTTACTCAAGGGCTTGGCTTACAAAATCAACACCAGATCTGGCATTCCACTCTCCAGATCTGAAGTGGAACATTACACGTGAAGTTGGAAAACAACTTGGAGGTAGCGACCATCGACCAGTCTTCCTGACAATAGAAAATGAACTCCTTAACACCAGTAACCCTCTCCCCAGATGGAACTATAAAAAAGCAAACTGGACAATGTACAGACATCGTACAGGTATCCTGGTGGGACAGCTGTCCATAGAAGGTAAGGATATTAACAGCATAGTGAAGGAATTCAATGCTTGTATCCTTCAGGCCGCACGTGAAACCATTCCCAGAGGAGCTCGCAGGGACTATAAACCATACTGGTCTAGTGAGCTGGGAAAACTCCATGATGACGTGGAAGCAGCTCGAAAGCAAGCAGAAAATAAACCATGCCAAGAACACCACAATAATTACCAACATTCTAAGGCCAAATTTCAGAGAGCAAAGCTGCAAGCCAGACGGGAAAGTTGGAGAGAGAAAACAGAGTCCCTAAACTTTGAAAAGGATGGAAGGAAACTGTGGAAACTAATCAAACAGTTAAATGATGAGAGTACTGGAAGAAGTACAAAGATTACACTAATAGAGGATGGGAAAACTCTTACAGGTAAGCAGGTAGCAGATCACTTTGCTCGCATGTTTGCACAGGACTGCAACATTGATATCCATCCAGAGAAGGAGCGTACAGTGCGCATCGAGCCACAGAAAGAGGAGGAACAAGTCAGAAAAGTGGAGGTCATGGATGCACCAATCACACGCAGTGAGTTAGACCTAGCAGTTAGTAAACTGAAACAAGGAAATCACCAGGACCAGATGGAGTGTCCAATGAAATGATCAAGAACCTGGGAATGGCAGCAATGGGAAAGCTGTTGGATATTTTCAATATGTGCTGGAGCACAGGTAAGTTACCTCAAATCTGGAAGGAAGCAAGCATGGTACCACTGCTAAAACCGGGGAAAAACAGTGATACTGCCTCCAGCTACAGGCCAATCAGTCTCACTAGCTGCCTATGCAAAACGATGGAACGCATCATTGACCTGAGGCTAAAATGGTACCTAGAAAGTGAAAACCTTCTCGTTCCACAACAAGCAGGATTTAGGCAGTACTACAGTACGGAAGATCAAGTGACCTATCTCTCTCAAGAGATTGAGGATGCATTCCAAGAGAAAAACCTTGTACTAGCAGCGTGGATAGACCTGAAGAAAGCCTTTGATAAAGTATGGAAAAAAGGTCTGTTGTGGAAACTAAGAAACTGCAATGTGAATGGAAGACTGTACAACTGGATAAAGTCCTATTTACACAATAGAAGAGCTAGAGTAGTAATGGATGGACACAAAAGCCAGAAAGTACTTCTGCGACACGGTGTACCACAAGGAGGAGTCCTTTCGCCTACACTATTCCTTGTATTCATTAATGACCTGGTCAAGGAACTTCCCTATGGAATCAAAGCAGCACTGTATGCAGATGATCTGGTCATGTGGTGTACAGATGAATATGCGACAGTTGCTACACAGAGACTCCAAAGAGCAGCAGACATCTTGACATCATGGACAAACAAATGGTGTGTAAGTATCAACACAGAGAAATCAAGCACCACTCTGTTCACCCTCTCATCTAAACAGAAGGCAGGTGGGATCTTTGCAAATGAAATACCCTTAAGGATGGACAACCAACCCACTTACTTAGGAGTGACTCTTGACTCAAAACTGACTTGGAAGCAACACATCAACAGTGCAGAAGCAAAAGCCAGAAGAAAACTAGCCATATTAAGAAAATTGAGTGGGACTACATGGTGAGCTAGTGAAAGAATCCTCAAGAATGTATATCAGCAAAGTATTCTACCACATTTAGAATATGGCTCAACATCTTGGTGCACAGCATCAAACACTACGCTGCATAATCTAGACAAGGTTCAAAATCAGTCACTACGGATTATCACAGGTGCCATGAGGTCCACACCAATAGTAGAAATGCAGAAAATAGTTGGTGTTCAACCGCTAAAGGAACGTAGAGACACAAAGGTCATGACCATGGGAGAAAAATTCCTTAGCTCTGTAAGCCATCCCCTGAAGGAGAGATTCAATAACTTGGCATTAGGACGGCTTAAAAGAAGCAGCTTCATTCATCAGGCCAAGCGTATGCGTAAGCTGATACCTGATCTTCCAACTGTAGTCACTCCATTATCATCTGTACCAAAGCATACACCATGGAAAACAGATTGTACACAAATAACTATTCAGACTGAAGTGAAAGGTGTGCAGAATGGTGAGATGCAGA
This sequence comes from Achatina immaculata, assembly GCA_009760885.1. Lineage (NCBI taxonomy): Eukaryota > Metazoa > Mollusca > Gastropoda > Stylommatophora > Achatinidae > Lissachatina > Lissachatina immaculata. The sequence goes on from CM019702.1 coordinate 7,853,364, forward strand.
GCAGTCTTGTAGGATCAACAGCCACACTTAGTGTTCTAGATGACAAATATCCATGTGACACCTGGATACGTGTGTATACAGATGGATCTGCACATAATGCCATAAAGAATGGTGGGGCAGGAGCATATATTGAATATCCAAACAACACCATTGACAAGATTTCCATACCCACTGGTAAATACTGCAACAACTTTGATGCAGAAGTTAGGGCAATTATTGCTGCAGTTGAAAAACTATCAGACTCCAGAATTGATACATGTCCTGTAGTAATTCTCACAGATGCAAGATCAGTACTGGAGGCTCTTCAGTGCAACAAACTACCAGACCTTAAGGATGCCTTGTCAAAAATTGGCTTACAACATGGAGTCACTTTGCAATGGATTCCCTCCCACTGTGGGATACCAGGCAATGAGAAAGCTGACCATCTGGCCAAAGAGGGCACTGAAATGGAGCAACCAGACATACCAGTCACCTATAATCAGAAGAAAAGCATGATAAAAACCTACAGGAAGCCACAAACACCACCACATGATGACTATCACATGCTAAACAGAAAGGAACAAGTCACCATCTTCCGTCTCCGAACAGGACACAGCCGACTCCGAAGTCATATGTATACAAAGTTTAAGGTTGGTACTACTAATCTATGTACATATGCCCAGGTGCCCCAAACCGTGGAACATATCCTCCAGAACTGCATCAACTACGAGACACTGAGAAATAATTACTGGCCCAGTGAAACCACTAAAGAAGATAAGCTCTACGGTTCCATACATGAGTTACAAAAAACAGTGAAATTTATCCAAGAGACAGGACTGCAGATATAGACAGACAGTGCGAACGAAAAAGAAGAAGAAGACTCATTCCTTCGTCTGTATTGACTGCACAAATATATCCATTGTAGAGGTCACTAATGATGTTGACAGTCTTAGATGGTATTCTCAAAATCCTCCATAATGATTCTCTGTATATGCTATGAAATGCCTTTTTAAAGTCTATGAAGTTCAGGATTAGCGGTCTTTGCTTTTCAATATGTTCTTCAAGTATTATTCTCAGAGTAAAGATCAGGTCGAGACAGCTTCTCTCTTTTCGAAATCCTGCCTGTTCTTCTCTCATTGCAGCATCCACTATATCTTGAATTCATGCAATATATTAATAATGTATTTATTCATGCGTTATCAGTGTATATTATCAGTGATGGAGAGATGTTTTCCGTGCGTGTTATTTGAGCTAAAGAAAGTCTTATTTGTATGTGAACATTTGTTGACGATATTAAATGTACCGATCTTCCTCCATATTTCTTTTGGACGCTGCAAGTTATGATGGCTGGTTATTGAGACGTTGTCTAGGAAAGAGGACTGGGGTTCTTATCTCTCCTGGTGGTTTATTTTTATCATGCAATGTTTTGCCTTTCCAAGTTGTAATTTTTTTATATTGATGGATCATGTGAAGAGCTGTGAGAGTCGGTTGTTTGTTTTGACAGTATGAAATGTTCCCAATTTAGAGTCAGTGGTTTGTTTTGAAAGCATGGAATGTTCCCAAGTTAAAGTTGGTGGTTTGTGTTAACAGTATGAAAGCTTCCCAATTTAGAGTAGGTGGATTGTGTTGACAGTATGAAGGTTCCCAACTTAAGTAGGCGGATTGTGTTGACAGAATGAAAGGTTCCCAACTTTGTGACTCATTCGGTGCATTGGGTCCATAATTGGATACGTCCGTTATCCTTTCCTTGCCCAGGATCCATTGAAGGTTCGATGTTTCGTTTCGTCAAAAAAAAAACAAAACAACAACAACAACAAACAGATGCTAATTTTTAATCTAAGCCATTAATGCACATATCAATTAAAGGTACAACTTCCTTTCGCAGCGTGCATTGACGGCCATCCTGAAATTCAGCTGTTGTGTGGAAATTTTGTTTGTTTTGTGTGACAGGTACGAACATGGACCAGGCCAATGTTACTGTATGTATGTATGTATGTACGTACGTGTGTAGTATGTATGTATGTATGTATGTATGTGTGTGTATGTATGTATGTATGTATGTATGTGTGTAGTATGTATGTATGTATGTATGTGTGTGTGTGTATGTATGTATGTATGTATGTATGTATGTATGTATGTACGTGTGTGGTATGTATGTGTGTACGTATGTATGTATGTAAAGGCTTTCGGTTATTTCAGTTCAGACGAGATGACTGTAGACAGTACTTGAGACAGTGATAGTCATCATTCCACAAGTGCAGGAGATCGACAACCTATCACTTCTGCTTCTCCATGTGAAAGGCCATTTCGAAGCTCATTGGTTGCATGACATGATCAGAGCATGGCCGTTCACGTAATTCCGGGGGTGGAAGGACCATATATATATATATATATATATATATATAGCGAGGAAAAGCGTGCAAAAAAGGGAGGAGACAATCTAGAGGAAAGATGGTGGGGCTGTGTCGTTCCTCTGTGCTTCTGATTCTCGTCTATGCTTAGCCCCAGCCGACCTTTCTATGTGATTCTATGTACTGTGGATTATATGATGTGTCGTGAAATCATACTGTGCTGTTGGATTATCGTTACTGTCGACGTACGTGAGGATTTCACTGATTCTGTTGAACCTTGTCATGCGGGATGGACACGCATCAAGTCTACCATGTTTCATTTGCATGGATAATACAATGTCAAGGTATTAGGAGATACTAACCCGGCAGCTGGCAGCTGCATCATCAGTGATGTGTGTAACACATGATGATTCCTTGAGATGGGAGGAGAGATAGGGTGAGAAATCAGTCCGTTAGCACAAATGGAGATTATGGAAGAATTCAGTGCATTTGGCACATGATCTGTGTAGTACTTCAGTGCATTAGCACATGGAGATCTGTGTAGTATGGGGAGGTGGGGTTCGCGGCAGCAGCGGGTGAAATGTGTTGCCAGTGCATCGGCATAATATTGAGAAAAATTGATAATTGTTTAGTAGGACCAGAGGATCCCAGGGCAATCTGGTCCACTGATTTAGTTGTTACTTAGTTATAGATAATACGTTGTATTTATGTCATGCCTTGATTATCATGATGATACATGTTGATGTCCTGTGTTGTAATGTCTGTGGTTGCGTCACTGTGATATATGGAGAGAGGGTTAATAAATGGATGTAAATTGATTTGCTGACTTGGTAATATGTATTTCATGTTGATGTGATGTATGAATGTGTGTAAAATGCTGAATTAACTGGCATGCAGTGTCCTTAGAGGGGAGAATCTGAGTTGGTTGTCATGGGAGTCGCGAGGTCTTGACCACGTAGTACGATAGTACATGCCAAGGGAATGCCTGAAAAAGCTGGGTTGATTTATTTCTTCCCAATCTATCCGTAAAATGTAGATTTACCGCCAGCTAAGTTTACATCCATATGCCACTGAGAATGTCTATCACAAGTGGATTTATGCTCTCACGAGTGGATTCATGCTCTGCAAGTGGATTTATGCTCACACTTGGATTTACGAGAATTACACAGGTGGATTTATGACCTCACAAGTGGATTTATGCTCTCACAAGTAGATTTATGAGAATTTCACAGGTGGATTTATACTCTCACAAGTGGATTTATGCAACATTGAGGATAAGTAAAATACATTCTTATTTGCGAACCAAAACAATGTTTTTAGTGCCCAGAACGTTTACCTATTTTCACACCAGTTCTTTTTTTTTTCAATCAACAATCAATCAATCAAGTGCCGTGCCATGTGACGTAGGTGATCATTTCTCTCAACAATTCCCTGTCTTTAGACTTGATTATGGGATCCGCCGGTGACTTTGTTCCTAGCCACACTGACAGCCCATCCAGTAACTTCTCTCTCTGTCTTCCCTCAATTTTTCCAGTTGCCACAATGTGTTCCAAATTTTTTTCTTTTTTTTTCTTTTTTTCTTCCTCATCACAAAACTCTCGATTTATGAAAATTAAATTCATTTCCAAGTATTTGATATATAATCAGGATAATACTATCACGCAAAATCTTTGTTATATTCATTTTTACAAGAGACTCCAAAAATGTCACAACAACCGCCCAAAGAATTCGGTGCACATAGGAACCCCTGGATTTTTTTCTGGTACAAAACGAGGCCATTAGCCTCGATGAATTGTGTTGACAATGTGATAGGTTCGTAACTTAGGAATAGGTAGTTTGTTTTGACAGTGTGAAAGGTTCATAACTTAAAGTAGGTGATTTGTGTTGAAATTATGAGAGACTCTCTTGTATGATGTGAAGTGCAACTTTATGAACCCACCAAGTGACAGTATCAGGGTGGATGGACATTACCTGGGATGGATGGACAGTATCAGGGTGGATGGATATTACTTGGGATGGATGGACAGTATCAGGGTGGATGGACGTTACCTGGGATGGATGGACAGTATCAGGGTGGATGGACATTACCTGGGATGGATGGACAGTATCAGGGTGGATGGACATTACCTGGGATGGATGGACAGTATCAGGGGATGGATGGGCAGTAAATAAAGCACGAAGTTTCTACTAACCCTCCAAATGGAGCTGCTGTTGTATGAGAGAGATTGAAAGGAGGATATGACGGAGGTGTGAGGGAGGACACTCCGCTCACTTTACTGGAGAGTGGACCATGGATGTGTCTAGAGGTAACACGGCCAAACACAAAACTAGAACAAACAAGAGAGCCTTGCGTGACCACTGTCATGGTCAAGAGAGTTACGATAAATAAAAACTTGTAACTAGTCTCTTACATATTAGACATATACACCCATGCATGCATACATATTCAAGGGATATATAACTCTTCAGATATCATTTTAGAAGTTTTAGTCTTCAAGAAATGGACAGCATCAGGGGATGGATGGGCATTATCTGGGATGGATGGACATTATCTGAGGTTGATGGACATTATTCTGGGATGAACGGACAGTATCAGGAAATGGATGGACAGTACCAGGAAATGGATGGACATTATCTGGGATGAATAGACATTATCTGGGGATGGATTGACAGTATTTGGGGATGGATGAAAATTATCTGGGATTGATGGACAGTATAAGGGGACGAATGGATATTATCTGGGATGTATGGATAGTATCAGGATGGATGGACATTATCGGGATTGGATGGACAGTATCAGGGACATTATCTGGTGATGGACGGACATTATCTGGGATGGATGGACAGTATCATGGGATGAATGGATATTATCTGGGATGGATGGACAGTATCAGTGTGGATGGACAGTATCAAAGTGGATGGACATTATTTTGGATGGACAGTATCAGGGGATGAATGGACATCATTTGAGATGGATGGACATTATCTGGGATGAATGGACGGTATCAGTGTGGGTGGACATTATCTGTGTGGATGGACATCATCAGAAGGTGGATCGACAGCATCAGGTGGACAGGCAGTATCAGGGGGTGAATGGACAGTATGGGGGGGGGGGCTGGATGGGCAGTATTAGAGTATGACTGAACAGCATCAGGGGACAATGTGAAGCTTCAGAAGATGAATAGACAGCTTCAGGACACTGATGGACAGCATGAGGAGATGAATAGACTTGCTCATGAAATGGATGGACAGTACTAGGGCAGACTAAAGCAGTTTGACCAGGCACGCCAATAGGCAAGACATACAAGAAGTAGCAGATCCACTGGACACTTAACAAAGCAGCTGAGAAACACATAAATGCCTTTGAATGTAAATCCTACAGAAGGGTTCTTCAAATATCATGGACACAAAAAAGAACAAATATATCCTTACTACAAGAACTTAATATTGAAGAAGGCTGGCTAGTAAAGAAGATTAAAGAAAGAAAACTTAAATATTTTGGACATATTAAACGTCATGATAATCTAGAGAAGACCATCTTGGAAGGGTACATAATGAGAAAAAGAAAGAGAAGAAGATCAAGGCGAAGATGGCTGGAAGACATCGTTGATGATCTGCAAATGGATGCATCAGCAGCAGGCCATCTTGCTCACAACTGAGAGGCCTACAAGAGTGCTGTTAGGGAGGCAAATTTCCGCAAGGGACATGCAAATGAATGAATGAATGAATGAATGAGATCCACTGCAGGGAATCTTCTACACGGAGATTGAACATATGAATTTATCCTTCTATTTAGTTCTTGTCTTTGTTAAAAGTTCAGTAAAAAAGAAAACCACCAGGCAAATACCTTTTTCCCGTGTGCACATTTCTCTTATTGTAGCCAAGTACATGATTTTCAAAAACCACGTGTTTATAATGCCCTAATTTAATACGTAAACCGTTATAAGCCCCAGAGAAAATTGCAGACAAAATGTTGTCGAATTAAAGAGTGGAGAAATATTACTTTCAGCTTGACAACAATTAAGTTATTTAATCTGGCACTGATGTCTCCAGCACTGGGTTACTCTATTGTACTGTATCGCTTTCTTTGTTTAATCCCTTCGTTTGCACAGAGTATCTCTGAGCATGGCTGTTAAAACTTAATTAATTTCATCCAGTCCAGGCGTCTGTCATACTGGCCGTGCACAAACTAACCAGATAAGAAAGGAAAGATGAAAAAAAAAAACAAACAAAAACAAAAACTGCAGGACGAGATCTGGGCTGAATCAATATTCTAAACACAAAAAATTCTACAGAAAAGTGTTTTTAAAAGTTGATTACAGAAGGTACTGAAACAATCTTGTTTTGTTTGTTTTTATGGTTTTTTTTTTTCCAGCTCCATGGCGTTCCTCGACAACGCGGTAGTCATGGTAACCGGAATGCCGCGTCACGGCGCGCGCTGGTGGCCGGGACAGAGCTCAAGGTGGAGATAAGCCCTAGGGTATTTCCAGGAAGACAAAGGCTGCCACTGGGGAGCGCTAGAATCCAACTTGTGAATTAGGCGTCCGTGAGAGCCGAGGTCAACAGGACGTCGCCATGTCTAGTACAAGAATCTAACTGTGCCGGATCCACGCTGTCTGGCGTCTCGATTAGTTGCTATGGCAACGCCACCATCCCACCAAGCGGACATCTGTCACTGATTTTGTCTTACCAAAAATCCATTTAGCTCGGATAAATCACAGATAATTGTTAATTTTTAAACGTCTTTTCAGAGCAATCTGTATGTCCTGATATTTTAAAGAGAGAAACATTCAAAGGCAACTGCACGTTTACACGCCCAACGTTCGAGAGAGATATGCAACTCTTGAAATATCGTTCTAATATTTTTTCGCCTTTTAGTGTTGCAAAGTCAGGCAAAAAAAACTGCGAAGCTGTTAATTAACGATTAATGCTATGAAAAGGGAAACTAAAGGGCGAAATTAGTAGATAATTAAATAGATTTAGTTACTGCGTGAAAGTGCTTAGCGAGTATTTCCTGATCTGTCTGTCATGTTTATCACTATTTGTTTTTGGTTCTACATTTTCCATCCTTTCGTTCGTCCGTCTGTTGTCCCTAATGCCAGTCTTTTCCATGATCTGTGAAGATTTATATTCCCTAACTGATTTTCTCCTTTCCGTAAACATTTGGTTTACTCATTTCCACTTCCACTTTTGTTTAAAGAAAAAATCAGATTGGAGCTATGGTCTTTGCCAGATGAAGGTTTTTGTTGCTTTTTTTTTATTTGATTGTGCAGAATGTTTGCTTTCTCTTCTTCGGCGGTGAGTCCTGATCCAATGCAGCACACTAAGCCATTCCTCAAATACACAGATTCTACCATAGAGCAAACATAACTCTAGGGTCCTGGTCTCCAGTCAACTCGAAAACGTCAAGTTAAAAGCCTGCTGTCCTGTCTCAAGGCTTTGAGGACTTTATGGTTCTTGCACGTGCGATCCGGACACATCCGACGCGTACTGGCTGAGTGCGCTATGAGACCCCGAGGCCTGTGGGGGTAGGGGGAGGTTGTGGGGGGGGGGGTCTGGAGAGGTCGAGCCGAGTTTAGTGTCACCCATTCTCTCATGAAAGCTGTTTGAATTTTCTAATTCTGCGGGTGAGTCATCCAGATTTTATAATGCTTCAGCAAGTGTATGCTCGCGTTCGCCTGCAGGATAATTGCCAGAGAACTATGGCGGTAGAATGGCTTTAGTGGCAGAAACCTGAAGGGGGGAAGAAAAAGGCCATTGGAAAGAAATAAGACAGGTCCCTTTACACAGAATGGCAGGTCTGAGAATAATAAAATACCTTTAGAATAATTGCCTTTATTCTAATTTTGGGAAATGCGCAAGGGAGACACTTTGTGGTGAGGGTATGGCACTCGTCATGAAACTTTACGTGGATTTGGAAAGGTGGCCGTTTTGGTGATGCAGAAATGAACACGCTGACTTTTATAGGCTTGTGAATGGCAGTAACCTCAAGCTGACATACAATGGGACGGGAATGAAGGCAAGTTCTTCAGACACTGGAGAAGTCCCGGGAATAAAGGGCGGAGAGGGAAAAAAAACAACAATAATGAGTGGATGTGGAAGACGAGACGAGCCAGGAAGGGATTTGAGAAGACAGAATATAGCTATATGGCAGCAATGAAATCTCATGTAACGCGGTAACTTTGCAACCTTTTGTGAAACTGACAGGTGCTGCCATTGACAGCCATGTACTCACAGCGGTAGCTCTTTGATTTCATGACTGATCAACTCCTGGGCGTTATAATGTTTCAAGCATTTGCACCTTCCGTAAGTCATTTGTGGGGCAAAGTTTAAAAAAGAAGAAGAAATTATGTTGAAATTCTGACGTTAAGTTTCATAATGTGATGACAGAGCTGTGATTCATGAAATTCACCGCCCGTCCTGAAGAGTAAAAGCTCTATCTCCACGCAAAATTCGCCACATGTGACAGAATTCAGTTCTATCAAAGAAAAAGGAGACAGCTGGCGATTGCTGTTAGCGCTCTCACTTTTCTTGTTAGACAAGGAAGTCGTTCATTTTGTGTGTGTGTGTGTGTTGAATGTGACATTTGTGCATAGAATTTACGAGTTTAATAAAGCGAAATCCTACTACATCTTACTCCACTTCGCAAGCTGTAACCGCCAGCACAATTTCCATGATTTACTGGCCACCACGGCAAGTTAATTATTTCGCGGAGACCAAAAGCTGCAGTTGGAGCTGTGTGTATCGACATTTGCAGCTATTTATAATTAATGACTGCATCAAGCAAAGCAAAGGGGGGCCAGTAGGGTTGTAAATTTTTATATCCATGCCTGTACAAATGAGCTGAAAAGGAGACCAAATTTGACGAGTTTCGACTTGCTTCTGGCAAAGAATGCACGGGGTTTCGACTGAGTTGATAACGAAATGTTACACTATCAACAGCTGCTGTCAAATAAATACTTCCTAAAAGTTGTTTTTCTTTAAAATATTACTAGTGACAGTTGGTAACGTATCAGATTTATAAGTAAATAATATGACATAAAGTATGACTGAAATGAGACAGAGTCAAAATGGAATAAGATACCTTCATATAACGCTTCGGCTATTGCGGTATCGCAGATTGGTCGATAGGTCACGGACGTGACTAGTTTCCACGTTGTGTGTCCTTGCTGAGAAACCTGCTTTATTGCATCTGTTCTGACAATAAAGAAATCTCTCTCCGTTATACACTTCCTATCCGACATTTTTTTTCAGAAGACTTAACAGATAAGCCTGGCGATAAAGAGATTTGTTTTTTCAAGAGTTGTTCGCGTGTGGCCAAGTTACTGGTTTTCTCTTGTCTCTTCTTCTTCTTCTTCTTCGTTCGAGGTTGTTGGTCACAGCAGATCTCGATACCTGTCGACGTAGCAAAGCCCGCAGTCCTCTCCAGGTCATGATATAAGAATGAATAAAATAGGAAAAAGTAGGAGCAGCTTTATTACTTAACGATTACATAGTTGTGACGTTTCGGCGTGAGCCTTAATCATACAAAAACATACAGGACGAAGAAATAGAGAGAGGAGATAAAGTATAGATTCACATGAATACTATTTTTAAAAAAAAATTTTTTTTGGAAAGTACTTAGCTGTAAATTGTAAGGTGTGGCTTGTCCGGTGGTGTGTGTCAGGAATGTATTTAGTAGAACTGTTTAAATAGAGACCTGTGACATGTGGTCGGTGGGTTGTAACTGGGGGTGGTGGATGGGGAACAGGGGAGGGGAGAGAGAGTGATACAATATTGACCTAGATAGGAGAAGTTGAAACAGATGATTGAGGAAGAGGGGTTGCAGAGTGATGCTGTGAGGAAGTTTGAAAAGTAAGAAGGGGTGGACTTAGTGGAGAGGTACTATAATGATTGAAGAGAATGTTACATGTAGCTAAACAGCGAGTTTAACCCATGTGGCTCCAGCGTCCCATAATCATGATAGGAGCCCCAAAGCTTTTGCCTCAAACTTGTGTCCTCTGGCCATATCTCACGTCTCATGTCTGCATGGTTTGGGCACTCTTGAAGGACTCCACTGCCACAAGGACACTTGTCTGTGTGAGACATTTTGAGTCGATGTAGGTGGCTCAGTAGTCTGCAGTGGCCTGTCTTTTGGCAAAAGAGGATGGTTTGCTGATGTCTTTGTAGTTGGTGTATTGGATATGTTTCGTTGTTGCATTTCAGTTGTTTCCTCCATTCAGATTTTCATTGATTACGGATGATAGTTTCGCCTCTTGGTAGTTTATTGGATGATTTGTTTGATCTTGATTGCTGCCAGCTTTGGGTAGGGTGTCAGCTACAAGTATTTCATTGCCAGTTATTCCATAGTGGGATGGTACATATTGTAGGGCCATGGTTGTTGACGGTGTAAGATGTTGTTTTTAGTGATTCTAGAAGTGCCCTGCAGTCTGTGAAGAAGGCTTTTTTTGTGTGTGGTGGCTGGTGGTTTTCTGTCTTAAGTATTTTATGGGCTTCTATGAGGGCCGTTGTTTCTGCCTTGTAGTTGGAGGAAATCTTTCCCGTCGCGAGGGCCTTTTTGGTTTGCCTCCCATCTGTGTATCTTATCTAAACACTCCCACTTCCATTTTTTATTGCTTTTTCTGCAGACCCGTCTGTGTAGACATGTGTCCATTCAGCTGGGTTGTATTTGCTGTCAATCAGCTCCTGGGTCAGTGTCTTCATCTGAAGTGTTGTTAGGTAGTCCTTTTTTGTGTATGCCTGGTACCTCTGTGAGGACTGCTATCTTTTCACAGTGACTGTGCTCCTCCACAATCTGCAGTGGTTCAGTTTCTTCGTGAAAGATGGGAAAGAGGTCTTTATAGTGTTGTTGCAGCTGTGTTGTCAGATGGTTGAAGCTGGTTCTTTTCAGTTTTTTTGTGTGGACACTTGAATTATTTTGTTCACAGGGTGGGTTGTTAGGCGTCTTAACTTTTGTTTGTGGATCATTAGTTTTTCTTTACACCTAACGAGGTTGAATATACGAGTAGAATCACTGGAAATAGGTAGACTTTGGGTTTGTTTCGACATCCACAGGTAAAATACCTACTAAATGTTAAGACATATATTTATGATATCATCAGGTAATGTTCAACGAGCGCTAGATACTGGAAGATGGTCATGATATTAGAAAACAGGCGCGAATCACGAGATTGAACTGTGCATGGAGGCACGACATGGCTAAACAAGCTTTCCCTGGCAAAAGTCTGGACGAGTTAGAGCAGGACTTATAGCTAAACAAGTTTTCTTTCGCAAAAGTCTGGACTAGTTATAGCAAGACTCATAGCTAAACAGGTTTTCTTTCGCAAAAGTCTGGACTAGTTAAAGCAAGACTCATAGCTAAACAGGTTTTCTTTCGCAAAAGTCTGGTCTAGTTAAAGCAAGACTCATAGCTAAACAGGTTTTCTTTCGCAAAAGTCTGGTCTAGTTAAAGCAAGACTCATAGCTAAACAGGTTTTCTTTCGCAAAAGTCTGGACTAGTTACAGTAGGACTCGTAGCTAAACAAGCTTTCCCTGGCAGAAGTCTGGACTAGTTAGGGAAGGACTTGTAGCTAAACAAGCTTTCCCTGGCAGAAGTCTGGACTAGTTAGGGAAGGACTTGTAGCTAAACAAGCTTTCCCTGGCAGAAGTCTGGACTAGTTAGGGAAGGACTCGTAGCTAAACAAGCTTTCTCTGGCAAAAGTCTGGACTAGTTAGTGAAGGACTCGTAGCGAAAAAAAAAAACGCTCAATTTTTCCTGTTTGGTATGTCATTAATGTTTATCAAAAAGTGCGATCTGACAGTAGTGGGGTCTGAAAACTTCGTGAGGCGGAGGAGTGCCAATATTGTTGGAAGGTTTCTTGATTCTTTCAATATCTCACAAAATCGGTCTGATTGGACACATATGTACGTAAACTGACTGGGATTAATCGCTGAAATTTTGACTGAGGATTTCCTTTGTATCACAGACGGTAAATAAAAGCCAAACAATATATGAGAGTAAACGGATTTAGACAAACGCCGAGTTCTAATTGTAAAAAGAACTTGACTGGATCCCCAGAACCACAACATGAACACAAATATACATTTATATTGACAGGAAAAAAACTGAAACAGACTACTATAAAATAACAGTGAATAAATTATCCTCACTCTACATGAGAGATTCACATGCGAGTCTCGTAATGTGATATATGTCATCGTATGCAAAAGATGCAGGATAACGTATATTGGTGAGACTAGGCTCAGATTAGGGGACCGCATGCAGAAACATCTGTACGATATCGCCTAGCATGCTTCGAAACCAGTCCCTAATCATTTAAGTGGCCCCAACCACAGAGGCAAATCTGATTTTCTGGTAACAGTCATCAAACAGTGTCACGCAGATGACACAAGCCGTCTAGCGCCTGAGAACCGCTACATTCATGATTATGGGACGCTAGAACCACATTGTTTGAACTCGTTATTCAGCTACACCTAACATTCTCCTCTTCAACAATCATAATCCCTCTCCATTAGGCTCCACTCCCTTCTCACTTGTTACACATAGTTCAGAACCTCCTCATAGCATCACATTACAACTCCTCTACACCAGCTATAATCATCTATTTCACCTTCTCCTGACTAGGTTAACACTGTATCACTCTCTCTCCTCTTCACAGTTTCTCCACCCACCACCCTCAGTTACGACCCACCCATCACACATCACTAGTCTCTATTTAAACATTATCTACGCATCACCATGTCCATTTCTGAACAAGTGTCGGACAAGCCACATCTACTTACAAGTTACACCTAAGTGCCCTATTCATTTTATTTCCTTTTTTTAACATAGCATTCATGTTAATTCAATAATATATTCCGGAAGTGAGAAACATAAACGAGGAGTAGGAATAATATTTGACAAACAAACAGCAAGGACAATTCTAGGATATTTGAACATCTCAGACCGAGTCCTGTAGCCCAGCTGAAAGGACGACCAATAAACATAAACATTATACAAGTGTATGCTTCAACATCTGAAAGTTCTGAAGAAGAGGTACAGCTATTTTATAATGACGTAGAGACACCCCTGAAACACACAAAGACACATGAAGTTACTATAGTCATGGGAGATTTTAATGTCAAAATTGGTAAAGGAAGAACTTCAGACATCGTTGGCGACTGTGGACTAGGGGAGAGGAATGACAGAGGTAGTAAATTAATTGAATAGCCAAGAATACATAGCATGGTTGTAGGAAACACCTGGTTTAAACAACATCCTCGAAGACTGGCAACATGGTGCAGCTGAGACAAAAATACTATTAACCAGACAGACTACGTATTAATCAACAAATGATTCCGGAATGCATTACTGACAACAAAAACCATGCCAGGAGCCGACTGCAATAGTGACCATGACCCACTCTGTGAAAAAAATAGAATAAAGCTAAAGAAAGCATGCAGAAAATGAGAAAAATCAAACTGAATACAAAACTCCTTAAAAATGACCAAGAACTGCGAGAACAATACAGAGTTATTATAACAAATATGCACAATGCAATAGCAAAGATAAACAGTATAGATGAACAATGGGCAATGTTAAGAGATTCTATCCACCAAACTATTAAAGAGATAATACCATTGAAAAAGAAGCCCCTAAAAATAAATGGATGACAGTTGATATCTTAGGACTGATGGACAAGAGAAGGAGGAGTAAAAATAACCAAGAAAAATATAGCAAGATAAATAAAGAAATAAGACGCAAATGCAGTGAAGCAAAGGAAGTGTGGTTAAATGAACAGTGCAGACAGATAGAGGACTCTTTATGAAAAACATGCACAAACGAATTAGTGAACTCAAAGGCAGGAAAACAAAATATACCACAGGATGCCTGAAATCAAAAGAAGGTAAAATGTTAATGAGAAAAGAAGACATTGTGGACAGGTTGACAGAATACATCGGTGAGCTATATGGAGGAAAAAGACCAGAATTAATACCAGATAATGAAAACTATGATGGACCACCAATACTTGAAGATGAAATCATAGATGCCATCAAACACATGAAGAAAGGAAAAGCAACTGGGCCTGATAATATAACAATATAAGAAATAGAGGCACTAGAGGAGACAGGAATAAAAGTAATAACCAAGTTACTGAATGACATTTACAACAGTGGTTATATTCCCAGTGACCTGATTAAATCGACGTTTATAGCACTACCAAAGAAACCAGGTGCAAAGGAATGTGACGACCACCGGACTATCAGCCTCTCATGTCACATAACGAAGCTACTTCTGAGAATAATTATGAGAAGAACAAGGAAAAAGATAAAAATGGAAATAGCAGATGAACAGTTTGGATTTGTTGAAGGAAAGGGAACACACAATGTCATTTATACTTTGCGAACACTAACAGAAAGAGCTTTAGAAGTACAGAAAGATCTCTACTTATGCTTCATTGATTACACCAAGGCATTCGACAAAGTGAAACATAACGAAATTATTAAAATGCTTGAAGACATCAGTATAGACGGCAAAGACCTGAGGATTGTAAAACATCTATACTGGCAGTAAGATGCAGCACTTCGAGTTGGAAATAGAACTGGAAAATATCAACCTATAAAACAAGGGGTGTGACAAGGATGTGTACTATCTCCAGACCTTTTTTCTCTGTACAGCGAGAATATTCTAAGAACGGTCATCACAGATCCAGGCATAAAAATTGGAGGATACAATATTAACAACCTTCGGTATGCTGACGACACAGTACTGATAGCTGAGAACCAACAAGACCTGTAAAATCTCTTGGATAAAGTCGCTAAAGACAGGCCTTACTTTAAACATAAAAAAACAGAGAGTATGGTTATATCTAAGAAATAGAATCCACCAATATGCAGTATAAAATTAAACGGAACTATTCTAAAGCAGGTGCAGAAATTCAAATACCTTGGAGCAGTAATAAATTCAGAAGGTAAATGCAGAACAGAAATTAGGAACAAAATAGGCCAAGCAAAGACTGTATTTCAGAGAATGAGAAACATATTATGCAACACATCCTTATCAATGAATGTTAGAAAACGAGTCCTAAAATGCTATATTGAACCTATCTTGTTATATGGAAGTGAATCATGTACAATAGGCAGGTTTGCACAAAAGTCATTGGAAGCAGCAGAAATGTGGTTTATTAGAAGGATGTTGCGAATCCCTTGGACAGCAAAAATAACTAATGAAGAATGTATGAGAAGAGCTGGAGAGACAAAAAACCTTGTCAAAAAGATAAGAGAGAGACAATGTACTTTCATAGGACATGCAATGAGAAGAGGGGGCATTGAAAATATTATAACAACAGGAAAAATAAAAGGAAGAAGATCAAGAGGAAGACCAAGAGAAATGATACTGGACACTCTGACGGGATGGTGTGAGAGGAGATCACCAACTGAGCTGATGGCCTGCATGAAGGATCGTGAACTCTGGAGAAGCATAATAGACAACGCCAGTCGGCACGGCACTTGATGATGATGATGATGATGATTCATGTGAATCTATACTTTATCTTCTCTCTCAAGATCTTCGTCCTGTATGTTTTTGTGTGATTAAGGCTCACGCCGAAACATCACAACTTTGTAATCGTTAAGTAATAAAGCTGTCCCTACTTTTTTCCTAGTTTATACATTCTAGCGATTAAAGTAAGGCATTGTAAATTAAGCAGCACTGCGAAAAGAAACAAAACTATCATTACTTTTAAGCATGAACAATAGAACTGACAGATAGAACTAACAGAGGAAATAAAGAATTTGGGGTTTCCTGAGAGGTTATCGCCATCTTTTGTTGCTTTTCTTGAGCAGCAGTGAATCATTAACCCACGATGAGTATCAAATATAAGAGTTTTTAACGGCAGAGTTAAAGAGTAGACGATTGTACGTAAAAAATTTATTTAAAACTTCCAGAATCACGCACACACGAACTATGTGCATTACACTAAGTGTTATGGAGGGTCTGCATGGAACATGCTTCAAGTCTGTAAACGAGGGTGAAGAAGAAGAAAAGAGATGAAACTCCAGAGACAGCTGACAGATCTTCTTCTTCGTTATCTACTACTATTACTACTGCTGCTACTACTGTTACGATTGCTACTGCTACTATTACTGCTGCTACTATTATTACTGCTACGTCTACTACGACTATTACTTCTGCTACTACTACTACTATTACTACTATTACTACTACTACCACTACTATTACTACTGATACTGCTACTGCTATTACTACTGCTACTACTACTACTATTACTACTACTACTACTACTACTACTATTACTACTACTAGGAATGAAAAAATTAATTATGTCAGTCCGTAAGAACAGCGAAGAGCAAAACCTCTATCTTAATGTGAAGAAAATACTAATTTGATGACAACTGACAAAACAGACAATGCAGCTGAAATATGTATCAATGAGGAAAAATTGGAAGAAGTGGAGAAGTGATCTTGGATCATTACTAACTAATAATGGAAATACAAAGAGGGAAATTAAAAGGAGGAGATCTATCGCTCTTCAGAAAGTAAAACAACTAAACAATCTGTGTAGAGGAACAGACAGAACCACAAAAATAAGATTTTTAAAGGCATGCATTTCTCCCATCGCAACATATGCCTTTGAGACCTGGACACTTAACAAAACAGCAGAGAAACATATAAATGCCTTTGAATGTAAATGCTACAGAAAAGTTCTTCAAATATCATAGACACAAAAAAGAACAAATATATCCATACTATAAGAACTTTCATCCACAACCTTCAAGGGCTCAGTTTCCTGATAAGCATTTCTCCTTCCACCTGCATTTGCTTTTTCCCTAGCTTCCGTTTCTGTAGCAGTCTGATAGTTTTTTTACCAGATAGGGTTGCTGGCCCTATGCTGGACCCTCCTTAGTCGCCTTTTACGATCATGCGTGGTAGGGTACAGTGCTCACCTGGGCAAGAGCAGAAAAAAAGGCGAAGGACAGGCATTTGTGGAAAACCCTTGCGGAAGCCCCATGTGCCCTGGGCACTTGAGGTTCAGAGAGAGAGAGAGATAAGAACTTAATATTGAAGAAGGCTGGCTAGTAAAGAGGATTAAAGAGAGAAAACTTAAATATTTTGGACACATTAAACGTCATGATAATCTAGAGAAGACCGTCTTGAAAGGTATATAATGAGAAAAAGAAAGAGAGGAAGACCAAGGCGAAGGTGGCTGCAAGACATCATTGATGATCTGCAAATGGATGCATCAGCAGCAGGCTATCTTGCTCACAACCGAGAGGCCTACATGAGAGCTGTTAGGGAGGCAAAGTTCCGCAAGAGAAATGCAAATGAATGAATGAGCTACTGCTACTATTATTACTGCTACGACTACTACAATTACTACTGCTACTAGTACTACTATTACTACTGCTACTACTACTACTATTATTACTGTTACTTTTACTACTAATACTAGTGCTACTATTACTGCTACGACTACTACGACTACAACTACTACTATTAATACTGCTACTACTACTAGTAGTACTACTGCTACTACTACTACTACTACTACTACTACTACTACTACTACTACTACTATTACTACTGCTACCATTACTTGTACGACTACTACTACTACTATTACTACTGCTACGACTACTACAATTACAACTACTACTATTACTGCTGCTACTACTACTGGTACGACTACTACTACTACTACTATTACTACTACGACTACTACTACTGTTTCCCTCTAACTGGCGTGGAAGAGGGTTACGGCAGCTGTTTTTTTTAGTCCATGAACAGAGCTAGAAATCAGAGGGCGTGCAACGCTTCTTTAGTAGACTCCACCAACATGGGGACTTTGGCGATCCCTGCTCCGTTGGCCAAGCTAGGCCTTTTAATGGGGGCACCAAATGGAAGGTGATAACAGGGTCTTGATCAGCTGTAGTTCGCCAACTCCGACGCTAAGCTACGTCAGCTGTGGCTCAAATAACCTACAGTAATCAGTAAAAGACTAGAATTTCACGGTGCGTGTGTGCAGAAAGGAAGTATCAGTCAGTCATTTCCACGTCCCTACGGAACTCTCCACCCTAATAGCTCTCCTATGGGCCTCCCGGTTGTAAACAAGATGGCCTGTTTCTGATGCATCCATTTGCAGATAATCAACGATGTCTTGCAGCTATCTTCGCCTTGGTCTTCCTCTCTTTCTTTTTCCCATTATGTGCCCTTTCAAGACTGTTTTATCCAAACTCTCATGACGTTTAATATGTCCAAAATATTTAAGTTTTATTTAATCTTTTTTTAATAGGCAACCTTCTTCGATATTATGTTCTTGTGGTATGGATATATTTGTTCTTTTTTTGTGTTCATATTTGAAGGACACTTCTATAGCATTTACATTCAAAGGCATTTATATGTTTCTCAGCTGTTTTGTTAAGTATCCAGGTCTCACAGGCATATGTTGCGATGGGAAAGATGCATGCCCTTAAAAGTATATAGGGAGTATACAATAGGGAAAAGGAGCTGAAATATAAGTTTTCTTCATTAAAATTAAGCTATATAGCTTAACTTATTAACTATTGGTGGCCACACTTCAAATATAAAAGCTGAAAGCGGAGCACAGATTAACTAATAAAAATGTATTGAAAGAAGGTTTGGAATTTATTTTGCTTCTTTTACATTCACTCCATACACAAAACTGTTTTGAAAAATGTTTTGTCACATTTTGTTTTCAGAACCTACTCACTGATTGAGTTTATATAGTGCTAGGAAAGGGCCTGGAATTTGATTACGCGAACTTTTTATGTCAAGAACAGTTAGGCTGTACCAGTCTGGTAAATTCTCTCTTCCCATTATCTTTCTAAACGATTTCCCTATGTCTTAAGGAGGATTAACATGGATTTACTAGGTCATGATGTCCTAAAAACGGCGGTTACATCATTGTCATTGTCCGCTTTTGTGTAGTCTTTGTCTACATCCTTTTTTTTTTTTACCTGGAGAAATTCTTCAATTAACCTTCAAACTTCCTTTAACCCTTTTAGCGTCATCAATAAATTGTTGATATAATCACCCTACAGTAACCGTTAATGCTATGTTTAATTTTTAAAGAAAATGATTTTTCCCATCTGTGGATTTGTTTACAAAAAGAATGTGTTATATTTTTTAAAAATCAGTCTCTTATTAAAACCCTGGAAGCTTGGTACCAGGCCACCTGATTGAGACAACCAGCCCCGGTGTATAAACACGAAATCAAGATAATCCTATACATAATAAACGTGAACATCTCTTTAAATGCCCATATACTTAAACTATCACTGTCAGACAACGGGAAATTGACGTATTTATAAGGTAATGAGCAGATTAAATTGAAATAAAAAGTAATTTCAGTACTCATGTAACGACAGGTAATGTGATATAACGGAAATTTAACGCCTGCGACTTATGTAATTTGTGCAGTAACTTTACCTAAGGGAGATTTAACAGTGGTGTTATGTAATCCGAAGGCTAACGCTAGGCAGCGAAAATTTAACGTTGATGTAATCCAAATCTAATGTTGGATTATAAGAATGTGTCCGATCGCGGTGCAACACCGTGAGATCTCTGTTACACGCTGGCGGGTACTAAATGAATGATGTTTATGCTCCGACCTGTCCGACAGTTTGGTTTGCGCTAACAAAGTAGAACACTTTCTATTGCTTTGCCTACTTATACGATGTTATTTCCTGCAGGGATTCTTGAATACCACGCGAACGTTACTTGCAAAACACAGGGCACCAGATGGCGTTATTTACGCCAGACAGCGGTCACGTGATACGTCCCAGAGTTAACCGCACGAGCCCGGATTATCGCTCACGGTTCTTTCTTCATGTCCCAGCTCGTCATAAAGAAAAAGGACCCCCCCCAACCCCCGTCCCCAGTCCCCCCTCTCTCTCACTTCTCCCTGCTGTCACAAAGGGCGGGGCAGGGTGACGTCATGGTTCGGCTTCAGGACAAGGGGATTAGTCAACCAAGGGCAGGAAATTATTATTAAATTAATTAGAAATGAGCCACCGAGTTGTCTTTGCTTGGGTGCTACTTGACAGCTCTGTCACCGGATGAGAGAAGGTAACAGATCGATATATTCTGGCTAATGAAAGCCTCTGATCTAAACAGTCATTTATGTTTCATTGATATAGCTCAGTTTATCATGCTGTGGAATCTGTTGCTGGCTTCGTGGAGTTATATAACCACGTAATAATTATGGAATCCATTGTTCCATTATGAAAAGATGATAAAAATAGTTGCCCGGAAGTGTTGAATGAAAAGAAAACAAAAGAACAAAAATTATTCGGTTCGGAAAAGCTTGTTAAATAAAACTATTGGTTAAATTTTCATATAAATTTACATTGTTAAAGGTAAAATCTCTTTTCCCATGCCATTAAGGCATATTGGGGAATACGTTGTTCGGCCCGTATTTTATTGGGGAATACGTTGTTCGGCCCGTATTTTATTGGGGAATACGTTGTTCGGCCCGTATTTTCAAGACTCATAGGCACACGAAAGTATAACGCGGTCAGTTTCACACCTGGCCGTACTCAGCTTCCCAGATCTCTCATGTGCCCATTTTTGGAGGCTGGGTATATAATGAGGCCTTTTCGGTGTGGTGGTACCAGAAAAAAAAATCTTCACTGCTGGGACTTGAACCGGGGTAGCTTCGGGATTAGCAGACCGAGCATCTAACTGTTCAGCCAATCAGGCCACACTATTTATGTTATGAGCACGGTAAATCCTTATTTGTGCAGTTATTTCATAATTCTGAAAAAAAAAGTTTATTTAAGGGGAAAAAAGTTAGTACAGATGTTCTACATCACAAAGATAAAAAATAGATCAGCGGTTCCCCACATTTTTATGTTCAAGGACATTTTTTTCAACTACATATACGTTCCAGACCACCATGTTAAGTATAATATCGTAATACCAAAGATCTTTTGCATGGGAAAGGCAGCATTTCAGAACATAAAAACTATTTTGTGCAGGGAGGGAAGACCACTGTTCCCTCTAAGCTGTGCGCCTGCGCTGCCGAGCACAGAAAAAAAAATCATACCGCGCACACAATTTTTGGAGAAAGAGAAATGAAACTGCTACATTTGCTTTCCACTTTCCAGATGTTACTCCGTGCTGTAACTGCGATCAAGAAAACTAAATTGATGGTACATGTTTTTTCCTTTACCGTTTCTTTGTTGTTGAGATATGACTTTCGAACCGGGTATTTCAACTGGTCTTTTATCGCGTAGTTTAGGTAGTACTCTAGCAGAATCACTGAACAAGTAAACAAAGAAATCATCATTGCAATTAACTATATACCAGTAACTGAAAAGTACAGCAGGTTTATCTTGTTATTAAATGTACAGCCTTTACAGTGCGTGCGTGTAGACAGATAGATAGATAGATAGATAGATAGATAGATAGATAGATAGATAGATAGATAGATAGATAGATAGATAGATAGATAGATAGATAGATAGATTGTTGTTGTTGTTGTTGTTGTTGTTGTTACTATGCACATTTGTCCAGACAATATTTTTTCCCCACATAAGCTGAACATTTTGCACACAGACCGCAAACCCTTTGAGGGAACAAAAGTGAAGACGCTGCCCGATAGGCAATCAGCGACCCAAAGCTGATATGCTAGCGTCAGGGTTATCAAACCATAGCTGATCAAGACCCTTTCCCACCTCTCTGTTGGCACTCCCAGTAACAGGCATAGCCTGGCTAACGGGGCAGGGATCGCCGTAGTCCACATGATGGCGGAGTCTGCTAAAGAAGCACTGCACACCCCCCCCCCTGCTTTTTAGCTGTACTCCGGGACTGAAAACAGTAGCTGCCATAACCCGTTCCCACGCCGATACGATGCTGTACATCAACACCTCTACAGCATCGGCTGCAGAGAACACCAGCTCTCAGTTACAGGGAGATAGTACAAGACAAGACAAGATATAGCCAGTATTATTATATGAGAGCGAATGGCGACCATTAACAAAAACAACACCTGGAGTATCAGAGGCAGCTTAAACGTAGTTTATACGAAGAATGCTAAAAATACTATAGAGAGCTAAAATAACAAATGGAGAGTGCTAAGAATACCATGGACAACCAAAATAACAAATGAACAGTGCTAAGAATACCATGGACAGCTAAAATAAATTTAAATGCTAAGAATACAATGGACAGCTAAAATAACACATCAAGAATGCTAAGAATACCATGGAAGCTAAAATAACAAATAAAGAATGCTAAGAATATCATGGACAGTCAAAATAATAAATAAAGAATGCTAAGAATACCATGGAAGCTAAAATAACAAATGAAGAATGCTAAGAATACCATCTACAGCTAAAATAACAAATCAAGAATGCTAAGAGTACCATGGACAGCTAAAATAACAAATCGAGAACGCTAAGAATACCATGGACAGCTAAAATGACAAATCAAGAATGCCTATGAAATGCCAATGAGAAACGAACACACTACTGGAGAAACAGTTTATGTTCATCGACCAAAAAATGAAAAGAGGAGGACTCGAAAATATCATGACAACAGGGAAAATGGGAGGCAAGAAAAGAAGTGGTAGACCATCTTAGACAGTTTGACAAAATGACATGACGGAAGCATACCATGAGAACTAATGCGACACACGGAAGATCGGAAAATCTGGAAAGACATGGTGGATGACGCCTCTAGGCATGGCACATGATGATGACGACATATACTTTTTTCGTTTTTTAAAAATAAAATAAACAGCGCCTTAATACTAAACCAATAGGACAGCCTTGACCTGCAAGCGCACTAGAAGGTGATGCAAAGAGGCTTTAAAATACGAAGAAACAGCTATGGTCTAAAATATATGAAGGAAATGGTTTTAACAAGGCATCAGGACTTGATACTAGTCTAAAAATGATGATATCATATTTGCTGGTGTCTGTTTTCTAGCCTTTAAAGTAACAGAACATAGTGTTATACGGTTAACCTCGAAAAAAGTCATAGACAAAGCAGTTTTAGAGGAAAAATGACAAGAGAATTACCTAGGACTGGAAACACTGACTTCGCTTGGACGAGCAGCCGTCTAGTCACGAGAAACAGCGCATTAAGAAACTTCGCTATCTTGCACGCCTTTTATGTTTCCTGTTTGTAAAATACTCATTTCTAGTATTTCTGCAGTCAGGCTAATTTTCTTGAGCTGAGATTTCTGGTCTCATTCAACTGTCTTTTCTTCTCTCTATTGGCTATGCCAGGTACCTATTTCTAATGTATGGTGTATATCAGCACTAGAAATAACCTTTTCCTCGATAGTTCTAACAGCTGCGCTGGTCCATTTCGCAATATACAGAAAGATTTGAGGGAATGTATACAAGAAGCAGCGAGCAAAACCTGCTCGATTAGCTCTTAACAGTTCGAAAGAAGCGACCGGCCTTTATTTTCGAGGGCTAAAAAAATTGGGACACAACGTGACAGCTACCCAGGTCTCTCACCGTGCTCTCTGGACCGAGATCTGAAATTCCCTGCGACTGTTATGGCATAAGCATACAGATATAGAAGAAGAAGAAGAAGAAGAAGAAGAAGAAGAGCAACAACAACAAGAAAAAGAAGAAGACATAATTGGGCACTGAGGACCGTCTAACATTTTCCCCTCCACCTCTGAATATTCCCATTATTACACGTGTTCACTTCCTACATTAGATACATGGTAAGCAGGAATACAGTGACAAAACATACACGTAAAATAGATGGTAAGCGGGAATACAGTAACAAAACATACACGTAAAATAGATGGTAAGCGGGAATACAGTAACAAAACATACACGTAAAATAGATGGTAAGCGGGAATACAGTAACAAAACATACACGTAAAATAGATGGTAAGCGGGAATACAGTAACAAAACATACACATAAAATACATGGTAAGCAGGAATACAGTAACAAACATACACGTAAAATAGATGGTAAGCAGGAATACAGTGGCAAAACATACACATAAAATACATGGTAAGCAGGAATACAGTGACAAAACATACACATAAAATACATGGTAAGCAGGAATACAGTGACAAAACATACACATAAAATAGATGGTAAGCAGGAATACAGTGACGAAACATACACATAAAATAGATGGTAAGCAGGAATACAGTGACAAAACATACACATAAAATACACTGATAAGCAGGAACACAGTGACAAAACATATACATAAAATACTTGATAAGCAGGAACATAATGACAAAATATATACATAAAATACACTGTAAGCAGGAATACAGTGACAGAACATATACATAAAATACATGGTAAGTAGGAATATAGTGACAAAACATATACACAGAATTTCTTACCAAACAATCACTTGTATAATGGAACTAAGTATGTGCTATGGATGTTTTTTCACATTCTAACACATTCGTTACAGATTTATTATTGCGTGCCGTGGTAGACAGCGTTGTGCGATCACGTTTCTCCATCTTATGCGGTCCTTGGTATTCCTGAACAATTCAAATGCTTCTCTTTTTTTTTTCATGCCACTTTCTCAGTCCACTGAGACTCTCTTGGCCTTCTTCTCTTCATTTTTCCCCTTGAATTTTCCAAATATTACTAGGTTCTCCAACGTCTGTCTTCTCATGGCTCGTCCAGTAAGTTTTGATGGCCACTGTTTATCATTTTAACTAGTTTTCATTGTTCTGAATTGAGGACCTCCTTTGTTTTTTTTCTGTCTGTTCAGGGTTTTTGTTGCATCTTCCCCCCCCCCCCCCCCAAAACCACATTTCTGTTGTGTTGTGAAGATTCTGAAACTCAGCGTCGTGTCCGCTTCCGACAGGCTTGTGGCCAGCAATCCTTTAGTGCAGCTAAAAAAGCAGGGATTGTGCAATACTTTTTTAGGTCTCCTTGGAGACTAAGGCTATCCCTAACCCGGTTAGTCGGGCTATGCCTGTTACTGGGGTGTACCAACGAAGATGGGGGACAGTGTCTTGATCAGACGCCTACATTTGAATAATCTTCCAAGATTTGGAATTGATTTTACCCTTGGATTGGCATAAAAAACAACGGAGAGAGATGAGGGTGTAATCAAATGCTCTTTGAAAATTACTGTCCCAACGTGGACCGTTACATTTACGGCAGGAACTGAGGAAACAATGAGGGTGAATAATTTACGCAGTATCATCAAGCGGTTTCAGCTGGCACCTTTAAGGTTTAATGACCTTAATAAAGTTCACAAGGCTGAACGGAAGAGATAACAAGAGTATCAGAAAGCATCCCCCCCCCCACTCCCTCTCCCCCGTTTCGTGCTTTGGCAAGACCCAAGTTTGATTCGCTAGTTCACCGTAGCAGTATTTTTCTCTTGAGTTAGTTTGTGGGTCCATCCATTTTACCGATTAAACGGATCCTGCCACGGTAGCAATGTTTAGCGCAGTTAGCTCCAGAACTGTCCGCTGATTGTCGCCGGGATTGGAATTGGCTTGAGATCAAACATTTAACCGTAGTCTTCAAGGGAAGATGTCATGTCATTGGCACTATTTCTTTGTGCAGCGGAATACTCAAGCTGCCAATGAAAGCAGGCATGTGGATTAATTTGATTCCGGCGATTCACGATCGCATTACTCCCCCGCGGAAGGATGAAACGGTCTCTATCTCCGTTCGTGGGAATTTGACCAACAGAAATTCCCACAGCCCTGGAAATCTGCGACTGTTAATTGCTCTGTAAGAGCAGTGACAGCTGGATTTGCTGAAATACCTAGGCAACATAGTAACGGAACTACGACTGGGGAGTTTAATAACATTTTCTGTTGCAAAATACAATTAAATTCTAGTCAACATCTTGTTATCACTATCCTCAATCTATTCCTTTTGCCATGTTATGTTTTCAGAACCAGATGGTTGAACAATTAGAAATAACTAATAATTGTTAGGCCTATTAATAAACATCTGTGTACTGTGATGCCATTATTATTATTACTATTACTACTGCTACTGCTACTACTACTACTACTACTACTACTACTACTACTACTACTACTACTACTACTACTTTATTTATTTATTTCATCCCGTGGTACCGTGTTCAAGTCTCAGCAGTAGGATTTTTGTTTCTGGTAAGCACCACAAGGCCCCAGGGTCCGACCAGCCTCTAAAGATGGTTACCAGATAAATGAGGGAAGATGAGTGCGACCAGGCGTGATACTGACCACATCGCACTTTCATAGACCGATGATCTTGGAAATACGGGCTAAACACTGTGTCCCCAGAATGCCTTAATGGCATGGAAACGGAGATTTTAGATTATAATTATTATTATTACATTCACATTCAGTTTTGGAATTTAATTGCTACTAAATAAAATAACACTGGAAAGGAAACTTATGATACTGAATACTATATCAGACCTGTCTTAACACCCTTCATTTTCTTTATTTTCTAGTATTTCTGTGCTGCTCTTCGGCATCATCTTTACACTTTTTGCATTCATTAATGATTTTATAAGCCTGTTAACAATGTGAAAGCTTAATCTATCAAAGTTGTGTCAACAGTTCTAAGTCTACACGAAGCACTAGCCAACTCAGGTCGCTGGATTTCAGGGGAAACCAATCACGGACCGGGCCTAATTTGTCTGGCAAGAGACCGTGAGAGAATTCCTGCACTTGCAGAAGAAGAACGAAAGCAATTATTTGGTCAACAGATCGTATTTTCCCCCTCCACGACTCGTCAGCGTCTCGTTTTCTGCGCGGCTTCATCGGCCAACAGTTCTCTGGACCGTCCCTGCCACGCGAAACACTGGTGGATCAGTGCGTGGGAGAATTCTCTGAAGCTGGGACCGAGGTCACTGGTCTGGTCAGCCTCATTTTTTAATAAATTTTGACTAATCTCGTAACCTAACTACCCCCCCCCCCCTTTTTCTCCTCCCTGGATGCGTTAGCTTGCTCGGAATTCGCGGGACAAAACGTGAACCATTTTCTATTTCATTTCTGAAAAGTAAATACCAGTTACGAAATCCCCCTTCATTTACATTATATTTTATATTTATATGTTATATTCCATTGTTTTTCGTTTCTAGTTGCTTCGTCCAGTTTATTAAAAGTTATATATTTCGAGAGATAACGACTGGTTTAAAACTGGTTCTAGTAACAAAGGTAGATAGAGGTATATGATTCAATTTTATTCACTGAACCATACACCTCTGTCTACCTGTATATATTTTGAGAACTGTTAACGGTAACTAAGCTGAAGTGATTATACTTCTCCAGTATATCTTATCTTATATCTTATATCCTTCCCGTGCCGTTAAACGTCACATAGGGCTCGCAAAGTAGTTCGCCAATTTTTCCTGTCTTCGGCGAGTCTTTCAGCCTCATCAAAGGATTTTATGCCTGTTAATTTGGCCTCTCTTAATAATGTCCTCTTTAGAGTTTCACGCGGTCTGCCTCTTTTTCTTCGGCCTGTTGTGTTCCACTTGATAGCTTGTTTTGGGATTCTCTGATCATTTCTTCTCATCAAGTGACCAACATATGTCCATCTCCTTTTCCTGATCACACATGAGACTGGTTGTTGTTTAGTCATCTGTCTTATCTCTGCATTGTTCTTGAATTCGTTCCACTTGACGCCGAGTATTTTCCTTAGGCATTTGTTTTCAAAAGAGTCTAATTTCTTTTCTATTTCTTTAGTTGTTTTCCAGCTTTCGCATGCATAAATGAGGGTGGATAGTACATTTGAATTGAATAGTCTTAACTTGGTTTTTGTGCTTATAACTTTTGAGTTCCATATCTTCTCAAGATTCTTGAAGATTGATGCTGCTTTTGCAATTCTGATCCTAACTTCATTTCTAGTGTCACCATCCCGGTCTATGTAGCTGCCAAGGTATGCAAATTGATTGACTTCTTCAATATCTGTCCCTTCTATGTGTATTTTTCCATTTTGATTGAGAGGAATTTTCATTATTTTTGTATTGTCCTTGTTAATTTCAAGTCCTGTTGTGCTAGCCAGTGAAGACAGGCTATCTGTTTTTTCTTGCATGGAATTCACATTATTACTGATAAGAGTTATGTCATCAGCAAAATGAAGATCTTCTAGTTGGGTCCCATCTACCCAGTCAATACCTGTGTTACCTGTACAGCATTTTTTCATTATGAAGTCTATTGTAATCCCAAAAAGTAAAGGAGACAGTATACATCCTTGTTTCACGCCTGTTTCAATCTGGAACCATTCGCTCATCCCTTCTTCTGTCTTGACTGCACAAACATATCCATTGTATAAGTCCTTAATGATTTTGACAATTTTAGATGGTATTCCATATAGACTTAAAATTCTCCATAATGAATCTCTGTGTATGCTATCAAATGTCTTTTTAAAATCTATGAAGTTCAGTATTAATGGTTTCTGCTTTTCAATATGTTCTTCAAGTATTATTCTTAGAGTAAAGATCTGGTCGAGACAGCTTTTCCCCTTTCGAAATCCTGCCTGTTCTTCTCTCATTGCTGTATCCACTATATCTTTGAGTCTATTCAAAATGACCTTGCAAAATACTTTTGACACAACTGATATTAAGGTTACTCCTCTCCAGTTGTTACAGTCACTAAGGTTGCCTTTTTTTGTATTTTAAGAATGATTCCTTTCTTTCAGTATATACGTACGAAAAAAAAAATTGTTCGTAATAAGCCGTTCGTTTATGTAAAACTTTGATACAAAATTAGAATATCAAAACTTGCTTGTCCACTTCAACTTTAATACCAGATTACAGCGTAAAAACATGTTTTTTTCATGTAAACTGGATTTAAACTGGATATAAACAGGGTTTAAATATTTAAGCCATGTTTAACAAAAACTTTCAAATGAGATTAAAATGTCGAATCCTGTCTGCTCACGTAAACTTTAACGCTAAGAATACAATATTAAATCCTCTTTGTTTACGTAAACTATATTACAGAATTAAAATATCTAAGCCTGTTTGTCTGAGAAATCTATTAAGAAAGTCTAGAAAAAAAAAAGTCTGAAGTTGGGTTCATCAGAAAATCTCGACACGTAAGAGAGATAACAAATGAAAAAATTAAAATTAAAACAAAAATATTGCTTGTTTCAGAATAAATGCCCTGTCCACTGTGAGATGGTCATCAACTTCTTGTTGTTATTGCTGGAACAGGCGTGTGGATTACCGGAAAAAGGGACAGTGATACCTGAAAATAAGGACCGCGATACACGACCAAAAAAAAAATTACCGCGATACATGAAAAAAAGGACCGCAATACTTCCAAAAAAAAAAAAGGACCGCGATACATGAAAAAAGGACCGCAATACTTCAAAAAAAAAAAAAGGACCGCGATATATGAAAAAAAAGTACCGCAATACTTCAAAAGAAAAAAAAAAGGACCGCGATACATGAAAAAAAACGACCGAAATACTTCAAACACAAAAAAAGTACCGCGATACATGAAAAAAAGGACCGCAATACTTCAAAAAAAAAAAAAAAAGGACTGCGATACACGACATAAAAAAGGACCGCGATACGTGAAAAAAGGACCACGATACTTCACACAACAACAAAAAATGATCGAGATACAAGATAAAAAAAAAGGACCGCGATACTTCAAACAAAAAAAAGGACCGCGACACATGAAAAAAGGACCGCGATACCTCAAACAACATTAAAAAAATGATCGAGATACAGGACCAAAAAAAAGGACCGAATTCACAACAAAAAAAAAGGACCGAGATACATGAAAAAAAGGACCGCAATACTTCAAATGAAAAAAAGGACCACGATACACGACAAAAAAAAAGGACCTCGATACATGAAAAACAGACCGCGATACCTCAAACAAAAAAAAAAGGACCGCGATACTTGAAACAAAAAAAAAAAAGACCGCGATACCTCAAACAACAACAAAAAAAAAAAAGGTCGAGATACAGAACAAAAAAAGGACCGCGAAACCTGAAAAAAGGACCTCGAAACATTAAAAAAAAAGGGCCAACGATACCTCAAAATAAGGGCACTGTTGAGTACCTGAGATCGCCTACTGCTGAAAAAGTACACGTCATCCCCATTCATAAAAGACCCCTTTTTGTGTTTCGTTGCAGCTCATTATCTCACGATATTGCACTTTAGTTGAATGCCGCACGTCTCTCTTGTTTATTAGCACTCAAGCGACAGTACTGGGTCCACATCACTGCTCTCTTGCAGTACCAGGTGAATTGGGTAAAGATTGCTCATGCACTTCCGACAGGATGTAGGAATGATATAAAGTGTAATTACTAAATTTGTTTTCGCTAAATGTAGTAATACATGAATCATCAGCGCTGTAGCAGTTGAAAGTGCTTAAGGGCCCGGGAATGTTCCCTCTAAGCTGCGCGGCCGCGCACAAGAAAAATATGCCGCGGAGAAAATTTGATATGTTGTGCGAAAGTGATGAAAGTGATATTTCAAATTTTTGTGATGTTGCTCCGGGCTTTACTAGCACTGAAGAAAAATATGTTACTGCTGTATGAGTTATATGTTTCCTGATTTTTAAAAAAAATTTTGCTATTTTTTTTTATATGAGAACTTTAAATTATCCTGCATAAATTGAAATTACGACATAAGTAATCCGGCCGGCGGCACCCCAGTCACCCAGCTGTAGAAATGGGTACCGGACTACTTCTGGTGTTGGGAAAGGAAAGGCGGCCAGGCGTGATACTGACCATATCACCCTCTAGTGTGCTGACAGGTCAAGGAAAATATGGGCACTAACACCATATCCCTATGTGCCTCTAAGGCATGATAGGGTTACCTTTACTTACGACATAAGTATGTACATAAAAGGTTGTTTTTGCTTTGTTTTGTTTTTTGAGAATATGTTTGCAGATGAGTCGAAAATTTTGTGCAAGAACCGTGAAACCTTAGAGGGAACTTTGTATAGGGCATCAAAGTGTTAGGTAATTCAGTTCTTCAAGAACTTAGCCATGTGTTGTGAGAAGTTCACTCTTAGTTCCCCAGCGTTTACTCCCTGATACAACTGTCAGGCACCAATTTTTGTGTGAGTTAATTAGTCTCTATCAGGACTCGGAGTAGAAACTCCGTAGCTCTCCTTTCATGAGTTACGAAAGGGTTTCAGAATCATACAGCTCACCCTAATAATAGATACAACAACTAGGAAGCAAAGCAGAGTGTGGACTGCCCTGCACTGAAGCAAACATATCAGAAAGAATGCAATGTATAATGATCTCCATGTCTGAGGCTCAGTTTCGAAAGAGGAGGGGAAAGGTGGCTTAAAGGATGTGGTGATTGCCTAGCAACGTGATCAATGCTCGAACAATGAACATGAGTACATACGAAGCTGGACAGATTTGGTTCGTGGGTAAAGACAAAACAGCTGTGCAATATAAAGCGTATTATGGGTGGACAACTCCACGTTATAGAGTCTTTACTCTTGATGATCTCGCCTCATACGTCATCATCAGCATCATCATGTGCTATGCCTGCAGGCTTCGGCGACCATGTTTTCTCCCCAGTTTCCGATCTTTCAAGTTTTCCGCCAATTCTGTTGCTGTTTTGTCAAGCCATCTAAGATTTTCTCTCTTAGCCTACCATTTTCCCTGTTACCTGAAATTTTGATTCTTCCTCTTCTCAGTATATGGCCAATGAACCTATATTGTCTCTTCCTGTAACGGCCGGATTGTTTTGTGCTAATTAACATCTATTCAAATTCTATCCCTGCTTTATCAAAAGTTTCAGTGATTTTTTTGTCTGTTTCATGTGATGATTTTTTTTATTGTTCTAAAATAGGCGAGAAGAAAAATACTCATCAACATAAAGTGCAAAAGTCAGGAGCAGGGAGCAGATACTTCTAAAGCTCCAATTATAAAACTCAGAGAGTTTTACTCTTTCGACCAGAACATTATAGACTGCAGATACTTCTAAAGCTCCAATTATAAAACTCAAAGAGTTTTACTCTTTCGACCAGAACATTATAGACTGTCAGTCAGTCTACATAAAATGAAGGCTTTTCAACATCATTCTGCAAGTATCAAACCGTTCTCCAGACTCAGAACAAATCTGCTCACTCCACAGACACGCCACCGCTGAGAGCTAGCTCCTAAAATAGAATATAGATGGAAAACTAAGGCATGCACATAAAGAGCTTTTGATGGCGATGAGATTCATACAGAATGTTCGTCCCTTTGTTCAGATGACTGAATATGTAATACTTAACGTGGAAGAAGAACAGTTCTATAATCTATACAAGTTTCAACATAACATCAAGATCTCGAAACTATGGAAGAAATAGATCCAAGTCGGACAACTCATCTGGGAAACTTTTTTTTGTGTCAGATACCTCAAGGCAGCTGTTTGTTTAATTTTTCAATTATTTTTCGTGTTTCTATCTGATGTGTTATTTTTGTATGTGATCATGAAATATATGTTTGCTGAAATATTGGATTGGTATATGTTCAGGAGTAAGAGTAGACCAAAAGAGACATGGAAAAGAACAACAGAAAGGATTTTGAGCAATAGAGGGCTCACCTGGGCAAGAACAGAAAAAAGGCAAAGGACGGGCATTTGTGGCAAACCCTTGCGGAAGCCCCATGTGCCCTGGGCACTTAAGGTTCAGAGAGAGAGAGAGAGAGAGAGAGATATGTTCTTCATCTTACGTGGTCATCTTACTTTCTGCCATTCCTGTTTCTGCCAATTTCCTCACTCTTTATAGTGTTGTGTAAAACCGAACCATACACCTCCACTACTTTATTACATGTTTCACTTACAACAGTTGCACTTCCGTCCACTTTATTTCATGTTTCAGTTACAACAATGACCATCCATCTATCAAAACCTCACACGACTGGTCGGTTAATATCTTATTTCAGTGACTAATAGTTAGCAGTAACGGTGTTGAGAATGAAAGGGAATTTCAAAGAGTTGCCGTTTTTGAAAGCCTGACAAGTCCGTAAGCGTTCTCCCCTTGAGGGGATCCTAGCAAGGTGCACGAACTCCGCAGCACAAGAGAAAACACTAGATTATTCAAATAAACAGTTACAACTTAAAGTTATTTGAAGAAATTGATAATATTTACCTTCCGTATGAAATAAGTCTAAAATACAAAATTATATGTTTGAGTGCCCGTGCGTGCGTTTATGATTGTGTGTCTGCTTATGTTGTTGTGTTGTTGTTGTTGTTGTTAATAGACAGAAAAAAGACTTTAAAAGGCAAAACATTGCGAGCGTAGTTAAAATATAAGAAGCATACAATGTTCAGCTGCAGTCATTGTAATGGCTATAGAACTTTATCAGAGCGTACAGTACACAAGGATGGTGACCTTCGGCTGGTTAAAGCCGTTTCCCCGTATCTCTCTGTAAAAGATGAAACACGCTGCTTCCTTACTCCAGCCTGACACTCGGTGTGGGGACTGGCATGCTGTCAGTAGTGGAGGTTGCTGAGGCGCTTGGGCTGTGTGTTTTAAATTCGCTTCAAGAAAATGAAGATAGCAGCGGCCCCCGTGACACAGTTTCAGGATCCTGAGAGTTCTCGTTAAGGAACAGCGCACATAATGTCCTTCTTCTTGTGTCTCAGATCTACTGAGATTTGTAAATCATATCTTTAAAAGTCCCTGCCCAGACGAGTGCGTCTCATACAGAAGGTGGAAGATGGGTTTCAGTCAGTCTGGAGTCGTCACAGTAAAGTAAGAGAACAAATATTGTAGGATTAAACCTCGAAAAAATCGTAGACAAAGCACTTTAGTGAGACGTGAGAGAAAGAAAAATCACAAGAGAATTACCTGGGATTCGAACACGGACTCCGGTAGGACGAGCAGCCGTCTAGCCACGAGAGAACAGCGTACTATCGACTTAGCCAACTAGCACCCACAATTTTTTCGAGGTTTAATCCTACAATATTTGTTCTCTTACTTTACCGTACCAAAACCTCGTAGTTTCCTATTTATAAAAAAATGGAGTCGTCACAGTCCATTTAGATTGTAAAAATGAGTACCTGGACATTGTTGCACATGGGGAACATGGGTGACCAGGCTTGACGCTGAGAGCAGCATTCTGTCATGGGCTGAGAGATACAGGAAAATGCAGCCACTGCATCCTCATAGACTTTTACGTCATAATAGGGTTAGCGTTACCATCTCTCTCTCTCTCTCTCTCTCTCTCTCTGAGTCCCTCATCATAGGCGTGGGACATCACGTCCCTCGACGGCTTGTGCATCCCCCAACAGGTCTGTCACGGAGCATTTCCCATGCCTAACCATCAGACATATTTTCTCCCTGTCCACCTCTGTTTTCTCTACCTAGCTTTACCATTACTTACCCTATTTGCGGGAATGATGTAAATTTTACGCCTCTTTGACACTAAGCCGATGTCTTATTTGTGAAGTACCACATTCTATATTTCAGAGAAGAGGAGACCTGGTTTATTTCGTTGTTTGACTTCACGCTTGTGAAGATTTCTCCCAAGTTTCCTCACCTGTAATAATTTTCATTCGCTCCCCCCCCCAATCCTCCTCTTCCCCCCTCCCCCAAATCCCCCTCTTCCCCTCCCCCATCCTCCTCTTCCCCTCCCCCAAACCTCTTCTTCCCCCCTCCCCCAAATCCTCCTCTTCCTCCCAAATCCCCTTCTTCCCCCCAAATCCTCCTCTTCCCCCAATCCCCCTCCTCCCCCACCCCCATCTAGAAATGGCAATATTTTGACAGTAAATATCACTCCAACATCTCAAACTATTATTGGTATCTCTTTCTAATCATCATCATCATCATCATCATCGCCTTCCACTCCCTTGAAAGCACAGGCCACTGATAAAGACTCTCCAGCCATCCCTGTTCTTGGAATTATTCTCTGCTTCCTTCCATATGCATCCCTTGTCTCTGAGCACTGTCATAACTTCTCTTCTCCAAGTAA
Organism: Achatina immaculata; assembly: GCA_009760885.1. NCBI lineage: Eukaryota > Metazoa > Mollusca > Gastropoda > Stylommatophora > Achatinidae > Lissachatina > Lissachatina immaculata. The sequence goes on from CM019702.1 coordinate 7,888,567, forward strand.
GTCTAGGTCTTCCTCGTTTTCTATTTCCTTGAGGAATCCATGTCAGTGCCTGTCTTACTATGCTGGTGTCAGGTTTTCTCAGAGTGTGACCAAATCCACCTCCATTTCCTAGACATGATTTGTAGGTTCATATGATCTTGTCTTGCCTTTCCAAGACCACTTTTTTCCTGATCTTTTCCTGCCATTTAATGTTTAAAATCCTCCTCAAGCAGTAGCTCATGAATGTTTGTATTCTCTTTTGTATGGTCTTGGTCATAACCCATTTCTTTCTAATAACTATGTCAGAAACAAAAGGATTACTACATAGATAAGAAACTACAACGTTCAGATAACATATGATCTAAGTGATAACATCTGCCATGCCAGGATACAACAGATGAAACTGTGTAATGCGCGTTCATTGGAGGAGAACGAACTCCTAGGATCTGAGACTTGACATGGGATGGTAAAGTCAAGCATAAAAGATGAAGAACAAGCATAACTATAGCAATACGTCTTTTTCTTTATTTCCTTTGCTAGCTTTAGTGCTTTTCCCCCATGACAACGTTCACCTTCCAGTCAGTGGAAGTTTCTTAAAGGGTGCTACTTTTACCTTACTTCCCAACCAATTACCTGCTTCCACTTTGTGTTTACCTACATTTATCAGGGTGCATTTTGTGCCCATCCTTCTTACAAGGATAAAAAAACAACAACAACAAAAACTAAGTGATTAATTTTTCACCTGTTCTTACACTTTTTTATCTATTGTATTGCTTTTGTATGTGATCCTTGAAAAAAAAAGTTCTGCCGTAATATTGGACTGTTGTATGTTCTTCATTTATACGTGCTCATCTTACTTTCTGCCATTTTTGTTCCACTTTCCTCAACCTTTTTGTAAAACTGAACCAAACACCTCTGTCTTATTTCATTACTTTCCTGTCAGCGATGTTATCTGTGTTTCTTTGTTGACCCTCATATTCCTGACCTTGTTTTCTATCCATTTACATCTTTCGACCACTCTTTACAATTGAATGCTACATTTCTTTCCTGTAGAAATAATTTCTTTACACATTTCAGCTACGAGTGCTTTACCATTACTTACCCTATTACAGGAATGATGTACGTTTTACACACACACACAAAACTGTAATAAAATTATCCCTTTCATTCTGCATCTGGTGTGAACCACGTCTCCTAACTAAAGAACAGTAGCAGAAAATGAATAGTATCACTCGTCCCATGCAGCCAGACGTATACTTTCCGTACATTTTTTCCCACTGTCAGTTTCAGCTTAATAGTTTCTTAGCACATTCGATCTCAGTTATCTTAGTTATCTTAGACTGCTCTTACAGGCACCGAATACAGTCAACTGTTTATTCTGAATAGTCCCGAAATTTTTGTTTAGTAGATAGTAATTTATATATGTTTGTAGTTACTTCTGTACTGAGTTAATGGATAAGAGCGAAACGTAAATGTTATATTTTGTTTTATGTCTCTCAGCTTCAATGTTAATTATGTTTGTTGCATGAACAGCATATTTGTAGAATGTCTGGAATAGAGTGAAAAATATGATAAAGGGCAGAATGTCAGACGGGCCTGCGTGCTCATTTCTTAACCCTGTTGAAATAAAGATCAGTCAGTCAGTATGTTAATATGAAAAGGGTCGCTTGTATCATTTGAGGCCATCTACGCAAGTCGCCTACAGTGCTGACCTCGGGGGAAGGGGGGGGGCACTATACTGATAATTGTTGACTGATGAAGGGCACAGTAAAACATGAGGGGGTGGGGGTGCTGAAAAGTTGTCGGCCCGACCAACAACCCAAAGCTCTGTGCATAATTTTATCACTGCAGCTGGCAAGAGCGTTATTTATAAAGTGCCAGTTTCCAGGATAATAGTGCTAATCAATGATCAGTGAAAGATGTGGGATTTTCAGGAGTGGAGATCCAGCTGTCATGAAGTTCTTGTTCCAGAGGAAGAAAATTACGAAGACCTTCCTTGAGCGTGTTCTACAAACACTGAACGACAAGTGCACGTCATACTAAACTGTGGAGAAGTAAAGCGCACATCATACTAAACCGTGGAGAAGTAAAGCGCACATCATACTAAACTGTGGAGAAGTAAAGCGCACATCATACTAAACTGTGGAGAAGAAAAGTGCACATCATACTAAACTGTGGAGACGTAAAGCGCACGTCATACTAAACTGTGGAGAAGTAAAGCGCACATCATACTAAACTGTGGAGAAAAAAGTGCACATCATACTAAACTGTGGAGAAGTAAAGCGCACATCATACTAAATTGTGGAGAAGTAAAGCGCACATCATACTAAACTGTACAGAAGAAAAGTGCACATCATACTAAACTGTGGAGAAGTAAAGCGCACATCATACTAAACTGTGGAGAAGTAAAGCGCACGTCATACTAAACTGTGGAGAAGGAAACCACCCGTCATATTAAACTGTAGAGAAGTAAAGCGCACGTCATACTAAACTGTAGAAAAGAAAAGCGCACATCATACTAAACTGTGGAGAAGTAAAGCGCACATCATACTAAACTATAGAGAAGTAAAGCGCACATTATACTAAACTGTGGAGAAGTAAAGCGCACATTATACTAAAATGTGGAGAAGTAAAGCGCACGTCATACCAAACTGTGGAGAAGTAAAGCGCTAAATTTCTAAGCGTGGAGATTTCGAGACCGAAGACGCGCAGAATGTGAAAGGCCTTCAGCAAAGACAACTTCAGAAACTGTTTTTTTTTATTTATTTATGTTTCTTTATATTTTTCATACTTCAAGTTGACAAAAACTGTTTGTTTTAGATGCAGCCGCCAATCGATTTCCTTATGCATTTGTGGTCCTTTCAGGCCAATGATGTTGAGGCCAATTATGTTGGACATCACAGGTCTAGGCCTTCATGGTCGGGCTGATAACTTGTCACCACCCCACTTATAGCAGATTAGTTAGTCTTGTTGTTATCGTATGGAACGGCGCAAAAAAATATCCTATCAACTCTCCTGTCAATTCTTTTTGCCAGCTCTCCTATCAGCTCTCCTGTCATCTCTGCTGTCAACTCTCCTGTCAGCTCTCCTATCAACTCCCCTATCAGCTCTCCTGCCAGCTCTCATCTCCTGTCAGCTCTCCTGTCAGCTCTTCTATCAGCTCTCCTGTCAGCTCTCCTGTCAGCTCTCCTATCAGCTCCCCTATCAGCTCTTCTGTCAGCTCTCATCTCCTGTCAGCTCTCCTATCAGCTCTCCTATCAGGTCTCCTGTCAGCTCTCATCTCCTGTCAGCTCTCCTATCAGCTCTCCTGTCAGCTCTCCTATCAGCTCTCCTGTCAGCTCTCCTATCAGCTCTCCTGTCAGCTCTCCTGTCAGCTCTCCTGTCAGCTCTCCTCTCCTGTCAGCTCCCCTATCAGCTCTCCTGTCAGCTCTCCTCTCCTGTCAGCTCTCCTATCAGCTCTCCTGTCAACTCCTCTGTCACCAGTGGTTAGCTTAATGATGTATTTTGCTTTCACTAAAAAGTTTGTTTTCTTCCCATGTTTTGCCTTTGACCCATAAAGCGAAGTATCTTCGGTCGCGGCTGATGCAGTTCTGGGCTCTGACAAGGTTCTCATTTTACAAGAAGAAAAAAATACATCTAACAGAACTTAGTGAGCAAGTCAGGCCCCGTGCTAATATAAGCTGCAGGCTATGGGAACCTCGCTCAACAGTTAGTACATTAAGGTTAAAGCCAAATTGTTTGAGGAAATTAAAGTTCAATCATTTAGAAAAAGTCATTAGGAAGTGGGACAGTTTGTTTGTTTGTGTTTGTTTATAATAATAAACAATGGTTCGGATGTGATGGCAGCAGTATTACAGTGGCCAGATATCAGATTGTTGTTGTTGTTTATTTATCTTTCAGATTGAAACAGGCATGAAACAAGGATGTATATTATCTCTCTTGCTTTTTTGGAATTGCCATAGACTTCATAATAAAAAAATACTGCACAGATAAAGCGGACATTGACTGGGTAAATGAGACCCAACTGGAAGATCTTGATTTTGGAGATGACATAACTCTTATCAGTCTCAGTGTGAAATCAATGCAAGTAAAAACAGATACCTGTCTTCAATGGCTAGTAAAATATAACTTGAAATTTAAAAGGATAAAACAAAAATAATGAAGGTTCTCATTAACGACGAAGTACAAATATATGTAGAAGGAACAGCTGTTGAAGAAGTAAACCATTTTGCATCTCGGAAGTTACATAGACTAGGATGGTGACACCAGAAAGGAAGTTACGAGTAGAATTCGAATTACCAAAGCAGCATTGACCTTAAGGAATCTCGAGAACATATGGCATTCAAAAGTTATAAGCACAAAAACCAAGTTAAGACTATTCAGTTCAAATATAATATCCACGCATGTGAAAGCTGGAAAATAACTAAAGAAATAGACAAGAAATTAGACTCTTTTGACAACAAATGCCTAAGGAAAATATTCGATATAAAGTGGAACGAATTCATGAACAACGCAGAGATAAGAAAGATGAGCAAACAACAATCTGTTTCATGGATGATCAGAAAAAGAAGATGGACATATGTTGGTCATGTGATGAGAAGGAACAGTTAGAGGATGCCTAACAAGCTGTCAAGTGGTACACACCAGGCCGAAGAAAAATAAGTCGACCACATGAAACTCTAAAGAAGACATTGTTAAGAGAGGCCAGTTCAGTGGACATAACATCCCTTGATGAGATTGAAAAACTCATCGAAGACAGGAAATCTTGGCGAACTACCATGCCGGGCCTATGTGACGTTTAGCGGCACGGGAAGGATGTAAGATTATTTATCTTTCGCAGATATTCATAAGTGACGTTTATGTCTGGCGGCTCAAATGTTTGAAAAAACCATGGATTCCGCTTTTCGACTAATTCTGTTATTTTCCCTAACCAGCTGGTGCCTGTATGTGTTTGATTGCGAGCGTTTGAATGGCATAGTAGTTTTGACGCTTGTCTCACTCGCGGAGATTGGTTGTTCAAGTCCGGTTGGAAGCGTTCCATTTCCCCAGCTGTAGAATTGGGTACCTAGCTCCACGTGGAGCTGGGGAAAGGAAAGCAACCGGGTGTGATGCTGACCCACATCACCCTCTAGTTCGCAGTCAAATCAAGGAAAATATGGGACAGTATCACTTTATCCCTTGATGCCTGTATTGGATGAAAAGATTGCGTTATATTTGACTTGCAAGAGTTCATTACATCGGCAAAATGAGAAAAAAGACTAAAACACCTCCTATGATTTTTATCGTCTTTATCAGTCAACAACAACAGAAGTAATTACAGAATGATTATCATAACAAAACATATCAAAATATGGAGGGAAATGGCAGAAAAATGCTCTCAGCCCGTATCTAGAAACACAGAAGGGGCATCCACCCCAGGAAACTTGACATTCGAGTCAGGGACAGATAATACAGAAACCGTGTCTGTGTAAAACCATCCGCAGTTATCGGTCCCTTAATCACGTCATTATTTTCTAGCGCACCATATGTGCTCTCGCCATTTTTATTGGATAAAATAAGCAGCGTGTGGCTACACCGTTTGTTTAACCTTGACAACCCGCTACAAAGCTCGCAGCTACGACGAGTTATATTGGAAGAGTGATGTTTCTGCTGCTCTTGTTTAGTTTGGAAACTTGGCTTGTCACCAGATGCAGAATGAAAGGGCAACTCCATTACAGAGTGTATCATGCGCGCAGCTGATAAGTGTTGTAGATTTAAGTTCATTGACTTTCTCTCTGTTGCTGTACTGTATTGCTTTCAATAATGTTGCGTGTAATGCTTTTGTGCTACAGTGCTCTTCAAAATATTTATGTTGAGGTCCACCATGTCAGTGCTTTCGCGCTGCTGTCGAGATTCTTTAGCTGCTGTGCGTGGGGTGAAACTCCTCCCGGCCAATGAAGAAAAATGCGATTAGAGTTGCCGCGCGGCACCGCCGTGGAAAAGGTGATGTGAAGTTTTATCGGTAAGGCCAGTAGTCTCGCGGTGATGGCTACTTATACCACGGCACCTTTGCTCTAGAGCCCGCCCACGTCCTATATGCACACACTGGGGCAAAATGCCTAAACCGGCTTAACCCAGGAGTTAAACATGATGGCTACTCATATCACAGTACCTCCGCTCTAGAGATAAGTCACGTCCTAAACACGTTCATACTGGGATAATATGCCTAAACTGGCTCAACCCAGGGGTGGAAGTCACTAGTGGCGAGGATTCGTCCTCTTGGACAAAAGCTCCATCCTGGTCACAACTAGGAAGGGTAGAGGCCATGACCACAAAATGCTGAAGTCGGAGACACTGAACCAGTGCAGTCTAGATAGGCAACCACTTCTCACCCAGCGGGGATGTATGCGAATCCTAATCACGCCAAGGTTTTCCAGTGAGAAAGTCCAACACTGGACTGGATGGGCAACCAACTCTCACCCAGCGGGGATACACTGATATCCAAAACACGTCGAGGTTTTCCGGTGAGGAAGTCCAAATCTAGACTAAACAGGTGCAACGAAAACCACAGTGTCATGTAAAGCCGCTTCTGTGACCCACCGAGAATATAGGCCCAAGCCCCACGATGCTCCGAGCCTCCATCTTAAATGAGACTATCGCGAGAAGCACAGGAGTCAATTCAGTAGGATCACGGGGAGATCTTGATGGTAGAAGAGAACTAAGAAGAAGAAAAAGTCAGTGCTTTCTAAACGATGAGAGTCACAGATTTGCCGGTAAATTAGGTCCAGTTTTTTTTTTTTTAATCCAGATTAATGGCTCACTTTTCCTTACTTATAAAACTGTATTTATATCAAAACTTTAGTATTCTTGATTTTTATGTCTAGGCGAGCCATTGAGAGACAACTGCACTTCATTTCTACACCTAACAGTAAATGAAGAAGAAGAAGAAGAAGAAGAAGAAGAAGATTTTTATGTAACATGACTGGAACCTGGAATCTGGAAAAAAAAACACCTAGCTCTGTTGCTGGTCTTGGGTAGCAGCTCCACTACATTCGGGGCATGTCCATGCGTGTTCGGCTTAGGACATAAGGATATCCTTCAGCGTTTTTGTTTAGAGATCTCACTCCATTTGAATGAAATACATTGATTTATGTAACATGAACTGTATCACTTGTGTGTTTGTCCAGATACATCGATTTATGAAACATGAATCTTCCACGTTCACTTTGTCAAGACATGCAGGGCGACATGAGCCGTTTTAATTCTGTTATTAGGGTTTTATACATCTGCTTCATTGTGCGCACACTTTGGTTTATCTAGAATATATCAGTCTTCTTCTTCTTCTGATCTTCGTCCTTCTACTTCATTTTCTTCTTATTTCGTCTCCCTCCTTTTCTACTTCTTCTTCACTCTCCACCTCCTTCCCTTCGTCCTCCTCCTCCTTCCTCTTCCTCCTTCTCCTTCTTTCCCTTCCTCTTCTTCCCCCTCCTCCTCCTTTTTCTCTTCCTCCTCCTCCTTCTTCTTATCATTCCACCCTCTTCCTCATCTTTCTCTGTCTTCTTCCACTTCTTCAACGCCAGAAGTTCATGATCAATTCGAGTCCTCTTGTCAGAGACGTGGTGGTATGTTATATTTTCTTTTATTTTATCTGTTCGATGGCGAAATGTGCATACAACACTACTGACACGGGGACAAGTAATGGAAACTTACAAAGAAAGACACACAAAAAAACCCCACAAAAATCCATTCACAGGACAGCAGCTGTGACCAATAAAACTTAACATTAGCTTAACGTGTGAAGTAAAGCAGTGACAAACAATGACAAAGAAACATTCTACCTATCACAGATAAAACGTCCGAGAGAGGATTAACAACAACAAAGAACTTGTTCGCTTTCAGGCTTGAACTTAGATCAACAGCTGCCCGTGATAAATACAACGATGGCTACCTGAGGGCTTGTTTTGTGAGTGGTCCATGGGAGTGAAAGAGAGAAGAGTAAGAGGTGAGACAAACATCTAAAAGCGCGCATAAAAGGTCGTTAATCCATACCTGATTTAGCTAAGAAAGTTGAAAACGAAAGTTTCAAATACTTAACACGGTCCAACACAGTAGTGAAGTAATATCTTTTCTTTTTTCTCTCTTATATCGTCAGCATGTCTTTTTCACTGAATTCAACTCAAGTCTTGAAGTGGTTAAGTCCAAATATAATGAAAATGGCAGATATAGTATGGCAAACCAACAGAAAACACGTTTGAATGGTTAACAATGGAAGAATTTAATTTCTTATTTTAGTAAAGTGAATTTTTGCACTTCGTTATGTTTGAACGTGCATTTTAAAAGTTTGCACTATTACCCATCAATCTTAAATACATCTTTGTACGGGCACAGCATTTTAAGCTCAAACTTAATAGTAATTTATTGATAAACTTTGAGAATGTCATATTCCAGATTCACCGTTTGTAGTCTCGCTCCTGGTTAATAATTTTACAGCGTTGTCGGGTGCTTATGGAGTTTGGCAACTGAAATTGTGATGGTAACAGCTGGTGCTGTGTGCGATCAGGCCACGCCATTATCAGTGATTCAATCACGACTCCAGGCCTCGTCACAGCTCGGCACGAGCCACCGACAAATAAGGTCGCTATCATTCTTTATGTGGACAAAGATAGGTTTTTTGTTACTAAATGGCAAATATAGGTTTTGTTAATAAAATGATAAAGGTAGGTTTTTGTTAATAAGCGACTAAGACAGACTTTTGTTAATAAGTGACAAAGATGGGTTTTCGCTACTAAGTGACAATAAAATTTTGAAGTTGCTTGTGTTTGATTTATAAATATTGAAAAGTCTTGTACAAGTAGTGGGAACTCCATTCGTTCGGAACGAGAATTACATGTTTATTTGTACCTGGAGTCTCCCGTAGTAAAACTGGGTACAGAACTTCCAACAGTTCAATGGAAAAGGCATAAACAACGGAGAAATCATTCTTAAAGTATATATTAACTGGTTTACACTATTATTAGTAGATAATCTCTCTCTCTCTGTTTCTCTCTCTCTCTCTGTTTCTCTCTCTCTCTCTCTCTCTCTCACACACACACACACATATGAACATTCTACGATTTCTTTCCGTTCACTGCACACGATCTTGATAATCCATTCTCTGGTCTCCTAAGTATCTCCATATCAGTTCAGTCCGTAGTTTCATCACATCAGCATGATTATCTGCTTCTATGTGTCTATCATGCAAGGTGTACCTCAGCTAAATGTGTGGTTCTAAGGACTGTTATAGCGGGAGGTGGGGTGGGGGATACGCTCTCCACTCCAGTGGTGTGCGTCTTAAATAGCCTCTGTCAGTCAAGTCCAACTCCTGGCCTTCTTGTGGCAGAACTGTTCAATCTTACAGGAGAAGGGGCGAAGGTGAATATCTGGCGCCTGAAAACCAGACGCTTCGGATAGATGAGAGTCATGTTTGGTAGCTCATCTACCCCTGCTGGTGAGATTCTTCAGCTGCCGTGCGTTGAGTGGGGCTCCTCCCGGCCAGTGAAGAAAGGTGCGAATAGAGTTGCCGTGCGGTACCAGGAAAAGGTGAAAGAAAGGATTAAGCGAAGTAAACAGTTGTCGAATCATGGCACCTCTGGTCTGGAGGTCTCTGGTCCACGTCCTATGTGCACTCATATCGGGTGAAATGCCTGAACCGGCTTAACTCAGGGGTTAAGACACTGCTGGCGAGATTCCTCGGATGCCGTGCGTGGAGTGAAACTCATCCCGGCCAAGGAAGAAAATGTGAAAAAGAAATTAGGGTTGCCATGCGGTGCCGATGTGAAAAGGTGATGGAAAGAAAAAGTAAAGCTTAGTCGGTTATGTCCAGTGGTATCGCGGCGAGAGCTACTCATACCACCGCACCTCTGCTCTAGAAGCAATAAACACCCGTACTGGTGAAATATGCCTAAACCGGCTTAAACCATGGGTGAAACTTGATGGCTACTCATGTCACGGTACCTCCGCTCTAGAGGTCAGTCACGTCCTAAACACGGTCATACTGGGATAATATGCCTAAACCGGCTTACACCAGGGGTGAAACTTACTAGTGGCGAGGATTCGTCCTCCTGGACAAAAGCTCCGTCCTGATCACAACCAGGAAGGGTAGCGGCCACGACCACAAAATGCTGAAGTCGGAGACACTGGACCAGTGCAGTCTAGACAAGCAACCACCTCTCACCTAGCGAGGATATATGCGAATCCTAATCACGCTGAGGTTTTCCAGTGAGAAAGTCCAACGCTGGACTGGATGGGCAACTAACTCTCACCCGGCGGGGATACACATAGTATTCTAAAACACGTGGAGGTTTTCCGGTGAGAAGTCCAACTCTAGGATCGATGGGCAACCACCTCTCACCCAACGGGGATACACTGATATCCAAAACACGTCGAGGTTTTCCAGATTAAACTGGTGCAACGAAAACCACGGTGTCACGCAATCCCGCTTCTGAGACCCACCAAGAATACAAGCTCAATCCCTGCCATACTCTGAACCTCTTGTGGTCTTCTCGTGGATCTCGTGTGGTCCTTTCGGGGACCACGGGACCTATCGAAGACCACAGGAGTAAATTCAGTAGGATCATGGGGCAGTCATGGTGGTAGAAGCGAACGAAGAAGAAGAACTAAATGTGTCTATCTAAATATCCTTATATATATTATATATATATTATATATATATATGTTTGTGTTATCCTGGGATCTATCTAGAGTCGACTCTAGATGAGGAAAAAAAGAACTTGTTATGGAAACTCGCAACGAAATCAACCGAGCATCAAGGATGCCAACTCCGAAGAGCTCAGACAAAGATCGAAATACCGACCACGGGAAACTCTAATGAAGACGTTGTTAAGAGAGGCCAAATTAATAGGCATAAAATCCCTTGATGAGGTTGAAAAGCTCGCCGAAAGTAGGAAGAATTGGCAAACTACCTTGCGAGCCCTATGTGACGTTTAACGGCACGGGAAGGATATAAGATAAAAGATGAGAAGCTGTTTGTCTGCTCCTTGCTGCAGATCTCTCCTGATCTTATCTGCCGGTCTGAGTCACTGACTGAGTGTCCGAGTATCTTCGTTTCTGAGTATCATGTTATCTTCGTTTCTGAGTATCTTGTTATCTTCCTTTCTGAGTATCTTGTTATCTTCGTTTCTGAGTATCTTGTTATCTTCGTTTCTGAGTATCTTGTTATCTTTGTCTCTGAGTATCTTGTTATCTTCGTCTCTGAGTATCTTGTTATCTTTGTCTCTGAGTATCTTGTTATCTTCCTTTCTGAGTATCTTGTTATCTTCGTTTCTGAGTATCTTGTTATCTTCCTTTCTGAGTATCTTGTTATCTTTGTCTCTGAGTATCTTGTTATCTTCGTCTCTGAGTATCTTGTTATCTTTGTCTCTGAGTATCTTGTTATCTTTGTCTCTGAGTATCTTGTTATCTTTGTCTCTGAGTATCTTGTTATCTTTGTCTCTGAGTATCTTGTTATCTTTGTCTCTGCGTATCTTGTTATCTTCGTCTCTGAATATTTTGTTATCTTTGTCTCTGAGTATCTTGTTATCTTCGTCTCTGAGTATCTTGTTATCTTTGTCTCTGAGTATCTTGTTATCTTCGTCTCTGAGTATTTTGTTATCTTTGTCTCTGAGTATCTTGTTATCTTCGTCTCTGAGACTCTTGTTATCTTTGTCTCTGAGTATCTTGTTATCTTTGTCTCTGAGTATCTTGTTATCTGTGTCTCTGAGTATCTTGTTATCTTCGTCTCTGAGTATTTTGTTATCTTTGTCTCTGAGTATCTTGTTATCTTCGTCTCTGAGTATCTTGTTATCTTTGTCTCTGAGTATCTTGTTATCTTTGTCTCTGAGTATCTTGTTATCTTCGTCTCTGAGACTCTTGTTATCTTTGTCTCTGAGTATCTTGTTATCTTTGTCTCTGAGTATCTTGGTGTCGGCGTTTTAGTTCTGCCCCCGAGTCTGTGCACGTACGCCTGTGAGTATCTCTGTGTGTGCACGTCTGTGCGTATCTTTGTGTGCGTAGGTCTGTGCCAACCTATTGTACTTATGACCGTCTCTCTCTAGCCTATCTCTTCCTCGGCGTTATCATGTCGGTCCTTTTTAATTCGTCTGTTTCTTTCTTTTTACACTTTGTCAGCGTCCAGCCGTAATGGTCTTTCATTAGTGTCGTGGGAATTGGTTTTCTACTACCTTCCCTAAATTTCGGATCTAACTTTTCTCTTCTTATTTAATGTTAACCCTTATAACTATAATATGTTCATAATCATAATTCAAGGTTACTAGAGTCTATGCTATAAAGATAGGTTTTTATTAATAAGTGACAAAGACAGGTTCGTGTTAATAAGTGACAAAGACATGCTTTAGGTTACTAAGTGACAAATTTAGACTTTTGCTATAAAATGTTGGATTAGGAAAACGAAAATGTATTAGTACTTCCAGCTATCGCTTGTTTTATTTTGAGCAGTTATAATAAGTATATATTATACTTATATATAAAAGTATAAATGACTGTGAAGTTATTTTTTTATTATAATAGGAGATGTCTACTGCAAAATATACCATGTCTGCTTAGAGAGTCTTGAGAGAAATCACTGGTATCAAGTTGACTATACTAAAGTAGCAATGCTGTTACTACGACTGGCAGACCACATTTGGCCAAAACCTTATCCCACTTCCAACTGTGGTCCCCAGTTGTGTTAGGGCTAAGCAGAGCTCCTATGGTGATAAGGTCTGCCGAGAAAGTCGTTTTTTTTTAAAAATTCTTTTGCTGGGCTGCACGCCAGGTTTTCAGAAAAACCAGCGTAATCCACTCTGAACTCGACATGATGGTCAACATCTCCACGGCGCCGCCTGCTGAGAAAATCCTGAAGGCAGTTCCAGGAAAATTAAAAACAACAAAAATATGAGAAATTATTTATTTACTCAGAGAAACGGTGTTCAACTTTAACTCTTTACTTACCATGAGCTATTTGAATATGTTAACCCCTTGTTTATGCGTCGCCGTTCGCTAAGAGTTAGCAAACAACACAGTAAGAACACGAGAACATGATTCTCCTTCACCTGGACACAGGTCAGAGTGAACTGGCACGGACCTGGTGTGATCAGGTGCACACGGGCAGACTGGGTTTAGATTTTGTCAGGGAAGGATGATATTGTTGGAAGTATGTTTCTTTGTGAGGATGTACAGCGTTCGTTCTATCCCAAGATGTGAATGAATGATTCCCTTGTGTGTTACCTCATCAGCTGGACCTGTTACTTAGCTGTCAATTTCTTGCGAAGGTTGTTCCTGACTGTTGCAGTTATGGACATACACGAGAAGTTAAAGTATCTTTAGTGCTCGTTATCTCCGACGAGGTCGAACATAATGAGAGTCCTCAACATACAACGCACCACAGTAAGAGGCCTCAAACTACCACTGTCAGAGTCTTCAACATAAAACACACCACCATGAGAGTTCTCAACATACCACTGTGAGAGTCCTCAACATACAACATACCATTGTGAGAGGTCTGATCAACAACACACCACCGTGAGAGTGCACAACATACTTTTGTGAGAGTTCCCAACATACAACACACCATTCACTATGAGAGTCCTCAACATACAACACATCAACGTGAGAGTTTTCAAAATCCAAGATACCACTGTGAGAGTTCCCAACACGTAACATAACACTGTGAGAGTCCTCAAGATACGTTTATGAGAATTCCCAACATACAACACACCACTGTGAGAGGTCTCAACATTCACAACACCACAGTGAGAGGTCCAAACATAAACCATCCCACTAGAGTTCTCAACATACACCACACAACTGTGAGTATTCTCAACATACACCACACCACCCTGAGAATTCTTAATATACACAAAACCACTGTGAAAGTTCTCAACATACACCACTCCACTGTGAGAGTTCTCAACATTCATCACACCACTGGAGAGATCTCAACAAACACCACACCATTATGAATGTTCTCAACATAAACCACATCACTGTGAGAGTTCTCAAAATACATAACACCACCGTGAGAGTTCTCAGCATAATATACACCACAGTGAGAGTTCTGAACATACACCATACAACACACCACCGTGAGAGTCCCCAACATAGAACACACCACCACGAGAGTCCTCAAAATACCAATGTGAGAGTGCTCAACATACAACACCCAACTTGCGAGACTCACCATATAACACAACACAATGAGAGTTCTCAACATACCTGAGTGAGAGTTTCCAACATATAACACACAATGATAAAGAGTCCTCAACATACAACATGCCACTGTGAGAATTCTCACAATACAATACACCACCGTGAGAGTCCTCAACAAACCACTGTGAGAGTCCCCAACATACAACACACCACCGTGAGAGTTCTCAACGTACCATCATGAGAGTCCTCTACATACAACACACCACTATGAGACTTCTCAATATATCGCTATGAGAGTTTTCAATATATCGCCCTGAGATTCCTCAACGTACAACACACTACCGTGAGAGTTCTCAACATACCACTGTAATAGTCCTCAACATACAACATGTCAATGTGAGAGTTCTCAAAATACAACACACCACTTGAGAGTTCTCAACATAAAACATACCACTCTGAGAGTTCTAAAGAAAAATAACAAAACTGTGAGATTTCTCAACACACGTCACACCACCGTAGTGTTCTCACCATACACTATCCCACTGTGAGAGTTCTCAACATACAACACACTAGAGTGAGAGTACTCAGCAAAAGCCAACCCACTGTGAGAGTTCTCAACATACAACACACCATTATGAGATTTCTTAATATAAAGCATACCACCGTGAGAATTCTCAACATACACCACACCATTGTGAGAATTCTCAACATACCACTGTAAGAATCCTCAACATACAACATGTCACTGTTAGAGTTCTCAATATACAACACACTACCGTGATAGTTCTCAATATAAAACATACTACACTGAGAGTTTTAAATATACACTACAGCACTGTGAGAGTTCTCAACATACACCACACCACAATGAGAGTTTTCAACATACACCACACAACCGTGACAGTTCTCAGTGTACACCACACCATCGTGAGATTTATCAGCATACATAACACCACTGTGAGAATTCTAAACATACGACACACCACCATGAGAGTTTTCAACACACACCACTCCACTGTAAGGGTTCTCAACATACACCATACAAGTGTGAGAGTTCTCAACATTCACCACACCACTGTGCGTTTTCTCAACATACACAACACAAATGTTAGAGTTCTCATCATGCACCACACAACCGTGAGAGTTGTCAACATACAGCACATCTCCGTGAATATTCTCAACATACTGCTGCGAGAGTCTTCAACATACAACACACTGCCATGAGAGTTCTAACCATACACCACACAACTGTGAGAGCTCTTAACATACACGACACCACAATTAGAGTTCTCAACATACAACACACCGTGTTCTCAACGTGCACCACTCCACTGTTAGAGTTGTCAATATATACCACACAAGTGTGAGAGTTGTCAACATATACCACACAAGTGTGAGAGTTGTCAACATATACCACAACACTATGAGAGTTGTCAACATACACCACACCACTATGAGAGTTGTCAACATATACCACACCACTATGAGAGTTGTCAACATATACCACACCACTATGAGAGTTGTCAACATATACCACACCACTATGACAGTTGTCAACATACACCACACCACTATGAGAGTTGTCAACATACACGATACAAGTGTGAGAGTTGTCAGTGTATACCACTTCACTGTGATAGTTGTCACTATACACCACACAAGTGTGAGAGTTGTCAATATACAGCACTCTACTGTGAGAATTGTCAACATACACGACACAGGTGTGAGAGTTCTCAACATACACCACACATCTGTGGGAGTTTTTAACTTACACCGCACCACCGTGATGGTTGTCAACATACACCATACCAATATGAGAGTTTTCAACATACACCATACCACTGTGAGAGTTCTCAACATACCACTGTGAGAGTCCTCTACATACAACACACCACTGTGAAAGTTCTCAACATACCACTGTGAGAGTCCTCTACATACAACACACCACTGTGAGAGTTCTCAACATACACCACACAATTGTGGGAGTTTTTAACTTACACCGCACCACCGTGATAGTTGTCAACATACACCATACCACTGTGAGAGTCCTCTACATACAACACACCACTGTGAAAGTTCTCAACATACAACACACAACCGTGAGAGTTCTCAACATACCACTGTTAGTCTCCTCAACATACAACACAAAATCGTGAGAGTTCTCAACATACCACCATCAGCGTTCTCAACATACACCATGCCACCGTGAGAGTTCTAAACAGACACCGCACCATTGTAAAAGTTCCAAACATACATCACACCGTTGTGAATGTTCTCAACATACACCTCACCACCGTGACAATTCTCAGCATACACCACACCATTGTGAGAGTTCTCAAGATAGAACACACCAGAGTGAGAGCTCTCAACAAAAACCACCACATTGTGAGAGTTCCCAACATACACCACGCCATTGTGAGAATTCTCAACATGCAACACACCGTTGTGAGAGTACTCAACATACAACACACCACCATGAGAGTTCTCAACATACAACACTCCCCGTGAGAATTCTCAACACACACCACACCACTGTGTGAGTTCTCAACATACAACACACCAGAGTGAGAGTGCTCAACAAAAATCACCCTAATGTGATAGTTCTCAACATACACCACACCATTGTCAGAATTCTCAGCAGAGAACACAGAACAGTGAGAGTTCTCAACACACACCACACTACTATGAGAGATCTCAACATATACCACACATGTGTGAGAGTTCTCAATATACACCACACCAGTGTGAGACGACATTGCCATATATACGGCTATAACCAGCATTTAATTTAAAAAAAAAACAACATAAAGTAACCACAGCCATGATCTTGCACTGTAGTAGGACATCTTAATCTTAAACTGCTGTCTGTCATTTGCATGTCCAGTGCGGAACTTTGCCTCCCTAACAGCACTCCTTTAGACTTCTCGGTTGTGAGCAAGATGCCCTGCTGCTGAATGCATTCATTTGCAGATAATCAACGATGTCTTGCGGCCATCTTCGCCTTGGTCTTCCTCTCTTTCTTTTTCCCATTATGTACCCTTCCAAGAGAGTTTTCTCTAGATTATCATGACGTTTAATGTGTCCAAAATATTTAAGTTTTCTCTCTTTAATCCTCTTTACTAGCCAGCCTTCTTCAATATTAAGTTCTTGTAGTATGGATATATATATATATATTGTTTTTGTGTCCATGATATTTGAAGAACTTTTCTGTAGCATTTACATTCAAAGGCATTTATGTGTTTCTCAGCTGTTTTGTTAAGTGTCCAGGTCTCACAAGCATATGTTGCGATGGGACAAATGCATACTCTTAAAAATCTTATTTTTCTAGTTCTGTCTGTTCCTCTCCACAGATTCTTTATTTGTTTTACTTTCTGAAGAGCGATAGATGTCCTCCTTTTAGTTTCCCTCATTGTATCTCCATTATTAGTTAGCAGTGATTCAAGATACTCAAAACTCTCAACTTCTTCCAATTTTTCCTCATTGATACATATTTCAGCTGCCTTGTTTGTTTTGCCAGTTGTCATCAATTTAGTTTTCTTTGCATTAAGATAGAAGTTTTGCTCTTCACTATTCTTTTTGACTGACATAATTAGTTTTTCGATTCCTTTTTTTCTTGTGAACAGTAATACCATGTCACCACCGTAACTTCCAATTGTTATGGCATCGTAATATTCTTTGTCTACATCTTCTCTAATATTCCTCATTATATTTTCAGTATACAAGTTAAATAAGTAAACTGCTACAAATGCTAAAAAATAAACATTTAATTATTTATATGGAGAGTGTTATATTTATCATAAAAAATGTTCATGTGACATGGATGATGTGCAACGGGTTAAAAGAGTTAAAAAAACTTATTGTATAACAGATAGGAAAAAAATAACAAACTGAGAATTCGTGAAATATAATGAGCTAACTAGAGTCAACGGTATGAAAAAAATGACTTTGATATCATGAGGAATGTCTTATCAAAATCCCTTGAACCTAACAATAGCCTTCACCACAACATCACCTGAACCTAACAATCGCCTTCACCACAGCATCGCCTGAACCTAACAATAGCCTTCACCACAACATTGCCTGAACCTAACAATCGCCTTCACCACAACCTCGCCTGAACTACACAATCATCTGTATCACAAAATCGCATTAAACACAACATCGCCTGACCTACGCAAGCATCTGAACCACAAAATCGCCTGAACCACAACATCGCCTGATCTACGCAAGCATCTGAACCACGAAATCACCTGAACCACAACATCGCCCGAACTACACAATCATCTGTATCACAAAATCGCATTAAACACAATATCACCTGGCCTACGCAAGCATCTGAACCACAAAATCGCCTGAACCACAACATCGCCTGAACTACGCAAGCATCTGAGCCACAAAATCGCCTGAAGAACAACATCGCCTGAACTACACAATCATCTGTACCACAACATCGCCGGAACTACGCAAGCATCTGAATCGCAAAATCGCCAGAACCACAACATCGCCTGAACCACTCAGTTTTCACTAAGAGCCACATTTTTTTTCTTGCAGTCGCCATTTTAGTTTTTTTTCTCATTAAGCTGCTGTTATATTGAAAACGCTTTCTTTGTGTTCACGTTCACAATCAACATTTTTGTTCGTATATGTTCTTAATACGGACAGACGTTTACTGTGAAGGCAGATATAGAAATAGGTTCCCTCATATGGTTGGCTCTACTATTTATACAATTCTTGTGTTTTTCCCCTTTAAGAGGCTATTCTATTATTTATCTGCACCTTCTTTTGTTTTTCTATCCCATTTCATCCCTTAGTACACTGGTTTAAACTTTTTCTAGTGAAATAAGTAATAATTAACCTTCCCTTTTTCCCTACTGGGAGAGTAGATTTACATGCCTTTTTTGGGCTGCTATTTTTAGAATTTGGAGGTTTGGTAGTCTTTGTAATGTACAGAAATGGAATTTGTTTGTTTGCTTGTGCAGTCACCCTGTAACTGCGAGCTGTTGTTCTTCGCAGCCGATGCTGTAGAGGTGTTGAGGCACAGCATCGTATCGGTTATGGCAGCTATTTTTGTTCAGTTCAAGAGTACAGCTAAAAAGTCAGGGGGGTGTGCAATGCTTCTTTAGCAGACTCCACCACCATTGTGACTATGGCGATCCCTGCCCCGTTAACCAGGCTAGGCCTATTACTGGGGGTACCAATGGAAAGGTGGGACAGGGTCTTGGTCAACTATGCTTCGCTAAACCTGACGCTAGCATATCAGCTGTGGGTCGCTAGTTGCCTAATCGGCCAGCGTCTTCACACCACAAAAATGGAGGAAAAAAAAAAACAACTTTAGTACATGGATGCTACAGGAACCTCCATTTGACCCTTCGCCGAAGCTAGGTTGAGAACCCGTGATGACTTTCGTCTCAGTCATTCGGTGTATTCATGTATTTTTCTGCTCTACCATTGCAAATAATCACGAGCCACGTGGTCGACTCATCACGTCAGTGATAACTTCCACGCGAATCTGGTGCCAGGCTATTAGGCAAGACTAATAAAATATAAACAACTGCGCCCCTCTAAGGTCTGCGCCCCAGGCGTCTGCCTATTTGTCCTAATAGGATCACCAGTCCCGCCTTCGTGCCGGGCTGTCTCCTTATTTTTCCCCTCTAGGTACGACTTTTGATACAAAAGGTCGTTAATGATTCTCATAATAACATCTAATCTGTTCAGTTTGTTGCCACATATACAGGTTCTGTGTCCTCGTGAAATATGTGACTCGGGTAATTTCTGGGAATGTTCTTTCATGTCATAGGAGAACGACAGCACACATTTCCACGAGTGTGTGTAATGAGCATGCAGCCAGAATGTCAGTGTGTGCTTGACAAGTATAAGATTGCTTGTTCATGCAAATGCCCGTTCCACCCTCTCTAAAACAAAATAAAAGTGCTCCTCTCTCTCTTTTAACTGAATTTTCTCTTTCTGAGCTGACTTCTTGGTCAAGAGTTCCCATTAGAGACATTATAACGAGAAGGAACTGAGCTATGGTGACTTTCTCTGTTTGATGGGAACTGAGCTATGGTGACTTTCTGTCTGATGGGAACTGAGCTACGGTGACTTTCTGTTTGGTGGGAACTGAGCTATGGTGACTTTCTGTCTGATGGGAACTGAGCTAAGGTGACTTTCTGTTTGGTGGGAACTGAGCTATGGTGACTTTCTTTTTGATGGAGACTGAGGTATAGTGACTTTCTGTTTGATGGGAACTGAAGTATAGTGACTTTCTGTTTTATTGGAACTGAGGCGTGGTGACTTTCTTTTTTATGGGGACTTAGGTGTGATGACTTTGCTTTTGATAGAAACTGAGTTGTGATGACTTTCTGTTTGATGGGAACTGGGGTATGGTGACTTTATTTTTGATGTTAACTGAGGTGTGGTGACTTTCTTTTTGATGTTAACTGAGGTGTGATGACTTTCTGTTTGATGGGAACTGAGGTGTGATGACTTTCTTTTTGATGTTAACTGAGGTGTGATGACTTTCTGTTTGATGGGAACTGAGGTGTAGTGACTTTCTTTTTTATGTTAACTAAGGTGTGATGACTTTCTGTTTGATGGGAACTGAGGTGTGGTGACTTTCTTTTTTATGTTAACTAAGGTGTGATGACCTTCTGTTTGATGTTAACTAAGGTGTGATGACCTTCTGTTTGATGTTAACTAAGGTGTGATGACCTTCTGTTTGATGGGAACTAAGGTGTGATGACTTTCTGTTTGATGGGAACTGAGGTGTGGTGACCTTTCTTTTTTATGTTAACTAAGGTGTGATGACTTTCTGTTTGATGGGAACTGAAGTGTAGTGACTTTCTGTTTGATTGGAACTGAGGTATAGCGACTTTCTGTTTGATGGGAACTGAAGTGTAGTGACTTTCTGTTTGATTGGAACTGAGGTATAGTGACTTTCTGTTTGATGGGAACTGAAGTATAGTGACTTTCTGTTTGATGGGAACTGAAGTTTAGTGACTTTCTGTTTGATTGGAACTGAAGTGTAGTGACTTTCTGTTTGATGGGAACTGAAGTATAGTGACTTTCTGTTTGATGGGAACTGAAGTATAGTGACTTTCTGTTTGATGGGAACTGAAATATAGTGACTTTCTATTTGATGGGAACTGAAGTATAGTGACTTTCTGTTTTATTGGAACTGAGGCGTGGTGACTTTCTGTTTGATTTGAACTGAAGTGTAGTGACTTTCTGTTTGATTGGAACTGAGGTATAGTGGCTTTCTGTTTGATGGGAACTGAAGTATAGTGACTTTCTGTTTGATTGGAACTGAAATATAGTGACTTTCTGTTTGATGGGAACTGAGGCGTGGTGATTTTTACCTGATAGGGACCGAGGTTTGGTAACTGTGTATTTGATGAAGACTAAAGTATGGTCACTTTGTATTTGATGGGGACCGAGGTTTGATCACTTTGTATTTGATGGGGACCGAGGTTTGATCACTTTGTATTTGATGGGGACCGAGGTTTGATCACTTTGTATTTGATGGGAACTTGAGATATGGTCACTTTCCATTTGATAGGAAGATGAAGTACGGCGAATTTCTATTTGATAAGAACTTACACTTTCGTTGTGGTGGATAATGAGGCATACTGGTTTTTAATACCCGAGAGCACATAAGAAACAGGCTTCTTGATATACCTGAACTTTACAAGGAGCTAGTCGGTTCGCACCTTTGGTCAAATCGTAGCACTGAGAACCTGCTGAATTGGAATACTTCTCTTGGACGCATAGTAAGCTCTTGACCACCGCGCTGTACTACTTGATTACTGCAGAGTCTAGCACCGTTTTATCTGGTTCCGCAGGAAGGGTATTTTGCAGACGGGCTTTGAAAGAAGAAAGTGGGGAGGGGGAATCGTGATAAACTAAATGTAGTCAGAAATTTACTTATGTGTTTTATCTCACTGGAATTGCGAATAGTGTGGTCTTTTTGCAGTAGATGTGGTGAATATGGTGGTGAACCACAAGCGAAGTGTTAAATAGGGAAAGTTACGACGCTTCATTTGCAAACCCGCAGTGGGGGGGGGGGAGTTTTAAAAAGAGCAAGAAAACGTGCAGTGTTCCCCAGCATATTCTTCCGGCATAGAGAACATAGCTAATCGTGTTTGTTGGCCAGGCAAAGTATGTTCCTGGGAGCAGCAAAGGAGAGGTTGGATAAGATTTTAGCCGGGCTTGATGGCATAAAACTGGCGCAGTCACCTTCGCTGTCCCTGTAAATATGGAGATAAGCACAGTATGTCCCGATGCAAACACTGACAATTTAAAACTGAAAGAACAGCGACGCAACAATCAGTGAGTCATATTATGTTTCAGACCCTACAGCTTCGTCACATTGGAGTTCCAGATCCTACAGTTTTGTCACATTAGAGTTCCAGAGCCTACGACTTTGCCACATTAGAGTTACAGACCCTATAGTTATGTCATATTAGAGGACATTTGTACTTAGAATGGTTAATGTTTTTCTTGTTTTCCCTATACAAGGGAAGTCTTAGAAACAAAGAAGCTTTGGAGAAACAGAAATGGCGGGTTGAGAAACACAATACTACAGACTTTTGTCACTGAAGCCAAAATAGTTTTCAGATTAAAAACTTGCTGTAGAATTATTTATGAATGGCGGTACTTGATGTTTTGGCATTCGTTGGTTCTAGACCTAACATGATCTTTCGCTTAACGTCAAGATTCCTTCACAGAAGAGCAAACATTTCCGCCTTTAAGACATCGCGTAAGCTGAAATCATGGCAGCCTGGCTTCCGCTACACGACATGTACCAGGAAGAAAGAGATTTATCTAAGGTTTCTACCTCAAAATTATCTTCTCTGCTGTTCAAATTCTCTGCTTGCAATACAGCTCGTGAACGTATTTTATAAAATACGATATCGACATACCGCGTCCAAGAAACAAACAAAAAAAAAAGCTATTTTGATCAGTGTCTTTGTGTAAGTACTTTTGATGACACCACAAACAGGCAAAAACTGTACGTTCAGGAGTTTCCGGAAACCTGCAGAATGAAAATCTCAACTTCCTTGACGAGATAATAAACAAAGGAGACTGGGATTAATTATTGTTTCAGTACTTTTTTGTTCAGTCATGACATATCTAAGCGCAAAAGTAACTATTTGCTAAATATAGCTTTTATTCTTTTGATTGATGCACGGAGATCAGAACACAGAAATCGGTGGGTTTTTTCCCTCTCTTCAACTAGAAACTGGTGAATTTTAGCTTTTAAAGGAGCATTTTTCTCTTGCTTCTCGCCCATGGTATTTCTTTGAGGTATTCACGCTCATAAAGGCCCCAGGGTTGACCCAGTCTCTAAAAATGGGTACTAGAGAAATCTGAGAAGGTAAAGGCGGACAGAAGTGCCGAAGGTCATGGAAAATAACGAGCCTAACCCCAACATGTCTTAAATGGCACGTAAATAGGAATTTTATTCAGGCTCATTCGTCTCTCTTGGGAATGAGTTGAATGTTACGCTTACAAAGTGATCTGACAGCCTGTTTTAGAGACTCTTGTGTCCTAGTCCTCCCCACCTATACTCACCGACACGGATGCTTGTGTGACATATCAGCATGTTTTCAGAGAGCGTAGTGTGTTGTGACATATCAGCATGTTTTCAGAGAGCGTAGTGTGTTGTGACATATCAGCATGTTTTCAGAGAGCGTAGTGTGTTGTGACATATCAGCGTGTTTTCAGAGAGCGTAGTGTGTTGTGACATCTCTCTCTCTCTGAACCTTAAGTGCCCAGGGCACATGGGGCTTCCGCAAGGGTTTTCCACAAATGCCTGTCCTTTGCCTTTTTTTCTGCTCTTGCCCAGGTGAGCCCTCTATTGCTCAACATCCTTTCTGTTGTTCTTCTCCATGTCTCTTTTGGTCTACCCTTACTTCTGCTCCCCTGTGGTGTCCATCTTAGTGCTATTTTTGGTAGTGAGTTGTCAGTCATTCGGAGCACATAGTGTTGTGACATATCAGCATGTTTTCAGAGAGCGTAGTGTGTTGTGACATATCAGCATGTTTTCAGATTGCGTAGTGTGTTGTGACATATCAGCATGTTTTCAGAGAGCGTAGTGTGTTGTGACATATCAGCATGTTTTCAGAGAGCGTAGTGTGTTGTGACATATCAGCATGTTTTCAGAGAGCGTAGTGTGTTGTGACATATCAGCATGTTTTCAGAGAGCGTAGTGTGTTGTGACATATCAGCATGTTTTCAGATTGCGTAGTGTGTTGTGACATACTAGTTTGCTTTCTGTACATTTCAGTCTCATCGCTGCTCCGTCATTTGGGATGTATTTATTTCTTGTAGTACTCAAGGACTTAAATGTTACACTGAGCCAGTTTTGTTTTATAGATGTGAAGCATGGTCCATAAATAAGAGAGTACAGCGAGAAATGGAGGCCATGCAGATGTGGTTTATAAGAAGGATGTTGAGGGTACCATGGACAACCAAGAAAACCAATGAAGAAGTCTTAAGAGAGGCTGGAGTTAAAAAGCAAGTTATAGCAAAGATCAGAGTTAGGCAAACAAGAGAGATTTATAGGACATTTCTTGAGAAGAGGAAAACTGGAACACATTGTGACAACTGGAAAAACTTGAAGGAAGAAGAGACAGAGGAAGACAGAGAGAGAAGAGAGAAGTTACTGGATGGGCTGTCAGTGTCGATAGGAGGAAAGTCACCGTCTGATCTCATAATCAAGTCTAAAGACAGGGAATAATGGAGAGAAATGATCGCCTACGCCACGCGGCACGGCATATGAAGTACCCCAGGCATATTTTCTTTCTCTGTTTTTTTTCCTCATGGTCACATACTGGGGCGGGGGGTTGGGGGGGGGGGGGGGAGGAGGAGGGTGGGTTGAAAATTCAGTCAGGGACTTTCAAAATCTCTCTTCACCTCACGTTAACAGAAGCACAAAAAAAAAATTAACATTTGTGTACTAGTTATCAGAAGGACTTGTAACATTCTGATAAGAGGAACAAATCTGGGAGATAATTTAATATCAGGTTAAGAAAAATAGTATACTGATTTTGTGACATTTTTCTGTTCTTGACGCTTGGAATCTGTTCATAGACGCTAGCAAAATTTCATTTGTAGAAATCGCGTGGGTACACGTGGCTTTATTTCATTAAGGATTGTTTTATGGTGAACAAAATAGCAAACAGAAGTTCGAATTTTTTTTTCTTTCTTTCTTTCTTCCTTTCTTTCCTTTTTTCGTCCTTTCTTTCTTTCTTTCTTTTTTTTTACAATAGAGCACAGTTCATGCCATGCAAAAGAAAGAAAGAAAGAAGCATTCATATGACCAGGAATGAGAATTAGCGTTTTAGAGCCTGTTAATACAATGGATTCGTGAAACAAAACAAGAAAATAACTAAACTATGAAGACAACGATAATGTTCATCTTCACAACACAATGAGAGAAACGTCTACATTGATTTCTACATAGGTCAGTGTTTGTAGATCCCTAAAGGCAATGATAAGCTTGCCGTAGTTCACATTCTCTCCTCCACCATTTTGTAATAAATGGAAAACATTCACACATTTATAATAATCCAGACCTTCTACGCTGACCTCCATGTAACAGTCTGGGAACTTCTTCTTCTCCAGCTTCCTCGACACTGAGGCAGAAAAAGTTCGCCCCAGTTCCTTCCTATTGCTAATCTTCTCTCTCCAGTTGCTGACACCAATTTTCTGTATATCCTATTCTATGTTGTCTCTATCCATCTCTGTCTTGGGCTAGCTCGTGACCTCATTTCAGCTATTAGGGGACACCAGGTTAAAAAAAAAAAACCAGTGGCAAAGATGGCTGGGATATCCAGAGAAATATGATTAGCTCACGAACCGTAGAGCATTTTGTGATGAACACGAGGACAGCTGTAGTGAATGTGTTTAAATTATACGTGTTTCAGCAAACCTATAAGAAATTCTGTTATTTCTTATTAATAGTTAACTTACAGGGATATCACCTCCTGAGTTTTGTTTCAATGTTTTAGTTTCTGATCACTTCTGATCCACTCAAACATTTGCAACACAGTTCGCTTAATCAAACAATGCATATTAAACTCAAAGCTCTAGTATAGAAATGTGTCCACGTAATTTTCAATATTCCTTCTCTCCTTCATCATCCACAAGGACTGAAGAGACGGACTTTAAGTGAAATAATCAAAAATTTGAAGTAGCTATCATGGAAAGATTTAGCCATGTATTGTCTCCTGTTTACAAAGGTTTTCATTCTTTAGGACATGCTCTCTAAAGCTGATTTAAGGTTTGCGTAACAGGGACGCTTCCGATCTTGAGCGTAAATTTTCAAAACAGGACTAGGATTAAGTTACGCAAACTGCTGAAGTATCTGCTCCATTGTCTCTCCCTGCTCCATTGTCTCGCTGTATATCCCTGCCTCTCCGAATCTCTTCCCGTCCATCATTGTTTGTCATTACGTTGAGTCCCAGAATAACACAAAGGACTATCTCTTACACAAATAGCATTTACAAAATTCCAAATTACAAACATGATACAATTCTCCGCGTGTATCAGAATCTGGAGCTTTTAGCGCTTCTCTCGTTACCGTGCGCCCGAGGAATCTTTGTTCGGCGTTTCATTATTCCAGTTTTTCTGGGAGCATGTTCAGAAACAACAGATCTATACAGCAACGCACGCATAGAACATTACTTCTCATTGGAATCTGTAGAGTTACGTCGTTAGAGCCATTATTGTTGCAGGAAATCGATCGGTTCCTATTGAAGTGCTTTGAAGGGGAAAAAAGTCAGAACGGGCGGACGCTGCCGACGAGTGCCGCAATTTCCTGCATTTCCACTGATAAATGGTGGAATTATGCAATTACGCCTTAGCAAACCGCCACAAACACCAACTCTTCAAGCACAGACGATAGGCTTTTAAGACGGACAGCAGCGGCTGCTAGATTAGCCGTGTAAGTCTTTCCACGTCTGCTGGGACAGCTGAGAGTGGTAAAAACATCGAGCTCAAGACCCAGTGGGCAAACACTTCATCGTGGCAGCCGATATGCCTGGCCTCCACGGCTTCAGTGTTTGGTCGGTGCTGGTGACCATTTCTCCCGCGGATGCACGCATTTGTTCGGGCCGCGCTCAGTGAAAGGGGGTGGGGAGAGAAAGTTTCCTTTTTCCAGTTTTCAGACTCTTCTCATTATCTGTGCAAGAAAAGAATGGTGATAAATTAAAAAAAAAAAAGGAAAAGAAGAGAGCAGATAATACTAAACAGGTGAGATAAAATATCACAGGTCAAGGTTTAAGGATATAGAGAGGCACGAAAGGAAACAATTAATTAGGAAATACTTGTGGAAAACATAAACAACAACGACAACAACGATAACAAGAACAACAACAACAAACGCAAAGTATATTCAAAGGTAAGGTAAAAAATGAGCTCCTTCAACAACAGCAGATCATTACACAACTTGATATCGAAAACTATCGGTCGCAGCCATGGCCGCAGGTTTGTGCTTCTGTTCGCTGTTTAACTATTGACGAAGCTCGGATGAGATTTCCGTTTGCTTTTCTTCCTCGCCTTTAATGAAATGCACGGCCCGATATGGAAGTTCCAGTAATGTGTTTGACAGAGAAACTCTAGCAATTCTCAAACATGTTGACGTGAAGTGAAAGCTGGATGAGTCAGTTGTGACATTGGAGTGGAAAGAATGAGACAGTGTTTGTTCCAGCCTTGTAATAAATATGTCAGAGACCGCAAGAAACTCTGGATTCGATCGAGACCACATGTGGGATAATGTATAGTTTAAATCCGATTGTTCTGATATTCAGCACCAAAAAAAAAAAAAACAAAACAAAACAAAAAAATTGTTGGCTACATTATTCAGCACAGAAGTAGCCGAGACACAAAACAGACAGATGGATTCTAAACCATGTCCTGTAGTTAGTGCAGAAACAAAGCACATCCGTTTTCTTTTTTTTTTTCTTTTTGCTTTCTTCAAGAGCAATGAGCATGTTAAGATTAAGACAATTTTTCGCTAGAAAACATGCTACAAACACAAATAAATCGGAATAACCTGGCAGTTGTTCCTGGTAGAGCCGGGGAAGTCCATGCGTAACAGATTTTTAAAAGCCATCACGCAGACGTGAGTAGATCTTTGTAGTCATTATGGTGGAAAATCCAATGTAGTTTAACTGATTCTCAGCGTCGGCTCTTGACTCAAACCTCATGTGCTCACTGCATGTCAACGCGCACTCACTTAAGTTATAATAAACATGCACTTCCAAGGAACTAATTAAAGCCTTTGGTTTAAAGTCTCTTTTGTTTACTTGGAACACAGGGCCCCAGAGAAAGACAATAATTATATCCTGAAACTCTCTTAGCCTCTCGACTTGCATGGCTCACCGCAGGTGCTTCTAGAGCTGTAAACCAGGACAGCTCAAACCTTTGGGACTAAATCGATACAGTAATGTCATTTACTTGTGCAGGTGTTCTGCCAGAAAGGCCACTCGTTAAGAAGACGCGCAAATTAAAAAAAAATCTGTACAAGTACTTTCAACAGCAATCGATTTTTGTTTAGTTAACATTTTTCGTCCAATCGTTTTACGTTGTTTATTGAGGGTGTGAAAATATAACCAATCCTAGCAGCAAGCGCCGAATTCAAACTTTCCGAGCGAGGTTTAAGTGAACAAATTCAGAATGGCCGAAATCGTTAACGCGAACGCTAGGTTTTAAAATTAGCTCAACTCTCAGCGTGGCTTACTGGGGTTTGGGATGACATTGTTGTTAATCACGGTGAACGCCACTTTTTAAGGGTGAGTGAAGATTACCCCTCTTTGTTCTCCCGCACGTGCACACAGCTGTCCCATTCAGGTACGGACAGACACAATGAACGCTTGGGTGCTGTATTGTAGTCCCGCCGGCCGGATTCGTACGATGTCGTCCTGACACACAAGCACGTGCATTCAGTCACGATCAAGCGCTCACTCCAAGCAGAATCAACCCAGGGCCGGAACAATGACAACGCGTACAGGAACTGGAGATAGGACTATAGAATTTCACTAGCACTTTCCTTGAGAGACCGACAGAATTCGAGTTTCCAACTTTTTCAAGGGAAGGTACTCGAAGACAGGAAGAAAGGGGACATAAAACTGAATGAGAAAAAATGCAATGTCACAAGTGAGAAGAGCTCAGACTTACGATGTATGGAAATGCGTACAAGAATTTGAACCCACGCGAAACAGCATAGCAAACTTTATGATAAAAAAAAAAACGATATAATTGATGAAAAGAAGAGGAAATCCTGCACAAAGTGAGGTAATTAATGACTCTAAGATGATCGCTCTTAAACGAGGGTTTGAAGAGAGTCAGATTTTGCATGCGTTGCCGTGATTCTTGTTTTCAGTAACAGGAGAAGACAGGCCTGTAAACAATTATCTCCTGAGCTTTAACTGTTCGGAGCTCCAACATGTGCGCTCTCCCTGCAGATTCTAGCTTTATCTTCAGTTTATGTGGGTGAAGACGCTCTCCCTACAGATTCTAGCTTTATCTTCAGTTTCTGTGGGTGAAGACGCTCTCCGATTAGGCAATCGGCGACCCATAGCTGATATGCTAGCGTCAAGGTTAGCGAACCATAGCTGATCAAGACCCTGTCCCAACTCTCCATTGGTACCCCTAGTAACAGGCCTAGCCTGGCTAACGGGGCAGGGATCGCCATAGTCCTCATGGTGGTGGAGTCTGCTGAGGAAGTATCACCCCCTGCTTTTAAGCTGCACTTCGGGACTGGAAAAAAAATAGCTGCCATAACCATTTCCCAAACCGATACGAAGTTGTGCCTCAACACCCTCACAGCATCGGCTGCAAAGAACACCAGCTCGCAGATACAGGGAGACAGCACAAGACAAGACAAGACAAGATAAGATAAGATCTTCTGTTTCTAATACTGTGCTTTTTTCCTATTTGTACTATTAACTCTTTCAGTAATTGAACACCTGCAATGTTTGTGGATCTTGCACACCTATACATATTAATGCTCAGAGCAATTTTTAGGCGAAGTCTAAATAAAACGAATCTACCACAGTCC
Source organism: Achatina immaculata (assembly GCA_009760885.1). NCBI lineage: Eukaryota > Metazoa > Mollusca > Gastropoda > Stylommatophora > Achatinidae > Lissachatina > Lissachatina immaculata. Next base: position 7,918,772 of record CM019702.1, read on the forward strand.
TAGCCCAAGCTATGTAGTTAAATAACAGAGAATTCTTTCTAGCTTTTTTTTTAATACTAAAATATTTCGCATCAAAGTTATTATCAGAGTATGGACGTTAATTCAGAAATGAAAGAGCGAAGCTCATTGGCGTGATACTGACCACATCACACTTTCCTGTGTCGAAGGTCACGGAAAATACGGGCCTAACAACATGCCTTAATGACGTGGAAATAGGAATTTTACCTTTATTTTTCGTCTCTCTTGGCTATGGGTTGAATGTTACTCTTACAAACTGATCCCACAGCCTGTTTTTAGAGACTTTTGTTCTAAAACTGTGTCCAGGTCCTCCGCACCTATACTCACTGACAAGGATGCTGTTGTGACATATTAGCATGTTTTCAGAGAGCGTAGTGTGTTGTGATATATTAGCATGTTTTCAGAGAGCGTAGTGTGCTGTGACATATCAGCATGTTTTCAGAGAGTGTAGTGTGTTGTGACATATTAGCATGTTTTCAGAGAGCGTAGTGTGTTGTGACATATTAGCATGTTTTCAGAGAGCGTAGTGTGTTGTGATATATTAGCATGTTTTCAGAGAGCCTAGTGTGTTGTGATATATTAGCATGTTTTCAGAGAGCGTAGTGTGTTGTGATATATTAGCATGTTTTCAGAGAGCGTAGTGTGTTGTGATATATTAGCATGTTTTCAGAGAGCGTAGTGTGTTGTGACATATTAGCATGTTTTCAGAGAGCGTAGTGTGTTGTGACATATTAGCATGTTTTCAGAGAGCGTAGTGTGTTGTGACATATTAGCATGTTTTTAGAGAGCGTAGTGTGCTGTGACATATTAGCATGTTTTCAGAGAGCGTAGTGTGTTGTGACATATCAGCATGTTTTCAGAGAGCGTAGTGTGTTGTGATATATTAGCATGTTTTCAGAGAGCGTAGTGTGTTGTGATATATTAGCATGTTTTCAGAGAGCGTAGTGTGTTGTTATATATTAGCATGTCTTCAGAGAGCGTAGTGTTTTGTGACATTTTAGATTTTGTTTCTAATTAGGTCTTGGAAATACGGGCCTAACACCTTATCCCCAGTACGCCTTCAACAAGGAAAGGTGAAATTTACCTTTACCTCTTGGTATGGTCTGATACGACTGCATGCTTCTAAACTCTTTCATTATTTCTCTTCAGTTACAGTTGATGATTTAGTACACACGTTTACAAATGGACTAAAATAAGAAGAAAAGAGAAGTTCAAATTACATTCATGCCTCGCTTTTCTTGCGCTTCGAAGATATTGCGTTTGTTTTCAAAATTATTCCTGTTTATTATTTTCGAAATGTGCTTTATTCTTTCGATGATTTCTGGTGGCAACATCTCATTGCGCAAGTCTATCGACTCCATTTTGCTCACCAAATTTACACGTTTCTCGTCTCCGTGTCATATTCTGGCAATTCTCGCATTATTTCAAACCTTTCTTTTTTCATTGTTAACATATTTAATGCATTTGAATGTAAATGCTATAGAAGAGTCATTCTAATATCACGGACACAAATAAGAACAAATATATCCATACTACAAAAGCTTAATATTGAAGAAGATTGACTAGTAAACAAGATTAAACAGAGAAAACTTAAATATTTTGGACATAATAAACGTCATGAGAATTTAGAGAAGACAAACTAGAAAGGGTACATAACAGGAAAAGGAAAGAGAGGAAGACCAAGGCGAAGATGGCTGCAAGATATCGTTGATAATCCCCGAATGGACGCATCAGCAGCAGGGCATCTTGGTTACAACCAAAGGGCCTACGGGAGAGCTGTTAGGGAGGCAAAGTTCCACAAGGGACATGCAAATGACTGACTGAACATATTTAAACTGGGTCCTATTAATAAATGTACAAAAGGTGAATCATCATATTATGAAGATTAGCATTTTTTTAGCAATAAAGTATTTTAAAAATTGTATAGTGCATTAAAAAACTATCAAGCACTTAATACACTATAGTATAAACTTAATAAACTATAGATAAACATAATAAACTATAGTATAAACATAATAAACTATAGTGTAAACATAATAAACTATATTGTAAACGTAATAAACTGTAGTGTAAACATAATAAACTGTAGTGTACACATAATAAACTGTAGTGTAAACATAATAAACAATAATGTAAACATAACCTTAGGTATTTATATGCACTGGTGAGTCAGAAAGTAAACATGGCTCACTCTAGTGCAATGTCCTGGAACCTAACCAATGGTATTATCGAGCTAAGCCTTTATAAAATAGACTGTTGAGAACGTAGACAGCCGATAGTGAGAATTTAGCAATAAAGAGAACACAGACAAATCAATAATGAGAAGATGAAACGAACAAGATAATATCTGGAACAAATAAGACAAAAAAAATACTAATAAAATCATGAAGAAAAGGTAAAAGGTCACTAGAGTAAATGATACATAATAAGCAGAGACAAAAAAACCCGAAACAGATAACCGAATGATAAGACAGTTAAAAAGAAACAGATAACCGAATGATAAGACAGTTAAAAAGAAACAGATAACCGAATGATAAGACAGTTAAAAATAAAAGAAAAATACCCCCTTCCGGTTTCCCTCCCATTACGTCATACTGGGGATACAGTGTTAGGCCCGTATTTCTAAGACCTTGGCCACATGAAAGTGTGATGTGGTCAGTATCACGCCTGGCCGTATTTACTTTCAGAGGTTTCTCTGGTACCCATTTTTTAGAGCCTAGGTGGACCGCAGGGCCATTTTAGAGCGGTGCTACCAGATAAGAAATCCCCACCTTCTGAGATCCGAACCCGGTACCACCGGATTATTATACCGAGTGGAATGATAAGAAGAATGATTTTTTTTTTTAAATCGAGAAAATTGAAGAAGAAACAATAAGAGATCGAAACAACAAAAAGGTATTTTATATATATATATATATATAAAGAAGAATTATAAATCACAAGAAATACGATACGTTGGAAATTCTAACCAAAAACTCAGATTATTACAAGAATGGACGTATCTCCCGCGTGTTGCGGGACTCGACATCTCCTCGATACGTAGCTTGTTAGTACCACATCCACCCGCGTGCTCCCCGTTTAAGCGCAGACACTTGTTCCAGCCACTCTAGCAATCAAGTGACTGAGACACTGTCAAGACAGGTACCACTCATGTTATTTCATCCGTCAGCAACTTCTGATTAACATGAATCGTTCATTAACTTGGTAATACTGACGGCGTCGCTCGCTATAGCACGCTTTACTGAGTTAATCTTTGCCGCTACCGCAGAAACTATATTCCCCGAATGCTGTTAATTTCCGTTTGTCGCCCTTTATTTGCTTGTTTAGCGCGGCGTTTGAGGCTTTTCTCACTGTAAATGTTCTTCGTTTATGGCCTAATAAACAAGGGCAATTAACTGGAATTGATTTTACACTTACTGTCTTTTCCTTGCGTTATTTTTCATTTTTCCCCTCTTAAAGTTTCAACATTAACATAACTCGTTGTTTAACATATATATACATATACTAATTTTAAGCTTTGAATAGTTTAGTCTTGTTCGTGAACGTAGGAACAAAGATATTAAGATAATAAATTAGGCAGTGAACTTGAGAGTTCATTTCTTTCCGTGAAGTGAAATTCTATGAGTTTTGTTCGTATTATTTACGTATGGTCTTATTATTGTTAATAAAGTTATTTGTTTCTTGTGTTTTATATTGTCCATTTGTTTTATATTTTTTAGCTCTATATTAAACCTATTTGATCTGTACGTATTTTGTAATAAACGTGTGTGTTCTGTTCTTATTATGTGACAAACGTATTCGTTCTGTACTTTTTATGTGACAAACGTATTTGTTCTATACTTGTTAAGTAATAAACTTAGTTGTTCTGTACTTATTATGTGGCAAACCTATTTCTTGTGTACTTATTATGTGACATATTTATTTGTTCTGTACTTGTTTTATATAATAAGATTACGTCTTCTTCGTTTATCTCTTCTTCTTCTTTTTCTTCGGCATTCGCCCTCATAAAGGATGCTGGTTTTGCATTGTATCGTGGTTTGCAGCTGGGCTGTGATAACTGCGCCTTTATGACAGAAGCATCCGACTGTGGCTTGGCCTATTTTTAAGACATGGCTTGCCTCTAAGGCACGAAAGGGTTACCTTTGCTTTGCTTTGCTTTACCTACATATTAGGATCCATATTCATTCAGCTAGGCTGTACGCTGTTCCTTGTGGCACATCGTGGAAGTAGAACAAAATCTATATTTCCCTTATAGTAAACATATGTGTTCTTTACCCGCTGTATTTGTAAAACTTCCTGTAAATTTACTGTTTCTTCGTGCAGTTGTTTTCGTATGACCTTCTAGCTCTTTTCGTGTTCTGTGGTAAACTTCCTTTCTCTTTTCGTGTTCTGTGGTAAACTTCCTTTCTCTTTTCATTCTTTGTTATATACTTCCGTCCTCTTTTCCTGTTATATGGTAAACTTGTTTGCTCTTTTTCGATTTACTAGTTTTTTTTTTTAAACGACGGAAACAAAAGGTCGTGACCCGGTGGTACTGCAAACCGGGTCCACCCGTAACGAGATGTGGACCTTACCCCCGGCATTCAATGTGCAGGACGGGCCACGAACATCTCGTTTGTTCCAAAATAATGATCGGAGTGTAGATACTACAGAGCGCAGAACTACACTTTGGTCTTAGCCAAAAGGCCATGAAGGATTTACTAGTTTGTTTGTTTGTTTGTTTGTTTGTTTGTGTGTGTGTGTGTTTCCTTCCAAATCAAAACAAAGAACAGTTGGTATTACTTCCCTTCCTATCTCAAAAACTGTACTTTCTTGCAGCACTTTCTCTCTCTCTCTCTCTCTCTCTCTCTCTCTCTCTCTCTTTTATGTGCTCTCTTTTTCTTCCTCTCCCATACTTCCTCTCACTCTGGAAATGTACATGAAATTGTTTTGGCTTTGCCTTCTCTTTCTCTCCGTGGATGTAAATGAAATTTTGTTATTTTCTTTAAAAATCTCTCACTATCTCCCTCTCTGTCTCTGTCAGTCCATGATTTTACTTATTCCATATTGAAACAGTCCTAAGAAAGTGCCCTGACTAAAGGTGCAGAGTTGGAATCGAGCTGTTTCTGCACGTCCATAACCAAGTACCTGAACTCTGCGAGCAGGGCCAGTAACTTGGTTTTTGTGTCCGGCTGAGATATAGGGATAATGTTTAGCATGATAGCTTTGTATATGTTTATCTCATGTGCTGTGTGTGTTTCTATTATGTTCTGTAGTGTTGCTATACTAGGTGTAATTATGTAGTGTTGCTATACTAGGTGTAATTATATTGCACTCATAAAGTATGTGTTCTTCTGTTTCATGTATATTGTCCCTGCATAGTTGGCATAGTGTTGTCTATTTGAATCTTTGAGCTCCTCTCTGTATGATGGGTGTCATGTTGTAGATAAGCCGATATGTAGTTTCTCTGGCTTTCGATATGATATTCTTAAGATGGAGGCTTTTGAAAGTTTCTTTAAACTCGAAGAGACCGTATCTTCAACCTCTTTCGATCCTGAGATGTAGTGGGGGTGCTTGCTTTCTGATTAAATCTTTGTAGATGTAGTTTGTTTTACGGTGTATGAGTGCTTCGTTTCCGTGGATGGCTTGACTGCAGGTTTTGTAGAAGAGTGGCAGTGTACCAAAATTGTGTGGCTGTGAGTTGTTTGGTGGGACCACATTTGATAGTCTGAGTCCCATGTAGTAGTGAACTAGTGTGTGCTGTTTTGGGTGATTGATGATGCTGCCCACGTGACTGATCCTGAGTGCTTGGGTCTTTGTTTGTATGTCTTGGAGGGCGATTCCTCCGTGCAGTTTGTCCTGTATGAGAGCTTTGTTTTTGAAGCTGTGTACAGTGTTTGTGAAGATGAAGCGTCTGATCTGTTTGTTGATTTCCTTGATTGTCTGTTTTGGAGGGTCTAGTACTGTGGCTATGTAGATTATTTTTGGAATAATGTAAGTGTTCACTATGGTGCTTCTACCAAATATAGTTGTAGCTTTGTATTTGTACATGTTTAGTATGTCTGTAATTTGTGTTACAAGTTTCTCCCATGTCGGTTTGTGTGTTTTATCTGGGTGTGACGGGAAAGTGATGCCGTAAAGTTTTATGTTGTCTATGACTGTGAGACGAAAGGGGAAGTACCTTTTATTTCGCCATCTTCCTATCCTCATTATTGAGGATTTCTGTATGTTTAGTTTGGCTCCTTGCCTTTACCAAACTCTGTGAATGTTAGCTATTGATCTTTCTGTTTGTGGGAAGAAGATTGTGTCGTCTGCGTACGCAAGCAACTTTCTCTCTCCCCTACTAGGTATGAAGGTTCTCTGGATTTTTGTGTCTTGTCTGATCTTCTCTAGAAGTGGTTCCAGAGTGAGTGTGTACAGTAAAGGAGAGAGGGGTCAGCCTTGTCTCACAGATCTAGTTAGCCTGAAAGTCTCTGTAAGCGTGTGGTTTACTAAGACTTTACTCTCAGGTTTGGAGTTAAGAATCTGAATCCATTCTCTAAAGTAATTCCCTATATTACAGTGAAGTAATGTCTTGTGTAAGTATTGGTGTGATACTCTATCAAAAGCTTTCTCCTGATCTAAAGCAAGAATTGACGACTGGCAGTTCTTCTTGTGTGTATAGTGTATGATATCTCGTATGAAATGTGTGTGTTGATGTATGTTTCTGTTTTCTGCACTACATTGTTGGTCTTCGTGTATGAGTTTGTGCATAAATGGTTTGAGCTTGTTTGGTAAGCGCTTTTGTAAGGATTTTGTAGTCTACGTTTAGCAGAGATAAAGGTCTGTAGCTTTTTAGTTGTGCCTTGTCTGGGTTGTCTTTGGGTATGAGTGTGATGTATGATAGGTTCAGGCTAGGTGGGTAGTTCTTTGCGGTCAAAGGTTTCTGCAAAGACATGTATGAGGAGGGGACCTAAGAGAGGAAAGAAGTGTTGGTAGAACTCTACTGTAAGGCCATCTGGTCCTGTTGACTTGCCTTTTAGCATTCCTTGTGCTGCTTATGTTAAGTTTCCCAGTATTGTTGGTGTATCGAGTGTATGTCTGTCGGTGTCACACAGTTTTGTGTGTGTGTGTGTGTACTGCTTGTATTTGTCTTGTATGTGTGTTTCTGTTTTCTCTTCAGTGTATTTGCTAGTTCTCATCTGTTTTGTAACAAACATCATTTTCTCGTTATTTACAACATCGTGAAATAACTCTGCATATTCGTTATTATTATTCAGTAGCTTCCTGTATTATTCAGTGAACTGACAAATTACCGCCGTATTATGCGTATGTAACAAGTGCATATATTATTATGCAACGACGTTTTTCATTATCTTCTACTTTTATACAGCAGCTTTAACCAAGTCTTTTGTATGTATGTAGTTTGGAGAGCTCAAAATGTTGCAGTATCCTCTTTCTGCTACATCACAGTGTGTTGTCTCCCCCTGTAGTGTGCGTATGAGAATGTAGTCTCCTTTCATCAGCTCTTTGTGTAGTGAAGCATCGTATGCAGATTTTATCGACAGCTTTCCGGCTCAGCGCGCGGTGTGAAACCTGGCTTGCCATGTTGAATTTCTTTAATGTGTCCTGCATCCCGGATCGTCATTTTTTCCCCCCCCTCTCTCTCTCTCATCCTGCCATTAACGATCATCATCATCACAGATATTATCATAATCGTTGTAGTCATCGTCGCCCTTGTTTTTAAATTTAGGCTATCTTCTTCGTCGTCAGGGACGCTGAGAGAAGTTTTGTAAAAACCAGTACAACCTCCCCCACCCCAAATCCCTTCCTGCTTATTTTTTTTTCATCCCATCCGGGCCTAATGAAGCCCACTGAGCCCCCGAAGCAATGCACAGGTTGAGGCCCCCCTCCCTCCCTCCCTCCCTCTTCCGTCACAGGTCCTGTCACCAAGTGGTTGGTTTTGACCTTTACCGCTGAAACATATTAACACTTAATTGTAAGGCACGTCACGTGGAGTCAGTTATCTTGCAGGAATATTTGATTCTTGCTGGTCTCGCTTTGGCTCGTAGAGTGAATGTTAAATATACATCACACTGAATACGGGAGGTCTGTGTTTTGCTGTCATCAGAGTGTTGATCGCTAGTTACTACCTGTCCGTTTAATGATACGATTATCCTTCTGTCCCTTCCGTTCCTCCACCCCCCCCCCCCCGTCCCCCAACCCTTTTCCCCCTCTCGCAAAAATCCCCCTCCCCCAAAACATGCAAATACATTACACTATGCATTACAGTGCTTCATTTACTCATTCGCCTTAAACTTTCCCCTCCATGACCTTTATATGACATTCTAATCATGTTAATACGTTCTAATTTCTCACGCTTTATCTGATTTTTTTTTTCTTAATTTCATTCCAAATTTCTCCATGCTGCTATCGTCGTCCATGCCAGTTCTTGTCCTACACGAAAGACTGAGGTAGACGTTTTAGTGACGGTAAGTTTTCTATGTGTTTGTTGATCTTGTATGTTGAATGTGGAAATGATAGGTATAGTCCTAGAAAGCGGTTGTGATGAACAGTTAGAATCCGGACGGAGGCATCTCAGTTAACACTGCTGAAAGCAAATTGGGTGCCTGGCTCTTGTGGTATTTATGGGAAGAAATTCAGGCCACGTGACCTCATCGTGTTACTTTATGTTGTACCAACGTGGTTGTCAACTATAAATACTTTACCTACAACGTGACTACCTACTATAAATATATTACCCACAACGTGACTGTCTACAATAAATACATTACCAACACGGTGGTTGTCTACTATAAATACATAACCTACAATGCGATTTTCTACTAAAATACATTACGTACAATATGACTGCCTACTTTAAATCCATTATGTACAACGTGACTATCTACTATAAATACATGACCTACAACGTGATTGTCTACTATAAATGCATCATCTACAACGTGGCTGTCTACTATAAATACATAACCTACAACGTGACTGTCTACTATAAATACATCACCTACAACGTGACTGTCTACTATAAATACATCACCTACAACGTGGGTGTGTACTATAAATACATCACCTACAACGTGGCTGTCTACTATAAATACATCACCTACAACGTGGCTGTCTACTATAAATACATCACCTACAACGTGACTCTCTACTATAAATACATCATCTACTATAAATACATCAACGTGGCTGTCTACTATAAATGCATCACCTACAACGTGGCTGTCTACTATAAATACATCACCTACAACGTGACTCTCTACTATAAATACATCATCTACTATAAATACATCAACGTGGCTGTCTACTATAAATACATCACCTACAACGTGGCTGTCTACTATAAATACATTACCTACAACGTGGCAGTCTACTATAAATATATTACCTACAGCGTGGCTGTCTACTATAAATACATTACCTACAGCGTGGCTGTCTACTATAAATATATTATGTGTAATGTGCTGTGTTTTGAAGACTGATGTTCTCTTTAGCAGGTTCTTGTTATCTGACATCCCTGACCTGCAGATTAAAGACCAAGTGGGAGGAGTTCTGGATGAAGAGGCCACGGGCTCGTGGAACAAACAAATCCTATTAACTTGTGAGGCTTGAACCTAACACCCAGTGATCATTATGCGGCGTCTTAACTACTGCGTCAAGCGTGATAATACTTTCTTTTTTTTTTCGTTTCTTTTTCTTACTACTTTTATGTTCAGTGGTTCATTGTTGTGCTACGTATATATCAAATTCGGACTAGCATTCTCTTGTTGTTGTTCTTCATGTTCTTCTTCTTCTTTTTCGTGTTGTTGTTGTTATTGTTCTTTTTCTTGTTCTTCTTGTTGTTCTTCTTGTTGTTCTTTTTCTTGTTCTTTTTGTTCTTCTTTTTGTTGTTGTTGTTCTTCTTCTTCCTCTTGTTCCTGTTCTTCTTCTTCTTCTCCTTCTTGTTCTTATACTTTTTCTTCTTATTGTTCTTCTTCTTGTTTTATTGTTCTGGTTCTGGTTCTTTTTGTTTTTGTTATTCTTATTGCTGTTATTGTTGTTCTTCTTGGTTTTCATTTTGTTGGTGCTCTTTTTGTTCTTGTTCTTCTTTTTCTTGTTACTGTTTTTTTTCTTCTTCTTTTTCTTGTTGTTTTTCTTTTTCTTGTCGTTATTCTTCTTCTTTTTCTTCTTTTTCTTGTTCTTGTTGTTATTCTTATTCATGTTGCTGTTGTTCTTTTTCTTCTTCCTCATCTGTTTCTTGTTGTTGTTGCTGTTCCTTTTCTTCTTCTTCTTTTTTATTGTTTTCTTCTTCTGCTTGGCTTTCTTTTTCTTTTTGTTGTTGTTCTTTTTCTTCTTCTTCTTTAACTGTTGTTGCTGGTCTTTTTCTTCTTCTTCTTCTTTTGTTGTTGTTCTTCTTCTGCTTCTTCTTTGTCTTGTTGTTGTTGCTCTTTTTCTGCTTCTACTTCTGCTTATTCTTTCCTTTTTCTTCTTCTTTTTCTTGTTGTTGTTTTTCTTCTTCTTTTGTTGTTTTTGTTTTTCTTCTTTTTTCTTGTTGTTGTTTTCATCTTCTTCTAACAGATGGTGAATTTAACAGCTTTCCAGTCACTGAGGCACTTTGCTCTAGGCAAGACACGCCTCTGTTCCACTCTCTTCTTGATCTTTTCTTGCCAACATTCTTTAGAACATAATTTTTCAGCGTTACCTTTCAAGTGAATTAGCTGTAAGAGAACGAATGAACTATCTTTATTTTCAAACATCGAAGAAGCAGGCACGCAGGCCTGTCTTACATTCTGTCCTTCATCACTCCATCTTTCATTCTTCCTAGACACTGAATTTTAAGATTTTAATACGAGAGAGAGAGAGAGAGAGAGAGAGAGAGAGAGAGAGAGATCAAATAAGGAAATGACTCAGTAATATGTTTTCGAAGGGAAGTAATCTTTGTAATTTCAATCTTCTTTTCTTATTCATGAGTTTCATGTCTTAGGTGCATTGCACTGTGATACTAACTGTGACCACGTGATCATTTATTCAACATTGGCCATTTTTTTCTATTCCCGACGCAGTTTTGACATTTATATGTTTGACAACTTTTTTAATAGCTGAATATAAGAGAAAATCTAAATTTTAAGTCAAGATGTGCGAATATTTTAAGCAAAAAACAAACAAACAAACAAAACGGGTATGTGTGGATATGTTGCTCCCTAGAGGAAGAAAGACAACTCAAACAATTGCTATCATTACAGAGGTTACTTCCCTTCCAGATATCGGCCTATGAAAGTCACAGGCAGTGCTTATTTTGCGCTGAAAAATAAAATGCGAATTATTGAAAACCTTGGGTTGCACTATCCGCACTCTGCTGTATGCTCTATCTGCTGATATGTCAAGCGGAAAGGAAACAGCAACTCAAGGCAATCAGCGACCTTTTGAACGTGAGCGTGAGAGAAGGAGAAGAAGAAGAAGATGATGATGATGATGATGATGATAATGAAGACTGATTGATCAACTGATTGATTGATTGACTGACTGAGCATTATTTTGCAGAGTGTTATGAATCTGGACATGTAGAAAAGTCTGATATTCTGCCGTAAACCACACAACTTTCATTCTGTTTCAAACGTTCTACATTCGTTAGTAACAGATATACTGTACTGTGTGACAAACGCAGTCAAAACTGACATAGCAAACCTTCAGTGACCAAAATGTTAAGTGACAAATACACACACACACACACTCACGCACGCACACACACATATACCCACACGATCAGCACAGGAAATAACTACATACATGCTACAAAGCTTCTCTCTCTCTCTCTCTCTCTCTCTCTCTCTCTCTTTCTCTCTCTCCCTCTCTCTCATTCTTGCACAGTAATGAATATAAAAAAAAATATCTAATAATTCTAAATTTTCTGTTCTCGAAGCAATTTTTAACATTTATCTCTTTCACACTTTTTCTTGGCAGAAATGCAGATGAACCCGCTGATAGTAATTATTGAGGAAAGACGCTGGCGATAGTTGGGACATGTGCTCCGAATGACTGATAACTCACTACCAAAAATGGCACTAAGATGGACACCACAGGGACACAGAAGTTCGGATAGACCGAAGGAGACATGGAGAAGAACAACATATAGGATGCTGAGCAACAGAGGGCTCACCTGGGCAAGAGTGGAAAACCCTTGCAGAAGTCCCATGTGCCCTGGTCACTAGGTTCATATCTGTGAGAGAGAGAGAGAGAGAGAGAGAGAGGGAGAGAGAGAAAGAGAGAGAAATTGAATATACATTTTCAATCAAGAAGTGTGAATATTTTAAACAAAAGTGCAAAAGTATGCGTGAATTCAGTAGCGCCCTTAAGGAAGAAAGACAACTCAACATTTACCATCAATATAGAGGTTCCCTCCCTTAAACTGGCAACCGACTTGATTTTAGTTCAGCCTAGCAACACATTATAAAATGTTATAAATGGGCATGCGCTCTATGCACTAATAATATTCTCTCATAACATACCCGGGAAGATTTTGATCTCGTTGGCTTACTGAGGGTTATAAATAGGCATGACTTCAGTTAAATACTAGGCGAAGAGCAGGCAGAATTTTTTTCTTTAAGGTAGGTGAAGACGCCTGTCCAATGAGGCATTCTGCGACCCATAGGTGATATGCTAGGATCAGCGAACCATAGCTGACCAAGACCCTTTCCCAGTTCTCTGTGGTACCCCCAGTAACAAGTTAACGGGGCAGGGATCGCCATAGTCCCCATGGTGGTGGAGTTTGTTAAAGAAGCACTGCACACTCCGTGCTCTTCGGCTGTACAGCGAGGCTGAAAAGATAGCTGACATAACCTGCTCCCAAGCCGATACGATGCTGTGTCTCAACATCTTCACAGCATCGGCTGCAAATAACAACAGCTGGCAGTTACAGGGAGATTGCACAACCAACCAACCTTTAATGGAAGGAAATTATAGATGCTCCAAAGTGAATTTGAATACAAGTAAATTACTATAACATACATCATATATTCTAAGCTAACAAGAAAACTGCCTTTCATTTATTTTCACTCGTTTGGAATTCAAAGGTTCTCCCGTACATGTGAACCTCGTTTCGTTTTTCTTACCTGAATATCATTTCTGTCCTTAACGCACAAACAGTCATGTATGTATGCTTTGTACCTTGTCGGTGGCTTTCTTTGCATGAAAAGAAAAAAAAACTACTTGGATAGTTTCTTATTTTGCTTATTACTAACAAACAGTGATAAAGGTTTGGCCAATTATATATATCACTGGCAACTGTGTCAAGTCTGTCAGAGATGATGTAAAATCATCATCATCATCATATGCCATGCCTGGAGGCATCGGCGACCATGTCTCTCCACAGTTTCCTATCTTTCATGCTGTTAATCAGTTCTGTTGTTGTGCTCGTCTCACGCCATTTTGTCAAGCCATCTAAGATTACCTCTCTTGGTTTACCTCTTCCTTTTCTGCCTCCAATTTTCCCTTTTTTGTCAAGATATTTTCGATCCCTCCTCTTCTCATTATATGGCCAGTGAACCCAGACTACTCACCCGTAATACGTTCATTAAGGCTCGTTTCTCATTCCCTTTCTTAGGCATTCTTCGTTTGTTACTTTAGCTGTCTGTGATATTCCTAAAATTCTTTGTTGGAATTACATTTCACTTGACTCTAATGTTCTCGTTGTTGTTTGCGTTAATGATCATGATTTGCTCCCATATAGTAAAACTGCCCCAGTATAGAGTTTCAAGACTATTTTCCTAAAATCTGTTGACACAGATGGACTGCACAATGTAGATTTCATTTTCTGAAATGCTACCTTTCTCTGACATATTCTGTTTGTTTGTTTGTTTGTTGTTTTACCTCTGTGGTACACCTACCATCTGCTGTTATTGTTCTACCACGATACTTGAATTTGTGCACTAGTTTTAATATTATTCATTTGATTTTTTACATTGCATTCTGACAGGGATTTCTTTCTGAACGCGACCGCCTTATGTACTTCTTACTATTCAATGACTGTCCTTTATAATCACTTCCGCCACTGCTATATCTGGCAGATCCTGTAGATCTTTTTGAAATTCTGCTATCAGGACCGTGAGGTCATTTTATCTCATATTATGTCCTCGGACTTTCATCCCTACGGACTTTCATCCCATACTTGTTGGTAATGGTTCTAATAATGTTTGCACTGTAGAGGGAAAAAAACGGATCTGTGGATAGCACACGTCCTTGTCTTACTTCTTTCTTTATGCACTAACATTTCAAATATATTATGAGACAAAAAAAATAGATTAAAAAACAGAATTATGTAATACTGATCACAACGATTTTGATTATTATTTTGATTAATTAAAGAACACAAAATCTATCCCAAGATAATGAAAAACAGAAAAATGGACTTGAGCCTAATACAAAATAGGTATAAAATTGCAGGAGGATATTAGGAACTACTCCGTGCAGATTAACAGGAATATGGCTTCGAAAACGACGTCGGAATCTGAAGAGCCCTCGGATACATTAAACAAGGGGAAGTAAACATTAACGAGAAAGAGTAGTAAAAACTTTTACCGCGATTAGGACTGCACTGCGCATGCTCGGAGGAAGAAAAATAAAAGACGTACTAATATGTCCAGAAACTCAGCATTCGCAAAAACTGACAAAAGAGGGAACATATTTACAGTAAACCCTCGAAATAACGAACTAATTTTGGGGGTTAGGGGTGTGTAGAAGGGAGTGAAAATGTCAAAATGCTGAAAGTCCGTTAATGTAAACTATATTTGTGTAATCTACATTTATTATATATAATTTTTAAGAATTTGGTTAATTACAGCTGTTAAGACACTCTCTTGGCACGTACTTCCGTACTTATCTTATAACTTATATCTTATATCTTATATCCTTCCCGTGCCGTTAAACGTCACATAGGGCTCGCAAAGTAGTTCGCCAATTTTCTTCGGCGAGTCTTTCAACCTCATCAAAGGATTTTATGCCTGTTAATTTGGTCTCTCTTAACAATGTCCTATTCAGAGTTTCACGTGGTCTGCCTCTTTTTCTTTGGCCTGTTGTGTTCCACTTGATAGTTTGTTTTGGGATCCTCTGATCATTTCTTCTCATCAAGTGACCAACATATGTCCATCTCCTTTTCCTGATCACCCATGAGACTGGTTTTGTTGAGCCATCTGTCTTATCTCTGCATTGTTCTTGAATTCGTTCCACTTGATGCCGAATATTTTCCTTATGCATTTGTTTTCAAAAGAGTTTAATTTCTTGTCTGTTTCTTTAGTTGTTTTCCAGCTTTCGCATGCATAAATGAGGGTAGATATTACATCTAAATTGAATAGCCTTAACTTGGTTTTTGTGCTTACAACTTTTGAATTCCATATGTTCTCAAGATTCTTGAAGATTGATGCTGCTTTTGCAATTCTGATCCTAACTTCCTTTCTAGTGTCACCATCCTGGTCTATGTAGCTGCCAATGTATGCAAATTGATTGACTTCTTCAATATCTGTCCCTTCTATGTGTATTTTTCCATTTTGATTAATGGGAATTTTGATTATTTTTGTTTTGTGCTTGTACTTCCGTACTGCGCAGCCAAAATCCTCTAACCCAGTGACTGCCAGCCCAGGATTCTCCCCTCAAAGGAATATTATATGCCTGTTGGGCATCAGGTTAAACATACATCACAACATTACCACCGCAAGATATAGACATTATCAAGTCATATATAAAAATGCACTAACGTTTTATTTACTCAACAACGTGGATCAATGGTAATCACAGGGCATACATTCACACAGAACATCAACATATATCATAAAAACATATTGCAGGCATAATGTCAATCAATGCAATATTCATTAGCTCGTGTAACTAAAATAACCGTGGCTATTGTTCTCAAACCCCTCATCCCAATACACAATTCATTACTCCAAAACGTGCACATAAGCTTTAATTCCATGCGGATACCCTGCCCTGTCATTCTACCCCTTCATACATAAATTCACGTGTGCTATCGCATTAATAATCTCACTTCTTCAATACATGAAATCCAGGTGTGCTATCGCACTATTATTCCTCAGTTCAGTAAAGATCAAATATGTGATCACGCACAATTTTCCCTTCCAGTTCACGAAGTTCAAATAATGTGTCAAAACACTAATACTCCGTCTCGGTTCATTATTTCAAATGTGATCATGCCTTAATATATGTATCCACCGATTCAGGAAGTTCACATGAAGACCAAACCTGATGGCATCACCCATGCTATTCAAGAGAACGTTAATCATAGGAATCACTAATATAATTGTCTCCACAGCTACATTAATTTCTCATAACAATACCAGCATTAAGGCATCACCCATGCTATACAAGCGAACGTGCATTATCAGGAATCACACACACACACACACACACACATATATACATATATATATATATATGTATCCATAGCGACACGGAATTCACATGAATTATCAGCATGATTCATCATGAACACAATACATATCCATATATATGTAACACAACAATATCAGGGGCAAAAGGGGTCAGGTATCTCCATATCAGCGAGATCTATCTAACCCTGCCATGCCTGTACTATCTCCATCTTATCTTTATTAATTCCTGTTTCCGCACGCTTTCATCCTTATATCATGCATGGGTGTGGACGTAGTCCGCTCGCTCGCGTCATTATGAGCCACGCGCGCTCGTCCACATTAAATGGAAAGTAATCTGAGAAGAGAACTTTTTAAAAAACTATTTCTAAAATTGTTGTTATGTAGACAAAAGTTTGACGTAACATACAGTACTATACAATATAAATTTATTAAATCATCATCATCATCATGTGCAGTGCCGGTAGGAGTTGAGTGTTAAACTTTCCCACAAATCTCCTTATTTTTCATGAGCAAAGTAAACAAATTGTTTTTGTTGCTCAGTCAAGTTACACTGACCATTTTTTTCTCTTGGTCTTCCTCTGCCTCTCTTCCCACTTATCTTTCCTGTTGTTAGGACGTTTTCATGCCCTTACTTTCTCATTATACGCCCAATGAATGATGACTGTTGTTTTCCTACGGGTTTTATTAGGTTCCTTTCTGCATTTGCTTTTATTAGACATTCCCTGTCTTGGATGTCCATGTTGTTCCTGTCTTCCTTTTTATATAACTTTCCATCATCCCTATAAGTGTCCCCACCTTCCTTCTTCTGCAACTTTCCATCATCCCTATAAGTGTCCCAACTTTCATTCTTCTACAACTTTCCATCATCCCTATAAGTGTCCCAACTTTCATTCCTCTACAACTTTCCATCATCCCTATAAATGTCCCAACTTTCCTTCTTTTACAACCTTCCATCATCCATATAAGTGTCCCAACTTTCCTTCCTCTACAACTTTCCATCATCCCTATTAGTGTTCCAACTTTCATTCCTCTACAACTTTCCGTCATCCCTACTAGTGTCCCAACTTTCCTTCTTTTACAACCTTCCATCATCCCTATAAGTGTCCCAACTTTACTTCTTCTACAACCTTCCATCATCCCTATAAGTGTCCCAACTTTCATTCTACAATTTTCCATCATCCCTATTAGTGTCCCAACTTTAATTCTTCTACAACCTTCCATCATCCCTATAAGTGTCCCAACTTTCATTCTTCTACGACCTTCCATCATCCCATGTAGATGCTCTTGCTTTCCTTCTGTATAATCCCCCCCCCCCCTCTTCCACAATCTCTATAACAATCAGCCATTTCACAACGAAAAATTCCAACTGAAAAGTGAAAAAATCCATGTTAAAAGCCCGACTTTAAAAAAGTGCTACTTCATAGACAATTACGACAAGACTAAAGCGATATTTACAAGCCTTCTCAAACTTCGTATTGTGTGGAAGAACCTACATAACTTTCATTACACCACAAGAGCCTCGTCCATAAGAGACAACAGTGAACAAATAAATATAGTAACGCAAGCTCAGTAAGAACATAAGCATTGAAGAAGAACAAAGAAACCAAGCCAAAAGTTACTTGGTAGATCACAGTGATGGCAAAGGGATAAAGTATAGAGGTGATATGGGGATAAAGTATAAAGATGATGTGAGATAAAGTATAAAGATGATGTGAAAAGTAATTTAGAGTCCAAGCAAGGCAAACGGACGAGGGAGAGAGAGAGAACCAAAAAGAAATTATAGATGAGCATCAGTTATACCAAAACTGTATGCAGTGGACTAGCTACGAAAGGTCAAAATACTTGGTGATAAAAATGGAGAGCAACCACAGGTATTTTTCTACAGATTCCTTCTTGCGAGGTAATTTGTTTAAAAAAAATTATGTTATATTCTCCAAAATACTTTCAAGCGTTGTTTCTCCGCAGACACGAAGATAAGCATTGATCGTGGTATTTCAAAGTACTTTGACGTTGCAAAAACATACTGACCTATTGGGGGGGGGGGGGTTCATTATGAAATAGCGGCTAGAGACAATGGTTCATGATAGATTAAGCTGTTTTATTCTTATCATAAACGTATAATACTACTCGTATGTTTATATTACAAATGAAGCTGTTTTATTCTTATCATAAACGTATAATACTATTCGTCTGTTTATATTACAAATGAAGCTGTTTTATTCTTATCATGAACTTATAATACTACTCGTATGTTTATATTACAAATGAAGCTGTTTTATTCTTATCATAAACGTATAATACTACTCGTCTGTTTATATTACAAATGAAGCTGTTTTACTCTTATCATGAACTTATAATACTACTCGTCTGTTTATATTACAAATGAAGCTGTTTTATTCTTATCATGAACTTATAATACTACTCGTATGTTTATATTGCAAATGAAGCTGTTTTACTTGTATTCTTGTGTAAATAACGTATTCTATCTTGCCTTCCTGTAGAACGTGTACTAAGAATCTGGATTGTCTTCTTCTGACTTTTATTATTGTTTGTCCGGTCTCTCCAGCTTCTCCCAGAACCTCCTCGTTTGATTTCTTTGCTGTCCCTGGTAGTCCCAGCATTCTTCTAAGGAACCACATTTCAGTGGCTTCCAGTTGGCGCTGTACTTCTTTATTAGTGACTGGCCATGCTTCGCATCCGTAAAATAAAATTGGCTCAAAGTAGCACTGTAGTACTCGTTCCCTCACTTCTAATAACAGTGATTTATTACACTGAATGCTCTTCATTTTCTGAAACTTTATTTTGGCTTGGATTATTCTGTTCCTTATCTCAGTTAGGTATCTTCTATCATTTTTTTTATTTATGTAGGATTCCAACAAGTCTTGCAAAATCTCTTGGATAAAGTCGCCAAAGAAAGTGAACAGAAAGGCCTTACTTTGAACATCAAAAAGATAGAGACTATGATTATATCTAAGAAACAGAATCCACCAGCATGCACTATAAAATTAAACGGAACTATTCTAGAGCAGGTGCAGAAATTCAAATACCTTGGAGCAATAATAACTTCAGATGAGAAATGCAGAACAGAAATTAGGAACAGAATAGGCCAAGCAAATACTGCATTTCAGAGAATGAGAAACATATTAACCAACACATCCTTATCAATGAATGTTAGAAAACGAGTCCTAAAATGCTATATTGAACCTACCTTGTTATATGGAAGTGAATCATGGACAATAGGCAAGTCTGCACAAAAATCATTGGAAGAAGCAGAAATGTGGTTTATTAGAAGAATGTTGCGAATCCCCTGGACAGCAAAAATAACTAATGAAGAATGTAGGAGAAGAGCTGGAGAGACAAAAAACCTTGTCAAAAAGATAAGAGAGAGACAATGTACTTTCATAGGACATGCAATGAGAAGAGGGGACATTGAAAATATTATAACAACAGGAAAAATAAAAGGAAGAAGATCAAGAGGAAGACCAAGAGAAATGATACTGGAAAGTCTGACGGGATGGTGTGAGAGGAGATCACCAACTGAGCTGATGGCCTGCATGAAGGATTGTGTACTGTGGAGAAGCATAATAGCCAACGCCAGTCGGCACGGCACCTGATGATGATGATGATGATGATAGGATTCACAAGAAAAAACCCCAATAATTTATAATGTCATGCTTACGAACAAAATCGTTTATGTGTAAAGAAGAGAATGAGGGGGGGGAGAGGGACTTACGAGAGCGGTAATTAAGTAATTAAACTCTTCCAATGGTACAACCTTACTGCGACCCTAATCCTAATTTTAAAGAAAATGTGACCACAACCATCCCGGTTCCAGGATCCCAGTTTCGCCATCAACCTACAGATATTACGGACTACTCTCCTTCCTCACCACTTTTATACCAGATACAGAACAAAATATCTCAATGTGTAAAACAACAACAACAACAACAAAATAAATGCATTATGACAAACATAGAGACACTCATCATGAACACACATTGTGTATATTACCAATAACAGTGTCGACCATATTATACAAATAAGGACCACAGAACATATACATTGAAATGCATCACTGAACCAAAATATGCACGTCAGTAATCCTCAATCAATCAACCTTCGTTGTCATAAGAAATTTCAGCAATTTATATATATATATATAATATATGTGCATGAGAACGACATCAAACTCACGGAAAAAGAGTATGCATAAATGAACCATCGTTCAAGGTCTCTTGCATAGATAAAACACACCAGCATTCTTGTATGTCAACCCATATCAGCTGTATATAAATATATCCCAACTCATACTGCAACCTTGCCATACATACCTATGGGCTTGCACCCATCACATGCATTATCATCCGTACGAAATCATCTCTACTAACCAAACTCATAGACAACAAACCTAATTGAGCCAGGGGTGCTCGATGGGGTCACAGCCAACAACAATATATCACACATACTTACAACATAATCGGTGCTGGGCACAATAACACTGTACATACTTCAATATCAAGAACAACTAGATCCACACAAACACACGATGGCTCGCCCACCGAGACATATCCCGAACTAACTGGGAATTATCCTTGCAACAACTTGTATACTAAATAAGGCTCACGGCCGCTGACGATAAGCTATTTAACTGTTTATATATGCATGTGCTACTGCTCTTAGTTTCGTTTGCTTCAGTGATCTGTCCTGGATTTTTGTGTGCTGTTTGTTTCGTATATGTCATTGTTTGACTTCGTGTTTTTGTTTATTTCATTGAATGTTTTCTTAACCTTTTTTTTTCTCCAAAATATCGCCGGAGAAAGTTATTATGTGCGAATTACCAACACGTGAGCGTTTTATATCGAACCTCGTTGCAGAAAGTAGTGCAGTTAAAAAAAAAACGCAGAAGAAAAACAAAGTGCGAAACAAACCGAGGTATTTCAGTCTAAAGTTTTATATGTGTTGCCAGTTTTTACTGTTGTGCAAGATATATTTTGTGTGTTTTTTAAACTGTTTCTGACGTCTGTTTATGTTTTAGGAGACTTTTTTTGGGGCTTTTCTATGTGTATTGTGTATTTTTCGTAGGTCTACTTTGTGTGCCCATTAAAGCTTTTCTATAAACTGTCTTATTTTCTTGTATGTTTCCTCTGTTTTGTTTATATATTTGTAATGTTCTTATAATCATAGTCTCAATATTATTCTCCGAGAAATTACTCATTCTGGCATAAATTGTTTTCACTCTATTGATTTATAATATTTTTAATAGTTGAAAACATTTTGCAAAAATTTAAACTACCAACAACAAAAAAACAAAAAACTACCATCTAGACCAGTGGTTCTTAAACCTTTTTTGGCCCTGGACCCCCTTTCAGGCACGAGAACCGCTATAGATACCGCATTAAAAATGAAACAATAAGTAGAATACAGATGATGGTAAGATTTTTTTTTTAATCGTGACAGTCCATTTTCTAGTCAGTGGACTCCCAAAAATTCTTTTGTGGACCTCTCATGGGGTCCATGGATCCCAGGTTAAGAACCACTATCTAGAGTTTGAAAAAACGATAGCCTTCTTATTCTTGAGAAGAATAGATTTTGTATTCCTCCTATCATCCCTATGTGCCTCTAAGGCATGGGAGGATTACCTTTACCTTTTTTTTAACCTTCTTTTATCAGTTCTGCATATATTTCATGGTATACTTTAGGAAAATCCATGAACCAGCTATTCTATACATGAGGCTGACAATATACTTTAGGGAAATCCATGAACCAGCTATTCTATACATGAGGCGGACAACCAAATTGTATTTGAAAGATATTGCTTTTTTAGATGGATTCTATATTTTAGCATGTTCTGAAATACAGGAAAACTGAAGAGATCATATACCTCACCTCCACCAACACCTGTCCTGGCAGTATTCTGAAGTTTCATATTCATATAGTTGGGATAGCTACATAAGAAAAACAAATTAACTGCTTCAGCGAAACGTAGATGTTGCGCAAAAATAACGCTAAGTTTAGCACAACAATAAGGTATTGTTATATCACAGGACCTCACGCTTTCATTCAGCCACATTATATGAAATCGTTTTAACCGCATCAAAAATACAATTTCCTTTCTTCTTCTAATATATATCACTGAGGAAAAAATGGAAGGGGTGGAAAATTGTTAATATCTTGGATCATTACTAACTAATAATGGAGATCTTATCTTATATCCTTCCCGTGCCGTTAAACGTCACATAGGGCTCGCAAGGTAGTTCGCCAATTTTCCCTGTTTTCGGCGAGCTTTTCAATCTCATCAAGGGATTTTATGCTTATTAATTTGGCCTCTCTTAATAATGTCCTCTTTAGAGTTTCATGTGGTCTGCCTCATTTTCTTGGGCCTGTTGTGTTCCACTTGATAGCTTGTTTTGGGATTCTCTGATCGTTTCTTCTCATCAAGTGACCAACATATGTCCATCTCCTTTTGCTGATCACCCATGAGACTGACTATTGTTCAGTCATCTGTCTTATCTCTACATTGTCTTAAATTCATTCCACTTGATGCCGAGTATTTTCCTTAGGTATTTGTTTTCAAAAGAGTTTAATTTCTTGTCTGTTTCTTTAGTTGTTTTCCAGCTTTCGCATGCGTAAATGAGGGTGGATATTACATTTTAATCGAATAGTCTTAACTTGGTTTTTATTCTTATAACTTTTGAATTCCATATGTTCTCAAGATTCTTGAAGATCGATGCTGCATTTGCAATTCTAACTTCCTTTCTGGTATCACCATCCTGGTCTATGTAGCTGCCAAGGTATGCACATTGATTGACTTCTTCAACATCTGTCCCATCTACGTGTATTTTTCCATTTTGATTAATGGGAAGTTGCATTATTTTTGTTTTGTCCTTGCTAATTTCAAATCTTATTTTGGTAGCTAGTGAAGACAGGCTATCTGTTTTTTCTTGCATGGAATTCACATTGTTACTGATAAGAGTTACGTCATCAGCAAAGTCAAGATCTTCTAGATGGGTTCCATGTACCCAGTCAATACCTGTGTTACCTGTGCAGCATTTTTTCATTATGAAGTCTACTGCAATTCCAAAAAGCAAAGGAGACAGTATACATCCTTGTTTTCACGCCTATTTCAATCTGGAACCATTCACTCATCCCTTCTTCTGTTTTGACTGCACAAACATATGCATTGTAGAAGTCCTTAATGCTGTTCACAGTTTTAGATGGTATTCCATATGGACTTAAAATCCTCTATAATGATTCTCTGTGTATGTTATCAATTGCCTTTTTAAAGTCTATGAAGTTCAGTATTAATGGTTTCTGCTTTCAATATGTTCTTCAAGTATTATTCTTAGAGTAAAGATCTGGTCGAGACAGCTTCTCCCCTTTCGAAATCCTGCTTGTTCTTTCTCTTATTGCGGTATCCACTATATCTTTAAGTCTATTTAAAATGACCTTGCAAAATACTTTTGACACAATTGATATTAAGGTTACTCCTTTTCAATTGTTACAGTCACTAAGGTTGCCTTTTTTTTTGGGGGGGGGGGGGATATTTTAACAACGATTTCCTTTTTCCATTTAGAAGGGACCTTTTTTTCCAAATCTTATTAAACATTCTCTATAGTTGTCCCATGTTGTCACTATTGATAGCTTTTAACATTTCGGGTGTTATTTCATCTTTATCTGCAGCTTTGTTGTTAGCCATTAAATTCTTCTTATCTTATCCTTCCCGTGCTGTTAAACGTCACATAGGGCTCGCAAAGTAGTTCGCCAATTTTTCCTGTCTTCGGCGAGTCTTTCAACCTCATCAAAGGATTTTATGCCTGTTAATTTGGCCTCCCTTAATAATGTCCTCTTCAGAGTTTCACGCGGTCTGCCTCTTTTTCTTCGGCCTGTTGTGTTCCACTTGATAGCTTGTTTTGGGTTTCTCTGATCATTTCTTCTCATCAAGTGACCAACATATGTCCATCTCCTTTTCCTGATCACCCATGAGACTGGTTGTTGTTCAGTCATCTGTCTATCTCTGTATTGTTCTTGAATTCATTCCACTTCATTCACTGCTGTTTTAATTTCAAGCAATGTAATTTCATCCAAGCTGACATTTAGTTGTGGGGCTGGTAAGTCGGTTTCACTGTTTAACAATTCTTTTTTGTGTGGTCGACTAAGTATTTCTTGGAAGTGTTCAGCTCATCTTTGCTTTTTGTCTTTACTTGACGTTAATAGGGTTCCATTTTTGCTAAGGATTGGTCTTTCTTTAGATGTAATAGTACCTGTTAGCCTCTTTTGTATGCTATATAAAGTTTTGTTGTCTCCTGTTTTTGCTGTTTTCTCTGCCTCTTTCGCCATATTGTCTACGTATTCTCTTATATCCCTTCTAGCTGAACTTTTTACTTTCTTGTCTACTTCTTTGTATGTTGCTTTCGCCAGATCTTTTCCAAGATTTGTCTTTACATTTAACATATATAATTTGGTTTCTCGTCTTTCAATTATATACTTCCATGTGTTTTCTGATATCCATGCTTTTCTATTTGGTTTTCTCAGTCCAGCGCTTGCTTTTGCTGCTGTGTTTATGGCTGTGCTGTAAGAATTCCATAATTCATCTATACCCATCTCCTCTACTTCACTGGGTGTTTTGGAATGATTGGCAAGTTCCTGACTGAAATTACTGTTAGTATTCTCTTCTTTATTCTGTGGGTGTTTATCTTTCTGTGTATTGATTTCTTGTGTTGGCTTTTCATGTTAGTTTTATTTTCCCTACACACAGATTGTGATCACTGTTGACATCTGCACCCCTATACGCCATTACATCTATCAAAGATGTTCTGTATTGCTTTCTAACATAAAAATGATCTATCTCGTTTCTAGTTCTATTATCTTTAGTTATCCACGTTGTTTTATGTATCTCTAATGGAGATACAATGGGAGGAAATTAAAAGGAGGATATCTATCGAAACATCTTGTGCAGCAGATCCATATGAATGGAAACAAGATTCCGAGTACTTAAATGTTACATCGAGCCAATTTTGTTTTATGGATGTGAAGTATGGTCCATGAATAAGTGAGTACAGCGAGAAATGGAGGCCATGGAAATGTGGTTCATAAGAAGGATGTTGAAGGTACCATGGACAGCTAAGAAAATCAACGAACAAGTCCTAAGAGAGGCTGGCGTTAAAAGGCAAATTACAGGAAAGATCAGAAGCAGACAAGCGAGATTTGTAGGATATTTTCTGAGAAGAGGAAAATTGGAATACATTGTGGCAACTGAACAAATTGAGGGAAGAAGAGGAGGAGGTAGAGAGAGAGAGAGAGAGAGAGAGAGAGAGAGAGAGAAGTTACTGGATGGGCAGTCAGTGTCGATAGGAAGAAAGTCACCGGCGGATCTCATAATAAAGTCTAAAGATAATGAATTGTGGAGAGAAATGATCGCGCCACGGCACTTGATTGACTGATATCTATCGCTCTTCAGAAAGTAAAACAACTAAAGAAGCTGTGGAGAGAAACAGACAAAACTTCAAAACTAAGATCTTTATACATCTTTCCCATCACACCATATGTCTGTGAGACCTGGACACTTAACAAAACAGCTGAGAAACACATAAATGCCTTTGAACGTAAATGCTACAGAAAAGTTCTTCAGATATCATGGACACAAAAAAGAACAAATGTATCCATACTACAAGAGCTTACTATTGAAGAAGGCTGGCCAGTAAAGAGGATTAAGCAGATAAAACTTAAATATTTCGGAAACATTAAACGCCATGAGAATTTAGAGAAGACCGTATTGAAAGGGTGCATAATGGAAAAAAGAAAGAGAGGAAGACCAAGGCGAACATGGCTGCAAGACATCGTTGATAATCTGCAAATGCATGCATCAGCAGCAAGGCATCTTGTTTACAATTCAGAGGCCTTCAGGAGAGCTGTTAGGGAGGTAAAGTTCCGCAAGGGACATGCAAATGACTGACTAACTCTTCTTCTCTGTAGTCTATGTTTCTGTTCTATTTCTTCTCCCATCTATAATCCATCGAAATATCGTTAAGCAGAGAAGAAAATCTCACATTACGAGAATCCTTATAAAACAAATCACATTCTATAGCAGGCACTGGAATTAATGTTTGCGGCAACCCAGGAAAAGATTTGACAAATCATCTCCATGAACCTGCCTCACAGGTTGGAAATGATATTCCTATATTAAATTATCTCGTTGAAGTTTTTAATTTCTCTCACTGTCGGCTGTTCCACACATAAAAAGAAAATGTGATCTGTCTAAAAACTTGGTTTTACTTTATGATATCAACTCATGACATATTTCAGTGCATGTGGGACTGTTAAAACAATATAAAAATATTTAGAAATGGCTATATTTTTTTTCTGTTTATCTTCAGCTCAAAAACTGCTGTTTAAAAGAAGATCTAGGTGCACGTGAAACGAGTAGTTGCTACAATTTCTGGAATTCGGGAACCAAAAACATGTCTAATCTCTCACTCAAATTTGAAAAGACCGACAATGGGGAAACTGAAGAAGAAACACAGACAATGTCAAGAAAAAGTAGATTGAAAGATTTCATTTAAAAGATAACTTACTAGCTTAACCTACGTTAGCAATTATTTACTAACCATTTTACTATTGGAGAGTCTTGAAAACTTTTAAAGACTTCTCATGGGAATCTACAGGAATGTTCTCTGAAGTTTAATGCCTGAACTGCACTGAAGAAATTTTAGTGATTGGGACCATGTGGTTTGAACTCGCTATTTAGTTACATATAACATTCCCCTCCTCCACAGTCACAATTCCTCTGGACTAAATTCCACTGATTTCTCACTTGTAACACATAGTTCAAAACCTCCTCACAGCATCAGATTACAACCCCTCTAACCGAGCTATAATCATCTATTCCACCTTTTTCTGGCTAGATTATCATTGTATCACTCTCTCCCCTTTCCACGGTTCCCCCTCCCCCTCTTTATTTACAACTCACCTATCACACATCACAAGTCTCCATTTAAGCATTCCCTACACTTCATCATGCGCACTTCTGAACACAGCCTCTTTCAAGTCACAGCTTCTTACAATCCACAGGCAGGTGCTCCTTTCATTTTATTTTATTATGTTTTTTTTTCCATTTGTATTTTTTACACAGCATTCATGTGAATTTATATTTTATCTTCTCTTCTTCCTGTATGTTTTTATATGATTGAGGTTCACACCGAAACGTCACAACTGTGTACTCTTTATGCGATAAAGCTGTTCCTACTTTTTTCTTAGTTTATACATTTTGAAGAAATTTCAGTCATATATTTTTGAAACATCAATTTTGCTAGTGCTGCAAAGTCCAAGTTAAATTTTCTGTAGCAGCGAAATGGATGATTTCTGTTTTCAGTTTGTCAGTAGCACAAGAATAGCATCTTTCTACACAAAAGCAGCCCTGCTTACGTTATTTTCCCTCAAACATCTGAAATCTGAAATGTTAAAATTTTTCTTAGCTTGGAAAATTGTCCATGTGAGTTAATTGTTGATGCCTTTGGAAAAGTTCAGCCATTGTTAAACAATGGCTTTTATGACGGTGAAAAACAGCGCTGAAGAAAATAGTAACAAAAACATTTCTTGTTCAAATTCTGGCGTCAAATAAGAGGTCGTAGCGCACTGACCTTTTTAGAAACTTAGACGTGTCCATATTCAATCTACGCTAAAAGCATGTTTCTTTTTTTCCAGAATCACACTAATTTCTTGCGCTGTCAGAATAATTGCTTTAATTCAGGTTATTAAACGCAGACAAACATAACATGGCGACCAGTAAGTGGATTCTATTCTATGCCTGAAGATGATTCAGAAATAAGGCAGAGCGCTGAGCTCCACATTATAACCATATAAAACCTGAAAAGTATATAAACTGAAACTACCTTTATGTAAAAAGTAATCTTTTTGTTTTTAAATTGTTGTCCAGTATGCACTAGACATTGCAAGAGACCACGTGCTTGCAGGAGACCACGTGCTTGCAAGAGACTGGACCTTAGCGACGGATTTCTGTCTCATGGCCTCGTTTGCTTTCCGGCTGTCACGATTTTCGGCTGGACAGGTCCTAATGGTTTCGCTTTGGGGGTGATAGATAGCGAAGTTCGTTAACATGCTGTTCTCTCGTGGCTAGACGGCTGCCCGTCCTACCAGAGTCTTTGGCTCAAGTCCCAGGCAATTCTCTTGTGATTTTTTTTTCTTTCTTGCACGTCAAAAAGCTGGAGTAAAGCTGGGACGACCATCCTCAACCCAGCGCGTCACAGGTGGCGGATGGTGAAAGTCCTCCAGATATGGTGGATCCCTGTGAATAAGTAGTTATCCAAATAAGCAGGCGCGGACCAACTGGCGGTAGACACAGAGAGCGAGGTGGGGTAGTAGGTGGCTCTACTACTCCTATAAAGTGCCTCAGGTGCTCAGTGAAGGGAATACCAGGCGGGTAAGAGGCGCCTTAAAACCTCTCGCTCCAGCTGCCTTGCGGGTAGGACAGGGAGTCCAAAGGCTAGCTGAGAGTCCGTACACAAACCGACAGAAGGCAACGGGAAACCATTGTTGTAGCTCCCAAGAACAATTATGCGTATTCAGAGTAATAGATTTGTCATGAACGACGTTAATGGATGTTACTTTGGAACAGCCTCGTCCGGTAGGGCAGCTCACGAGCCACAGGTGAGGCCAGATCGTCATCAAGCTACTGGTGGCAAAACTAACAAGTTCAAAATAGCAACATGGAATGTTAGAACTTTATTCCAGGCTGGAAAATTAGAAAATGTAAAGATGGAAATGGAAAGGGTGAAGATCAACATATTAGGAATGAGTGAAGTTAGATGGACAGGTGCAGGGAAGATAAACTCTGATAAATATACAATAATATATTCTGGAAGTGAGAAACATGAACGAGGAGTAGGAATAATATTTGACGAACAAACGGCAAGGACAACTGTAGGATATTTGAACTTCTCGGACCGAGTCCTGCTAGCCCAACTGAAAGGACGACCAATGATCATAAATATTATACAAGTGTACGCTCCAACATCTGAAAGTTCTGAAGAAGATGTACAGATATTTTATAATGACATAGAGACAGCCCTAAAACACACAAAGTCACATGAAGTTACTATAGTTATGGGAGATTTTAATGCCAAAGTTGGTAAAGGAAGAACTTCGGACATCGTTGGTGACTATGGACTGAGGGAGAGGAATGACAGAGGTAGTAAATTAATTGAATGGGCAAGAATACATAGCATGGTTGTAGGAAACACCTGGTTTAAACAACATCCTCGAAGACTGGCAACGTGGAGCAGCCCAGACAAAAAGACTTTTAACCAGATAGACTACGTATTAATCAACAAACTATTCCGGAATGCATTACTGACAACAAAAACCATGCCAGGAGCTGACTGCAATAGTGACCATGACCCACTCTGTGGAAAAAATAGAGTAAAGCTAAAGAAAACATGCTTAAAAATGACCAAGAACTGCGAGAACAATACAAAGTTATTATAACAAATAGATACAATGCAATAGCAAATATAAATAGTATAGATAAACAATGGGCAATGTTACGAGATTCTATCCACCAAACTGTTAAGCAAATAATACCACCAAAACAAAAAGAAGCCTCTAAAAACAAATGGATGACAGACGACATCTTAGGACTGATGGACAAGATGAAGAGGAGTAAAAATAATGGAAAAAATATAGCAAGATAAATCAAGAAATAAGACGCAAATGCAGAGAAGCAAAAGAAGTGTGGTTAAATGAACAGTGCAGACAGATAGAGGACTCTCATAATAAAGACAGCAAAAACATGCACAAACGAATTAGTGAACTAACAGGCAGGAAAACAAAATATACCACAGGATGCCTGAAATCGAAAGAAGGTAAAATGTTAATGTGAAAAGAAGACATTGTGGACAGATAAACAGAGTATATCGGTAAGCTATATGGAGGAGAAAGACAAGAATTAACACCAGATACTGAAAACTGTGATGGACCACCAATACTTGAAGATGAAATCATAGATGCCATCAAACACATGAAGAAAGGAAAAGCGACTGTGCCCTGATAATATAACAATAGAAGAAATAGATGCACTAGAAGAGACAGGAATAAAAGTAATAACCAAGTTACTGAATGACATTTACAACAGTGGTTATATTCCCAATGACCTGATTAAATCCACGTTTATAGCACTACCAAAGAAACCAGGTGCAAAGGAATGTGACGACCACCGGACTATCAGCCTCTCATGTCACATAACGAAGCTACTTCTGAGAATTATTATGAGAAGAACAAGGAAAAAGATAAAAATGGAAAAGTAAATGAACAGTTTGGATTTGTTGAAGGAAAAGGAACACACAATGCCATTTATTCTTTACGAACATTAACAGAAAGAGCTTTAGAAGTACAGAAAGATCTCTGCTTATTCTTCATTGATTACACCAAGGCATTTGACAAGGTGAAACATAATGAAATTATTAAAATGCTTGAATATATCAATACAGACGGCAAAGACCTGAGGATTGTAAAACATCTATACTGGGAGCAAGAAGCAGCAGTTCGAGTTGAAAATAGAACTGGAAAATATCAACCTATAAAACAAGGGGTGTGACAAGAATGTCTACTATCTCCAGACTTTTTTTCTCTGTACAGCGAGAATATTCTAAGAACGATCATCACAAAACCAGGCATGAAAATTGGAGGATACAATATTAACAACCTTCGGTATGCTGACGACACAGTACTGATAGCTGAGAACCAACAAGACCTGCAAAATCTCTTGGATAAAGTTGCCAAAGAAAATGAACAGAAAGGCCTTACTTTGAACATCAGAAAGATATAGACTATGGTTATATCTAAGAAACAGAATCCACCAGCATGCACTATAAAATAAAATGGAACTATTCTAAAGTAGGTGCAGAAATTCAAATACCTTGGAGCAGTAATAACTTCAGATGGGAAATGCAGAACAGAAATTAGGAACAGAATAGGCAAAGACTGCATTTCAGAGAATGAGAAACATATTATCCAACACATCTTTATCAATGAATGTTAGAAAACGAGTCCTAAAATGCTATATTGAACCTATTTTGTTATATGGAAGTGAATCATGGACAATAGGCAAGTCTGCACAAAAATCATTGGAAGAAGCAGAAATGTGGTTTATTAGAAGAATGTTGCAAATCCCCTGGACAGCAAAAATAACTAATGAAGAATGTATGAGAAGAGCTGGAGAGACAAAACAAAAAACCTAGTTAAAAAGATAAGTGAGAGACAATGTACTTTAATAGGGCATGTAATGAGAAGAGGGGGCATAGAAAATATTACAACAACAGGAAAAATAGAAGGAAGAAGATCAAGAGGAAGACCAAGAGAAATGATACTGAACAGTCTGACGGGATGGTGTGAGAGGAGATCACCAACTAAGCTGATGGCCTGCATGAAGGATCGAATACTCTGGAGAAGCATAATAGTCAACGCCAGTCGGCACGGCACCTGATGATGATGATGATGATGATGACGATGATGATGATGACGATGATGACGTCAAAAAATGCTTTGCGTACGATATTTTTTCAACGTCTAATCATACAACTCTGTGTTGTGTTAGTTTACTATAGGAAAAAAAAACTTTGTTTCATATTTATAAAACATTCGTAGATTTCAAGAATTAGTTTCTTTCTTCGAGTAGAAAAACTCCATCCAGAAAAAAAAAACTGTTCGGGAGAGATGCATCTAAATAGATGTAAAAGTTAGCTATCTGTTTGTTAGGTAAGCTATTCTTATTAGGTAAGCTATCCTGTTAAATAAGTTATTTGATGGTTTAGAAGATATCTGTTTGTTAAGAAGCTGTTTGTTTGTTAGTTAAGCTATTCTTGTTAAGTGAGCTATTTGTTTGTTAGTTAAGTTATTCTTCTTAAGTAAGGTATTTGATAAGAGATATTCTTGTTAAGTAAGCTATTTATTTGTTAAGTAAGCTATTTATTTGTTAAGTAAGCTATTTATTTGTTAAGTAAGCTATTTATTTGTTAAGTAAGCTATTTATTTGTTAAGTAAGCTATTTATTTGTTAAGTAAGCTATTCTTTGCAACCTTGCTCTTCTACCCAGTGTAGGATTTTCAAAATTCAGACTCCGGCTTCGTTGCATTAGGTACAACCCCATACATACTCCGCCGCATGCTTCAGTATCCATTGAAGAGTTTGTTTGCTGATAGTTCCTGTCAAATGTTGGTTGTTTACGATGCGCTTTCTGCCACACAGTTTGGATTTCCTGCCAGCACCTTTAATTTGTCCTAGCTCCGGCAGTCTCTTCACAGCTACATTGTTCTTCCATTCCCACTCCTCATTTTCCCGCAGTCTGTCCAATACAGCCTTAGCAATGTCCACCTTGTCCATTGTCAGTCTGTCATT
The DNA here is from genome assembly GCA_009760885.1 of Achatina immaculata. Taxonomy (NCBI): domain Eukaryota; kingdom Metazoa; phylum Mollusca; class Gastropoda; order Stylommatophora; family Achatinidae; genus Lissachatina; species Lissachatina immaculata. The sequence goes on from CM019702.1 coordinate 7,951,558, forward strand.
TATTTTTGCCTCTCCAACAAGCCTGCCTGCCACATCACTGCCATGTACTCCCGCATGCCCTGGGCAGTAAAGCCACGTTAGGCTTGTCGCAGCTGACTGGCTTAACAGATGAACCCATTCAAGAATACAAGTCCAGGCCAAATAAAATGAAGAGGGCGAGGCGTCAAATTGAAGGGTGAAAACGTTTTTACTGGTTTAAGACGAATATTCAAACTTCGTATAAAGCGTAAAGCAGAACACTCGGGTAGTTCAATCTATCTGCTGTTCTTCTGTGTGTAGAATGTAAACTGTAGATGTATTGCTATTCATTTCTGTTTATATTCCCACTACTACTGTCCACTGTAATAATGTTCTTGCTTACATTACCATTTCTACGTTGTTTTGTGTCTGTTTTGTTATTTACTTCACAGACTTACTTACTCCCAGGTCCATTCTCTCTCAGTGGAAAGAGTAACACAGAAGCAGCAACTTTACAGTTGAAATGACTTTAATGATGCACGGGGTGACGATGAGTCGATGAGCGATATGACGAGAACGACAAAGGCATCAACAAAATCCATGGACACAAGACTGGACATCTCCACGATATATGTTCCGGCAGACTGCTGTCGCCATCTGAGCATCCTAACACACCCTATTCTACATCTATTTCTTAAACAACAACATTTCTAACAGCCTAATCTACGTCTATCTCAGACGATGCACAAAACACAACTGTCCCTCAGTTATATGATTTCTCTCTCACCTGACCTTTTTCCTATCACCCCCTAACCGTGACCCTCGTGCATTCCGAGACAAGGAGATGGACTCTACTCACAAACAGTTGATTACTTTAGAAGATAACTCATTTTATACAAATATTCCAATTCTCAGATGAGTTATCTATCTTACATCCAAACATTCAATATACTGCTATAAGCGGACTTTTAAAAAACTACACATAGTTAACCGAGTGTCGTTTTTCTTAAACTCAGGCGTGAACTAACGGTATTATTCTGAACATTACAACACACGGGCACATGTTCTGGCAAACAGGCATCTCTGTACAGACATTTATGAACAAAGATACATAAGGCCGAGGGGAGGGACAGTGTAATATTTGAAGCATTATCTATGATGGATGGATGGATGGATGGATGGATGGATGGATGGATGGATGGATGGATGGATGGATGGATGGATCATCTGAGATTAAATATTCCAAGCATTATACATATTATAATATATAATCCAGTTGTACTACATTGCTCAGAAACATGGAGTACAACTAAACAAGTTGAAAACCACCATAAGCATGTCCAGAACACAATCCTGAAAAGAATTATGGACCGGTCAGAGAATGGTATAACACACCAGTGCGAAATAAGAAGTAACGAAGAAATCTACACATTGTATAGCTCTCCGGCTTATAACAGCCATTACGAAAAACAACAGACCGGGGTAGCTGGAGCAGTTAGAGAGAATGGAGGAGGATAGACAAACAAAGACAGCCTACACAGAAGTGATGAAAGGGGACAGACCAAGAGGTTCACCTAAATACCGATGGCGAGACAACCTAGAAGAAGATATAACTGGCTCTTGGAATCGACAATTGGCAAGGAAAGATCAAGAACGGTGAGAAATGGAGGCCTGTTTTGTCTCCATCGATGAACATCCATAGTTCGGAAAAGCTGCTGAAATGACCAACTAGTCAAAGAAGAAGAAGAAGAATTATACTTTAAAAGAAAACAACCATGTAATAAACTGTCTATGATTTTTTAAAAATGGTTCACTCCGTTGATCCGGCAAATTATGCTATAGAAATAAATGATCCAATATTTCACAGCGAAATAGAATGTACCAGTAGATAGAGACACCCACTTCAGTTTGAATGATTAGCTTCGTTTCCCCCCAAAAAAGGTGGAAAAGAGAGATGGCGGGGAAGGAGGGGGGAATGACAATGACCAGTACTTGCGCTCCAGTGGCGCATAAACCACAGATCCACTCTAACACGGAATCCATTTGTCAGGGAGGGTGAAGACTCGAGTATTGTCGATTCTGAGCACGAGTGAACTGACAGAGAAAGATGAAACGATCTAACGAGTTGGCCAAGCTCCGATTCACGTAGGGAAGAGTCGTTTTTAATACAGAAAAGGTTTTATAATACAAAGGGGTGGGGAGGGGGGAGAAAATGGAATAAGAAACTGAACTTCTGAAAGTAAAATATGTCTGATTATTCCAGGCCTATTCTTTATAGTCTCTGAGGTTCAATGATTCATTCTGGGAAGTTAACCTGGTTGTTGTGCTGGAACTATTGCTTTGTCTTCTCGTGAATGTTGGTTGTTGGAACAGACTGTACTATATGTCTTTTCATGAATGTTGGTTGTTGAAAAAGACTGTACTATATGTCTTTTCATGAATGTTGGTTGTTGGAACAGATTGTACTATATGTCTTTTCATGAATGTTGGTTGTTGGAACAGACTGTACTATATGTCTTCTCATGAATGTTGGTTGTTGAAAAAGACTATACCATATGTCTTCTCATGAATGTTGGTTGTTGAAAAAGACTATACCATATGTCTTCTCATGAATGTTGGTTGTTGAAAAAGACTATACCATATGTCTTCTCATGAATGTTGGTTGTTGAAAAAGAATGTACTGTACCTGTATCTCTTGTTGCCGTGGCAGGGAATAACTTTTTGTTCTTGCTCTGGAGACAAGCTTGGCGAATAAAAATTACAAGAAAAGACAATTGGTAAAACTAAATGAACAATGAACTAGAAAAATATATAGGATGATGATTCACAATAAAAAAGCTGAAGTTCATTTCCATGGGATGACAGTCTGGATTTATTTGGGAAAAGAATGACTTTAATAACGCATTTGTAAGACTAAAGGTGGGCAAATATGAATCGAGCAATTCAGAGTACTTAATACACGTTGTAACTCTGTTACAGATTTTTAGTGAGAAACACTGTTGTTGTGGTCAAAACTTTATGACCACAACTCACCTGTTTATGCGAGCACGGAAAGAGTTATATCCGTGTTCCGATTGTCACGGAATCTCGGATGACGGGATATATAAATGAGTTCAGTTCTGTTCAAGATGCTGTAGAGAAAGGAGTTCTGTTCTAGATGTCGTAGAGATAGGATGAAAGTACGGTTTGTTCTGATGTTTGATAGGATTGTGGATTCATGATGTAGCTTCTGGCTTGTTGTCCTTGTTAAGACAAATATGTGCTTAAGTCATAATGTGGTTTTTGTAAATTAATTTGTCCTTCCCAGGACAAAATATGTCAAGAGTCCTTGTGTAGAGAGTTGTGTTTTGCGTTGTCCTTTTGGGACAAAAGGTTGTAGAGTTACGTATTATGTCGTGTTTCAAGTTTGATCGTCTTTTTTAGAACAAAATGCGATTCTTTGTTGGAAGATTGTGTTTGGAGATTTCGGTATAAATGAGGTTAGTTTTTTTATGTTGTATGTTAGTGCGAGGGTTCCATGGCGATGTTAATCGCCTGGACCGTCTTTCTATTCTCATTGTAATTGTTTCCATCAATTTACACACCACATACATTGGCAACACGCATTTAACAAACGGGAATTCATCATTATAATTTTGTTGATTTTTTTGTAACAGTTGAATCCTGTGCTCTTTGGATTCATGTTGAGTGTCCCAACTGTGGTGTTGTGTTGAGCTGTACTTATGTAAACTGGTCATGTTCGTGTACGGACAAAATAGTGGTTTTTTGTCCTGGGTGTTATTGTTACATGGTATATAACAGTGTAACGCCTATTGTGCCACTGGTGTAGCAGTCCAGTCAAAATCTGCACTGTAATTAGTGACGTATGTGACACAGTGAATGAAAGAATATTCAGTTCGGTACTTCAAGTCAGTTAACTGCACACACACACATACTAGCACAGTACAGTGTATGGGCAAATCACATGTTTAGTGGTGGTACACGAAGTACGGTTTCAACGAGTAGGGCTTTTTTACGCATTTGGCAAGGCTAAATATAAAACTACAAAAATTGCATAAATCTATCTTCTTAAAACATCTGAACTCCATCCCTCAGGGTTCTGGAGCATAGGCATCCGCCTAGCTGGCTTGTAAGAGGGAACTGGCTGTGTCTAATGAATGTTATTTTGTGACAAGGGAAAGAAGGAATGTGAGAAGAAAATAGGAAAGGAAAGAAGAAAAGAAAGAATGAATGAAAAAAGTAGGCGAGAAGCAGATGAGAAGAAGGATGAGAGGAAGGAAAAAAGGAGGAAAAAAAGACCGAGATAACAAAAGAAGATAGCATGAATTTGAGGTGAAGATATGTAGAAGGCAAATGACATAATTGTCGTAAGAGGTCGGCATTCAAATCATCATCAGTGTAGACAAAGTCGACAACATTCTTGAAAACAAAGAAACAGTCTACATCAGAAACAGACATGGAGACAATCCCAAACAATCAAACGAAATCCACCCCCCCCCCCCGTTCAACGCTCTTCTCGTGACTACCAAGACACTCCTAGGATTAAGCGCGATGAGAAGAATCTTGAAAGTGCTGATAAATGACAAGAGTGTTTTTGCATCAAAAGAAGTACTTTACCGATTTAGGACTTCAGCTTTTGTGTTTGTAAGGTCTAGGTCACCCGGATGTTTCCTTTTTTGTTTTTTGATGGGTCACTTATTCCGACGGTTACCAAACTATGCTTCATGCGCCCCACAGTTGTACTCATGTTTTAAAAACATTTTCTAGATGCAGCTAATAGTTATTATAAAATGAATGCTTAATTCACTGCCAGTTCGCAAAGGTTTATCATTAATTATTTAGACAAGAGACATTCGAGCGCAAATATTTCCAATAAAAGAAATGATCTTGCCATGAAAACTGTGTTTCTTATTCTTACTCTTCAAACAATCTCAGACATGAGCTTACATATCCTCCACACACACACACAAAACTGCAGCAAATCGTTTTAGGTTGTTGTATCACCCTAAATGTTAGCACTGCTGACTGCAGTTTGTGCCCTTTTGTGTTCCTCGTACACAACGAAATCCTGCAGCAGATACTGATCTCCGTCGAAGTCAGCATTTAATTATTTATGTTGCCTTCAGTCGTTACTTATGTCCAACTTCCGGCCGTTGTTTCTGTGGATTGTTTCCCTTAGCTTTTGATATATCCTCAGCCATCCTGGAAAGCAACAGGTTGGTTTCTTAATTAATCTATCCCCTTGCCTAGTGACATCTGGCACCGCCTAGCTATCACCGACATAGATCCTGGCTCTCTAACAAAGGTAAGCCTGAGACACGGATGGGAGAAAGACATTTGTCGATTCAAGATCAAAATGAGCTTACTGCGTGTATCAGATAATTGACATTTGTCCTTTCAAATGCGGAATTAACAAAAGTTGCCACTTCAAATGCAGAATTAACAAAGGTTGCCACTTCAAATGCAGAATTAACAAAGGTTGCCACTTCAAATGCAGAATTAACAAAGGTTGCCACTTCAAATGCGGAATTAACAAAAGTTGCCACTTCAAATGCGAAATTAACAAAGGTTGCCACTTCCAGATGTATTCAGGTAATAATTAAGATCGGATAACAAACAGCTGTCTTTCTGATAAAGTTTGGAAAGCACTGATTCATTCGATTTCCCCTACTCGTTGCAAAGAACCAAAAAAAAAAAAAGCCCTCATACATCTAAGCAAAAACTTTTAGAATGTAGAGGGCCCTGACGAACAAAGCAAAGACAAGATTCCCTTTTGCGCCTTTTCATGTTTTCGATCATTCGCTCGGAATAAGACATTTCTGGAGGGTTAAAGCAGTTCAGTGCTGGAGTCAGTGATTTGTGTCTAGAGGGGGGCAGAATGTTGACGCGGATACTGTGAGAGATTAGACGAATAGTTTGTGTCAATTTCTCGACTGACTAGTCAAGCAGTAACCGGCTTCTGAAGCAACGAGTGGGTAGAATGAATGACTGAGAATCGATGGCAACTCTTAAAAAAAAAAAAGCAGAATGAACATAATGTAGTCTGAAGATTATGACCTCAAGCTCTATCTTTGAAATGAGCTTTAGGCAAATCTTTTAATGTAGAAATACTCGTGTTCGCTGTCACACGGTCAAGTAAACAGTGATGAATGAATACTGTAGTGGGAAGGAGATTTCTGCAAATGAACTACACCTATTTATAGAGGTATCGGTAGCGCCAACTGGAAAAACTGGAAGAAGTGGAGAGTTTTGAATATCTTGGATCACTACTAACTAATAATGGAGATACAATGAGGGAAATTAAAAGGAGGACATCTATCGCTCTTCAGAAAGTAAAACAAATAAAGAATCTGTGGAGAGGAGCAAACAGAACCACAAAAATAAGATTTTTAAGGGCATGCATCTTTGCCATCGCAACATATGCCTGTGAGACCTGGACACTTAACAAAACACCTGAGAAACACATAAATGCCTTTGAATGTAAATGCTACAGAAGAGTTCTCCAAATATCGTGGACACAAAAAAGAACAAATATGTCTATGCTACAAGAGCTTAAATTTGAAGAAGGCTGGCTAATAAGGAGGATTAAAGAGAGAAAACTTAAATATTTTGGACACATTAAACGTCATGATAATTTAGAGAAGACCGTATTGGAAGGATGCATAATGGGGAAAAGAAAGAGAAGAAGACCAAAACGAAGATGGCTGCAAGACATCGTTAACGATCTGCAAATGGATGGAGCAGCGGCAGGCCATCTTGCTCACAACCGAGAGGCCTACAGGAGTGCTGTTTGGGAGGCAAAGTTCCACAAGGGACATGCAAATAAACGAATGAATCGGTAGCGCTTTTTTTTTAATGAACACAAATATAGTGAGATCTCGCTCAGGCGAGGGTCATATAGAATAATTTTAAACTGGACACCCAACAAAAGGAATGAGATGCACGATTAGAACAATGATTCAGACATGATACGTGCCATTTTAACTCCTAAATCCACGTTAAACACTCTGAAAATTGAGTTAAAAGCAAGGTGCCTTGGACACGTGATGACACATGTTACCGATGGGCGCATGATATTCTCATGAATGCAGATACCTTTCATAAAGATTTCGAAGATTACAGATGTTCCTAAGACCTGTCGATACTGAAGATTGATGCACCCGGAGATATATCCATATGCCTGCTTAAAAACTATGAGACAAATACCCCTGCGTATCTTGTCAAAAGACACCCTCCAATCCCCACTTCCAACTTATGACCCACCTATCACACATCACAAGTCTTCATTTTTTAACATTTTTTACACTCCAACATGCGCACTTCTTACAAGTCACAGCTTCTTACAAGTCACAGCTAAGTGCTCCATTCATTTATTCTATTTTTTTTTCCATTCGTACTTTTACATAGCATTCACGTGAATTTATATTTTATCTTCCCTTTCTATTTTTTTTTTTTGTTCTTTGTGTTTTTTTAATGATTAAGGCTCACACCGAAACGTCACAACTCTGTGCTCGTTAAGTAATAAAGCTGTTCCTACTTGTTTTACTTGTTTATATATCTTGTCAAAAGACTTCTCTCAGTTGATCAGCATCTGTGTTCCGATACCGCTTAACAATGTCAACATTGCTTGAAAGGCTTAGTTGTGGTGTAAGCTAAACAGTGTAAAACTGAAACCAACCTGCCACGCATGTTGTTGCTCTCAACACTGGGTTAGTTGGAGCAAATCCTCTTTTGTCTGAGTACAAAAACGTTGTACTAATCTACAGAGCTGCCATGTGAACCAAGTACATTGTTTACTGTGGTTCCCCAATGAGATTAATACAAGTAGAATTCAAGTTACGCTGAGTTTGTGTGTTATCTCGAAGATGTTAAAACATCGGAAAAAAGAAGCGAATTCCATAAAAGTAGCTTAAGGAGAAGAGAAGAAACAGTCCTAAAATTATGTAGCATTTATGTCACAAATCATAAGGGTCCTGTGCAGTTAAGCATATTGTTGATTATTTCCCTTCGTATGGGGAAAAATTGATTGTTATTTTTCACTGTTAAAGATTACTTAATATATAAACAAGATACTGTGTCACGTCATGATAATAAGGAGAAGATCGTCTTGGAAGGGCACATAATGGGGAAAAAAGAGAGGAAGACCAAGGCGAATATGGCTTCTAGACATCGTTGATAATCTGCAAATGGATGCGTCAGCAGCAGGGCATCTTGCTTAAACCGAGAGGCCTACAGCAGAGCTGTTAAGGAGACAAAACTCCCAAGAGACATGCAAATTGACTGACTGTGTCACTTAGCAGCTCTTGGTCCAGCTTTGAGAAGGTGAAAATAAGAGAAAGCTTCAAATATTTTACATAGGACAACACAAAACAAAACAAGCAGGAACAACTTTTCGAACCTTATATAATAAAAAGGATAGCCTGTAGCTCAAGAAGAACATCTTTTCAAAAATATCTCACAGCACAAAGAAAGACAGTCCGTCAAGACTCACACACAAGAAATGAATTGATAGAGGGAATCACCTTCCAGGTACGGGGAGTGAAAACCTGAAACTCTTGTCTGGTCTCGGTGGTGGCCGTACAAGAAGACAAGAGAATTATATAATGTGTACGCTTGCTTCGTTCGTTATACTGTGCAAAACAGATATCCCCACAGCACTTAACATCACGCAGGAGAATTATGAGCGTGCCATGAACATCAGCATGAAACAACCCAAAAGTGTCGTCTCTGCTTATTTAACTTCTCTTACAATCTCTAGTCTTTTCTTTAACACATATTAACGCATAATCATTACTAATTAAGTAACACATAATAAAAAACTCCCATTGTACAACAGTCCATGAAAAACTGCTGAATTATGTCAGAAAACCTTAGTTACCACATAAATAAACTACACTAGTAAAGCACGTCTGTGTTTTGTTTTTTTTTTTGCTTTACACAAGTAATACAAGTCTGTGTTTTTGATTTTATACAAATAAATCTGATCTTATATCTTACATTCTTCCCGTGCCATTATACGTCACATAGGGCTCGCAAGCTAGTTCGCCAATTTTTCCTGTTTTCGGCGAGCTTTTCAACCTCATCAAGGGATTGTATGCTATTAATTTGCCCTCTCTTAACAATGTCCTCTTTAGAGTTTCACGTGGTTGGCCTCTGTTTCTTGGACCTGTTGTGTTCCACTTGATAGCTTGTTTTGGGATTATCTGATCCTTTCTTCTTATCACGTGACCAACATATGACCATCTCCTTTTCCTATCACCCATGAGACATGTTGAGTGTTTGCTCATTTGTCTTATCACTGCACTGTTCTTGAATTCGTTCCACTTTATCACGAGTATTTTCCTTAGGCATTTGTTTTCAAAAGAGTCTAAGTTATTGTTTATTTCTTTAGTTGTTTTCCAGCTTTCGCATGCATAAATGAGGGTGGATATTACATTTGAATTGAACAGCCTTAACTTGGTTTTTATGCTTATAACTTTTGAATGCCATATTGTCTCAAGATTCTTGAAGATTGATGCTGCTTTTGCAATTCTTCTTCTTCTTCGTTCGCTTCTACCACCAAGACCGCCCTGAAAAGACCACACGAGATCCCCGAGAGGACCACATGAGGTTCAGAGTATTGCAGGGCTTGAGCCTGTATTCTTGGTGGGTCTCAGAAGCGGGATTGCGTGACACCGTGGTTTTCGTTGCACCAGTTTAGTCTAGAGTTGGACTTTCTCACTGGAAGACCTCGACGTGTTTTGGATATCAGTATATCCCCACTGAGTGAGAGGTGGTAGCCCACCCAGGCCAGAATTGGACTTTCTCATCGGAAAACCTCGACGTGTTTTGAGATACCCGTGTATCACCGTCGGGTGAGAGGTGGTTGCCCATCCAGTCCAGTGTTGGGCTTTCTCACCGGAAAACCTCAGCATGATTAGGATTATGCATACATCCCCGCCGGGTGTCTCCGATTTCAGCATTTTGTGGTCGTGGCCGCTATCCTTCCTGGTTGTTACCAGGATGGAGCTTTTGTCCAGGAGGATGAATCCTCGCCACTAATGACCTCCACCCCTGGGTTGAGCCGGTTTAGGCATATTATCCCAGTATGGGCGTCTTTGGGACGTGACCGACCTCTAGAGCAGAGGTACCGTGACATGTGTAGCCTTCAAGTTTCACCCCTGGTGTGAGCCGGTTTAGGCATATTTCACCAGTATGGGTGTATATCGGGTGTGACCGACCTCTAGAGCGGAGGTGGACATGCCTGGCCATCAAGTTTCACCCCTGGAGTATGCCGGTTTAGGCATATTTCACCAGTGTAGGTGTATTTCGGACGTGACCGGCCTCTAGAGCAGAGTCGCCGTGGTATGTGTAGCTCTCACAGCGTTACTACTGGACATACCGATTAAACTTCACTTTATCCTTTCCTTCACCTTTTCACATCGGCGCCGCACAGAAACCCTTATTTCTTTTCCGCAGTTTCTTCCTTGACCGGGAGGAGCTTCACTTCACGCGCGGCATCAGAAGAATCTCGCCAGCAGTGTTTTGCAATTCTAATTCTAACTTCCTTTCTGGTGTTATCATCCTGGCCTATGTAGCTGCCACGGTATGCAGACTGACTGACGTCTTCAATAGCTGGCCCTTCTACGTGTATTTTTCCATTTTGATTAATAGAAAGTTTTATTGCTTTTTTGTTTTGTACTTGTTAATGTCATCTGCTCTTTTTACACAAGTAAAGTATTAGTAGAAATATTTTCTTTCAACATATGGATGTAAAGTTCCAAGTTACAAAATGCCCGTGCTTTGACAAAGTAACGAAATAAATGAAAACAAACTGTCACCACACACTGCATCACGAAGGTATAACTTGCCACTATAGGTAAAGAAAGTATATAAGTTAATCTGCATCAAAACACAGAAGTAGGGAAAAAAAAGAAATGAAAGGAACACCCCCCCCCCCCCATTTTCCAACCCCACCCTATCCCATTGATTCATTTGCTGTTAATAACAACTAAGATATATCATTTACAAAGAAATATTCCAGTTACCGTACTCAAAATTAGACAGGGGTATGGTCAAAAGTCTGTCTGGCTTCCTTCTTAGTGCCATCATTAGTCTCCTAGATCAGCCCCTGGACATGGTTAGACATCTCAAATTTCCGCGCCCCTGCCTCCCCGTCTTGGTTAATCATTAGTTTTTGCTACCAGAGTCTCCCTCGCCGCCCCCCGCCCCCTTGCTTCTTTTCGGTTCTATATAAGTTTTGTTTTTTTTTCTACCTTCATGAGGTGGCCAATGATCGCAATAGACGTTACAAAAATATATCGCAATAGATGCTAGTACAACAGATAGATAGATCGCAATAAATGTTACAATAGATAGATCGCAATAGATTCATAGCGTATTTCTGTTTTATTATTTCTTTAGCGTATGTACTAAGCATTATCAATAGTAATATTATTAATATGTAATAACAGTATTATTCAGTGTTACGTCAAACTTGTATTATTATATAGATGAGAAGAATGGACGGTAACAAAGAACACTCAGTATCTAATGGAAGCAGTTTAGGTGTGGTTCTTAAGAAAAATGATGAGAATACCATGAACAGCCAAGAAAACAAATGAAGGTGTCTTAAGAGAGGCTGGCGTTAAAAGGCAAATTACAGGAAAGATCAGAGGCAGATAAGTGTGATTTGTAGGACATTTTCTGAGAAGATGAAAATTAGAACACATTGTGGCAACTCGACAAATTGAAGGAAGAAGAGAAAGAGGAAGACAGAGAGAGAGAGAGAGAGAGAGAGAGAGAGAAGTTACTGGATGGGCTGTCAGTATGGATAGTCACCGGCAGATCTCATAATTAAGTCTTCAAAGTCAGCACATGATGTTATCAAACTCCATTGTATAGACAGTGAATTTTTGAAGCTCCTATGACAATCAGGCAGACTTATGAAGTTATGTTATATCGTCATACTAATAAACTCACAGCAACTTTCACTTGATAACACATACTGTAACTTTACAAAGTTGTTTAAATTTGATTTAGTGAAATATAAAATTATGTGCACGCGTTTTTAATTCTTAAAAACCCCACACGATTTGCTATGTTATTTTTTGTTGGTTTAAATAAGACCGATAGATCGGAAAACATTACCACCGAACTTTGCATGCTGCAGTTTCTACAGATGGCATCACAAAACATGAACGGATAAGTTCTCGAAATATATATTCAATTATCCGGCAAATTTTCGTATCCGGATTAGTGAAGTCACGCTGTTGCCGGTTAAGAGAGATTCTGTTGTATATCCACCATCGAACAGCGACTAAGTGTGGCCAAGTTCGGATCCGACACGGTTCCTCTTACAGGCCTGAGTACTCGCTCAGCCCTTGCTGGCGATGCCAAATCTTCACTCCCAACATGTACATCCAAAACAAGATATCAGGCGACATCAAGACACCTCTCTCAAAGTCCTCTGCTCTGCCAAACTTTCTTAGTGCATTAACAATGTCAACACGATTCATCAGCTGACCATCTTTTCCATCATTAATTTGTCCCCCCCCCTCCCTTCCCCGTACACCAATTAGACCTGTCCTTACCAAAACATTGATAAGTAATAATAGTAAACTCTAGAAATTATGTTATTTTCCAGAACATGAATTTTTCACTGAGATGTCCAAAGCACATTATTCTGAAGTGCTTATTTATTTTTTAGGAACTGACAGTACAATGGCAGAATTTTGGAGCATAGAATTTAAATTACTAGTATTTTTTTTTTGTCTGGGACGCCAGAAATTGGATCTATAAGCCCTTACCCCCACCTGGAAGGGTGCGAGTTCGCCATCCAACATCTACTGTCTCAAGTCTACCCTGGCACACATGTTCTAGGAAGGACAGAAGCCTCTGAAGACAAAGAATATCTAATTTGCTTGACGTTCTTGGATTGCAGAATTAGCAGTTTAGTCAATTTCTCTGCGAAAGATGCAAAATATAATACCTCAGGGACGGTCCTCGTTTGTAAAAACTTGGGTGCGACTCCGCGACTACTGAGTGAAGACAAAAATCTTGTCGTCAAGTTTCAGTAGTTCGTAATCAGTAGTGTGAGGTAGTAAACATAGGTTATAAACATGGAATAAAACGTTGATAGCAGAATACTTGATGCTGGATACTGGATGCTGGATACTGGATGCTGAACACTGGATGCTGGATACTAGATGCTGGATACTGGATGCTGGATAAAGACCTAGCTTTGGTTGCTGGTTCCCGGTAGCTGCATCATTACAACTCGGAACATGACCAAATAGAGTAATATGAAAAGCATTCCTACATCTTTCAGAGATGGATGGATGGATGGATGGATGGATGGATGGATGAGTATAAACGGATAATTCATCAGTGGATCTGCGTGTAGGTTAATGAGAACGAGCGATCTTACTTTAACTTCAGTGGGTGAGCAAGTCAACTGGCAGGCCCATCTGGCATCCTTTCTCTCTTCTGTCAATGTCACTACTATCGCAGACATGTAGCGACAGCTCGGTGAACAATATACTGAGTACATAAAGGGCATTAGTAACGTTTAGAGAGAAAAACACTTTTAACTTTAGTCCCTTATTCAGGTAGCACAGGAGGATGAGTAGACGGGTCAACAAATGGATATATGGGCGCTTAAGTGAGTAGATGGTCGGTGGTGATTTAGACAGTTACAGCGGGCGCTTAAGTGAGTAGATGGTCGGTGGTGATTTAGACAGTTACAGCGGGCGTTTAAGTGAGTAGATGGTCGGTGGTGATTTAGATAGTTACAGCGGGCGCTTAAGTGATGGTCGGGTGTTGATATAGACAATTAAAGTGGGCGCTTAAGTTAGTAGATGATCGGTGGTGATTTAGACAGTTACAGCGGGCGCTTAAGTGAGTAGATGGTCGGTGGTGATTTAGACAGTTTCAGCGGGCGCTTAAGTGAGTAGACGGTCGGTGGTGATTTAGACAGTTACAGCGGGCGCTTAAGTGATGGTCGGTAGTGATACAGACAATTAAAGCGGGCGCTTAAGTGAGTAGATGGTCGGTGGTGATATAGACAGTTACAGCGGGCGCTTAAGTGAGTAGACGGTCGGTGGTGATTTAGACAGTTACAGCGGGCGCTTAAGTGATGGTCGGTAGTGATATAGACAATTAAAGCGGGCGCTTAGGTGAGTAGATGGTCGGTGGTGATTTAGACAGTTACAGCGGGCGCTTAAGTGAGTAGATGGTCGGTGGTGATTTAGACAGTTACAGCGGGCGCTTAAGTGAGTAGATTGTCGGTGGTGATATAGACAGTTACAGCGGGCGCTTAAGTGAGTACATGTTGCTAGTGTTTTTACAGAGGTGCTTGAGTGAGTAGATTGTTGGTTGTGTTTTTACAGGGGTTCTTGAGTGAGTAGATCGTTGATGGTGTTTTTACAGCGGGTGCTTGAGTGAGCAGATTGTTGGTGGTGCTTTTATAGCGGGTGCTTGAGTGAGTAGATTGTTGGTGGTGTTTTTACAGCGGGTGCTTAAGTGAATATATTGTTGGTGGTGCTTTTCACCGGGTTCTTGAGTGAGTAAATTGCTGGTTGTGTTTTTACAGCGGGTTCTTGAGTGAGTAGATAGTTGGTGGTGGTTTTACAACGGGTGTTTGAGTGAGTAGATTGCTGGTGGTGGTTTTACAACGGGTGTTTAAGTGAGTAGATTGTTGGTAATATTTTAGACAGTTGCAGCTCAATGGTGGAGACTTTATGAGTTTTTTTAAATTTACAAATATGAACAGTTATCTCATATTGTCTAACCCATCCACTCTCTGCCTCTCTCTCCCTTTCTTTCTCTTCTTTTCTACCTCTTTCTCTTTCTCTCTCTTTCTCTCTCTGTCTCTCTTTCTCTTTCTTTTTCTCTCTATCTCTCTCTCTTTCTCTTTCTCTCTCTGTGTATTTCTCTCTCTTTCTCTCTCCGTCTTTCTCTTTCTCTCTCTGTCTTTCTCTTCTCTTTCTCCTACTCTTTCTCTTCTCTTTCTCTCTTTCTCCTTCTCTTTCTCTCATTCTGTCTGTCTTTCACTTTTCTCTCTCTGTCTTTCTGTTTCTCCCTCTGTCTCTCTCTCTCTCTTTCTTTCTCTTTCTCTCCTCTCTCATTTTCTCTCTTTCTTTCTCTCTCTCCATTTCTCTCTATCTGTCTCAGTCTTTCTCTTTCTCCTTCTCTTTTTTCTCTCTTTCTCTGTCTTTCTCCTTCTCTCTCTCTCTCTCTCTTTCTCTCTCTCTTTCTCTCTGTCTGTCTGTCTGTCTCTCTCTCTAACACAGACACACAGGCAGACACGAATTCCTGACTTCATTTTTTCGAGCATAGTAAAAAAAAATATTTGCCAGTTCTTGAAATAATCAATTCCACTCAGTTCTGTTATGATCTCTAATAATAGCTATGTTAAACCAACTGCGTCCATGAATTGGTGGTGAATTTTAATGCAACCCCCTAAGGTATTCTCTTACAAATAAAGATATCTCTTCTGTAGAGATCTGTCAATCTGTTTATTGACACTTCACAGAAATCAGATTGGAAACCGTCTAGGCCGCTACAAGTTATATATGGTTAGCCAGAACCGAATTTTTTTTTCGAAAATCTAAATTGCATTAGTGATTACTCGCTCTTGATTATTCAATTTAGTTGCTGGAAAAGATTTTTTTAATAAAAGAACCACTATCAAACTGCAAAATGGTTTTCCTTACTTGTGATAGTGCTGTTCCTATTGAAGATTATATTCTGATTTATATAATTTATCTCCGTACACTGTATGTCACTTCAGTAGCAATGCTGAAACAAGTGATGATGACTGGTGGCAATTATCAGTCAAAAGCCCTTCAAAACACCAGAAAATGATCAATTCTAGTCACGTGCAGGGGATCAAGACTGATGAAAACTCTCCAGCCATTACTGCGCCTGACTCTCTTCTTGCTCTCCTGTTCTGCGGAGTTCCAACTAAAAAAAAACTCGACAGTCCTCAAATCTCTTTTTTTTTTCTACTATCTAATTATAAAGTATAATCACGGGTCCTTTATAGATTACAGATTCTCTAATTATTTACCCAGCCAAGACCTCCTTTCTAAAGTTGAAATCCATACTTTGCAATGAGTCACTATCTATGAGAACGAACGAACATACTTTATTTTCAAAGGGTTAGGAATTGGACACGCAAGAACGTCTAACATTCAGTCACAGTCATTCAGCATTTGTTAATGAGCATAATAATCATGCAGACACATTGAATGATTACGTGAATAAATAATAAACTTATATCTTGTCCATACACTCCACACTCTGAGTTAAGCAACAGCATGAAATAAACTTTCATTCTTACATTCATTCAAAACTAACAAATTTATAGAAAAACAGTATTAAAAAAAAAGCAATTACAACAATCAAACCATGCTTTAAACTACTTTAAACAATCTTAGCGAGGCATATAGTCCATATCAAACAGATGTTGACAAAGTTTGAAGTTATAAGAACGAATATTACTTATAAGTTTTACATGAATTGGTAGGGCATTCCAATTTTAAAGTCAACAAAGACAGCACCACATAATTTATCGTCGTTTATATTAGATAACCAACGTTCTGTCATTTGTGTGAGAGCTGTGTGGCAGGAATGTGTAGGCCTAAAACTTGATTGACAGTCAACAATCAAATCATTTTCTTGCATGTGTTGTAATGTATTTTTTTGTATGAGTTTTTCTAGGGGTTGTGACAGAATTGATAAAATGGAAATTGGCCTATAGCTTGAGGGATTGTTCTCTGAACCAGATTTTAAAAGGGGGATATATTTTTGCAATTCTAAAAACCTGAGGAAAATGACAATGAGCAATGCACTGATTGTAAATGTATGTTAGTGTATCTGTAATTACTGGGGCTGAGTAGCGTAATATCTTGTTGCTGATTTCATCAAGTCCTGCTGTGTTGTTGTTCTTTAAAGATGGAAGTTAATTGTAAACTTCACTAACTGACATGAAAGGAATACTGGGTTTCTTTAGATTTGCAAACTGCAAAGTCAGAAGACAGTCAGGAAGAGAATGGTGCAGCCTTACACTGAATCAATCTTGTTCAATGGATGTGAAGCTTTGGCGGTCAGCAGGGAAATACAAAGAAGGCTGCAATCAGCTGAAATGTAGTTCTTAAGAAAAATGCTGAAGGTGTCACGGACAGCGAAAAATTAGAACGAGAAAGTTCTGAAAGAGGCACAAGAAACAAGGAGAATTATAACGAAGATCATAAAAAGATATTCCAGATTTGTGAGGCATGTTTAAAGGAAGAGGCGGGCTAGAGCAAACCTAGAACACTGAAACAAACAGCAGTGACGGCACCAGCAAAGCTAGAACAACTGAAACAAACAGCAGTGACGGCACCAGCAAAGCTAGAACAACTGAAACAAACAGCAGTGACGGCACCAACAAAGCTAGAACAACTGAAACAAACAGCAGTGACGGCACTAGCAAAGCTAGAACAACTGAAACAAACAGCAGTGACGGCACCAACAAAGCTAGAACACTGAAACAAACAGCAGTGACGGCACTAGCAAAGTTAGAACACTGAAACAAACAGCAGTGACGGCACTAACAAAGCTAGAACACCTAAAACAAACAGCAGTGACGGCACTAACAAAGCTAGAACACTGAAACAAACAGCAGTGACGGCACTAGCAAAGCTAGAACAACTGAAACAAACAGCAGTGACGGCACCAACAAAGCTAGAACACTGAAACAAACAGCAGAGACTGAACCATCAAAGCTAGAACAATTGAGACAGCAGCGACTGTGCAAGCAAAGCTAGAAAACTCGAAATAGAAGAGATTATACCAGCAAAGTTAAACACTGAAACAGCAACGACCATGTCAAAAAAGCACTGAAAATACACACACACGCACGCACACACGTATACTCATTCATTCATTCATTTGCATGTCCCTTGTAGAACTTTGCCTCCCTAACAGCACTCCTGTAGGCCTTTCGGTTGTGAGCAAGATGGCCTGCTGCTGCCGCTGCTGCTGATGCATCCATTTACAGATCATCAACGATGTCTTGCAGCCATCTTCGCCTTGGTCTTCCTCTCTTTCTTTTTCCCATTATGTATCCTTCCAAGACACACATACTAGATATATATAAGCAGCTGATTAATTTACTGGACAAAGGGCTGAAAAGACAACCGGCATATGCACGCTGAGTTATTCACTCGTTCACAATAAATGTCAATTTCTCTCTCTCTCTCTCTCTCTCTCTCTCGATATATATATATATATATATATATATATATATATATATATATATATAATTATAACGCGTGTTTTATCTAAATAATTTTGGATAAAATCTGTGCTGTATTTCATTATTCGTTAAAGCGGAAATGACGAATAACGAAATACAGCACAGATTTTAAGCCTCTGTTAGTCGACAGGAATTAGTATATGAATGTTCATGAAGTTAACATTGTTACTTTACGGAGTAATTTTCATTTCCCTGACGGTCAGCTAAAGTCAGCCCATTTCTCCAGAACTTTGTTAGGGTTACGCGACTTTCTCAATTGATGGCTGTGCAAAAAATAAGTGTGAAAATCCCTGCTGCAGATCAAATCTATCATACTTCAGCCTGACTGCCTGCATTCTGTGTTTCATCGCCAGATTGCTTTTGAAATATTGATGGTAAATATTTTTAATCTCCTTGCTTTGGCTTTGATCGTATATGGAGGGGAAAAAAAACGATCACATTACATCAAGATTACGGTCACTCTTGGATGTTAAATGCTTTATAGCAGGGTAACTGAGTGAATAAGGTAAGCGTCGGGTAGTCGTTATTTGTCGCTCACTGCAACAATAAAATCTGCTGCTAACGCGTAAGGCTGCGGTGTAGCGGCCGCTGGTGGGAGTCTGTGTAGCACTGCGTGCACGAAGGAATGAATGATTGTACTAGACTTTGGTATCATTGCTACCTCGAACCTAAAGCACTGGTTTCCCTTCACCTTTGAGCTAATGGGGATAGGACGCTTTTCCACCTTCAGCGGTGTAGTTCTTCCAGCTTGTTCAGCTCTTGTCTAGTAGTTCTTCTCTTCCGTACAAGTCAATGACGCTGAAATCTCACTAAAAGTTGCTGACGCTGAAGTCTCACTACCAATTAATGACTTTGGAATCACTCAATTAATGATAGCAATTCCTTGAGAAATTACTTGCTACTTAACTACATCGTCGTAGTATTATTTTGCTACAGCAGTAACTTGCTGCAAATGCGAGAGGTGATTGATAACTTCTCGGCCTAAGATACAACGGATTATTTGTGGACAACTTCTCTGGGTTATTTCTCAGCATAGTCCCCTTGCAAAATGTATGCACTTAGTCTAGCGATCCTGAAGCATACGGATCCCTTCTTTGTAAAAGTCAGCATCTTGTGCCAGTAGAAAGTGGTCTACAGCATGAATGACCTCATCATCTGGAGCATATTTGCGACCACTGAGCTCCTTTTTTAGTTTGGTAAACAGGTAATAGTCTGAAGGGCCACATCTGGAGAATAAGGAGGATGTTCAAGAAGCTGGAAGCCACATTCATGAATGGCAGCAATTGTCACTCCGACTTGTGAACTGTAGCATTGTCTTGAAGAAAGATGACTCCTCTCGTCAGTTTCCCTCGGAGCTTTTCCTTCATTTTGACCCTCAGTTGCTTCACAAAATTAGCATAATAGGCCCCGGTGACCGTTCTGCCCTTTTGAAGATAGTCTACCAATAGCACACCTTCTGAATCCAAAAAGATGGAAGTTATCACTTTGCCTGCAGACAGAACCACCCTTGCTTTCTTTGGAGGTAGGGATCCATGTTGTTTCCGCTGCTTTGACTGTTCTTTGTTTCTGGCTGAAAATGATGAACCCAAGTCTCATCCATAGTCACAAATTGCTGAAGAAACTTTTCAGGATCTGCAGAAAAATGACCAAGATTGTCTCTTGACATGTTGAGACGCTGTCGTTTGTGATCAGCTCCAAATAGTTTTGGGGACCCATCAATCAGAGACTTTTGTCACTTGAAGATCATTGTGAATAATGGCATGAACACGTTTCTGGGAGATGCCCAACTCAGTAGCAATGTACCGCTCAGTTAGTCGTCGATCCTCCATTATCATGTCATGGATTCTGCCAGTGGTTTCATCGGTGGTTACCGTTCTTGATCTTCCTGGATAGGGATCATATTCCAGACTCTCCCTTCCATGTTTGAACTGAGCTGCCCATTTCTAGACTTTGGTATCATTGCTACCTCGAACCTAAAGCACTGGTTTCCCTTCACCTTTGAGCTAATGGGGATAGGACGCTTTCCCACCTTCAGCGGTGTAGTTCTTCCAGCTTGTCTAGTAGTGTAGAGTTCTTCTCTTCCGTACAAGTCAATGACGCTGAAACCTCACTAAAAGTTGCTGACGCTGAAGTCTCACTACCAATTAATGACTTTGGAATCACTCAGTTAATGATAGCAATTCCTTAAGTAAATTACTTGCTACTTAACTACACCGTCGCAGTATTATTTTGCTACAGCAGTAACTTGCTGCAAATGCGAGAGGTGATTGATAACTTCTCGGCCTAAGGTACAACGGATTATTTGTGGACAACTTCTCTGGGTTATTTCTCAACATAGTCCCCTTGCAAATGTATGCACTTAATCCAGCGATTCTGGAGCATACGGATCCCTTCTTTGTAAACGTCAGCATCCTGTGCCAGTAGAAAGTGGTCTACAGCATGAATGACCTCATCATCTTGAGCAAATTTGCGACCACTGAGCTCCTTTTTTAGTTTGGTAAACAGGTAATAGTCTGAAGAGGCCACATCTGGGGAATAAGGAGGATGTTCAAGAAGATGGAAGCCGCATTCATGAATGGCAGCCATTGTCACCGCCGACTTGTGAACTGGAGCATTGTCTTGAAGAAAGATGACTCCTCTCGTCAGTTTCCCTCGGAGCTTTTCCTTCAGTTTGACCCGCAGTTGGCTTCACAAGATTAGCGTAATAGGCCCCGGTGAACGTTCTGCCCTTTTGAAGATAGTCTACCAATAGTACAACTTCTGAGTCCAAAAAGATGGCAGTTATCACTTTGCCTGCAGACAGAACCGCTCTTGCTTTCTCTGGAGGTAGGGATTCATGTTGTTTCCACTGCTTTGACTGTTCTTTGTTTTCTGGTTGAAAATGATGAACCAAAGTCTCATTCATAGTCACAAATTGCTGAAGAAACTTTTCAGGATCTGCAGAAAAATGGCCAAGATTGTCTCTTGACATGTTGAGAAGCTGTCGTTTGTGATCAGCTCCAAGAAGTTTCTGGACCCAACGAGCAGAGACTTTTGTCACTTGAAGATCATTGTGAATAATGGCATGAACATGTTCCTAGGAGATGCCCAACTCAGTAGCAATGTACCGCTCAGTTAGTTGTCGATCCTCCATTATCATGTCATGGATTCTACCAGTGGTTTCATCGGTGGTTACCTTTCTTGGTAACGGATGGGGATCTAGACTCTCCCTTCCATGTTTGAACTGAGCTGCCCATTTCTTCACTGTGATGAAAGAAGGGGCACTCTCCCCTAGAATTTCTACCATATCCTCATGGATCTCCTTCGATGATAAGCCCTTGACGCAAAGGTAGCGATTGACTTCTCGATGAGAAATGTTATCCATTTTTACAATTTCTACCACCCCTTACCACTTCTGTAGCCTGTTTAAAAAAATTGGTTACAGTTAATTTCTTGAAACTTGGTGTTTAATCTTACATTAACCTGATCTACAAATGCACCTAATATCTGCTGTATGTCTCAAGCATTTGTACTTTAGGCCGAGAACTTATCAATCACCCCTCGTATTAACTCCCTGCAGAAGTAATTTTCAGCGCTATTTCAACTCTAACATACAGAGAAAGATTTCGCCCTATTTAAACTCTAATCATTGAAATATTTCAGCTTTTTAAAATACATTCACTATTTCATTCTATTGGTACATTCTCAAATTTCAGATTTTTTTATAAAATAAATTTCTATTACAGACTTATAAATAATGACTTCTTTTAGTTATATTTTTATACTATCTGTTCTCAAGCCATATTTTCTAAAATATACAACTTGTAAGGCGCATTTCATCTGACATGGAACATGTTTTCATTTCTGAAATTTGTTATAAAATGCGTACCTTGAATCGTACAACAGAGCAAGAACGAAATACTATATGAAATATACGTATTCTATACATGTTAACATCCATGTGTGTAGTTTATCTTTCTTACAAAATTTGCACTTTGCGGCTATAAATTCCGTGGGAAATATTTATTTGAACCATGTTTTTTTTCTCCGATAAAATATTAAATTATGATAAAGAGGCAATATCTCTTTCTCGGGTGGCCTAAACTTTTGACATTTAAAAATTTTTCATTAAAAAAACATTTAATGTTCGGAAAATATTTAGATCCTGGATTCATTCATTCATTCATTCATTTGCATGTCCCTTGCGGAACTTTGCCTCTGTAGAGGCAGAGAGCACTCATGTAGACCTCTCGGTTGTGAGCAAGATGACCTGCTGCTGATGCATCCATTTTGCAGGTCATCAACGATGTCTTGCAGCCATCTTCGCCTTGGTCTTCCTCTCTTTCTTTTTCCCATTATGTACCCTTCCAAGACGGTTTTCTCTAGATTATCGTGACGTTTAATGTGTCCAAAATATTTAAGTTTTCTCTCTTTAATCCTGGATACAAAAGAAAAATAATATATTTTGAAATACACAGCTATAATATTTTATGTGTAATCAATCGATCAATCAGGGGAATTAACTTCTCCATTTAAGAAATTAAAAATCATTGTTACGTGTCGCTACATTTCCGGTAAATGAACAGTTTTTTTCTTGTACTTTTTTATTCATTCCATTGCTGGTAACTATTTTTATCTGTTCTTTCTATACACTGAAATCATGCTATATTTTTATTTCGTGTCTTGGTTTTGTATTCGATCAGTCGATTCTGGATGGATGGATGGATGGATGGATGGATGGATGGATGGACGAACAGACAGACGGACGAACAGACAGACGGACGAGTAGACAGACAGACAGACAGACAGATAGATAGATAGATAGATAGATAGATAGATAGATAGATAGATAGATAGATAGATAGATAGATAGATAGATAGATAGATAGATAGATAGATAGATAGATAGATAGATAGATAGATAGATAGATAGATAGACAGATATGAGTGTGCCTCTTCTAAGCCTTGTGGAAAAACATATGCGAAGGTAATAGAACAACGTACAAGGTACAGAGCTGGGCCATTGCATGGAGAAAGGCAGCTCAGATTAAGGAAAGCTCGAGGGTGTATGGACGTAATTCTTGTAATGAGACAAATTAGTGAGAAAGCTATCGAACATGATAAGGAGATCAAGGTGGCCTGTGTAGATCAAGAAAAGGCATTTGACAGAATCGGCAGGAACAAGTTATGGGTGGTGGTTTTCAGAAAGATTTCTTCTTCTTTTTCTTCTTCTTCTCCTTCTCCAGTTCGTCCCACATGTGCTCAGTTGGAGACAGGGCCGGGAAAACAGCTGACCATGGTAGGTAATCAATCTGCTGTTGTTGAAAGTGGTACCTGATCACACGTGCCACATATGAACGAGCACTGTCGTGCAGCTATATCATCTCTGGTCCATTTTGCACTGAGTGAAGGCTGTACGTGGAAAGTTGGGATTTCATCTCAGTATTGTGAACCCCGGCAGGTTGCCATTTATAATGACGAGGTTCGTTCTGGCTGTGTATGAAATTCCCCCCCCCCCGAAAAAAAAAAACTATGACACTGTAAAATATAATTGGGGATGATTATTACTTATTAATTTCTGGTGCTTATTTTTTGCGTGAGTGCATGTTTGCTTATTTTTCTCCTTTTAACTTCTTTATTTCTTTTATCTGTTATCTTTTATCGTCGTCAATGGCCCGTCAGTGGAGATTCTCCCTTGTGCTCATGGCTTAAATCGCTAGCCTAACATAATGAGATGGTGCCCAGTGAAGAACAGCTGTGCCTGGAACGCTCTCAAATACCTGCACCGCTCCTGACGACCATAACCAGGTTCTTTCGTTCTGCCAGTGGACGTCCATGTAAGCTCCCCTAAACAACCTTTGTGGCTGAAGAATGAACATGTCATCTCAGTCATTCTCTAGCTCCTCCAACAATAAAAAGGCACACCCAAAAGGCATACATTTGATCCAGGAAAAAATAACGGGTTGGTTTATTGACAACACCAGAAGCCACACACGGTTACACTAGATAACATATGAACACACACACACACACACAACAGGTCTCCCGCGGAAATTAAACAGCACGCACGAGAAATATGAGCATCAGACACCTCAGACACAACTCACCCCGACAAGTGCTGCCCGCCACAAAGCTTGAAGAAGACTGAACTAGCTCAACACAGTACACCATCCGTGACCAGGTAGCCGCGAGGGGGGGGGGGACATCACGTGACCAGGTAGCGGGGGGGGGACATCACGTGACCAGGTAGCCGCGGGGGGGGGGGGGGCCCTCCACCCCAGACAACTGCGAAATAGGCCAACCCTTGACCTCCGAAACGGCCGAATTTCGAAGAACCTAGCCTAGCCCATTCCACAACACAGCCTCCTCCTACCTCTCTGTAGCACACAATCATCCACAAAAAGTTCTCCTTCATGCCTGTCCACTAACCCACGCCTGTCATTGTCTCGAAACAGAATCTTGACTCGTCAGAGAACACAATCTATCTACAGTGATGATGGAGCCATGTCATGTGCTGTTTGGCCCACGCCAAGAGGCCTTCTCTATGACAAACTGTCAGTACTGGTCTAACTGCAGGTCTGTGAGGTAAGAGATTTACCTCTCTGAGCCTGTTCCACACTCTCCTGCCCGACACACGTCTTAAACCTGGAATGTTCCTTGCAGTCCGCTTTGCCTGGAGAAACCAGCTACGAAGATGAATGAGGCGGATGCAACAGTTTTGTGCAGGGGTGGTAACTCGTGATCGTCCGCTGCTATGGCGATCAGCAGTGGATCCATTTTGGCTGAAACGGCCTGTAATGAATGATACAGTGCTCCTGTGAACACTGAAGTGTTGAGATACTGCCGATGTAGTGCTTCTATGAACACTGAAGTGTTGAGATACTGCCGATGTAGTGCTCCTGTGAACACTGAAGTGTTGAGATACTGCCGATGTAGTGCACCTGTGAACACTGAAGTGCTGAGATACTGTTGATATAGTGCTCCTGTGAACACTGAAGTGTTGAGATACTGCTGATGTAGTGCTCCTGTGAACACTGAAGTGCTGAGATACTGCTGATGTAGTGCACATGTGAACACTGAAGTGCTGAGATACTGCTGATGTAGTGCTCCTGTGAACACTGAAGTGCTGAGATACTGCTGATGTAGTGCTCCTGTGAAAACTGAAGTGTTGAGATACTGCCGATGTAGTGCTCCTGTGAACACTGAAGTGTTGAGATACTGCCGATAATGTTGATCCAGCAGTGAACGTCCTCATTGCTCTCTGTTGTTGATTCAATCTTGGCAATATGAAAAAAGATATTTGTGTTAGAATTTTAGTACCCTCTCTCTCTCTCTCTCTCTCTCTCTCTCTCTCTCTCGTTCAACGATTACGTTCTCAGATGGTTATGATTAGAGCTATACTCTTACTGTGACAGTATTAGTAGTCAGTCAGTCAGTCATTTGCATGTCCCTTGAGGAACATTGCCTCCCTAACAGCTCTGCTGTAGGCCTCTCCGTTGTAAGCAAGATGCCCTGCTGCTGATGCATCCATTTGCAGATTATCAACGATGTCTTGCAGCCATCTTCACCTTGTTCTTCCTCTCTTTCTTTTTTCCCATTATGTACCCTTCAAAGACTGTCTTCTCTAGATTATCATGACGTTTAATATGTCCAAAATATTTAATTTTTCTCTCTTTAATCTTCCCTACTAGCCAAGTTTCTTCAATATTAAGTTCTTGTAGTATGGATATACTTGTTCTTTTTTGTGTCCATGATATTTTAAAGACTCTTCTGTAGCATTTACATGCAAAGGCATTCATGTGTTTCTCAGCTGTTTTGTTAAATGTCCAGGTCTCACAGGCACGTGTTGCGATGGGAAAGATGTATGTCTTTAAAAATCGTATATTTGTAGTTCTGTATGTTTCTCTACACAACTTCTTTAGTTGTTTTACTTTCTGAAGAGCGATGGATGTCATTCTTTTAATATCCCTAATTGTATCTCCATTATTAGTTAGCAATGACCCAACATATTTAAAACTCTCCACCTCTTCCAATATTTTCTCATTGTATATATTTCAGCTGGCTTGTTTGTTTTGTCAGTTGTCATCAATTTAGTTTTCTTTTCATTAAGATAAAGGTTTTGCTCTTCACTATTCTTACGGACTGACATAATTAGTTTTTCCATGCCTTTTTGTGTTGTGGACAGTAATACTCTGTCATCAGAATATCTAATCTCTGGTATTTCCTAACCTCCAGTTGTTATGGCATCGTAATATTCTTTGGTATTAGTAGTAGGACAAAAATAGTAACATAGTTGCACAGGAAGTCTTAGCCCCGGTGGGAATTATGAACTATGCACCAAAAGAGTAGACAGAGACGTTTCCTGGGGAATCGGGAGGTGACGAGAGAGCAGAGCCGAGTAGGGCTAGAGACGGAAGACACACACAGACTTATGTTCACACAGACCGTTAAGAGCCAACGACATGCTGGTCATCCTACTTTGCTGATTTTGTAGAGACTATTACCTGTGTGAACTATGTTGTTGATGTGACGAACGAAGATCATGACATGGAGGAGATATGAGATAGCGTCTATTGGTTGGACAGGCAGAAGAACGGCGGTTGTCGCCGCGTGTCACATCGTACACTTGGAGTAGCCCGAGGTGTACAGCACGAATACCAACCCAAGACAACGGGAGGACTACCACGAAGAACGGTCACAACCCAATACGATCACACTTACCTCCCTTTTATCTTCGCGCGGTTCCCTCGATGTGTCTTTGGACGTGATTTCTCCTGAGCTATGATTATCTCCCCGTGAATATTGCTATCTAGATGTAACTGCACGGGTAAGTGAACAACACTCACACGCAACTTGTATTTAAGCTCACCCAAGACCACTTGCACAGTGCCCTATATAAGTGCTGTATACTTATTTTTTTCCTTGAGTATTTAGTTCAAACAGTATAAGGCTGTGTCGAAATTTTGAAAATCAGACGTAGTCTAGTTTTAAAAAATGGTGAAACGGACTTTTAAAAATTGCCTGGGGGGAAAATAGTGATGAAACACTTATCCCTCAACTCCGAGAAGCGTGTTACATTTTATTTCCGTAAAAGATAACAGCTCAAATGGCATTTAACAGAAAGTCCAACAGAGAATACTTTTTTTCCACATATTTTTGTAAAGCTTTCCAACAGCATGTGACATAATCACAGGTAAATTATTTACAACCGTCATGCATGAATGATCTGGATTATTTTTGTCCAGTTACTTAGTGTTACTTTCAGAAAACTAGGGTTATAATAACTGATATGTGGGTTTAGAAATATGAAAGGAAAGTTCAGTTTCAAGTAGAGAGTCCAAATCAACTAAGAATATTAGTCCTTTTTTGTGTAAGTAACAGCAGTGAATGGTATATCTTGTTTCGGAAGCAAGATCGAACTTTGACATAACATTCCCTCGTGAAAAAAAGTATTTTTCCCTATGACTGGTCTGGATCATCAACACTGCACTCCGGACATGTCCATAGGTGCCCAGAATCCCCCCCCCCCCCCCCCCGCAACCTCTCAACACGTCATCATCGCCCTGCGGCTGATAATGCCCGTACTGGTGTTGGCTGACAAGCCCCTTCACGCGCCCAAATATGCCTTTCACTCCTGGCTGTGCCAATCTGTGCTCCCAGCTCTCGCAGTTTAATCAGCGATGTAGAATCACTGCTCTCGAAGTCCTCCACTCTGTTTATTCCTCTGAGTGCATTAACAATATCGGCTTGATCCAGTGGTTGCCCGTCGGTGATGACAGCAGAACCAGCCAACCCGTCAGTTCTTTCTTTCCCTGAATGCCCGTTTGCTCAGGGACGTTGATGAAGGTGACTCTGCCAATCGTTGATCTCCGCAATGACTGAATCCACTGCCTGCATACAGAACCTACCTCCACCTTCCTGATCATGCTCGTCGATTCACTTAGTACGCAGGCAGGGGCGTAGTTTTATGACTCCAGGCAGACGAATGGTTTCGTCACCGCCATAACCTCCATCGTCAAACAGCTCGTGGTCATGGCTTCCTGGATAGTGCACATGCACTCCTTTGATGTCGTACAAGGATTGTGGTCAGCTGAATTCCACCTACAAAATAGGCAGGATTATGTGACATTCCTTCCCCCCCCCCCACGATTTTCCCCTTTTATCATAATAACTAACTGATGCTTAACATTAACATTCCATCCTCTTTCTGCACTCCTACTGCTGAAAGTCACGAGCTGCCACAATCTAAGTCTCACACTGTTCTGTGCTTTCCTTTACTTCTGATGAAAATTCTTAAACACACCTGCCTTTTCCCATCCTGTTTTACATTTCCTTCACGCTAATGCTTTTTATCGGTTCATTTTCTCCAGAAACGCGTTATTCTTTCTCCTAACATGAGGACAGAAAGTTTAACGTTTTCCTCCTCTCTGTCAAAACTTTATTGCTCGGTAAGGTTTTGTCGATCGAGTTTTGTATTACAGATTTATTAGGCCAGTTCTTTAAGTCAACTACAATATTATTAACCAATATAACTAATTAACTGTAAAAAAAAGAGATCTATCTTTGTTACTCTGTCGTGAGAAACATATATATATATATATATAGTTTGTTTTGTAAACAATTACAAACTATACGATTAGTTCTATACGATTTTATTCTGTCTGTTTTTTTTAATCTCTTAAGAGTTACATTTCAAACTTCAATGCAAGATGGTAAAAAAAAAAGAAAGCTTGCTTTCATTTCCCACTACATACATGAATTACAAAAAAACAGTGAAATTTGTCCAAGAGACAGGACTGCAGATATAGACAGACAATGCGAACGAAAAAGAAGAAGATTTCCCACTAAAAACATAGAAGGTGTTTTTATTACAACAAATGTTTGTGTGACTTGTAGATTTGTGATCTGACAGAGAACATAAGAGTTAAAGTACGAAATGAATCAAAGGAAATTTGAAAAATGCAAATTATATAAATCGTTTATTAGAATAGGAAGAATACTACCCATAATGTCAATATGGTTTACTTGTTTTGTTATGCATTTGCGCCACATACAAACCAGCGTCGAAATTACAGTAAGGAAATACCTGTGTCCTAACTTCTCAGCCACCAAATCCCCAATTCCCCAGGGGAGATGTGTTTGACTCAGGACGCTCGGAGTAGTGTAACCTTGTTATAACTGACTTGAACTTCGCAACCCAGTTATAGAATTGAGCTTCACGCAAGCACTCATCACCCTAGACCGCAGCTACTTCACGGAGCGTATCCGAGGGGTTTTGTCATTTGACGGACAAGAATCGGATGACAAAACTCAGTTTTTTCCCTTGAAATAAGTACACAAGCGTACTTGACCTAGTCAAGCAAATGAGGCAGGCGGCAGGAGTCAGGGCAAAAGCGATAGCTGTAGAAGTGGGAGCGAGAGGATTCATAGCAACATCAGCATACGACCGTCCTTTAAGCAACTGGGCATAAAGGGACAAGCAAGAGCAAGGGCATTGAAAAAGCCTTTCAGAAACAGCAGAAAAGGCTTCATGCTGGCTGTGGAGTATGCGAAACAAGCACTGTGAACATAAATAATTTCGTTTGTCACAACCAATATCAGTCCTCCGTGGCTAAATCGCTAAAGACGCACTTCAAAGTGCAGTGCCAACTCAATCCCGGGACGAAAAGCAACAACTCACAAGACCTCTGGGAGTCATGACCTAGAGGGGCCCACTCCCCTTAGAGTGTCAGGAGTTTAATAGGGCCGAAAAACTTGTCTGGGGGGGGGGGGTACTTCCTCTGATGATCTGAAGGAGTTGTGTTGCTGTTGCGCACTCTACAGTAGAGAGTTTCCTGCATACAGTCGCCAATGAAATATGCACTATTCTCGACTTGATGCTTAGCGACGGTAGCGCTATCTGCTTACTGACGTCAGTGACGTTTGTATTAACAGGTGATACTACTAAGGGATTTCTGTCTGTTCGTTTGGAAACTGTTAACATTTTATAACTTTCATTTGATTTACCCTCGTATAGAAATAATTTAATTTTTCGTAAAGAGAGGTGAGTGGAAAAAAATTGATCTGGAAATGAAATAAAATAAGCAAATTAATTTCTAAATGAATTAATTGTGTATAGGTGTCTATACATTGGCGGAAACTTGTTCAGGGAAAGGGCCACAAAGGAACAAGAATTGATCTCATTGGTGGACACTGTAAGAAGTAAATGAAGAAGTCGTTTGCACTTCTGAAACAAAAATCAGAGCAAAGTGAAGATTTATTTCACCTGTCTGTCAGTGTACAGGCGGTGAACTATCATGGCTATTTGCTTCTGATACAGTCTTCTCTTAATAAAAAAAAACAAAACATTATCATCCCCCGCTTTTCGACAAGTTATTTTCTTCCTCTGTACCACTCGATGCTTGTTCCGATGTTTCAGCGACCTTCGCCTGATATGCTCAGCACTTGTCTTGTCTTGTCTTGTCTTGTCTCCTCCCTCTTATACATGTCAGTGTTGAGGGGCCAAACAGACATCTGGATGGGGCTGGGCAATTTACTTCATATAAGGGGGTTCTTTAAGGTTTCTATATCCTCCCTCCAACTCTCTCGTGGGCGGCCTCCTCCTTTATTACCTACAAATCTTAGTGTGAAAGTTTTCTTTTATGATATACTGTCTGGCTGTAGTCGTGTCATGTGGTCAAACCATTTGACTTGCTGCTTCTGGATATAGTGTAATACTGGTACTGGTGTTACTCCAGCCTTTGCCCTGATGGGTGTCATTTCTTATTTGGTCTCTTCTTCTCACATTTAGTATGTTGCTTAAACATCTCATTTCTAAAGTTACGATTTTCCTTTTATCATTGGCTGTTAGCGTCCAAATTCGACAATGATAGCGCAGAGTTGTGCTCAACACATCAGGCAATAAAAGAGTGTCAAGGGACGTGCTGTATTACGTTGTGAACATTGATTGCATCGCGTGCCGAGCCGGTTAGCGTTGGTTTAAACACTTTCCTGTCTCTTGCGATTCGTGGTTCACGTGTTTTTTTTTCTTTTTTTATGGGTCACTCCGTTGAGATTGTTTTTTTTTCTCTTGGCCTCCTTCCGTTTCTCGTTCCCTTAGATTTATTCTCATTCTCTAGCTTCTGTCTTGTCAAGATACGTCCACGAACTTTTGACTGCCTTTTTTTCTCACACCTTTATCCAGTTTTTCCCCCTTAATTTGTAGCGTAAATATATTATCAAGTTTTTATAAAAGAATTAGCATGTGAGGGAAGCTTTGCTTCACTTTTCAATGACTCTTATTTTTAACGGGGGTGCTAGGACCTCCTAGCCATGTGTATGGGAGCTTATTGTAGATGCCCAGTAAATATCTAAATATTCTTTGTAGTTTTCATTCCCAACCAGAGCATACAGTGCTTAGAATTCTTCTTCTTGAGGGGTACCCTTTGTAGAGCTTTGTTCTTTTGCTAATGAGTTTGAGAAAAGTGTCGTTATTTGTTCGGAACGCATGCATCAATGAGTGTGGTGTTTATAGTCCCAGCGATACTCAAAACCTTATTGCTGAGATTGCTTGTATCTGTTTGGAGCGTGATCTATATTTCAAGGGCCCCTGAAAGATGTTAGGTGTACTGTTCTCATGGCACTAGTTGCTGGTTTCGAATTCGGCCTGAGACGCCACAGTCATTCAGGTATAGAAATTGGTACCTGGCTCCTTGCTGGGGAAGGAAAGACGGCCAGACGTGATGCTGACCACATCACCCTCTAGTGTGTGGAAAGGTTAAGGAAATTTTTGGAAACTAACACCACGTGCCGCTTTGGTACATCCATGGGCATGATATGGCTACCTTTACCTATATTTAGAAGACTTCTCTCTTTTTTGGGGGGGTATTATTTACGGTTTACAATTCGTTTTCCTGCAGTATTCTTTAAAACAAAACTAGAAGCGAAAACCAGAGTATGTTGAAAAAATAGAGAAATGTAATGCGTAAATTCATCTCCCTTTCGGTAGTTTAGATGTGTAAACAAGAAAAATAGTATCAGAGATGGAAAAAAAACGTATATTATGTATAGCTCTGCTGTCTTAAGCGATTTTAAATTTGTTAAAAAGGACACTCTACTGATTTTCTTGGAAAAAAAAATTGAGTGTAAAAATTAACAAGACATCAAATTTCTAGACGTGTAATGCTGAACGGCCTTAAACAGAAACAGCATTAACTGAGCTAATTTTAACAAGTTAAAAAATATAAGATTCATTTTTACAATGACGACTCGTATTTCTTCGGTAAGTAATTTAATTAGAGCTGGTTCTGGAGCGGGCATGAGGGAAATGAGAGACAGAAAGAAGTAAACAAACAGAATAGAAGTGCTACCATTCCAGGTCCATTCTTAAAATCTCTTTCGAATTTTAAAACGCTTCTATACGTTTATTTATGCGCAAGTTTAGCCACACAATTTTACATTCAACGGAGTTTTTCCGCTTTATATATGTGGTCAATGAAATCACGCGACCGGATATCTTATCTTCTCGCTAATGCGAACGTTGTATTCGCCGCCGCATAGACGATTATGGCGAAGTTTCCCCCCTCCACCAGACGGCGCGGCAGCTGAGCATATCTGCTAGCGTGAGCACTGGTATTAAAGCCAGGAGAGGTCAAGTTTTGACAAACGAGAGAAACGCTAGAGAAAAAGTGGGAAACTACCCCCCTTTTTTGTCGGGTGGGGGAACATTAACGAAGTTTTGTTGTGTGGCACAGAGACCTTTTAGTTTTATCTCACCGTTTTCTTGATCGTGGCAACAAGAAGTTGTTATCCCTGGAAAATTTTCAGAAAGTCTGTCCCATTTTTAAAGGAAAAAAAAACATATAGGAGAAAATAAATAGTTCAGTATACATTAGCAAGATTGGTGTAATCCAGAACACATAAATAGTACTTTAAGAACACTGCTGAAATAAACCTTTATACGATATTTAAAAAAGTAAAGGTTACAAATACAAAGTAACATATTTTTTGTTTGAAACTTGAAGACATTGCAGTTATTTGAACGTTTACCGAGCGAGAACTAGAGGCAGTATACACCCAGCATTCGGCTCGTGCTTTTGGTGGCATCTGGACTTTTCCCAACGATTCGAAAGGTGAGTTACATTTTTTTTCTCTATTTCTTCCTTTCAAATATGTTTATTTCTTTCCTTGATGGAAGATTTCTCACACAAGTATTAGCAAAGCACCTTCTTTGAAGTTAGAACTTTGAAATTGCGTTAACGACATTTGTTTCGGTATCTGGTCACAATGTGCTTTAAAAAAATTCGCAAAAGAACAATAATATAAGGACCAAAAAAAAAAAATCTTTCAGAAACATTATACAGGATAAATAAGATATTTATGTATCGATGTTTTAACGTTTTTAAAACAGGGTAACAGAGGAAGAAAGCTGACTATCTCCGACATTTAACAAGACGTTAAAATGATTTGTATATACAAATACAATCAGTATATATAAATACAATCAGTATAGTGTATGTAGTATCCTTCTATATTGTCTTTGAAGGACGGGACAGGCAGGCAGGCAGATGGATGGATGGATGGATGGATGGATGGATGGATGGATGGATGGATGGATGGATGGATGGATGGATAGTATTGTACTGTACTATTTTTAGAACGTTTTTGAAAATACGCCTTGTTTATAGTACTACAGACACTCTGTACCTACACGTACTATGGATTGAGGGAAAGCTGTATTTAGATTTTGTTTCGAAATCGACGCATATAAGTTTATTGTGCTGTTTAGTTTTTTACATTGTCTTTCTTCTTAGTAAAGACATAAAAAAGCCTTGTAAATGTAGTTTGTCTAAAGCTTTCTTAAATATGTTTCCTTTTTTTTTTGCTGCTTTTTTCTAAGCAACTGTGCTGTAATTCCTAACAGCCAGACAGAGGAAACATAACGTCTGTTAGCTGGGGGGCAGACGATGTCACGGCGAAACCCTCTTCTGTTTCCCGTTGTGTATGCGCTGAGTCGTTACTATGACACTCTAGTTCCACAATTGTGTTCCTTCTGTATTAAGTTCCAATCTTTCCTCCTCTGTAACTTATATTCCAGAACCCGCACTGTATTAGATCTCAAAACCTTCTACATTTGTCTTTTCCATCCATCTTTTCTTGGCTTGATTACCATTGCATCCATCTCTCTTCTTTATACATTCCCGACCTCCTCTTTACTACCAACCTATGACACCTCACAAACCTTTATTTAAACATTCACGATACTCCACCACGCGCACTCTCGGACACACCATCTTTAGCGCAGCGTGTCAACATATTCATGTTCTTGAAATACCTGAAACCGAGTGTCAGCCAATACACACTTGGAGAATCAGTCAAGTAACAGATATCACTCTTCTATATGTCCTAACAGGTGAAACAAGCAACAAACTTGCTAATCTGCCGTAAACAGGTATATATATATATATAACTAAGATAAACCTCTATGCGGAATTTGTCAAAACTTCATTCAGTCAGGTCATAATGATTACATGCGTGAGTAGTTTCCACGTCATGTACTGAGAAATCAGAAGTTCTGACCATTTACCCTCAGTCAGCTTGCTACAAATGTCCAGTTTCTCTTTTGCAGTCCAACAAAATGATGCCTTTTTTTTTTTTTTGGTCTTGAAAGATTGTTTTCAAACAGGTAGACTTTAGTTGTTGCGGAACTTGCAAATTTTCAAACAGGTAGACTTTAGTTGTTGCGGAACATGCAGGTTTTCAAACAGGTAGACTTTAGTTGTTGCGGAACTTGCAAATTTTCAAACAGGTAGACTTTAATTATTACAGAACGTGCATGTTTCAAAGCAGACAGGCGTTTCTGACACTTACCAAGCATTATTTTCCTAAATGACTTCTCTTTTTTTTTATACCTGCAAGGGCTCGCTAGATAGGTTTACCCCCTCGCGGTGGTGAGGGTTTGTAGATTAAAATCTACTCAGCCTGGGTGGAAGGACCACCTTGTTGATCATGGTACCTTCCCTGCCAGGTAAGTATAATGACTTCTCTTTTGACCGATCCTAGCGATGTTTAATTTATTTATGTAATGAACCACGATAACAGCAAACAATGTTTATGTTGCAAAGTCCAGTCTCACTAAACTTGAGTGTTTTCCCTTACATTTTGATATTCTCCCCCCCCCCCCCCCGCCTTAAATGACGATGTGCGATATAAGCACATATGATAACATATTCGAGTAACATGCACATGAAAAAAAAAAAATCTGTTTGATAAATTACACCTGTCTTTGTATTCCAGTTCTTGTTTCCTTCGAGAGTTCCTTCCCTTCTTGGGTTCGCCATAATAGTTTGGGACTACGTTGTTATCAGTTTTGGCGGCTTGCCTGAGACATTTTATTCCTTTACTGTCTCCCTGGGGGGGGGGGGGGGGGGGCGGGCGCTGTCCGTTTTGGTAATCAGCGACCCCATAGTTGACATGCTGGTGTAAGGGTTGGCGAAGCATAGCTGACCAAGACCCTGTCCCATCTCTCCGCCGGTACTCTGCAGTAGCAGGCCTAGCCTGGCTAACGCCGTAATCCTCAAGGCGTTGGGGTCTACTAAAGAAGTATTGCACATCCCCTGCTTTTTAGCTGCACTTAGGGACTGAAAAAAAAAATATCCGCCATAAATCGCTCCCAAGCCTGCACGGTGCTGTGCTTCAACATCTTCACAGCATTGGCTGCAAAGAACACAGGCTTGCAATTCCAGGGAGATGGAAGACAAGACAAGTCGAGACAAGACAAGACAGTGTTTTCGTCCTGACTGAAGTTTAGTATGCTGCATCATATTAGAGTTGGTCGTCTAATCTTGCAACTCTAAGCAATCACTGGACAGTCAGTGAGAAGACATAGAATAGAAAGCATGACAATCACTGGACAGTCAGTGAGAAGACATAGAATAGAGAGCATGACAATCACTGGACAGTCAGTGAGAAGACAGAATAGAGAGCATGACAATCACTGGACAGTCAGTGAGAAGACATAGAATAGAG
This sequence comes from Achatina immaculata, assembly GCA_009760885.1. Classification (NCBI taxonomy): domain Eukaryota; kingdom Metazoa; phylum Mollusca; class Gastropoda; order Stylommatophora; family Achatinidae; genus Lissachatina; species Lissachatina immaculata. The sequence goes on from CM019702.1 coordinate 7,987,784, forward strand.
AGCATGACAATCACTGGACAGTCAGTGAGAAGACATAGAATAGAGAGCATGTCAATTACTGGACAGTCAGTGAGAAGACATAGAATAGAGAGCATGACAAGTTCTCATCTTGCAACTCTAAGTTCTCATCTTGCAACTTGAAGTTCCTATCTTGCAACTTGAAGTTTTTATCTTGCAAAAGACAACGAAATACACACAAATGACACTGATGACTCTGTGATAAACAGAATACATAAAATATACCAATCATTAGTGGTAAAGATGATGCAAAGAAGTTGCCACGTGTCTGTCTTACATTATCAAGAACCTCAAAAACAGGGCCTGAACCTTCACAACCCTCGCTTACATCGTATATGTTCTCTCTCTCTCTCTCTTTCTCTCTCTCTCTCTCTTTCTCTCTCTCTCTCTCTCTGAACCTTAAGTGCCCAGGGCACATGGGGCTTCCGCAAGGGTTTTCCACAAATGCCTGTCCTTTGCCTTTTTTCTGCTCTTGCCCAGGTGAGCCCTCTATTGCTCAACATCCTTTCTGTTGTTCTTCTTCATGTCTCCTTTGGTCTACCCCTACTTCTGTTCCCCTGTGGTGTCCATCTTAGTGCTATTTTTTGTAGTGAGTTGTCATTCATTCGGAGCACATGTCCCAACCATCGCTAGCGTCTTTCCTCAATAATTACTGGTATATGCTATATCTCCCCTTAATTTTTTTCGTCAACACATGTTTTATTTTTCGTTTTCTTTGAACAGGCAGAGTAAACATGAATCGTTTCTCTTTTCTAGTACTTATTTTTCAAATTTTCCTCTTTTTTAGGCATCGTTACTTAGGCATTTTTGTTGATTACAGGACTGTAACATGGGAGGTTTATTCGAAACATAGAGCAATGACAATTAAAATGTTTAGAGCACTCTGGAGAAGATGTAAGATAGAGGGCATGGCAATCACTGGACAGTCAGTCAGAAGACATAGAATAGAGAGCATGACAATCACTGGAGAGTCAGTGAGAAGACATAGAATAGAGAGCATGACAATCACTGGACAGTCTGTGAGAAGACATAGAATAGAGAGCATGACAATCACTGGACAGTCAGTGAAAAGACATAGAATAGAGAGCATGTCAATTACTGGACAGTCAGTGAGAAGACATAGAAAAGAGAGCATAATAATCACTGGACAGTCAGTGAGAAGACATAGAATAGAGAGCATGACAATCACTGGAGGTCAGTGTGAGGACATAAAATAGAGAGCATGACAACCACTGGACAGTCAGTATGAGGACATAAGATAGAGAGCATGACAATCACTGGAAAGTCAGTGAGAAGACACAGAATAGAGAGCATGACAATTACTGGACAGTCAGTGAGAAGACATAGAATAGAGAGGATGACAATCACTGGACAGTTATGACAAGACATAGAATAGAGAGAATGACAATCACTGGACAGTTATGACAAGACATAATATAGAGAGCATGATAATCAATGGACAGTCAGTGGGAGGACATAAGATGGAGAGAATGACAATCACTGGACAATCAGTGGGAAGACATAGGATGGAAAGCATGACAATTATTGATAAATCATGAGAAGACATAATATAGAGTGACAACCGCTGGACAGTTATGAGAAGACATAATATAAAGAGCATGAAAATCGCTGGACATTTATGAGAAGACAGAAAATAGATAGCACGATAGTCACTGGAAAAGCAATGGAAGACATAAGCTGGAGAGAATGACAATCACTGGAAAATCATGAGAAGAGAGTCTGCCAGCCCCAGAAAACCTAAAGGGTATCCAGCGAATAAAAGAACATTCTGGATGGTCAAAGTATGAAGAATTGGCCGCGTCTTATCTTTCGTTTTCTCATTATGTACCCTTCTCTGAATTCTCATGACGTTTAATGTGTCCAAAATATTTAAGTTTTCTCTGTTTAATCTTTTACTTCAGTATTAAATTGTTGTAGTATAGATACATTTAAAAAATTTTTTTTTCTGTCCATGTTATTTGAAGAACTTTTCTGTAGCATTTACATTAAAAGGTATTAAAAATCTTATTTTTGTACTTCTGTCTGCTCCTCTCTACAGATTCTTTAGTTGTTTTACTTTCTGAAGAGCAATAGATAACCTCCTTTTAATTTCCTTCATTGTATTTTCATTATTAGTTAGCAACGATCCAAGATATTCAAAACTCTCCACCTCTTCCAATTTTTCTATATATCAGCTGCCTTATTTGTTTTGTTAATTGTCGTCAATTTATTTTTCTTTGCATTAAGATAAAGGTTTTGCTCTTCACTGTTCATACGGACTGACATAATTAGTTTTTCCACTTCCTTTTGTGTTGTGGGCAGTAATACTGTGTCATCAGCCTATCTAATCTCTGGTATTTAATAACCTCCAATTGTTATGGCATCGTAATTTCTTTGTCAACATCTTCTCTAACATTCTTCATTATATTTTCAGTATACAAGTTAAATAAGTAGGGCAACAGTATGCACTCCTGACGGACCTCTTCTTTTATATCAAACCAAGTTGTTGTTTCACCATTTATTCTTACTGCTGCCTGTTGGGCTAGATACAGCAATGATATTAATTGTATCACATGTTTTGGAAATCCCATTTTGTCCATTATTTCCCCACGTTTATGGTGTTGTACACAATCAAATGCCTTTGAATAGTCTGTAAAGGATAAATATAGATTCACATTAAATTCTCTGCATGAGGAGAGACGTTAAGTATGAACTGAATAACTTCTGCACGCAACCCCTTACCCATGGTGTAGCAGTTAGTACATACGCCTGCTAAACAGAAGGTCCCTGAGTAGATTAAGTACTGCAGGGAAATTTTATTTTTGAAAAGACTAGCACCAGGGGCACCTCACCCTCAGGAAATGGGTACCTGTGACTACTTTGCAAAAACAAGGCGGAGATGACAGGTGCTTGCATCCCTAGCTCACGATGCTGTAGCTGCATGCAAACACCTCTCAACGTAACAGAGTAATAACTTTATATACATACGTTCAACACTAAATGTAAATAAACAATAGGATAGAAATGTCTCATATTCCCACATATTAATAAGCCAGAATGATACGCAAATTCAGTCACATGCTAGAGTTATTTCTGGTATTCTGTAAATATATCGTGACTGGAGATGTAACAAAATGATGAAAATACGAGGGCGAATAAAAAAAAACACCTTAATTTTGTTCTTTTTTTTTTAAAATCACGTAGTTCAGTTGCAGTGCAGATATGTTATGCCATCCCGATCAACATTTATGTGCGCGAAGGCACATCGACCATTTTGGAGATATGACGTCATCAGACGAGATCAAAGATGGCCGCTCCCTTCAAATCATGCATGAGAGAAGAACAGTGCGCAGTTACTCGCGTATTGGATGTCTGACATTTAGAAGCTGAAGGAGATGGCATTCTACGACGCATGTGTCACTGGCGATGAGTGCTGGATAATATCACTTGCAGCCAGAGACAAAGCGAGCTAGCAGGAAGCGGTGACATTCCTCCTCGCCGCGAGCAAAGAAGTTACGTGTAGCTCAGTCGGCCGGAAACGTAATGTTCACGCTCTTCTGGGACTGTAAATGCCCAGTTCTGGAACATTACATACCCGGAGGATCCCCTGTCACCAAGGGCGACAACTATGATTTGCTTGAGAACCACTTGTAACTTTCAGTCAAAATAAAAAAAAAAAAAATTTCGCCATTTGTTCAGTTCTGGTGTGCTGTTGTAGCATAATTACGCGCGGTTGTACACAGCAAGTGCAACAGCTCAACAAATTATGAATCTGCGTTTGCAGTGTCTTGAACATCCTCTGTATTCACTCAGCTTCGCACCACGTGATTGTCATGTGTTTGGACATCTCGGGGAAGCGCAAGGTGGGAAGAAGTTCATCACGGACGAAGAGATTAAGCAGGCCGGGCATAGTTGGCTGCAAGATCTGTCAGAAGAGTTTTTGTTCCCCGGAGAAGGCAGGCTTTCTTGAAAACAGCGCCAGTTCTGCATTGAACGCGGTGTGCAGCATTTTGAGAAGTGATAAGAAGTTTCGATCATTTTTCTACGTTTAATTCAACGTTAAAAAAAAAATTACTTTTTTTCACTCACACTCTTACATCGTTTAAAGAGATGTATAGTCGAAACTATGTGGGGGAAAAACTACTCTGTTAAAAGAAAGACATTCAGCGTATGAGTTTTATGTGAGGTGGAAGGGGAAAGTAAGAGAGGAAGACGAAAGGGGCTAATCAAAGAGAAATAGGAAAAAAAAGGAGGGGGGGGGGACTTCAGAAATTCCAAGGACCGCGCAACATGGAGAAAAATAGTTCACAGCGACAATTAACTCCACATTTAATAAATTAATTCCTAATATTTCTCTGGGATGCCATACTTTAGTCATGTAATCGATCTCTACCACGTTTAATCATATTCCATGTGAATAATGAAGAATTATTTCTCTAAAGTTAGAGAATGAATATTTCTTGCTTCGTCCAGGGGCTGCGAAGCCTGGAGGGGAGTCCAGGAAGTACAGAATTCACCCGCCTCTACCTTCCATGCATAAGAGGTGGCTTAGGGGACTGGTGCAGGGGGGCCCAGCGACCCCCATCCTCGTTAAAATAAAACTGACCCAAGAAAAGTCCGAAATGTCGTTGAGAGGTGCGAAGTTAGCTAGGATACTGCTTCCATGAAGATTGTTGAGGAAAGCTTGCTACAAGAAGTCAACATGCTGACAACAGAGCCCCGGGCACTAACCACAGCTTGCTACAAGAAGTCAACATGCTGACAACAGAGACCCGGGCACCAACCACAGCTTGCTACAAGAAGTCAACATGCTGACAGCAGAAACCCGGGCACTAACCACAGCTTGCTACAAGAAGTCAACATGCTGACAACAGAGCCCCAGGCACTAACCACTGCTTGCTACAAGAAGTCAACATGCTGACAACGCAGACCCGGGCACCAACCACGGCTTGCTACAAGAAGTCAACATGCTGACAACGGAGACCCGGGCACCAGCACATTATGTGCGACATAGTAGCACCAAAAACAGTGCTTAAAACTGGAAACTGTAAGGTGAGAACAATAAATCAGGGACGGAAATCAAGAGAAATAACGAGAGAAATCAAGCAATACAACATGGACATAACAGCAGTTCAAGAAGCATGGAAAACAAGGCAAGGTTTAATAAATGTTCTAGGATGGAAAGAGACCATGCTATAATCAGAAAGAGAAAAGAAAGGGTAGCATTAATCATGAACCAAAATAACCTTATAAAACACTAACAGAATGGAAACTAGTAGATGGAAGAATGCTTTATGCCAGAATGAAAGCACAGTTCACAAATCTGTCAGTCTTAGTACGCTACACTGTAGCAGAAAACGCAGAGGAAGAAGTTAAAGAGAACTTTTATTGCAAGTCTGTAAACAGCAGTGGACAAAGTCCCTAGACGTGACTTCCTAAACTGATCTTAGGCGATTTCAACGCAAAAGTTGGCAGCAATGATGTACATCGCGAAAATATAATGGGTAGAGAAGGTATGGGGGAGAAGTATTCAAATGGAGAGAAAACTTGTAGTTTTTTCGAATAGAATAAGTTGATCGTAGGAGGAACGTCCTTCCAGCACAAACAAATTCGTAAAATGACGTAGAGATCCCCGGTGAAGCAAATTAGAACCAGAATTATCAGATAGTCGTAAACAGCAGGGAGAGGATCACTACAGGACGTTATCTCCAGAAGAGGAGCTGATGCAGGAAATGATCACAACCTCATAGTGGCCAAAGTCAAACTGAAGCTAAAGAAAACAGCCAGAGGACAGCCACGTCAAGGAAAACGTTTCCCTGGAATTAAAGAAACCGCTTTAGGGCCCTACACAACACCGAACTGACTGTAGCACCATATTTACAAATGCATTTAAAGAAACAGCAGGAGGTCTTATGATACCTTAACAAGAAAGAAAGAAGACTGGAATAGTAGAATCTCATAGGTCAACACTGATCAAGTAAGAAATCTGAAAGGAAAGCTGCTAAACACAAACTCACAGCGACTGAAAGACCAGGCAGGAGAAGTTTATGCCCAGAAAAATCAAAGAAGTAAAAGAGTCATGGAAGCAAGGCAGACGAGATGTTTATAATGCACTGGCTGAAGAAGCAGAAGCAGCTGCACACATTAATGACATGAGATTCAGTTCAAGTGCCGTGCCGTGCCGCGTGGCGTAGGCGATCATTTCTTTCCACAATTCCCTGTCTTTAGACTTGATTATGAGATCTGCCGGTGACTTTCTTTCTAGCCACACTGACAGCCCATCCAGTAACTCTTCTCTCTCTCTCTCTCTCTCTCTCTGTCTTCCTCTGTCTCTTCTTCCTTCATTTTTTCCAATTGCCACAGATCTTCGGGTATATGAGACTCGTTAGCTTTGGTTGGTAGCTCATCTAGGAGAAGGAAAACTCTGATTTCAAACCCCCTGCTACCTTGTAGGGTAGGCTCTGACCAGAGTCAAAGGCTAGTGGAGTAAACCATAAACAAACCGGTGGAAGCCAAGGGGAAACCAAGGCTGTACATTCCCAAGAACAATCATGACAATCCACAATTCTTTGAATCATAACGACATTAACAGGGGTTCCAGTGGAACCACATCGTCCGGTACGGACCATCACGTGCGACAGGTGATACCAGATCGTCATCCAACTTCTGTACGCACAGAAAACAAAAGCAACACCACAGTAAGTGCAACATGGAACATTAGAACATTAGCAGAACTTGGAAAACTGGAAAACATCGAACAGGAAATGGAAAGAATGGAAATTAACATCCTTGGTTTATGTGAAATGAGATGGACTGGAGCAGGAAGCAGAGATCAAAAAGGCTTCAAAATAATATATTCCGGGGGGAAATCAGTGTAGAAATGGAGTTGGCATAATATTGGATAAGAAGACAGCAAGAACTGGCTTCTGGTGCATATCAGACAGAGTGTTAATAGTTAAATTTACCGGGCCCTCCAATAGACACAAATCTCATCCAAATGACATGAGAACTCTCAACAAAACCTTTAGAAGGACTCCAGGTAGTCTTTAGGTAAACCAAGACTGGCCACTAGAGGCGCATGATGGAAAACAAATAAATCGAGGAAAAGGAAAAATCGAAAGACGATAAGAATATTTCAGCAGTCAACTAAATACAGACCGATCTCAAATTATATCAGATACACCACCAGCAAAAAAAAAGAACTTGAGATAAAACCAGGACCCACAACAACAGAAGAGGCCAAGACTGCAATAAAGAAGCTAAAAGCTAACAAAGCGCCAGGCGAAGACAAAGAGCAGAAATGCTGAAAGCAGAAAGCGGTGAAGTACCAAAGTATGCTAAAGACTACAAAGCATTTGGGACAACGAAAAGACACCAGAGGAATGGAAGATCGGGTTAACAGTCAAACTAACCAAGAAAAGACACAAGAGGAATAGAAGATCGGTTCAACAGTCAAACTACCCAAGAAAGGAGATCCGAGCTTGTGTGAGAACCGTAGATGCACTGCACTTCTCTCACTCAAAGTTTTCAGATGAATCATCCTAAATAGAATCATGACAGCGATAGATAACAGAACTAGGAGAGAACAAGCAGTACTAAAGGAAGAACTAATCCTGTATAGGTCAGATCTTCGCCCTGAGGCAGATGTTAAAGACCTGGACTTCGCGGACGACATAATATAATTCTCATACACACATGCACACACACACACACGCACGCACGCACACGCACACACACAAGGACAAGAGAAGCTAGATACACTGACAACAAAAGCAAAATCTCGGACAGAGAGTGAACACAGAGAAGACTAAACCGTTGAAACAAAGCGCCGAAATCATTAGACTGATCACAGTGAACAATTTGCCAGTCGAAGACGTCAAGGAATTCACATATCTTAGTTGTACGGTAGTAGCTGCTACAGAAGGGCACTTAGAATATCGTGGACGGCACGAAAATCAAATTACAAGATACTAATCGGACTAGATGTCGCAGAAAACTGGCTCGTTAACACTATAAAAATTAGAAAGCTGAGATACTTCAGCCACATCAGGAGGCACGTTAGTTTGATCGCTTGGAGAGGTTGATAGCAGGAGGCATAGTGCCAGAGAAAAAAACAGAGAGAAAAGGGGCGACCTCGCCGGAGCTGAACTCAGGACATCACGTAAAGTCTCTATGTGTCATTGCGAGACACTGGTCATCTAGCACACAATCGTATTTTATGAATGGAGTCTGTGAGAGAGATACATTCTGGAAAGTACATGTCACATGAATGAAAAGCTTGGGGCTACACTCAGCCATATCTGGAGATCCAAAAAGATACCCAGAAAACCAAATGCGGAATATTCAAAAGCAATGTTTTAATTTTTTTTCACTATGTAGAATTGAGGGAAACAAGACCAAGGAGTGTGTCAAACAGAGATGGAAAGACAACATAGAAGAAGATATAAAAGAAATTGGTGTCACCAACTGGAGAGAGAAGATTAGGAATAGAGAGGAACGGGAAGAAGAAGAAGAAGAAGAAGAAGAAGAAGAAGAAAAAGAAGAAGAAGAAGGAAGAAGAAAAAGAAGGAACAAGAAGAAGAAGAAGATGAAGAAGAAGAAGAAGGAAGAAGAAGAAGAAGAAGAACAAGAAGAAGAAGAAGGAAGAAGAAGAAGAAGAAGGAGAAGAAGAAGAATGCAGGAAAATTACACAGACAGTTGCACGTACACTAGACACCTTCCAAACCAGGTATCTACTTAAGATAAAGGCAGATACAATGAGGGAAATTAAAAGGGGGACACTATCGCTCTTCAGAAAGTAAAACAACTAAAGCATCTGTGGAGAGGAACAGACAGAACTACAGAAATAAGATTTTTAAGGGCATGTAACTTTCCCATCGCAACATTTGCCTGTGAGACCTTAACACTTAACAAAACAGCTGAGAAACACATAAATGCCTTTTAATGTAAATGCTACAGAAGAGTTTTTCAGATATCATGGATACAAAAAAGATCAAATGTATCCATACTACAAGAACTTAATATTGAAGAAGGCTGGCTAGTAAGGATTAAACAAAGAAAACTTAAACAACCGTCGTTTAAGTTTTGACGACCGTCATGGAAGGGTACATAATGGGAAAAAGAAAGAGAGGAAGACAAAGGAAGATGGCTGCAAGACATTGTTAATGATCTGCAAATGGATGCATCAGCAGCAGGCCATCTTGCTTACAACCGAGAAGCCTACAGGAGAGCTGTTAGGGAGGCAAAGTTCCGCAAGGGACATGCAAAAGTATGAATGAATGACCTCTTGTTAAGAAAAACAGACATGACGCCACAGTCAGCAGTGACTGAAAGGAGAAGGTGGCACTGGACTGGTCACATTATGAAAACGTCAGACGAATACTTACCACGAACAACTTTAATGATAAAAGAAGCAGAGGTAGACACAAAGAGACATGGAGATGGACAGCGGAGAAAATCCTAGTAAACAAACAACTGACATGGGAGACAACCAAGAATATATCAAGGACGGATAAAAATGGAATTCTTCAACCACCAGTAGCCCCATGTGTCATAGGCACTGACGGGATGAGAAAAAGAGAGAAAAAGAGATTTCTTGTCCCCTAATTCTTTCCATTTTATTTTTATGAAAACTTCGCCGTGAAGAGACTACACTGTGCAAGACAAACATGATTTGTCGTTACTGTGACCTACCGCGTCAATCAAATATTGAAAATATCAGCCATGAGAGAAGTTGCCAAGCAACGTGACGCTCAAAGTCTCACATGAGAGTTTACATCTTCCTGTTTCTATGCCGTCTCCGTAGAACATTTTAGTACATCTTCTGTTGGATGTTATTCTATCGCCAAAACATTTAAACTCTTGCGTTTTTTAAAAGATATTTTCAAATAACTTAGACTATATAAAACAAAAACAAATAGGACGATATTGTTAAAAATTAACCAGCACAGTTTTTGTTGTTGTTGTTATTGTTGTTTTCTGTTGTTCTGAATAGTGTAATATTTTGTTATCAAAGCTTTGCTGCAGTGACTTTGTGCACATAAATCTACGCCCTGTGGCATCTACATGCTGCTGGGGTGTGACTCGTTATTACCTTCACATTTCTAAAGCACCACAGCATTTGAGGTGAGGATGCCAGCACATGTCCTCGCTGTTTTCTTTTTCTAAGGGAACCCTAGATGCCTGTTTAGGAGGCTGGGTTGCCCCCAGTGCAGGCCCGTCAGAAAATATTCCGTCGGAGTGCGAAATCGAACCAGGAACTTTCTGATCGGCAGGCGAGTGCGCTAATCACTGCACCACCGCAGCACATTATTTATATATATTTAGTCTTATATCCTTGTTCCAAAAACTACATGCATATTGTTCCTTTTTTGTTTCTTACAGTTTTTTGGTATGATTTTTTTTTACAGAATAGTGATCATTTATGCTCCAAATTTGTCAGATCTAGAGTCGTTTATTTAACCTCATGCACAAGTAAAATTTGTGCTCTTCTTACACAATCTTTTTTTACGTGTACACATATCAGGACATAAAACATTGCCCTTGACGATTTGGCCCGAAATGAGATGCGCACACAAAAATAGAACCTGCTGATATCGGATTAAATTGGTTATGATTGTCACGCAAGAAAATCCACGCAACGAACATATCCCAGGAGACGAAGTGCGAACAAAACGATGCACGCAAACTTACAGGCTCCGAATTTGGCACATTCACAAAAATAAGTTTGGAATGTTATACGACACATTTGGCGTTATTTTTTTTAGTTTGCAAGGTTTCTCAGTCTCCATATGGCGGATAGAGAGTGTTGAATTGACCTATAGGACTCTGTACTTGAAACTCAACCATCAAACAATGTCACTTCGATGACAGAAGCCGCCTAGCGCTTGTGAACCGCTAAATTCAGCAATATGGGACGCAGGAACCACATGGTTTGAACTCTCTATTCAGCTACACCTAACATTCCCCTTTTCCACAATCATAATCCCTCTGCAGTAAGCTCCACTGTTTTCTCACTTGCAACACATAGTTCAGAACCTCCTCACAGAATCAGATTACAACCCCTCAACCCCACTTACAATCAGCTGTTCCACCTTCTCCCGACTAGATTACCAGTGTATCACTCTGTCCTCTTTCTACTCCCCCCTCCCCCCACCCACTTGTTTACGACCCAACTATCACACATATCAAGTCTCTATTTAAACATTCCATACACTCCACCATGTGCAGTTCTGAACACAAGCTCTTACAAAGCCACAGCTTCTTACAAGTCACAGCTAGGTGGTCCATTCATTTTACTTTATTCTAATTTTTTCCATTCCTATTTTTTACATTGCATTCATGTGAATTCATATTTTATGTTCTCTCTCTATTTCTTCGTCATGTGTTTTTCTCTGATTAAAGTTCCACCAAAATGTCACAATTGTGTGCTCGTTAAGTAACAAAGCCGTTCATACTTTTTTTCTACTTTATACATTTTGTTACCACAGCTTTACTGCCATGGCTTCGTGTATAGTTATATACGTATACACTAATTATTCGTGTATACTTGAAACACGTGTCTTTGTGTTCGATGTGTCAGGGTCGCAATCTGTGGCGTAGACTTTGAGATCGCAAATAGATATTCCAGTTTGGTGACAAATAATACTAATTCGTTGATAAAATAAGAAGTCATCAGCATCCACATAACAGAAATACATCTTCATAGTTATTATCATGAGATACCACGCCAGCGTCTGTGATTGTAGCTTTGTGTAAGTTTGTAGTTTCACCAAAAGGCTCTTCGGTTTTCCCCCTTCTTCGTCCATGATGGAGGAAAAGCCGTCATGTTTCTCTCTACATTTATTATCTACAGTATTTGTTCCGCTCGTCTGTTCTTTACCCACGACGCTTCAAAGCTTTACAAAGCAGACTGCCGCGCTTTTTATTCATTATTTCTAACAATTTTAAAATACATTTTATAACGATTTCTAGCTGTTTCTGCATTTCAATTGTTTATATGGCCGGGGTCGATCCTTCTCTTAGGGGTAATAAGGCATACCTAGAAGGTACACCTCGTATAGACTCAGCATTTATCTATACAGATTAATGCCCCCCCCCCTTTTTTTACGAAATTTCAGAGCACCAGAGCTGTTTGTAGAGCTATATGTTTGTGGAGCTATATATTTGTAGAGCTATATGTTTGTAGAGCTATTATTAGTGCTCGCAAGCAGTGAAATTCATTTATTTGTTTCTTTGTCTTACTGTGAGCATGTGTTTTATATAGATCGTTATCATCATGTCCAACACCGGGAGGCGTCGGCGACTATGTCGGTCCACAGTTTCCGATCTTTCAAGTTGTTGTTCTGTTGTTGTGCTTCTCCCACGCCATTTTGTCAAGCCATCTGAGATTTTCATTCTTGGTTTACCTCTTCCTTTCCTGCCTCCAATTTTTCCCTATTGTCACGATATTTTCGAGTCCTCTCTCTTATTATTATATGGCCAATGAATCAAGACCAGTGTTTCCCAGGCTTATGTGAGCTACCACGTGACGCTTACCTAGTGTACGTAGGCATGGGCGGAGCGTCCTCGCTCACACGATCCGAACGTATGAAGACCTATAAAAGTTGACGGAGAGAGAGAGAGAAAGAGCATGGCGGGGTTTAGTTTCGTTTCGTCTATGCTTATACTTATCCAAAACCGACCTCCTACTGTTTGATAATATATTGTGGAATCATAAGGTGCTATGGATTATGTCATTCTCGTCTTATGTGGAGATTCGCTTATTCCTGGTGGTATTCGTCATGTATATATTTTGGATGTGCGCACATCAAGGTCCATCATGTGTTCATTCACATGGATAATGCTGGGTCAATGGTATCAGGAGATACCTAACCTGGCAGCAGCAGCTGCACAATCAATGATGTATATTAGCACATGGTAATTCCTGGAGAGGGGAGGTGAGGCACTATAGCGGCAGCTCTTTGGGTAATTCAGTGCACTGGCACAAGGGGTGATATGTGTGATTATTCAGTGCATTGGCACAAAGAGTGATATGTGTGATTATTCAGTACATGGGCACAATGTGAGATATGTGTGATAATTCATTGCATTAGCATAAGGGGAGTTTCATAAGAGGGTAGTAGCTGCAGTGTCAATAAGTGCGAGGCACTAATTTAGATGAATGTGTGTATTTCATTATGAGGGCCAGGAGATCCCAGGCCAATTGGGTCCGTATGATTTCAGTTGATACTTGGAGAGTTATACATTATATTGATGTCATGCTTATTGCACTGATGATGATACACGTTGATGTCTGGTGTATTGCAATGCCTGTTGTGGCGTTAATATGGCGTATGTAGTGTGGATAATAAAATGCTGATTGATTTAAGTGCTTGACTTATTGCATGTCAGGTAAATTGTATGATTATATGTGACATGCTGCAAAACTGGCATACAGTATCCGTGGAGGGGAAATCCTGGGTTGTCAGTTAGAGACGGTTTGAGCCTGGCCACCCAGTACGGTAGTAAATTAGGTCATGGATTTGTGGGTTTCAGCTGGTTGAGGTCATATCCCTTCCCACTTTCATCCCCAATTGTAGATTTCTCGCCCGCTAAGTTTACACTTATTCAGGCTGCCGCCTCTTTTTCTCCAGGCCACATCCTTAGTGTACTACCCTTATGTACTTCTCTTACTGGGCCATGCATTACGTAACTAAAAACTTCAAGCAATATGAAGGAGTATATTTGTAACTGATCTACTGTCTCAGCTTTTAGTGTGAAGGATGAGTTTCATGTAGGGACACAAATTTCTCAACATCAGGTTGAAAAGTGCTAAGAAGGAAGTTGCTACTGCTCCCGCCTGCTGCTTCGTTTTCCATCAGCGCACCCCCTACCCCACCCCCTTCCGTCCCCTTTTCTTCCATTGCAGCACCCCCCCCCCCCCATTGACCCTTTTTCATTCACCGCCACCTGGTACTTTCCAACGCCCACAAGGGGGCGTTATGGTTCACTTTAGAAAACACTGACCTAGATTCCCCCAGTAGTGTATTTTTTAAGCTTTGTTTCTCATTGGCTTTTCTGGGGCATTCTTCATTTGTTATTTTGGCTGTCCAAGGTATTCTTAACAACAACCAGTCTCATGGGTAATAAGAAAAAAAAGATGGACATATGTCGGTCACGTGATGAGAAGAAACAGTCAGAGAATCCCAAAAACAAACTATCAAATGGAAGGCCAAGTATAAAGAGGTCGACCACATGAAACTCTAAAGAGGACATTGTTAAGAGAGGCCAGTTTAGTGGACATAACATCCCTTAATGAGGTTGAAAAGCTCGCCAACAACAGGAAAACTTGACAAACTACCATGCGAGCCCTATGTGAAGTTTAACGGCACGGGAAGGATGTAAGATGTAAGAAAAACGGTATTCTTAAAATTCTTCGTAGGAATCGCATTTCATTTGCCACTAATGCTCACAGTTGTTTTTGTTAATGACATTGACTCGCTTCCATATAGTAATAGTGGCTACTTGTAGCATTCAAGACTCTTTACCTAGTATCTACTGGCAATAATGGACAACACAAAATAGTTTTATTTTTCTGAAAATTGTATAATCTGGTTTTGACATCTGCGATAGATATAGTCATTTTTATGTCTTGCTACTTTCAGTTCGGTTTTCATGTATCATTTCCCTTTCTGTTGTTTAAAATGTGGAAAAAAGGCTTTTGCAATCCACTTTTATTATCAGTTTCCTTTGGCTATTTCATTTCACTTGGGCATACTTCAGGCGTTATATGCATTCAGTTTTCGTTGTTGATGTCTTAAATACATTTTGAGCGAACTTGAATAGATTAGAAGTTCATGCCTTTTTTTAGATGAATGATATGTGTCTACTAAAACATAATCACAATGCTGTGTCGCCATGACTGTATTCATGTGGGAAATCTTTGACGTAAATTATCACAGGTTAATTAATGCTGTGTTACACAGAGTGGGTCACGAGAAACGATCCCACACCCACATGTGCTCATTACTGTTGTTATGTACCCACATGTGCCCATCATTTTTTTATGTACCCACAAGTGCTCATAGTTGTTTTGTATGCACCCACATGTGCTCATCATTTTTTTTCTGTACATACATGTGCTCATCATTGTCTTTTATATACCCAATGTGCTCATCGCTATTTTTATGTACATACATGTGCTCATCGTTGTTTTTTTATGCACCCACATGTGCTAATCACTGTTTTTTTATCTACCCACATGTGCCCATTACTGTTTTTTATCTACCCACATGTGCCCATTACTGTTTTTTTATCTACCCACATGTGCCCATCACTATTTTTTATATACCCACAAGTGCTCATCACTGTTTTCTATCTACCCACAAGTGCTCATCACTGTTTTCTATCTACCCACAAGTGCTCATCACTGTTTTTTATCTACCCACATGTGCTCATCACTGTTTTTTATCTACCCACATGTGCCCATCACTATTTTTTATATACCCACAAGTGCTCATCACTGTTTTCTATCTATCCACAAATGTTCATCAAGGATAACAAATGAATTTTAAAAAATAAACATGAAGCTGGCTGACCCTCCGAAGTAGTTATGAAAAGGTGATATAATACAGCTAATATATAAAATAAAACGCCAACAACAAAAACACTAATAGCAATAATAATGACGACAATAATAATACTATTAGCCGTGACATTTTGAGCGCAGAAACAGCGGTGATTTTAAAGCAAACAAACAACCAACAACGACAAAAAATTAAACGTTTGCCGGTTATTACTCTCCGGTCACAGACGGACGTGAAACAAAAAAATAAATACGTCCTCTCGGAAGAGACCAGCAATTAGGACTTGTCACAGACAAGTTAAAACAAGAGACACAATATCTGATTGCAGGAGAACACACACACACACACACTCACACACAACGCTCAGAGTTAAACAGTAAACAAGTATTGCAGCAGCAGAAACAGACCCGCTGGAAGAATTAATTTTTTTTTAATTTAAAAGGGCGGGGGGGGGGGGAATAATGAAGATTAAAAAGGTGAAGATATTTCATATACAGCGCAAAGAGGCGAATACTCTGAGAATCTAATTAACCAAAGGGAGACAATTTAGGGGGGGGGGGGAATAAGGAAGAAATGAAACGGGAAGAGATTTTATTTTTTTGCTACCGTCAGCCATTGTGACAGGAAGCGGCTCTGCGCATGGGTGCTACTGAAATGAAGGGCGGTATGGAGGATCAGATTAGAAAAAGTGCTACGTACGCCTGAATGTTCTGCTTTGACAAAGTTCACCTGTTTTGTCACTCTAGAGGATTATAGCCATTCACATTGCCGGTGAAGTTTTACCGCGCAAAATAATCCTTCCTCCACAGCTTTCGCTAATAGATGATGTTCACCTGCTTCAAAATCGTCATAGAAACGGAGCCCTGTGTTTTGGACTCTGCCAAAATCAAGACATGGTGTTGTCATATTATTAAAAGAAATGTCTCATTTTAAAAAAAAAACAGATTTGTGATCCTCTGTGAGTTATTTCGGTAATCAGGGGATCCACAATGCGAGGTAACTGTTACTCTTGTATTATAACATTCATTGATCAGATTATCTTTCTGAGCAATTTTCCATCAAAATACCCCCATATAAAAGGTAAAATCCCCGTCTCCAAGCCATTAAGCCATATTGAGGATACTGTAAACTACATTTTATGGGTAGATTTGGAAGAAATAAATCAACCCAGCTGTTTCAGGCATTCCCTTGGCATGTACTACCGTACTACGTGGCCAAGATCTCGCGACCCCCACGACCACCAACCCAGATTCTCCCCTCCAAGGACACTGCATGCCTGTTAATTCAGCACTTTATATACATTCATACATCACATCGACATGAAATACATGTCACCAAGTCAGCGATCACTTTACATCCATTTATTTACACTCTAGACATATATCAAGGTGACGCCACTACAGACATTACATACACAGGATATCAGCATGTATCATCATGATAATAACAAGACATAACATAAATACAGTGTATTATATCTAACTAAGTAACAACTGATTCAGTGGACCAGATTGGCCTGGCCTGCACTGACCCTACTAAGGACGTATATATTTTTCTTAATATTATGACGATGCACTGGTAACACATTTCACCCGCTGCTGTCACGAACCTCCCCTCCCCATACTACACAGATGTCAATGTGCTAATACACTGAAGTACTACGCAGATAATGTGCTAATGCACTAAATTCTCACATAATCTCCATTTATGCTAATGCGCTGAATTCTTCGATAATCTCCATTTGTGCTAACGCACTAAATTATCAGCCTAACCACTCAGCCAACCAGGCCGGCATAAACTGGAGTTACAGTATTTTGATTTTTACAAGCAGGAGCAGGATCCACGCGTGTCAACGAAAACTTCGCCACGTTCCTGAAAGTCTTATAAAAAATAAACCTGAGATAATCATCCACCACTTAGTGGTCTACGCTTTATCTGTACAACAATTAAGGGAAAATTTATGCCACAAAAATCACTAGAATCACTTATCAAGAAGGGTGTATAATTTTTTAAATATCATCATCATCATCATCATCATCATCATGTGCAATGCCGTCTGGCGTTGGCTATTATTCTTCTCCAGAGTACACGATCCTTCACGCAGGCCATCAGCTCAGTTGGTGATCTCCTCTCACACCATCCCGTCAGACTGTCCAGTATCATTTCTCTTGGTCTTCCTCTTGATCTTCTTCCTTCTATTTTTCCTGTTGTTATAATATTTTCAATGCCCCCACTTCTCATTGCATGTCCTATGAAAGTACATTGTCTCGCCCTTTTTTTTACAAGATTTTTTTGTCTCTCCAACTCTTGTCATACATTCTTCATTAGTTATTTTTGCTGTCCAGGGGATTCGCAATATTTCTGGTGCTTCCAACGATTTTTGTGCAGACCTGCCTATTGTCCATGATTCACTTCCATATAACAAGATAGGTTCAACATAGCATTTTAGGACTCGTTTTCTAATATTCATTTGCAAGGATGTGTTGGATAATATGTTTCTCATTCTCTGAAATGCAGTCTGTGCTTGGCCTATTCTGTTCCCCATTTCTGCATTTCCCATCTGAAGTTATTACTGCTCCAAGGTATTTGAATTTCTGCACCTGCTTTAGAATAGTTCCGCTTAATTTTATACTGCATGCTGGTGAATTCTGTTTCTTAGATATAACCATAGTCTCTGTCTTTTTGATGTTCAAAGTAAGGTCTTTCTGTTAACTTTCTTTGGCGACTTTATTCAAGAGATTTTTGCAGGTCTTGTTAGTTCTCAGCTATCAGTAATGTGTCGTCAGCATACCGACGGTTTTTAATACATACTTTTAAATTAATTCTCTTGTTTCTGGAAATATAATGCTTAAGCTGGATTCTAAAATGAGTTCATACGTTATAATTTCACATGTGTGTCCCAGTAGCAACCGTATTCTGTTTCATGTGGGCTGGAAATAATGGCTCTTTCTAAACAGTTACCGCCAAATGTGTCGTTGCTCCTTGCAATTAGAGACTTATTTTCCTGAATTCTTGAACCAAAAGTGACGTTGTGTCATTTCTAAAGTTCCGTTGTTCACCTTTAGACGTTCTGCATAGATTGCCAGGGGGTGCAGATAGGCGGACAGAGAGACAGAGAGGCAGACAGACAGAGGAACGGATAGATAGATAGATAGATAGATAGATAGATAGATAGATAGAGATAGATAGATAGATAGATAGATAGATAGATAGATAGATAGATAGACGGACAGACGGATAGATAGATAGATAGATAGATAGATAGATAGATAGATAGATAGATAGATAGATAGATAGATAGATAGATAGATAGATAGATAGATAGATAGATAGATAGATAGATAGATAGATAGATAGATAGATGTGGAATACTGAGCTTGGATTTCTCTGTCCTGTTGCTCATAAAAGTCACCAGAATTATCTTCTCTTTGCTTTGTATGCTTTTTTTTGGATTGTTCTAGATTCACTTAACCGTCGTATCATGACACTGTAGTCCTCAGTTGTTCTGGAACCTGCAGAAGATAAGTGAGTACTTGTAACAACTGCAGAGCTTAGGGACGAAGATGTTGTTCGTTTTGGTAATTAGCCACCCAGAACAGACACGATGGCGTCAGGATTGGCTAGCCATAGCTGACCAAGACCATGTTCCACTTCTCCGTCCTGGCAAACGAGTCAGAGATCGCCATAGTTCACATGTTGGTCCAGTTTGCTAACGCATTATTACACATCCCTTACTTTGAAGTTCCACGCAGGGACATGACCCGCTCTCAAACCGACACGATGCTGCGCTTTATCATCTTTACTGTATCAACTGCAAAGAACACCAGCTCGCAGCTCCAGGGAGATAGAAGAAGAAGAAGAAGAAGAAGAATAAGAAGAAGAAGAAGACTTACAGACCAAGTAGAATGAAGTAGACTGATCGTTCTATCATCTTCTGTGATGATTTTTTTTTCACTTTGAAGTCTACGTCTAATTTTATTGATTTTTTCCATTATAGCAGAACATGCGTTTTTAGTCTTGGTGTGTGTGTGTGTCATTACCCCATTTGAGAGTTATTAAATCTGTGAATTCTGTACTGAATGAAATTTTAACACTTTAAAATTATAACAAGGTCGCCATATTGCTTGAAAAATGACTTGTCGCTAGCGAGATTGTTTGTGGAGAACTTTCTTTGTATATAATTAGTTAATGCAAGGTGATTTATTGAAGCTAACACACAAAACTACCTACATTTTTTGGAGTCTGGGATCTGTAAATTACACTGTAGCCTACATATATTTCAGAATGGAAAGAGTCTAATTTCACTAAGAGGTTTCTAAAATAACAACTTTTCCATTAACTTTCTCAAATTTCAGAAGTCTGCTCTTGGTCACACTATCGGCGTGTGTTATTACATGCTTCCTGTCTGTTTACTGAGCTCTAGTTGTGGATGAGAGAAAGAGAGTTCACTGGGGAATATTGGAAGAAACGTATAGTTAACTTCTCACTGATGTTTCATACTTCTTTTTTGGCAGTGCTTAATCATCACTGTGTGTAATCTATGAATCTGTTTCATATCCGAGTACTGTTTTCACGTCCATACAAACGTACAGGGTGTTTCATAAAGATGGGACACATTTTAAAAGCAGTTATCTAGGACTGGAACAAACACATGTAATATAGAATGTGTGTAATACATATAATACATATCCAAGATACAAGAGTTCATGACAATGTTCAAAGTTTGAACACCACATCCTTCAGATGTTCACCACTTCGAAGATGTGTTCTTTGTCCAAGGAACATTCTTTTGGCTCCTTTTATCATCCCCCGTCATAGCGTAAAACTTGTTTGGTGCAATTTTACATGTATAATTATTGGGAGGAATATACTTTCTCAGGATGATTACAGACCAACATTCCCTTGGGAATGTAGTACCGTACTCGAGGCCAATCTAGCTCCCCCATCATGACTGCCAACCCGGGTTCTCCCCTCCTTGGTATATTGTATGCTAATTATGCTTGAATCCTGAGCATTCAGTCAATACACAATGCACTGACATGCAGTACAAATCACCAAGTCTGAAATTAAGAAAACAGCATTTTAATCTCACTATACGCTACAACAACACATACAGCTGACATAGACATCAACATGACACCAAGACAGGTGTCATTATAATGGTAATTAAGCATGGTATCATATGATAATCACTTATCATGTTGCATTATTGAAAACCTGATGGACCTGGGGTCCTAGGCTCTCTTAGCCCTACACGTAGCCTACACTACGAATCTAATGTGCAATGACGCCTATTGCACTCAGCTACCGCTGCCATGACACACCTTTATATAACCGCGTTGCTGCAACACAAGATCAATATGCATGAAAGCATAATAACTAATCAAATATTTTGCTTGTCCAATATCCCTATAAATCACACCGAAAATCAGGTCCATATTGATACGTAAATACAGAAACCTACATCACAGGTTACTGCACACCTATATAATCTACACCACATGAGGTGGGCACGGGCGAATATAGCCAACGATCAGCATAATACACAGGAATTTAAGGCACATCCATAGGCACAAATAAACAAGACATCGCCCGTCTATCTACACTGATGATGCAAGCCAATATTTCAATCTCTCTCTCTCTCTCTATATATATATATATATATATATATACGAAACCGATTACCAATCACGTGGACGATGACGCTTCGGCCAAGGACGTACATCCCTCAATCTAAGCGAATATCGTCCACAATAGCCTGGTGCAGCACATCAGCTGGAGTGACCGACCTTCCTCCAGATGGTGCTTCAGATTCTAGTTTCACGTGTAGTTCCTCTTCAGTTGTTTCATCGGAGCTTGGCAGTGGAAATGTGAGTGCTGATAACACTTGCAGACCTTGCTTGAAGAGGTTGGGGTTGGCACGAAGAAGTTCGTGTTGGCAATCAGCGACCCACAAATTACATGCTGGCGTTCACAACGGGATCCAAGGGTCAGACATTTAAAACAGGGTAAAATTAATTATGGCAGACTACCAAAAATAAACAATCAGACAAATAGGTCCCGTCTTTATGAAACACCCTGTATTTCTGCACCGCCTTCCACACATCTATACCCCAGCTCAAAACGATTCATATTTGCTTAGTTATGAGATCCTGGCGGATTTTTTTTCTTATTACAGAAGTCAATAGAACATCTAGATTGGGTTTTTTTTTCAGTTATTTATTTATAAGAGCCCTTCTCGTGAAAAACTAATCCATCAAAGCAAAAGAGATATTGAATCAGAATTACTGCTCTTCGGATGAGCAGATGTCGAAAATGAAAGACGTTCATTTGATTAGTTTAACAGGCATCATTTCTCATGATGGTACAGATAGATTACCCGCGAGACGAAACCATGAGTTGGATCTGTGGCTCGAGCATTGTTCATGTCGTGGGATCGTATTAGAGGAGTTGAGGGCGCCTGACTCCCTGTGATATTGTCTGAGGTCAACTATATTACCTACAGATGACATATTTCCAAAGTACGTATGTGTTTAGTCTTTAGTTACTTCTATACCTCCAGCTACCAACTTTGTCTTCCACATTCATTCATTCTTCTTCTGCGTTCGAGGTTGTTGGTCACATCAGATCCTGATCCCTGTCGACATGGCACGGCCCGCAGTCCTCTCCAGATCATGATAGGACCCCTCCCCAAAGCTTTTGCCCCAAGCTTGTGTCCTCTGATCATGTCTCACGTCTCACGTCTGCATAGTTTGGGCACTCGTGAAGGATATATTCTGGAGTCTGAACTCCACTACGACATGGACACTCGTCTGTGTGAGGCATTTTAAGACGATGTAGGTGGCTCTTCCACATTCAGCAATGCGAATCAACAAAACGATGCTCAGCAGTATCCAGAACTCTTACCTGCTTGAACTGTATTATATGTGCAACTGTTGCGGAGTTTTCTTTTTAGATCCAGTTCAGTGCTCCAGAGAAATTAATAACAAAATAGTACAGCAATGAAAGTCACAATCTAATGCTAAATCTTTGCAGTAACGAAGAGGCCACCATTAAAACTGACAGAAAACGCTGGACCAGAAGTGTCCAACTGGCGGCCCACAAGGTCATTATGAAAATGTACTTTGTTTTATTAATGTTGTTAATGTTGTTACTAGTAAAGCAGTCTTCGTAGCTCCAGTTACCTGCGTAGTTATTAGTAAAACTCCGCTGAAGTATGTTGGGGTAAAACCTGTTTGGATACGGATGCAGAACGCCACTTGGCTCGTTGATACAGCTGTGGCCATTGCTGGACACAAATGCGTTGGAGAGTCAGTACCTCTAGAATGAGATGACTGACTGCGCCAACGCTGAACATCTAATAGTTACTTCTCGCAGTATGGCTGAGGCTGTGGGGATGCCTGGTGGACCTAGGGTAGAAGACCGTGGACTTCATCCTGGCGATCTGGCATGACCAAGAACTTGAGCGTAGAAGAAGAAGAAGACGAAGTAGAAGAAGAAGAAGAAGAAGACGAATACTTATCAACAGATTCTGCCTCTTTTGTTGTTGTTTTCTTTATGTACATATGAAGCAAACATTTACCAGTTGTATGATTCAATTTTTCCTCACAAATTTTAACAACTGGTTCTATGACAGTACCTGATAAATCTGGAGCCAGCCAACCAAACTGGAACTCCAGTTCTGAATGAGACACTGATCTTGTCTTGCCTCTCTCTCTCTCTCTCTCTCTCTCTCTCTCTCTATCCCTCTCTCTCTCTCTCTCTCTCTCTCTGATACACATAAAAATACAGAATTACACAGGCTGTAAACTGGATATACAAGACAATTAGATTTAAAATGGGGGGGGGGGGGGGGAAGAAAACTAGTGCAGAGTACTTCTGTTCATGACACACGTACTAATGGTGATACAGTAAACAACCTCTTCAGACAATGTAAGATCACAAAAACTCTATGAGACCGCCCTTTACGAGATGAAGGGTATCCATAGACAATAATCCTTGTAGAAAGAGGCTTCTTTGAGAAGTCGGACCTCAAGTAAGAAGAGACAAACAGCGCACTTTCGTCATATCAAAGTCTATATTTGAAAAACGGGGAACGAAAACAAAAGCAAACCAAAGCCTCGTATAAAAGAGCGGCACGACTTACAGGACACCAGGATGGATGCGAAATAAGCGAACGAATGAATGGGAGAGTAATTTGCCTACAAGAGGAAGTGGACATTAGTCGCTCTTAGATATCAAAAGTACTATTCAAAGTCCACTGCCCGCCCTGGTATACTGCCGTGGAAATATCATGCTGTCTTTAAATAAAATATTAGTTCAATAAGGCGTATGGTTCCTTCTCGAGACATTACCGATTGAGAATTTTATGAGGGTATAATAATTAATGGACACTTTTAATGGACACGTAGGAACGTGGGTTGGGATCTTTTTCTCCCGCGACCACCCTAAAAAAAAAATGATACGGGATGGGAGGCTGGCGCTAAAGATGACCCTAGAGTAGTGGGAATGATGTTGATTGATCGCTGCTGGCCCTTTAGATTACTGCCGAAACAGGCACTTAGTAGTGAAATTGTAAGTATATGAACCTTGGATCCTTGCTTCAGTAGTGAAAATGTTGGTATATGAATCTTGAATCCTTGCTTTAGTACTGAAAGTGTAGGTATATGAATCTTGAATCCTTGCTTTAGTAGTGAAAGTGTAAGTATATGAATCTTGAATCGTTGCTTTAGTAGTGAAAGTGTAGGTACATGAATCTTGAATCCGTGCTTTAGTAGTGAAAGTGTAAGTATATGAATCTTGAATCCTTGCTTTAGTAGTGAAAGTGTAAGTATATGAATCTTGAATCCTTGCTTTAGTAGTGAAAGTGTAAGTATATGAATCTTGAATCCGTGCTTTAGTAGTGAAAGTGTAAGTATATGAATCTTGAATCCGTGCTTTAGTAGTGAAAGTGTAAGTATATGAATCTTGAATCCGTGCTTTAGTAGTGAAAGTGTAAGTATATGAATCTTGAATCCTTGTTTTAGTAGTGAAAGTGTAAGTATATGAATCTTGAATCCTTGCTTTAGTAGTGAAAGTGTAAGTATATGAATCTTGAATCCTTGCTTTAGTAGTGAAAGTGTAGGTACATGAATCTTGAATCCTTGCTTTAGTAGTGAAAATGTTCGTATATGAATCTTGGATCATTGTTTTAGTAGTGAAAGTGTAGCTATATGAATCTTGGATCCTTGTTTTAGTAGTGAAAATGTAGGTATATGAACCTTGGATCCTTGTTTTAGTAGTGAAAGTGTAGGTATATGAACCTTGGATCCTTGCTTTAGTAGTGAAAATGTAGATATATGAACCTTGGATCCTTGTTTTAGTAGTGAAAGTGTAGGTATATGAACCTTGGATCCTTGCTTTAGTAGTGAAGATGTAGGTATATGAACCTTGGATTATTGTTTTAGTAGTGAAAATGTAGGTATATGAACCTTGGATTGTTGCTTTAGTTGTGAAAATGTATGTATATGAATCTTGGATCCTTGCTTTAGTACTGAAAATGTAGATATATGAACCTTGGATCGTTGCTTTAGTAGTGGAAGTGTAGGTATATGAATCTTGGATCCTTGTTTTAGTAGTGAAAATGTAGATATATGAAAATTGGATCACTGTTTTAGTAGTGAAAATGTAGGTATGTGAACCTTGGATCATTGTTTTAGTAGTGAAAATGTAGGTATATGAACCTTGGATTGTTGCTTTAGTTGTGAAAGTATAGGTATATGAATCTTGGATCCTTGCTTTAGTACTGAAAATGTAGATATATGAACCTTGGATCGTTGCTTTAGTAGTGAAAGTGTAGGTATATGAATCTTGGATCCTTGTTTTAGTAGTAAAAATGTAGATATATGAAAACTGGATCATTGTTTTAGTAGTGAAAATGTAGATATATGAACCTTGGATTGTTCCTTTAATAGTGAAAGTGTAGGTATATGAACCTTGGATCCTTGCTTTAATAGTGAAAATGTAGATATATGAACCTTGGATAGTTGTTTTAGTAGTGAAAATGTAGGTATATGAACCTTGGATCGTTGCTTTAATAGTGAAAATGTAGATATATGAACCTTGGATCGTTGTTTTAGTAGTGAAAATATAGATATATGAACCTTGGATTTTTGCTGCTGTTGTGGCTTGACTATGTCGTTCTTCCCGCCGTCTCAGACAAATATAATTTAATGCTGTATAGAAGAAGGAATGAGCGAATGGTTCCAGACTAAAACAGGCTTGAAACAAGGATGTACATTATCTCCCTTGCTTTTTGGAATTGCCGTAGACTTCATAATGAAAAAATGCTGCACAAGTAAAACGAGCATTGATAGTACATGGGACCCACATGGGACCCACATAGAAGATTTTGATTTTGCAGATGACATAATTCTTATAAGTGGCAATGTGAAATCGCTGGGCGAAAAAACGGATACCCTATCTTCACTGGCTATGAAAATAGGACTTGAAATTAAAAATGAAAAACAAAATTATTGAAACTTCTCATTAATCAAGAAGGAAAAATATGAGTAGAAGGAACAGCTGTTGAAGAACTTGGTTTTTGTGCTTATAACTTTTGAATGCCTTTTGTTCTCAAGATTCTTGAAGATCGATGCTGCTTTTGCAATTCTAATTCTAACTTCCTTTCTAGTGTCACCATCCTGGTCTATGTAGCTGCCAAGGTATGCAAATTGACTGACCTCTTCAATATCTGTCCCTTCTATGTGTATTTTTCCATTTTGATTAATGAAAAGTTTCATTATTGTCCTTGTCTATTTCAAGTCCTATTTTGCTAACCAGTGAAGACAGGCTATCTGTTTTTTCTTGCATGGAATTCACATTATCAGAATATGGTCTGTTTATTGTTAGTTCTTTAGTAGTTCCGTCCAGATTCAGGTATATTTAAACAGATGATTTCTGAAACAAATTTTATGGGGTCTGAAGATAACTGTGGAACGATCACTCAGAATTTCCACGAGTGTACGGCGTGGGAGTAAAGCGTCACCGTTCACGCGTCTGGGAGTGGAAAGGTCTATAAATATCGAGAAATCAAGGGGGAGATATGTGGACGATTCGGTGCATTGGCACAAATGGGGAGCTACTTTCTGATATTCAGTCCGTTGGCACATAAGGGAGAGTTATATGTCATGATATTTCATTGTGTTGGCACAAAAGGGAGATATATATCATGATATTTCATTGCGTTAGCACAACATGGAGATGATGTGTAGTGTGTCAGGGTGGATTCATAGCAGAGTGGCTGGAATATGTTAATCAGTGCGTTGGCAGCATTTTAAGATGAGTGTGTGTGTTTTGCTTAGGAGTGTCAGGAGAGTCCAGGCCAGCCGGCATATCCGATTCAGTTAAATATTAGAGTATCATGCATTATTACTGATATCATACGCGTTCATTCATGATGATATATGTTGATATCTTGCGCATGTAATGTTGTGTGACATGATATGGTATGTAGTGTGTATAATAAATAGTGATACATTTTGATTGCTTGAATCTGTAATGTCTTGTCATTTGTATGAATGAATGTAAATACACTGCATGACTGGCATACAGTATCCAAGGAGGGAGGATCCTGGGTTGTAGATTAAATGGATTTATGCCTGGGCACCCAGTACGGTTGTACATAGGCCATGGATTTTGGGTTCCAGTTTCAGGTCCTCTTCCTCCCTCAAAATGTCACCAAGCGTAGACGTAGCACCCTGCTACGTCTGGACGTAGCACCCCGTTAAGTCTAGATAACTATGGAAAAGAGTCGATTTAGCAATTACTACAAGCGAACACCATCCTGTCTCCTCCCATGGGTTGTACTATTTGACTCGCGAATGGAGTGATGATTAATATGTTCTCAGCGTTTCTGAGCTTACAATGACATCAGCTTCTTGAAGCCACTCCAGGATTTTGGGCAAGCCGATGTAGACAAAAGAAATAAGGCAGCTAAAATATGTATCAATGAGGACAAATTGGAAGAGGTGGAGAGTTTTGAACATCTTGGATCATTACTAACTAATAATGGAGATACAATGATGGAAATTAAAAGGAGGAGGTCTATCGCTCTTCAGAAAGTAAAACAACTAAACAAGCTGTGGATAGGGACAAACAGAACTACAAAATAATATTTTTCAGGGCATCCATCTTTTCCATAGCAAAATATGCCTGTCAGACCTGGACACTTAACAAAACAGCTGAGAAACACATGAATGCCTTTGAATGTAAATGCTACAGAAGAGTTCTTCAAATATTATAGAGATAAAAAAGAACAAATATATCCATACTACAAGAACTTAATATTGAAGAAGATTGGCTAGCAAAAAGGATTAAACAGAGAAAACTTAAATATTTTGGACACATTAAACGTCATGAGAATTTAGAGAAGACCGTCTTGGAAGGGTACATAATGGGAAAAAGAAGACCAAGGCGAAGATGGCTACAAGACATAGTTGGTAATCTGCAAATGAATGCATCAGCAGCAGGGCATGTTGCTTACAACCGAGAGGCCTACAGGAGTGCTGTTAGGGAGGCAAAGTTCCGCAAAGAATATGCAAATGACTGACTGACTAATGTAGCCCTATACTCATCCTATTCCATCATTTATGTTTGAGAATCTTAGCCATGACTTCGGTATTCATATGTACTGTCTAAAAAAAGAAACGCGTAACTACTGATGATCCAATTTTAGCCATAATTTTGATATTCAATAGCTTTTTAAATTGAATGAATAAAATCTTCAAAATGCACACAACAATATCTAAGGGTTTAAAGATTCACTTGGCAGTTTCTTGCATCTGTGTGACGAGAATTTGTTATTCCCTGGGGTTCTCAACTTAGTATGGTGTGTGACCTCCGCTTGCATTGATCAGCGAATGGCATCTCCTGGGAATAGATGTGCGCCTGTGGGATGGTTGCCCACTCTTCCTGGAGTGCCTGCCACAGATTACGACGATTGGCTGGAGAAACGTTTCGGCTACAAACATGTCTTTGCAGCTCATCCCATAGGTGCTTGATCGGATTCATGTCTGGAGACAGGGATGGCCTGGGAATGGTAAGGATGTTGTTGGCAGTCAGGGACTGTGTGGTGAACCCTGCAGAATGGGGTCTGGCGTTGTCTTGTTGAAACACAGACCTTTGTGCAGCCAAAAATAGAAGGACGTGGGGTCGAAGAATTTCATTGACGTATCGTTGCGCATTCAAGCCTCCTTCAGTCTGCACCAATTAACTCTTTCCGTTGAAATTGATCATTCCCCATACCACTACACCTCCACCACTGTGCGGCGGAGCTTTATCATCACAATTGTAGGCAAAACGTTCATTTGGTCTACGTTAGACCCTACTCGCATATCATGGCGGTGCAGCAAAAAGGAATATTCGTCACTAAACCAGACACGACTCCATTGATTGTCAGTTGTCCAGGGCCGATGTTGGTTGGCCCAAACAAGTCGATTTTGGCGATGGTGTCTCGTTAAAACAGGACCTCGGTGAGGTCGTTGTGCCACCAGTCCAGCTTCATGCAGTCTATTCCTAACAGTTTGATCAGACACACAACGTCCTGTAAGCAATGACTGGGCACTTGAGGAAGCTGTTGTAAACCTGTTTCTGAGGTGATGAGCCAGAATAAAGCGATCATCAGGTGCTTTTGTCACCCTGGGTCGTCCACTGCGGTGCCGGTCTTCAGCCGAGCCAGTGGCTTGGAAACGGTGCCAAAGTCGACTGATGGTACTCTGCTGCAAGTTTAAATGCCTGGCAACCAGACTTTGACTTTCGCCTGCTTGCAGGCGACCAATAGCAACGTTTCGTAAATTTTGCGATAGACACGCCATAATTGTCTGCGTGAAAATTAAATGAATTTGTTTGTGTAACCTCATCCTTTTATAGGGTTTAATTTGCATGGGAAGTGAGTTGTGCACACCACAAAAATCACGACTTTTCCATAAACGCAACGTGAGTTATGGTAAAAAAAAAATGTTCGATTAGCAAGGCCAGCTACTGCGTTCTGACTATACACGAGAATAGCAAAATTCAAGCTAAATCATGGACCTGATATCTGGGTGACAATTTCTGGTTTGTTTTGAGATACCGAGGAAAAAAATTTTTTGTCATAACATATAAAAAAATGAAGCTTATATAAGCTATGCGTTTCTAAACATGTTTGTGGCCGAAACGTTTCTCCAGCCAATCGTCGTAATCTGTGGCAGGCACTCCAGGAAGAGTGGGCAACCATCCCACAGGCGCACATCAGGCATCTGATCGCATCTATGCCCTGGAGATGCCATTCGCTGATCGATGCAAGCGGAGGCCACACACCATACTAAGTTGAGAACCCCAGGGACTAATAAATTCTCGTCACACAGATGCACGAAACTGTTAAGTGAGTGTTTAAAACCTTAGGTATTGTTGTGTGCAATTTGAAGATTTTATTCATTCAATTTAAAAAGCTGTAGAATATCAAGGTTATGACTAAAATTGGATCATCAGTAGTTATGCGTTTCTTTTTTTTTTTGGACAGTGTAGTATATTTAACATATATATCATGTATAATAATATTAATCTGATTGTACGATGTTTATCACATTCTGTTCTTTCAGCTTTCTTTGGACTTCAGTGAAAACTGATTTGGCCAGATCTCTTGGTATATGTCCTGTGCCATAGATATATTTAGGACCCTCATTACTTTTTCTTTGCCAGTATCTCATGAACCATTACCATTTCTCTTGGTGTCTTTCTTGCTTGCATTTGACTGGCATTTCTTACTTCCATTTCCAGTATTGTTGGTCCTTCGTTATTCATGTTCACACTGAACTTATGTGCTCTTACCATCTCTCCTTACTGTCCTCTTTTTTTCACGATAACTTTGACCATCTTTGTTTCCAACCAGTCTTTTGCTTTGCTTGTTCTTTTCCAATAAAGTTCTTTTATTTTTTGGTGAAGTTCTTTGCCCCCAGCTGTTTTCAATCTCATCACATTTTAATAATAGCCAGCTCTCTTTCTCCTCCTTGCACTGTCTTCTTATTTCCTTGTTAATCTCTTCGTGCATTCTTTGGTTATTTTTGATCATCCTTCTCTTCTACATTCACCTCTGGAACGTCATTTGTCATCCACAATTTTCTTGGTTTGCCTCTGTGCCTTTGGTACTGGTGCATCTCGTACATTGGTGGAATATTTTTAACAAGTGAAAACTGACTCCAAACAGTGTTTCTCAACGTGTAGTGTATGCCCCCTTTGGGGTTGGGAGGGGGGGGGGAATTGAATATTTTTCTTTCTTTTTTTGCAATTTGTGGGAGGGGGTGCAATTAGAAGTCTGCTCTTGGTCACACTATCGGCGTGTGCTATTACATGCTCCCTGTCTGTTTACTGAGCACTAGTTGTGGATGAGAGAAAGAGAGCTCACTAGGGAATATTGGAAGAAACGTATAGTTAACTTCTCACTGGTGTTTCATACTTCTTTTTTGGCAGTGCTTAGTCATCAGCGTGTGTATTCTATGTATCTGTTTCATATCCGAGTACTGTTTTCACATCCATACAAACGTACAGGGTGTTTCATAAAGATGGGACACATTTTAAAAGCAGTTATCTAGGACTGGAACAAACACATGTAATATAGAATGTGTGTAATACATATAATACATATCCAAGATACAAGAGTTCATGACAATGTTCAAGGTTTGAACACCACACCCTTCAGATGTTCACCCCATCGAAAAGAACACTCTCTGGCTTCTTAAATCATCCCAGCCATATTAATTATATATTATTTGTATTATACTTTTTTTCAGAACGTGATTGACGTCTTATACTGTGTGTGGGGGGGGGGGGGGGACATCAAAATCTTCGAGACGCTGAGGCGGAGCATGACTCAAAAAAGGTTGGGAAACACTGGTCTATAATCTAAGAACTCCGTGAAATGTTTACGCCATTATGAAGGATACATAAGATTAGCATTATTTCCTTTACGAAGGAAACACTGAGTGAAGGCTTACGCTCTTTAGTGGTAGTTCCATGATGTAAACTCTAGAAGTCTCCATCGTACGGGAGACACGAAAGGCTGTACTTAATGATCCGGACAATCGCAGGTCATATGACTGAAGAATTCTGATCCTTTTTAGCAGTTATGTTTTTTTTTTCAGTGTTCTGTTTTGTTTTATTTCGTCCTGTTTTGTTTATTTTGTTCTGGTTTGTTTTTGTTTTTTTTTAAGACGCTTGATATCAATATTGCTAGGACATTGATTTTTATAATATTTTCGTTGTTTAGCCTTTAGAAATTTTTTGTTCAGAATTCCTGTCTTCGCCTGCTAATCTGTTCTTTTACTTTTTTTTTGTTTTTGTTTTTGTTTTTTTGTCTTGCGGTTTCGTGTTGGAAATGTCACAGTGTTGTACGGTTATTGATTCAAGCTTATCTGACCGGATTTCCAGATAATAACAGGTTGGATATCTGCATCTTTGACTATTTACTGTATGTTAATGTCGAATAACTCGAACTTTTCAACTACGATTATTTTTTTGTCTTTTTTTTTCTTCTAAGTAGCTTTTATTATCAAATTTCGTGTCACATTCATCAGTCCCTGATCTACCACGGTGGTTCTCAAAGAGGAGATAAGTTGGTTCCCGTGGAGGATTTTCGAGTCTAAATGGAGGAATATTCCACTGTAAAAGATTATGTAATGGCAAACAGCCTTCCCGAACACTCGTCTACGGTGTTTATCGATAAAGGAATCAAATTAAGTAGGACCTGTGGATTAGGTTAGAAGGTGTCATCGTGGCGCATTGCAGGCTAGCAACAGAGAATCCTGTGTTTGTTGCACCGTACATTTCGTCTGCCGGCAGGCACTTGGGTTTCCGAGACAATCACGTGACCGGTCTGAAGAGAGAGTGGAAACACACAAATTAAGAAGGAAGCATTCCCCCCCCCCTCAATAAAAAAACAAACTTAAAGGCTGAACAGATTACAGGCCAAATGTTTTCATATCTATCTATCTATCTATCTAATCTATCTATCTATCTATCTATCTATCTATCTATCTATCTATCTATCTATCTATCTATCTGTCTGTCTGTCTGTCTGATTTACAAGACAATCTGTAAATGGATGCATCAGCAGCAGGGCATCTTACTGACAACCGAGAGGCCTACAGGAGAGTGTTAGGGAGGCAAAGTTCCGCAAGGGACATGCAAATGCCTGACTGACTGACAAGACAAGATCAGCAACAACTGCTGCTCTACAGTAACAGTGATACTGAAGCCTCAGATCTGTGCTTTCCATTTTTTCAATTATAAAATAATATTTCTAAGCTGTGTAACTAGACTTTGTTAACGAAATACCCTTTGACAAAATTCTTATAAATCTCTGTATAAAATACGGAAACTGATTCACTAATCATACAATAGTGGCTAGATGTGCACACACACACAGAGGTGTACAATAAGTAGACTGTATTAGAACTTTGTCAGTAGATGCTAGGAAAAGAGTCTTGAAATGCTATATCGAGCCAGTATTATATCGGAGAGAATCATGGTCGTTGGCAGAAACAACACTGTGAGCATAAGAGGCAGCCGTAATGTAGTTTCCACGAAGAATATTGTGGACAGCAGAAATAACAAATGAAGAATGCCCAAGAATAGCCCAATGAGAAACGAGCCTTAATAAACGCACTACGAGGGAGACAGTCCAGGTGCACTGGCCATATAATGAGTAGAGGAAGAATCGAAAATAGTGTGACAGCAGGTTAAAAAAATGAAAGGCAGGAAAGGAAGAGGGGGCCAAGAGAGAAAATATCTTAAATTGATTAACAAAATGGCATAGGAGAAGCACAATAACAGAACTGATGGAAAACATGAAAGATCGGAAAGTGTTGTGAAGCAAGATCGACGACGCATGGCACGTGATGAAGATCTCTCTCTCTCTCTCTCTCTCTGAACCTTAAATGCCCAAGGCACATAGGGCTTCCACAAGGGTTTTCCACAAACCCCTGTCTTTTGCCTTCCTTTCTGCTCTTGCTCAAGTGAGCCCTCGATTGCTCAACATCCTCTCTGTTGTTCTTCTCCATGTCTCTTTTGGTCTACCCTTGCTTCTGTTCCCCTGTGGTGTCCATCTTACTTCTGTTTTTAGTAGTGAGTCGTCAGTCATCCGGAGCACATGTTCCAACCATCGCCAGCGTATTTCCCCAATAATTGCTGTCAGTGGCTTCATCTGCATTTCTGCCAACAGGATGTTATTTCTTATTGTGCTTGTGGCCACAATATTCTTGTCATCAAAGTGAATGTAATACGAGGGTTTTCAGTGCAAAGTGATCTGTGCAGAACACACCTCCGACAGCTTTAGGGTACAAACAGGAGTAAAGCAGAGATGTGTACTGTCACCGACAGTATTTACTTTAGCAGTAGACAGGTTACTGAATGAGGCAAACATCAGATAAACGCAGATGCCTACAATGAATCATCGACACAGCGCTGGAGGACTTAGACTTTGCCAACGACATTTGTCTACTGTCAACCAGGCACAAAGATATGCAACATGATGATGGCACAAAAACTAAACTGGAATCAGAGATCAGCAACAATATATTCAGGTGCAAAAAGAACTAAAAGAAAGAGTAAACACTCGACAATCACGACAAAGCACCTGGAAACACATTCCAAATAAACATCTGCAGGATAATGTTCTGTATAGAAGTTTGTTTTATGAGAGGTACGTTCAAACTACCTGTCCTTGAGATCTGACGTGGCGTGAGTGTTTGTGTTTTAACTTCTTCCAATGAAGGGCTTGTTTTCCCTTCCCCCCTGGACGAGATTATTCGAAATTTCGGCAATTCTCACTCGATGACCCCCCCCCCCACCTCGCCTCCTACTTTCGTCTTACCTCGTTTCGCTTGGAAACTTCCCGTTTTCTTCCAAACCTCGAGCGTTTCTCCATTTTTCTCAGTGTTTAATATTCCTTGTTCCATAGCGCGCTCAAGATCTCCACTTATCTATATTTCCCGTAAAACGAAAGAGAAGAGCAAATGTGAGAAGATTCACAAACAGTTATCGAAGACGAGATATGTAAACATCGAATACGAGCATTACAAAAAACAAAACCATTATTCTGATTCTTTCAAGGAAAAAAATAACGAAATTTCAGAATTTCTTGTCCAACAGAGGAAACACATCAATATGATAGGGAAGACAAAAGGGGATACATTGCTGAAGATATATAGGGAAGACAAAAGAGAATAATTTACTGAAGATATATGGGGAAGACAGAAGGGGATAATTTATTGAAAATATGTGGGGAAGACAAAAGGGAATAATTTACTGAAGATATATGGGGAAGACAAAAGAGAATAATTTACTGAAGATATATGGGGAAGACAAAAGAGAATAATTTACTGAAGATATGTGGGGAAGACAGAAGGGGATAATTTACTGAAAATATGTGGGGAAGACAAAAGGGAATAATTTACTGAAGATATATGGGGAAGATAAAAGAGAATAATTTACTGAAGATATGTGGGGAGGACAGACGGGGATAATTTACTGAAAATATGTGGGGAAGACAAAAGGGAATAATTTACTGAATATATGTGGGGAAGACAAAAGTTTGGCGTTGGCGTTGGCGTTGGCTATTATGTAGATCATAAGCTCAGTTAGTGATCTCTCGCATTATCTCGTCAGACTGTCCAGTATCATTTCTCTCGGTCTTCCCCTGGCTCTTCTTCCCTCTATTTTTCCTGCTGTTACAATATTTTTCCTGTTTTTACACTATTTTCCCGTTGTTACAATATTTTCTTGTTCTTACAATATTTTCAAGGCTAAAATGCTAAAACAAACCGATTTATACATGACAAGATTACGGTTTGCTGGAATGAAACTCACTCATTCATTCATCCATTCATTAATTCATTTGCATGTCCGGTGCGGAACTTTGCCTCCCTAACAGCACTCCTGTAGGCCTTTCGGTTGTGAGCAAGATGGCCTGCTGCTGATGCATCCATTTCCAGATTATCAACGATGTCTTACAGCCATCTTCGCCTTGGTCTTCCTCTTTTTCTTTTTCCCATTATGTACCCTTCCACGACGGTCTTCTCTAGATTATCACGACGTTTAATATGTCCAAAATAGTTTTTTTTTTCTTTAATCCTCTTTACTAGCCGGCCTTCTTCAATATTAAGTTCTTAAGGAATCAAACTACGAAACTTTTTTTTTACAAGTGAGAAAGGAAAAGTGAAACTGCAAGTTAAATTAAATGCCAAATACTCTGGGGAGCATACTGACAATCACAAAACTGGAAAATATGGTCTTATTAAGTTTGAATGCCAGGATGCAACACGTAACTTAGTTACCTGAGAGTGCTTTGTGTGGTCCTTCTAAGTCAGGAAGTGTAAACATTGGAAACAATTTTATCTTTGAATTGTCTACAATACAGGAAGAATTTTGATTTGACGGGAATACACCGAATGAGACGTGAGATGTCTGATAACGATTAATTCGACGCGTCAATAGAGTATTAAATCCTTTCTCATTAAGGAGTAGTCGACTGTGCTCCTCTGTCTTCACCATCATGCAGTGTCCAGGGAATGCAGTTTTTGTTTAAACTAAGCCAGTCTATCGGTATTATTAAGAGACCAGTATGAAGGACCAGAACTCTTTTATCTAGAAAGTGCAGACCTGATGCTGTGCCAGGTAGCTGTGGATGAGGAGCGATGCATGAGCCGGAGCACTGTCCTGGTGCAAGATCCAAGTCTTCCCCCCCCCCCCAACAATTCAGGTCTCTTCTTGTGCACATCATCATCATCATCATGTGCCGTGTCGACTGGCGTTGGCTATTATGCTTCTCCAGAGTACGCGATCCTTCATGCATGCCATCAGCTCAGTTGGTGATCTCCTCTCACACCATCCCGTCAGACTGTCCAGTATCATGTCTCTTGGTCTTCCTCTTGATCTTCTTCCTTCTATTTTGCCTGTAGTTATAATATTTCCAATGCCCCCTCTTCTCATTGCATGTCCTATGAAAATACATTGTCTCTCTCTTATCTTTTTGACAAGGTTTTTTGTCTCTCCAGCTCTTCTCCTACATTCTTCATTAGTTATTTTTGCTGTCCAGGGGATTCGCAACATTCTTCTAATAAACCACATTTCTGCTGCTTCCAATGATTTTTGTGCAGACTTGCCTATTGTCCATGATTCACTTCCATATAACAAGATAGGTTCAATATAGCATTTTAGGACTCGTTTTCTAACATTCATTGATAAAGATGTGTTGGTCAATATGTTTCTCATTCTCTGAAATGCAGTCTTTGCTTGGCCTATTCTGTTCACAGCATCCATCAAAAGCGTTAAAACTTCTTGGTACAGTTGTTTGTTTACCGTCTGATCTGCTGGTACAAATTCACAGTGGATAATGCTTTTGCCATTAAAAGAAAAAAACAAAACCGCAGCTAACAACATCTTGATCTTTGACCCACTCATCCGTGACTGCCTTTTGGTCGAAGAGACCCTATCCCTGTCCACTATGATAAGTGCATCTTTAGTGTCAACATCACAGCCATAACGTCATGTCTCTCAGTCATGATGTTCTTAAGAAAATATGCATTGGCAAGCAGTTCCTGGCTGATTTCAACACATTTTTTCTTTCTGATCATCAGTTGTCAGATGTGGCACGGATGTTCACATGTACGCTACGCGCCTGAAGTTTTTCAGTCAAAATCTGACGGCAAGATCCTATGCTGACGTCCACTCCGTCAGCAGCTTCTTGGATGTTAAATGGCATTTTCCACAAATGATACCACGAACTCTCTAGATATTGTCATTGTTTGAATCTGGAAAGTTACAGACATAAACATCCGGCAAGTATCTTCAACTTCGTGAAGCGGTTATAAAACCAACAACTCACAGACCTCTGGTAGTCGTGACCCCCACCCCCACCCCAACCCCACCCCATCTCCCACTAAGAGCGTCTGGAGTTTAAAGGGCCGAATGGCTTGCTTGTGGGGGAGGGGTCGTAGGAGAGAGAGAGAGAAAGAGGAGAGAGAGACTACTTTTCTGATGATCTGAGAAGTTGCTGTTGTTTTACAGATAAAAGGGATGGCGACTGCAGTAAAACTGGTTTAAATAAATAAGGTAGACAGAGGTGTATGGTGCAGTTTTACAAAATGAGAGAGGGAGTGAGTAAGGTGAAAAAAAAAACGAATAGAAAGTATGAGAATGTATAAATGAAAAACATACAACATCCGATATTTCGGCGTGAGCCTTATTCGAGGATACATACACAACGAAACAAAAACACAAAGAACTTATCTGAATGTGTCTTCCTCCAAGTAGGAAACAGAAATGTGTGTGGCAGAAGGGAGAAGGAAAGACCACGCTGCCTCCAAACAAAAGATGCCCGATAGAGCCAATCGTAAAGAAGAGAACAACTGCTGTTGTTTTACACTCCACAACAGATAAACAGGCGAAAATCATAATCCGTAACCAGTACAGATCTGAACGGAAAAAGAAACTGAAATGCAACAACTACAAAGACATCAGTAAACCATCCTCTTTCACCTAAGGACAGGCCACTGCAGACTACTGAGCCACCTGCATCGACTCAAAATGGCTCACACAGACGAGTTTAGATATGTGACAGTGGAGTCCAGACTCCAGAACATATCCTACAAGAGTGCCCAAACTATACAGACCTGAGGCGTGAGACATGGCCAGAGGACACAAGCTTGAGGCAAAAGCTTTGGGGCTCCTATCAGGATCTGTAGAGGACTGCGGGCTTTGCCATGTCGACAGGAAACAGGATCTGAAGTGACCAACAGCCTCGAACGCAGAAGAAGAAGAAGAAGAAGAAGAAGAACTCCACAACAGAGACTCCTCCCCCCCCCCCTTCATTTATTTATTTATTTATTTTGCTTGACAGTTTATATATTTCAGTTTATGAAACTGAAATATATAAACTGGAAAATTACTAAGAGACCAGAGAGTCTTCACAAATATATGACAAGGAAACTTTAAACTTTCATTTCTTCCCCCGTTATTATGCGTGGTTTACAGCCCGTTTCTTAGAGAAGATCATAATGATTAGAAGAAAGTCTCACAGGATAAAAAAAAAGAGACAGAAGATAGATTTATGCTTCGCTTGTTTTGTTTCTAATGGCAACCTAGAAACACATTAGCAGCATCGGATGGCACGCAAAGACATAGGCACAGAAGGTTAGAAGCCCATTGGAATAAGCCACGATTCAGGTCAGCTGCCTGAAGAAGATGTCGTGAACTGTAAAGTGGATCATAGAAGTCATTAAAGCCACGGCTTTTTTTGTTGGTTTTTTTTTTTTTTTTGCTTTCCAGCTGTTTATGGGAGTGAGTTGCACGTAGTATAATGTTTTCTCTCCATCTGGGGTGAGTGAGTGAGTAAGTGAGTGAGTTGGGTGGGAGTTGGCGGGTGAGTGAGTGAGTGAGTTAGTGAGTGAGTGAGTTGACGGGTGATTGAGTGAGTGGGTGTGTGTGTGACTGAAAGAGTGTGTGGGTTAACAGATGATTGAGTGAGTGGGTTGGCGGGTGACTGAATGAGTGAGTGAGTGAGTGAGTGAGTGAGCGAGTGGGTTGGGTGGGAGTTGGCGGGTGAGTGAGTGAGTTAGTGAGTGAGTTGATGGGTGATTGAGTGAGTGGGTGGGTTGACAGGTGAGTGAGTGAGTGAGTGAGTGAGTGAGTGAGTGAGTGAGTGAGTGAGTGAGTGAGTGAGTGAGTGAGTGAGTATGCCTCCCCGTAGAGGTTTATATTCTCTGGGGGTTCTGTTTAGATATGATTTTTCTCTCAGCGTAGTGGCTTCCATTTCTTTTTACAGTTGAGCTGACTGTAGAGCGACGGCAGTGGAGACAGAACTGGTAACCTTCACACTGAGAAACCGCGTCGCTATCGATTCTTCCATTCCTACCATCAACTATATTAAAAGATACTTTTAATCGGCTTATAAAACATACATTGACATGCATAAAAGGAGAAGAAAACTACAGAGGGTTTTGCAAAATAAACATTTAGTTTATGCAGGTAATGTTTATATAAAAGTAACAGCTTGTTCCCAAGAACCGTTGATGCCACTACATATCAACTTTATCACTAGAAGAGTCTTTCTGACACCCCTATCAGATGCCCCTTGATACAGCTGTTACCTGCGGGCCACCCATACCTGAAACTTGACAATAGAGTTCTATTACGACTCGACGCTTGCATTGATATTTTGGGTTGAAATAGATGAGAAATATTTACAGCTGAAAGCACAGAATTCTTATTTTCTTCAGACACGATTATGAATGTGAGACTTTTCGTGCTACTGCCGAAAATCACCGAAAGAAAAATGACAATTGATTTTTTCCCTCACGTTGAAGCGACAGTTTGAAAGATATAAATGTCAATGAAAATTTTATGACTGCATAAAACATACAGGTAAAGCAAAATGTAGTTTAACATTAGAAGAAAATGTGTTCCCAAAGCAATTAAGAGTTAGTTTATAGCATTATTTATAGCATCGTTTATAGCCTTGTTTATAGCCACAACTGGCCAAAACCCTGTTTCACCTCTCATTTCATGTTTCCTGTAAGAAACTCAAACTGGTCAACGAGGCAGAGATCACTATCGCCTCCCACGGCGGTGCGACCTGCCAGTCAAGCACTTACATTTTCCTGTATTTAAGTTCCACCCCGTTTTCTCCGGGATAGCCGCCGTCATCCAGGCCGCTTTCTGCATGATGCTTCAGCTTCATCACATCAGCTTCAACAACACCACATCAGCTTCAACAACACCACATCAGCTTCAACAACACCACATCAGCTTCAACAACACCACATCAGCTTCAACAACATCACATCAGCTTCAACAACATCACATCAGCTTCAACAACACCACATCAGCTTCAACAACACCACATCAGCTTCAACAACACCACATCAGCTTCAACAACATCACATCAGCTTCAACAACATCACATCAGCTTCAACAACACCACATCAGCTTCAACAACACCACATCAGCTTCAACAACATCACATCAGCTTCAACAACATCACATCAGCTTCAACAACACCACATCAGCTTCAACAACACCACATCAGCTTCAACTTCACCACATCAGCTTCAACAACACCACATCAGCTTCAACAACATCACATCAGCTTCAACAACATCACATCAGCTTCAACAACACCACATCAGCTTCAACAACACCACATCAGCTTCAACAACACCACATCAGCTTCAACAACACCACATCAGCTTCAACAACACCACATCAGCTTCAACAACACCACATCAGCTTCAACAACATCACATCAGCTTCAACAACATCACATCAGCTTCAACAACACCACATCAGCTTCAACAACACCACATCAGCTTCAACAACACCACATCAGCTTCAACAACATCACATCAGCTTCAACAACATCACATCAGCTTCAACAACACCACATCAGCTTCAACAACACCACATCAGCTTCAACAACATCACATCAGCTTCAACAACATCACATCAGCTTCAACAACACCACATCAGCTTCAACTTCACCACATCAGCTTCAACAACACCACATCAGCTTCAACAACACCACATCAGCTTCAACAACACCACATCAGCTGGCAAGAACATTCTGCTCCAGAGTTTCAGCGAGACAGAACAAGACGAGGAGCAGGAACAAGAAAGGTGTGTTGTGACGAGTCAGACATCCATCAAGGAGGAGAAATAAATCGTTCATGTACGTGTACTGTCTCCCTGTAACTGCGAGCTGATGTTCTTTGCAGCCGATGCTGTGGAGGTGTTGAAGCACAGCATCGTATAGGAGTGGGAGCGGGTTATGGCAGCTATTTTTTTTCAGTCCCCGAGTACAGCTAAAAAGCAGGAGGTGTGCAATGCTTCTTTAACAGACTCCACCACCATGGGAACTATGACGATCCCTGCCCCGTTAGCCAGGATAGCCCTGTTACTAAGGGTACCAACGGAGAGGTGGGACAGAGTCTTGGTCAGCTATAGTTCGCTAAACCTTATGCTAGCATATCAGCTATGGGTTGTTGATTGCCTAATCGGACAGTCTTCAACCCCCCCCCTCCCCCCCCCCCCACATAAATCGTTCATAATGTAGAGCATAAACAAGTTCAAGGTTATTCAAAAGTCTTCCACTTAATAAGCTCCAACAGACACCGGTTTCATTTTGTCTGAACACCTCCCCATGAATGAGAGGGGGTGGGGGGGGGGTGGAGCTCTAGATCCAATACACCTGCAAACAAAGTGGCGGTCCAAGCAGAGATATCAACTGTCTCCACTGCCGTCGCTCCACAGTCTTCTCCTTCTCCCGAAAGACATCTAACTTCTCGTCTCCCGATAGATCGTCGTTCACATTATTCTCCCACATGTAGACATCAGTTACCTGGACAAAGACAGTCCCTATGGTCTGTGGCAAAATCAAAGAGACGCTGGAGAGCAGTGTAAATGTTTGCTCTGTCGGCTCTCAGACTAGCCAAACCACAGGTATCCGAACTTTTAAGTCATCACCTGCCCGTAACAGACAGTGTGAAGGTTGAACAGCGATGTCTGCGTACGTTTTACAAAAAAAGAATCCAAGAAGAAGGGAAAGGAAAGGCAATAGTGCAGAATAGAAAAAAAAATAAAATGCACGTAAATTGAAAAACAGAAACAATTCAATTTCTTCTAAACAAATCCTTTTGTCTTGGACAACAGAAATAACAAAGCAGCAAATAAATATACGCAAAAGAAAACAACTTATTTGAAATTAGGGTATTTTCTGCTGTTTCTGTCTCCTATCCTTCTTTCTATAGTGGGGATTCTTTCTGGTCCCACTATACCAAAAGAAGACCCAGGGTTCACCCAGCCTTTAAAAATGGGTACTAGAGAAATCTGGGAAAGTAAAAGCGGACAGCCGTGATACTGACCATATCACACTTTCATGAGTCGAATGTCTTGGAAATATGAGCCTACCACCGTATCCCAGTATACCTTTATGGCACTGAAACAAAGATTTTTACCTTCCTCATTGAAACAAGGATTTTACCTTCAATTATCCTTCTTTCTATAAAACTATACCACCGGCTACTGAACTCCAGTTTTATCACTTTTGTCAAGGATCACATTAATCTTTAATCATTTATCGTGCGGTAAACTGAGAACTCCAGAAACATAGTGTTTTGGCTAAACAAGCGGAGATTTTTACTGCACATAGTCAACAGACAGAACTACAAGAATAAGATTTTTAAGGGCATGCATCTTTCCCATCGCAACAAATGCCTGTGAGACCTGGACACTTAACAA
This sequence comes from Achatina immaculata, assembly GCA_009760885.1. NCBI lineage: Eukaryota > Metazoa > Mollusca > Gastropoda > Stylommatophora > Achatinidae > Lissachatina > Lissachatina immaculata. Next base: position 8,030,674 of record CM019702.1, read on the forward strand.
AACAGCTGAGAAACACATAAATGCCTTTGAATGTAAATGCTACAGTAGAGTTCTTCGAATATCATGGACACAAAAAAGAACAAACATATCCATACTACAAGAACTTAATATTGAAGAAGGCTGGCTAGTAAAGAGGATTAAACAGAGAAAGCTTAAATATTTGGACACATTAAATGTCATGATAATCTAGAAAAGACCGTCTTGGAAGAGTACATAAAGGTAAAAAGAAAGAGAAGAAGACCAAGGTGAAGATGGCTGCAAGACATTGTTGATAATCTGCAAATGGATGCATCAGCAGCAGGGCATGTTGCTTACAACCGAGAGGCCTACAGGAGTGCTGTTAGGGAGGCAAAGTTCCGCAAGGAATGACTGACTGAGTCAACCTGGGACCTGCAACACTCTGACAATGAACTTAAGACTCGTTATTTCAGTCTTTGTGGCTGAAAACAAGAGATACTACTACAGGCCGAGGTATAGATTATGATACTACTACAGGCCGAGGTATAGATTATAAGGATACTACTACAGGCCGAGGTATAGATTATAAGGATACTACTACAGACCGAGCCATAGATTATAAGGATACTACTACAGACCGAGCCATAGATTATAAGGATACTACTACAGACCGAGCCATAGATTATAAGGATACTACTACAGACCGAGCCATAGATTATAAGGATACTACTACAGGCCGAGCCATAGATTATAAGGATACTACTACAGACCGAGCCATAGATTATAAGGATACTACTACAGACCGAGCCATAGATTATAAGGATACTACTACAGACCGAGCCATAGATTATAAGGATACTACTACAGACCGAGCCATAGATTATAAATCTACGAACTCGGGACATTCAACTCAAACCCGTATTTCCTTCCTTCGTCAATCAACATTCTTTTGTTTGAGTTCGCTTTGGTACAAAATAATGAGAGAACTAACAAACTATTATCTAGTGATGGAGAATTGGGCACGCAGATCACCGTCTGGAGAATGAATGAATGAATGAATGATCTTTATTTCCAAAGGGTGAAAAATTTGGCGCGTAGGGCCGTCTTACATTCTGCCCTTCATCACTCCATCTTTCATTCTCACCACACATTCGATTTAGTACAAGTATACAAATTGCATGGAGAGAGAGAGGGGGGGAGAGAGAGGAGAGAGAGAGAGAACTTCATGGAAATATTCAAGCAGTAACAGAAAAAACAAAAAGAGACTGACGGCCACACTTTGGCTTGACTTGTCACGTGACACGTCTATGCTGTTGGAAGACTTTAGACAAGAGCAGTAACTGCATTTTTACTGACGTGTGATTCCAATGTGTAGTTACTGTCTTTCCGTGATTGACAGCCCCTTAGAAATCCTTGCCTAATTTCGCTCACTGACCTCTAACACTAAAGAAAACCATCCTCCTCACATTAAATTAGCTCCTATGGGCACTTGATTGATCTCAGATGCTGATTGCGTTTATCGACGTCAGCTGCTGGCCAAGACAACAATGGCCGTTGGCAGACCGTTATCCTAGAAGATTGCCTTTCGATTACTGAAAGCGCCAAGAGGCCGCAGAAGAGATTCTCCGTTCTAGTTTTTTAAACTTTTCTTTCGTGCTGCTTCCTATCCCGCTCCAAACTCTTTCCTTCTCAAGCTCACATTCCAGAAGATATGAGTATTTTATTCCTATTCTCTGTTTCATAACCCACCTTTGGAAACATCCTTTTGCTCAATCTTCCATTGGCCAAGCTTGTACAGATTTGCTGATCGGTTTCTCAAAGACATTCAGAACGGGGTTTTAATGTCAAACGCGCAGAGTCATCCGTCAGCGTCGTGACGGGTGTTCGGCAGCTTATCTGCTGTCAACGACAGCACGACTGTTAAACTTACGTATTTGTTAACGTTAGCACGATTGTCGGACTTACGTATATGTAAACGTCAGCTTGATTGTCAAAGTTACATATGTTAACGTCAGTACGGTTACCAAACTTACGTATGGTGTCAGCACGGTTGTCAAGCTTACGTATGATAACGTAAGCACGGATGCCAAGCTTACGTATGATAACGTAAGCACGGATGTCAAACCTTCGTGTATGTTAACGTTGGCGCGATTATCACACTTACATATATGTTAACGTTAGCACGGTTGTCAAGCTTATGTATGTTAACATCAGTACGGTTGTCAAACTTACGTACATGTTAACGTCCGCACGATTGTCAAACTTCCATTGTCTTTGAGAGGTCAAAGGATATATCAACAGCGGGCTTTGCTAATGGTCCAGTAGCATATTCACAATCACTTGCTAATGGCCTGGAAGTATATTCACAATCATTCTCCTGTAAACGATTACATAGGGCACTATAAACATCCAGTTACACATAAATCATTCTTTACCACGTAAACACTCTGTCAAAATGAGGCGAACTTTTACGCAGCTGCCACTGTGTACATTTTAATGCTATTGGAGTAATGAAAGGTATTTACTTTGCAAGCAGATTTTCACGTTAAAAATTATTTGCAGTTCGAACGTATTAATTCTTTTTATATATGTTTTGTTAGAATTCTTTTTTAAATATAATTTTCCTTATTTTATTTCATTAGATTGTAGTAATATTTTTAATTTCTTTTAAATCCTCATTTAATTTTTCTTAAAAAACTTATTTAGAAGATTAGTTCACTTTTTTACGTGTGGCCTGCGCTTCAAAAAATATTGCTCTCTAGACAGCCAGACTGGTAAAGTCCTTCTATGTAGTCAGGATACCTGTTTCATTTAGTGTAGTGTTTAGAGTTTTAGTGACAACACGTTTTTGTGAGTCGTAGCTTACGTTATTATTTTCTGTAAGACAGCATCTTATTCAAAATGACCAAATATTAGTTTTACCGTCTAAAATATTTCATGTAAAATATTTGAGTTGCTCCTCTTGTCCTTTCGAGATAGTCTGAGAGCTACTATGATGCACTTTTCTTCTCCTTGCATCAGAGGCCAGGTTCTCACATTTACATCACTTTTGCTTGAATCAGTGTCTAATTTCCCACCTTTACGTTTATTTGCTTCAGTCAGTGTCTAAATTCTCGCCTTTACGTTGCTTTTGCTTCAGTCAGTATCTAAATTCTCGCCTTTGCGTTGCTTTTACTTCAGTCAGTGTCTAAATTCTCACCTTTACGTTTATTTGCTTGAGTCAGTGTCTAAATTCTCGCCTTTAAAGTTTATTTGCTTCAGTCAATGTCTAACTTTTCACCTTTACGTTTATTTGCTTGAGTCAGTGTCTAAATTCTCTCTTTTACGTTGTTTTTGCTTGAGTCAGCGTCTAATTTCTCACCTTCACATTTATTTGCTTGAGTCAGTGCCTAAATTCTCACCTTCACATTTATTTGCTTGAGTCAGTATCTAAATTCTCACCTTCACGTTTATTTGTTTGAGTCAGTATCTAAATTCTCATTTTTACGTTGCTTTTGCTAGAGTCAGTGCCTAAATTCTCACCTTCACGTTTATTTGCTTGAGTCAGTGCCTAAATTCTCACCTTTACGTTACGTTCTGGAAAGATAAACCAAGATCTGATAAATCTATTTCTCCTCTTCTTTGCCTGTTCGTGCTCTGTAATATGTTTTTTTTTCCATACGGATATTAATATTAATACACTTCACATTTTGAAATGATAATATCGTGAAAACTAAAATTATCATAGCGTAGATATCGAGATTGTAGCCTCTGGAGTCCTGATCACAACTGAACAATCTGAGATAACCTCATTCAACCAACATAGAACATGATGTAGGCGTACATAATTTATCAATGAACTTTTTTTCCACGTCTCAAAAATGTGTACTATGATTCATAAAACTTAAGGGCAGAGATGCTGCTTTATAAATCTGAAACAAATATCATGTCCGTACTACAATCAATAATTAGTGAAAACAGAAACTCATTCATCAAACAAATGATTTATTCTCTTCAAAAGGACGCTATTTACGTAAAAAAATACGTCCAAAAAATGTTTAGATCTAGGGGACATGGAATAAACAGATTGAGTATCACTGTGTAGCGTCGGGCAACGAGTTTTTAAAGAGATGATAGGAAAACCAAAGTTGTAATGAGTTCTTTGGTATGATATTTTCGCATGTACCGACAAATACGGCGACCAGAACTTAGAAGCATAATTTTACTAAGGTATAAGATTGTGCGTTGGTATTAGTTTAATGATGAACATTCTGAAAGCGATTGTTGTTTGTGAAGATTCTTGAACGTCTTCGTAATGTTATTTTTTCCCCCCCTATCATTCTGTTACTGATTGTTTTTTGCATGTTATTATGAAAGCCAAATTAGCTTACACAGCGGTGGGTGCTTCAGAAGTATAAGAGTTTTAGGCAAATAGAACATTTCCTAGAATTCTGCGGATGAAAGTACGAGACTATCCGGTTTCAGTAGAGCCTGTTTTGTCCGGGCGCTGATGTGACAGCAACTTCGGAGCCGGTGCTGAGCACTGATGAGATTGTTTGATTATGAATAATTACGCACGTCTTAGTGTTGAAGCTTGTAGTTTGCCAGGCCACGTATTAGTGTTGAAGCTTGTAGTTTGCCAGGCCACATATTAGTGTTGAAGCTTGTAGTTTGCCAGGCCACCTATTAGTGTTGAAGCTTGTAGTTTGCCAAGCCACGTCTTAGTGTTGAAGCTTGTAGTTTGCCAGGCCACCTATTAGTGTTGAAGCTTGTAGTTTGACAGGCCACGTCTTAGTGTTGAAGCTTGTAGTTTGCCAGGCCACGTCTTAGTGTTGAAGCTTGTAGTTTGCCAGGCCACGTCTTAGTGTTGAAGCTTGTAGTTTGCCAGGCCACGTCTTAGTGTTGAAGCTTGTAGTTTGCCAGGCCACGTCTTAGTGTTGAAGCTTGTAGTTTGCCAGGCCACCTATTAGTGTTGAAGCTTGTAGTTTGCCAAGCCACGTCTTAGTGTTGAAGCTTGTAGTTTGCCAGGCCACCTATTAGTGTTGAAGCTTGTAGTTTGCCAGGCCACGTCTTAGTGTTGAAGCTTGTAGTTTGCCAAGCCACGTCTTAGTGTTGAAGCTTGTAGTTTGCCAAGCCACGTCTTAGTGTTGAAGCTTGTAGTTTGCCAGGCCACGTCTTAGTGTTGAAGCTTGTAGTTTGCCAAGCCACGTCTTAGTGTTGAAGCTTGTAGTTTGCCAGGCCACCTATTAGTGTTGAAGCTTGTAGTTTGCCAAGCACGTCTTAGTGTTGAAGCTTGTAGTTTGCCAGGCCACCTATTAGTGTTGAAGCTTGTAGTTGCCAAGCCACGTCTTAGTGTTGAAGCTTGTAGTTTGCCAAGCCACGTCTTAGTGTTGAAGCTTGTAGTTTGCCAAGCCACGTCTTAGTGTTGAAGCTTGTATCTTGCCAGGCCACGTCTTAGTGTTGAAGCTTGTAGTTTGCCAGGCCACGTCTTAGTGTTGAAGCTTGTAGTTTGCCAGGCCACCTATTAGTGTTGAAGCTTGTAGTTTGCCAAGCCACGTCTTAGTGTTGAAGCTTGTAGTTTGCCAGGCCACGTCTTAGTGTTGAAGCTTGTAGTTTGCCAGGCCACGTCTTAGTGTTGAAGCTTGTAGTTTGCCAGGCCACGTCTTAGTGTTGAAGCTTGTAGTTTGCCAGGCCACGTCTTAGTGTTGAAGCTTGTAGTTTGCCAGGCCACGTCTTAGTGTTGAAGCTTGTAGTTTGCCAGGCCACGTCTTAGTGTTGAAGCTTGTGTCTTGCCAGGCCCTCTCTGTCTTAGCATGTGCTTATCAAGGCGAGGGGATGGTGATTGTGAATTAAGAAAACGGTGCCTCAGTCTAGGCCAGGCCTTCCCCATATCTCCCCTCCCCCTGGCCCCTTTTTTTCCTATTTTACTCTGAGCGGATACCTTTTAACAAAATAAAGTTCTCTTTTAACTAACAGAAAACAACAGGAAAAAGAAAATAGAGAGTAGAAGAGGCAGAGGAAGGCCGCGAGAGAAATGATATACTGCATGTCTGATGTTTGACGAGATGGTGTGAGATGAGATCACCAGCTGAATTGATGGGTCTGCATAAAAGATACTTTAGAAAAACATAACAGCCAATGCCGGTCGGCACGATACATGATGATGATGATGGTGGTGGTGGTGGTGGTGTGGTGGTGGTGGTGGTGATGATGATGATGATGATGATGATAATGGTGATGATGGTTTAGCCATCCCTATATTAACATGTGCTTTTTTGTCGTGAGAACAGAAGTTAGACAAATTGATGATCATTGCAAAATTCTAAAAAAAAAGAGCAGGGGAGAGGAGAGGGGAGAAGGGAAGAGAGAGAGAGAGAGAGAGAGAGAGAGAGAGAGAAGAAAAGAAGAAGAAGAAGAAGAAGAAGTGAGATCGAGAAAAGAATATCTCAACGTGCAGGCCAACACCCGGAATTTTCTAGCCTCGTTTTATATGAAAAGATTCCCCACGTTTTCAAATGGGAGGTAACTTCTCGATCAGAATCGTTCCATCTCCCCCTTAATACTGAGCTCTGCAAATAAAACTGTAAAATATTTATCTTTCAGCCTTTTAATAGGCAGGACAATCATAAATCCTGATATTTTAATTCGAAAGTAAATTTCTGATAACGTTCTTCTTTACAAAGAAAAATGAATCAAATGAAAATGTAAGAATGTTAGTTTAGAACAGTGGTGTTACCATTTTTCTTTATGATTATATGGGGTCTAGTGGATTCTTCTTCTTCTCCTTTCTTCTTCTTCCTTTTTTCTTCTTCCTTCTTCTTCTTCCTTCTTCTTCTTATTTTTTCTTCTTCTTCTTTTTTCTTCTTCTTCTGCTTCTTCTTCTTCCTTCTTCTTCTTCTTTCTTCTTCTTCTTTTTCTTCTTCTTTTCTTCTTCTTTTTTCTTATTCCTTCTTCTTCTCTTCTTCTTCTTCTCCTTCTTCTTCTTCTTCTTCTTTTTTTCTTCTTCTTCTTCTTCTTCTTCTTCTTATTTTTTCTTCTTCTTTTTTCTTCTTCCTTCTTCTTTTCTTCTTCTTCTTCTTCTTTTCTTCTTCCTTATTCTTCTTCTTTTTTCTCCTTCTTCTTTTTTCTTATTCCTTCTTCTTCTTCTTCTTCCTTCTTCTCTTCTTTCTTCTTCTTCTTTTTTTCTTCTTCCTTATTCTTCTTCTTTTTTCTCCTTCTTCTTTTTTCTTATTCCTTCTTCTTTCTTCTTCTTCCTTCTTCTTCTTCCTTCTTCTTTTTTCTTCTTCCTTCTTCTTCTTCCTTCTTCTTCTTCCTTCCTCTTCTTCCTTCTTCTTCTTTCTTCTTCTTCTTCTTTTACTTCCTGCTTCTTCTTCTTCTCCTTTCTTCTTCTTCTTTCTTCTTCTTCTTATTTTTTCTTCTTTTTTCTTCTTCTTCTTCAATCTACCTAGAACTGCGACCTGCCAGGCCACGTCTTAGTGTTGAAGCTTGTAGTTTGCCAGGCCACGTCTTAGTGTTGAAGCTTGTGTCTTGCCAGGCCCTCTCTGTCTTAGCATGTGTTTATCAGGCCTGGGGGACGGTGACTGTGAATTAAGAAAACGGTGCCTCAGTCTAGGCCAGGCCTTCCCCATATCTCCCCTCCCCCTGGCCCCTTTTTTTCCTATTTTACTCTGAGCGGATTCCTTTTAACAAAATAAAGTTCTCTTTTAACTAACAGAAAACAACAGGAAAAAGAAAATAGAGGGTAGAAGAGGCAGAGGAAGGCCGCGAGAGAAATGATATACTGCATGTCTGATGTTTGACGAGATGGTGTGAGATGAGATCACCAGCTGAATTGATGGGTCTGCATAAAAGATACTTTAGAAAAACATAACAGCCAATGCCGGTCGGCACGATACATGATGATGATGATGGTGGTGGTGGTGGTGGTGTGGTGGTGGTGGTGGTGATGATGATGATGATGATGATGATAATGGTGATGATGGTTTAGCCATCCCTATATTAACATGTGCTCTTTTTTGTCGTGAGAACAGAAGTTAGACAAATTGATGATCATTGCAAAATTCTTAAAAAAAAGAGCAGGGGAGAGGAGAGGGGAGAAGGGAAGAGAGAGAGAGAGAGAGAGAGAAGAAGAAGAAGAAGTGAGATCGAGAAAAGAATATCTCAACGTGCAGGCCAACACCCGGAATTTTCTAGCCTCGTTTTATATGAAAAGATTCCCCACGTTTTCAAATGGGAGGTAACTTCTCGATCAGAATCGTTCCATCTCCCCCTTAATACTGAGCTCTGCAAATAAAACTGTAAAATATTTATCTTTCAGCCTTTTAATAGGCAGGACAATCATAAATCCTGATATTTTAATTCGAAAGTAAATTTCTGATAACGTTCTTCTTTACAAAGAAAAATGAATCAAATGAAAATGTAAGAATGTTAGTTTAGAACAGTGGTGTTACCATTTTTCTTTATGATTATATGGGGTCTAGTGGATTCTTCTTCTTCTTCTTTCTTCTTCTTCCTTTTTCTTCTTCCTTCTTCTTCTTCCTTCTTCTTCTTATTTTTTCTTCTTCTTCTTTTTTCTTCTTCCTTCTTCTTCTTCCTTCTTCTTCTTCTTTCTTCTTCTTCTTTTTTCTTCTTCCTTATTCTTCTTCTTTTTTCTCCTTCTTCTTTTTTCTTATTCCTTCTTCTTTCTTCTTCTTCCTTCTTCTTCTTCCTTCTTCTTTTTTCTTCTTCCTTCTTCTTCTTCCTTCTTCTTCTTCTTCCTTCTTCTTCCTTCTTCTTCTTTCTTCTTCTTCTTCTTTTACTTCCTGCTTCTTCTTCTTCTTCTTTCTTCTTCTTCTTTCTTCTTCTTCTTATTTTTTCTTCTTTTTTCTTCTTCTTCTTCAATCTACCTAGAACTGCGACCTGATGTTCTTTGAGCCAATGTGGTAAGATGATGAGGCACAGCATCTTGTCGGTGTGAGAGCAGGTCATGGTAGGTAGGGTTTTTTTCCAAGTTCCTGAGCGGAGATAGAAAGAAACATGGTGTGCAGTGCTACTTTAGCAGACTCGTCGCCATGGCGACTGTGGCGATTCCTTCACCCCGTTAGCCAGGCTAGGTCTGTACTGGGGGTATTAACGAGGAGGAGGGATAGGGACTTGGACAGCCATGGCTCACCAAACCTGACGCCAGCGCGTCAGACATGGCTCACCAAACCTGACGCCAGCGCGTCAGACATGGCTCACCAAACCTGACGCCAGCGCGTCAGACATGGCTCACCAAACCTGACGCCAGCGTATCAGACATGGCTTATCAACCTGACGCCAGCGCGTCAGACATGGCTCACCAAACCTGACGCCAGCGCGTCAGACATGGCTCACCAAACCTGACGCCAGCGTATCAGACATGGCTTATCAAACCTGACGCCAGCGTATCAGACATGGCTTATCAAACCTGACGCCAGCGTGTCAGACATGGCTCACCAAACCTGACGCCAGCGTGTCAGACATGGCTCACCAAACCTGACGCCAGCGCGTCAGACATGGCTCATGAAACCTGACGCCAGCGCGTCAGACATGGCTCATCAAACCTGACGCCAGCGCGTCAGACCAAACCTGACGCCAGCGTGTCAGCCATGGTTGACAGCTTTTATGTACCAATATGATTTCAAATATCTCTATAGTTTGGTTTTACTCTTAACAGACAGACCGACAGACAAATAGATAGATAGATAGATAGATAGATAGATAGATAGATAGATAGATAGATAGATAGATAGATAGATAGATAGATAGATAGATAGATAGATAGATAGATAGATAGAAGCAATATCTATCTATTTGTCTGTCTGCCGATCGATTTATTGTACAGATGCGTTCTCTTTCTATCCTCTTGGAACTATGATCTGATAAGAAAGCTAACTCGGTGTTGCGGTCATACAATGTGAGAGCTAAAATGTTTGGTTCCGCTGTTCAAGCACTTGCCAGGTACTGAATAAATACTCACAATGAAAAGGAAACGTAAAATACTTTCTCCAGGTCCCACTCAAATTAAACGAATCAATTTCTCGTAAAATAATCATAGGTACGAGATATAGCTCCAATCGTAAATTTCACTACTTAAGACTATTTCTTTATGAGTCACGTGATTGTCTCATTATGGAGAGATACTGGTTGGTCGACAATAGTTTTATGGATCCCCCCTCATCCCTCATCCCTTTCCTGAAATTACCCCCAAAAATGGGGAAAATGCGATTTTGGAAGTTGATACGAGTCTCTTTCCCTGTGAAAAAAAAAAAATAGAAAGAAAGAAACTGTCAAATGTTTTGGACACTCATGCGCTGATTGTAATTTCTAGCACTGTCGTGCAAATCACGACAAATTTGTTAGCAAAGGCTGCAGTTCACGATCGTGTGACTCTTTCATTATCGAAAGAAAATGATCGATCACGTGTTCAAATATTTCAAAAATAAACTTTTCAAAGTCTCTTCCAGGTCAAAATTTGTGAACCTCTCCCCCACTTTTTTTTTATTTTGAAGACTTTCTTTATAGACGGAGCTTACAATATTTTTAATTTCTAATGCAGGTAACATTAACTGATCTTTCCTTTAGGTACATACTATTTTTGTTTCTTCTCGTTATTTAACTCTCTTTTTAAAAATATTTTGTCATCATCATCATCGTCTTTCACTCCCTTGAGTGCATAGGCCACGAATAAAGGCTCTCCAGTCATCCCTGTTCTTACAATTATTCTCTGCTTCCTTCCATGTGCATCCCTTGCCTCTGAGCACTCTCATAATTTCTCTTCTCCAAGTAAGTCTAGGTGTCCCTCTATTGCAAAATGATTAAAAATTTATAAGTCTCTTTTCTCGTGTAACAAAGTACTCTGCGTACTTGAGTGTGGTGTAGTATCATGTCGGGTTTGAAATGGGCTATTGTGACTTTTTTTTTCATTCTTAGAGACTGATATTTTAAAAAAGTAGATTTTTTTGGAAAGCTCCAACACCAGGATGGAATGTATCCAATCTCTACCTTAATTCAGACTGTGCTGAATTAACATGCTCACACGGCAAACTGGGGTCAGACTGTGCTGAATTAACACGCTCACACGGCAAACTGGGGTTTTATGATAATCGTTTCATTAATACAGAATTGCGCCTGGATAACCTATGATTATCATTTTATAAGATAGGAATGCGCCTGAATAACCTATGATTATCAGTTTTTACAAGATAGGATTGCGTCTTGATAAGCTACACTTATTTTTGTAAGACAGGATTGCGTCTTGATAAACTATGGTCTATCATTTCTATAAGGTAGAATTGGCTGTTACTGATCTATGATTAGCATATGTCCAAGGAAGAACTACATTTAAATGAGCCCTCATTACCATCTTTCCGAATCAGAATTGTGTCTTAGTTATTTATGGTTATCATCCTTCTACATTATAAGTGATTGCTAGAGAGCTACGATCATTGTATCTAAGGCAGGACACAGTCTTTGCGAGCCATGAAGATCATTTCTACAAGCTTGAGTCGGATCTTTATTACAGTTATAACCTTTTCTAAGATATAAATGGGTGTTAGTGATCTCTGTAAGTCGCGACTGGGTCTTGCTGAGCTGTTATTGTAGTCTTTCTAAGATAGATTTGGGTCAGAGTGCAAGATGATTATCGCCTTTCTAAGGTACAACTTCGTCCTGATAAACTACGAGGGTCATGCCGAAAGTCGTGGGCAATTTTTTAAAATCAGAATTTATAGATAGTGAAAATATAAATGTATCACCTTTATATGAATCCTTTGCACTTCATGTTGAGATCACATGACGTCATCACATGTGTCACGTGACCACGCGGAGCAGAAACAAAATGGCGGGTTCTGAAGTTTCGTTTCGTCAACGTGCTGTTATTGAGTTCCTCGTTAAAGAGGAAATCCCCGCTGCTGAAATTCACCAAAGACTTCAACTTGTTTATAGAGATGTGTATATGGGTGCTAGAAGTGTTCGGAGGTGGGTGAAACATTTCACAGATGGAAACACGAGCATCCAAGATATGCCTTGCAGCGGTCGCCCTCGAAGTACCTCCACTGAAAGCAACGTGGAAAGGGTTGACGACATCATTAAAGAAGACAAACGTGTCACAGTTTCTGAAATCGCTGTAAATCTTGGAATAGAACACAGTGCACTACAGGAAATGATTGAAACCCTAGACTATAGAAAAGTTTGTGCCCGCTGGGTCCCACAGGAGAGTACGTCCAGAAAGCAGTGCGTCTGTGCCGTCGGTAAGCTGGAACGGAATTCTACCAGGAGGGTATTTTCAAACTTGCAGAGCGATAGGGAAAATGTGTGCAGAGAAATGGAGATTCTGTTGAAAAATGAAGAAAAGGATGCAGATCAATGCGATACATTTATATTTTCTCTATCTATAAATTCTGATTTTTAAAAAAAATGTTGCTCACGACTTTCGGCATGACCCTGGTATCATTATTATCTTTCTAAGATTGATTGGACCTTAGCGGTCTTTCTAAGACAGAATCGTATCTTACTGCGACTTGATTATAGTTTTACACGATTAGAATTCTGACAGGGTGTGCTATTATTATAATCTTTCCAATATTAGAATCTTGTTCATAGTGCGATATGATTATAGTCTTTCTAAGATGGAATTGTGTCCATGCGATATGTAACCAAGGCACAACAGGGTATCATTGCGATATGAGTATAGTCTATCTACAGTGCAGCTGAGTCTTAATGAGATATGACTATTCTTTCTAAAGATAGACTTGCGTCTTAGTGTGATATGATTATAGTGTTTCTAAGGTAAAAAGGGGTATTAGAACGATATGATTATTATCTTTGTAATGTAGAAAACAAAAATAATGAAAATTCCCATCAATCAAAATGGAAAAATACACATAGAAGGGACAGATATTGAAGAAGTCAATCAATTTGCATACCTTGGCAGCTACATAGACCAGGATGGTGACACTAGAAAGGAAGTTAGGATCAGAATTGCAAAAGCAGCATTAATCTTCAAGAATCTTGAGAACATATGGAATTCAAAAGTTATAAGCACAAAAACCAAGTTAAGACTATTCAATTCAAATGTAATATCCACCCTCATTTATGCATGCGAAAGCTGGAAAACAACTAAAGAAATAGACAAGAAATTAGACTCTTTTGAAAACAAATGCCTAAGGAAAATACTCGGCATCAAGTGGAATGAATTCAAGAACAGTGCAGAGATAAGACAGATGACTGAACAACAACCAGTCTCACGGGTGATCAGGAAAAGGAGATGGACATATGTTGGCCACTTGATGAGAAGAAATGAGCAGAGAATCCCAAAACAAGCTATCAAGTGGAACACAACAGGCCGAAGAAAAAGGGGCAGACCGCGTGAAACTCTGAAGAGAACATTATTAAGAGAGGCCAAGTTAACAGGCATAAAATCCTTTGTTGAGGTTGAAAGACTTGCCGAAGACAGGAAAAATTGGCGAACTACTTTGCGAGCCCTATGTGACGTCTAACGGCACGGGAAGGATATAAGATATAAGATAAGATATAATGTAGAAATGGAATTTTTATGAACTGTGATTAAACTCTTTCTGTGGTTGGATTGAGCCTCTGTGAACAATGATTATCACTTCTCTTCATATCTTTATAGCCTAGACCTAAAACAAGCTCGATCTCTTCCTTCTTCGTTGTCAGTTCTTCAGCTGCTGTTTATAAATGCTACACACTTTTTTGTATCGTCTCTAGTCCAGTTTCTCTATTTATTTCGACGTACAAATTCTCTAGACATGCCATTTAGGATATCTTTCTAATTAAGGTGGGCAGTTCGGATTTAGGTATATCCTTCCTAACTTAGCCAGTTTGTGTTGCTCTTACCGATGATAGTGGGTTTTTTTTTCTTTTCATTTTTCTGTTGTCCAAATTTATTCTATTCCTTCTGTCACTTCCACCCCTTTGCATCATTTAAATATCTAGTCAGGGAGCTAGTAAATGTCCTGGCTGTCACATTTGATCTTCACATTCTAAGGATGAAATTCACAAATAGAAATATTCGTTTAGCGGACAATACGTGATTATTATTCAGTTTACATTTGTTTGTCAAGACAATATAATTATCCAGTCATCCATCCATCCATCCATCCATCCATCCATCTATCTCTCTATCTATCTATCTATCTATCTATCTATCTGTCTGTCTGTCTGTCTGTCTGTCTATCTATCTCCGTTTCTCTCTCTCTCTCTCTCTCTCTCTCTCTCTCTCTCTCCGATCACCCAAACTACTGCTGTTATCTCGACTGTTGGCCCGTTTTACTTTCTCCGTTTTAATCTCTTCCTTTGAAGTGGCTGCTAACTTTTGTGAAATCTGGCCAGTTCAGACGTGTTTCATCAGCCTCGTTTCTATTACCATCTGCCACACTAATATTTTTTATTATTATTTTGTGTGTATTTTTTCACCCTCTGGTATTCTTTTCTCACACATTACTGTAGTCTAATTGTGTGTGGTTGGGTCTCACCGCCACAGCAAACTTCCAAATGCTGGCAGCCCCATTATTATGTGGATGCTTTTTGTAGTTTCAAAAGCAAAGCAACTAAATACAGACAGGAAATCTGAAAAGATTGACCTTAATTTCCAGCAAATTTCGTAAAGTCGAAGTTACGTTGAAATGCAGCAAAATGAACAACCATCCGTGCATAATGTAGATTTGTCTCCCTTGACCTAAATGGCGTCTTTTTCGAGCAGTTACAAGTAATGTTCTTTTAAAGATTTTTTTAAAAAATAATTATCATTTCGTTTTCACTCGCGAGGTAAAAACGAACACCTTGACAAATTTCCATGCTCTCTACTTACTAATTCAAAGCAAAAATTTCCAGTGTCGTTTTATTTCATATTCATTTCATCCTTCAGTGCTTTATAGATGTCTACTAATGTAGATACATCTCATCTTGTCTTATAGCGCAGAAAACGCTCTCAGGATAGGAGAGTTTCAAGCCAGGAGAGAAGAAGGCTGTAACATCAGTACATACATCAACTGCTGGCATTTTATTTTACAGATCATTCTCTCTGTCACTCTCGTGTAAAACTTATACGTAATATTCGTTCTTATAATTTCAAACTTTGTCAACATCTGTTTGATATGGACTATATGCCTCTCTAAGCATAGTGTAAAGTAGTTTAAAGTATGGCTTCATTGTTATAATTTTTTTTATATTGCTTTTCTATAAATTTGTTAGTTTTGAATGAATGTAAGAATGCAAGTTTATCTCATGTTGTTGCATAAATCAGAGTGTAGAGTGTATGGACATGAGATAAGTTTATTATTTATTTAGGTAATCATTTAATGTGTCTTCATGATTATTATGCTCATTAACAAATGCTGAATGATTGTGACTGAGTAAAAGCTGTATGATGAAGGGCAGAATGTTAGACGGGCCTGCGTGCCCTATCCTTTGAAAATAAATTATGTTCCTTCGCTCGTTTGTTCCTCCCTTCTCCGGCCCCACCACATCCCTCCACCCCCTACCCCAGTGTGTGTGTGTGTGTGTGTGTGTGTGCCGTTGTATATGTGCTTTATTTTGTTTTTATCGGGTACAGTCCAAAACACACACACACACACATATAACAGAAAACGTCCATCAACTCTGAAGTTCGCTGGCCCGCATAAACGATAGCACCCGGAGCCCATGAACTGCCCTGGCTAATTCACAAACACTGCCAGTTGCTTACCTTGCTGTTGAAACCTCCAGCCACGCTGTTGCTGTTTTCTTTGACGTCCGTGCTCATCAAATGCACGCACATTCACGTTTTTTTCAAGCCCTTGGGCATCCACTCTTCCCCCAGACATTTTCAAAACCCAGGGTTTATTATCCAATAGGAAGCAGATCAGTCAGTGTCACTTGGCTACGTCACAGAATGACACCACTGGCTGGGATCCTGTTGGCTGAGTGGTAATTAGAACCCATGTTAAAGAAAGCAATGAATAATTCACCAATCAATGTCTTCTGTCTTTTACCAGCACATCCTCTGTGTTCGCCCGGAGAATGTTTGCACGTCATTTGGAAAGTTCTGAGTTTGTTATGAATAAATTTTGCTCCTGAATGGATCTGGCCTACTCCTTCTTGTTCTTCCTTCTTCTTCTTCTTCAACTTTCAAATCGATTTTAAGCTCGAATCTGCAATAAATTCTGTCTCTGTTGACCATCTTTCACTATTAGTGACTCTTGCGTCAGATATTTTAACTTTTATGTTATTTCTGCATACCCGATTGATCTTGTCCTTGTAATTTCGCGAGTGCAGCTATGGTTAACCTGTTCTCTTCCATTCTTTGCCACGGGTCGTTTAGCACAATTAATATAGCGCTAAAGAAAAAAAAAGGAAAAACAGGAGACAATCCTCCTAAGTTATAATCTCTCACTGCCTCTCTTTCCCTCCCCCCCCCTCTCTCTCTCTCTCTTTCTTTGAACCGTAAGTGCCCAGGGCACATGGGGCTTCCGCAAGGGTTTTCCACAAATGCCTGTCCTTTGCTTTTTTCCGCTCTTGCCCAGCTGAGCCCTCTGTTTCTCAATATCCTCTCTGTTGTTCTTCTCCATGTCTCCTTTGTTCTACTTCTGTTCCCCTATGGTGTCCATCTTAGTGCTGTTTTTGATAGTGAGTTGTCAGTCATTCGGAGCACATGTCCCAACCATCGCCAGCGTCTTTCCTCAATAATTGCTGCCAGTGGCTTCATCTGCACTTCTGCCAACAAGATGTTATTTCTTATGGTGCTTGGCCAAAATACTCTTTTAATTCTTCATAAACATTTAGTCTGGGAAGAATTCTGCTTGTTTTCTATGATTTTTTTTTGGGTGATTTTCCAGCATTCACTTCCATAGATTAGTACACTTAGAACATTACTCTTAAATATCATTATTTTCGTCTTCATGCTTAGTTTTTTTTTTAAGATTTCATATAGTCTGCATCACTGCAGAAGCCTGGTTAGCCTAGTTATAATAGCAGTGCATTATTTAAAAATGTCACCTTGAGACACTTAGTTAACTAAGAATATGAGGTTCCATAATCATCCATGGGTTTTTAAGCTTCTGAATACAAAGAGTCAGTCATGTTACGTAAATCAATGATGAGATTAACAAATGTAGCGAATCAAAACGTAAATAACAAACAGTGCATTGCGTATCCCTAAAAAAAATTCCACTTGCTAAGATTATATATTTTTGTCGGGATCTGAGCATATAAAAGGACCAGATTAATATCTCTATGGTACCATCCACAATTCTATGCTACGTGCATGCCTTTAAGGACAGTACAGAAGAATGCATTGGGTGCTGTTTCTATGTTCTTTCATTGGCTGGTTAGGATCACCATCAGTCAGTCAGTCATTTGCTTGTCCCTTGCGGAACTTTGCCTCCCTAACAGCTCACCTGTAGGTTGTAAGCAAGATGCCCTGCTGCTGATGCATCCATTTGCAGGTTATCAACGATGTCTTGCAGCCATCTTCGCCTTGGTCTTCCTCTCTTTCTTTTTCCCACTATGTACCCTTCCAAGACTGTCTTCTCTAAATTCTCATTACGTTTAATGTGTCCAAAATATTTAAGTTTTCTCTGTTTAATCTTCTTTACTAGCCAGCCTTCTTCAATATTAAGTTCTTGTAGTATGGATATATTTGTGCTTTGTGTGTGTGCGTGCGTGCGTACGTGTGTGTGTGTCCATGTCCATTATATATTTCACCATCATTACACCAAACAAATCAGTACGAGCTTTGATTTTTTTTCTACATATTCTATTACCATAGAATCAATGAATCAATATTTTCTTTTTTGCGTAGAGAAATTCTTGACACATGTCCCATATATTTTTTTTATTACTGTTGACTCTGTATTCATCTGTCAAAGCTTAGATGTTATTTTGATATATTTAAATATAATATACCAACTTTCTTGTGATAATGTTTTTATGTGGGGAAATGTACTCGTAATAATTTTTAAAGCTTCTAAAGTCCACTTTTTGACACATCACCTCTTTTAATCAGGCGAGGCTGGGGAACATAATGTGCTGGAAAATCGGTGTTCGGTCGCTATTGTTGCACGTTGCTGTAAAATATATTTTTAAAATGTTGAGAGTGAAATATGTGAAAGTTGGATTAAGTATTTTTTTTAACTATCAACATACACAGCATTTGTTTTGAAGTGTTTTTCAGATCTAAATTTGTAATTTATACATTTTAACTGCAATTTTAAAAAAAGTAAAAATGAATCGATATGAACCCGTCTCAGTGTGACCTGTTTTCATCCACCATGTGATAACTGTACCTATTAGAAGGTTTTAATGATAGGTTTAACACAGACGTATTTGCACCTAGTGCAGACATTACGTGCCGAGCTTTGCCTATCATGGAGAGAGAGAGAGAGAGAGAGAGAGAGAGAGAGAGAGAAAATCACTATAAATAGTTAATAAACAAAAATGAACTAATTAGAAATTATAAAACAAAATCAGCTGAACTAGTCAAAAAAGCATGAAATAAAAGAAGTTGAACTGGTTGGAAAATATGAAACACAGAATCCGAACTAGTTAGAAAACATGAAACAAAAAAGTTGACCTAGTTAGAAAATATGATACAAAAGAAGGTGAACTAGTTAAAAAAACATGAAATAAAAGAAGGTGAACTAGTTAGAAAACATGAAACATGATAAGCTGAACTAGTTAGAAAACATGAAACATGATAAGCTGAACTAGTTAGAAAACATGAAATAAAAGAAACTGAACTATTTTTAAAAACTATGACACAAAAGAGGTTCAGCTAGTTACAAAACATGAAATAAAAGAAACTGAACTAGTTAAGAAAAATATGAAACAAAAGAAGCTAAACTAGTTAGAATACATCAAACAAAAGAAGCTGAACTAGTTAGAAAACATGAAATAAAAAAAGCTGAACTAGTTAGAAAACATGAATAAAATAAGCTGAACTAGATAGAAAATATGAAACAAAAGAAGTTGAACTCGTTAGAAACCATAAAATAAAAGAAGATGAACTAGTTTTAAAAATATGAAACAAAACACGTTCAGCTAGTTAGAAAACATAATTTTTTTAAAAATCTGGACTAGGTAGAAAACATGAAACAAAATAAGCTGAACTCGTTAGAAAACATTAAATAAAAGAAGATGAACTAGTTTTTAAAAATATGAAGCAAAAGAAGCTGAACTAGGTAAAAAAAAAACATGAAATAAAAGAGTCTGAACTACTTAGAAAACATGAAATAAAGGAAGGTAAACTAGTTTTAAAAATATGAAACAAAAGAAGCTGAACTAGATTTTAAAAAATGAAATAAAAGAAGCCGAACTAGTTTTAAAAAACGAAACAAAAGAAGCAGAACTAGCTTAAAAAAACATGAAATAAAGGAATCTGAACTAGTTAAAAAAAACATGAAACAAAAGAAGCTGAACCAGTCAGAAAATATAAAATCATTTTAAAAACGACTTACCAGGCGCATTTTTAATGACACCGCTTTGACCTCATGGCCTGTGTGTTAACCGACTTTGACCTCATGGCCTGTGTGTTAACCGATATCTTGGCAGGACACCGACATAGTTTTGTTATTAAATGAAAAAACAAAAATAGAATTACCGTCAGTTATGACAAGTTTTGAGCAGCGTAAAAGAGTCAAATGGACATTGAAACGCAGAAAAGTCACCGGAGAGTGAAACAAACAACCCTAGCAAAATTAACAGAAAGGACCGTAACTCAAATGTCTCAGTTACTGGCTTGTATATGAAGTCTTATATCTTCTTATATCCTCCCCGTACCGTTAAACGTCACATAGGGCTCGCAAGGTTGTTCGCCAGTTTTCCCTGTTTTCGACGAGCTTTTCAACCTCATCAAAGAATTTTATGCCTATTATTTTGGCCTCTCTTAGCATTGTCCTCTTTAGAGTTTCACGTGGTCTGCCTCTTTTTCTTTACCCTTTTGTGTTCCACTTGATAGCTTGTTTTGGGATTCTCTGATGGTTTCTTCTCATCACGTGACCAACATTTGTCCATCTCCTTTTCCTGATCACCCATGAGACTGGTTGTTGCTCAGTCGTCTGTCTTATCCCTGAATTGTTCTTGAATTCGTTCCACTTGATGCCGAGTATTTTCCTTAGGCATTTGTTTTCAAAAGAGTTTAATTTATTGTCTATTTCTTTAACTGTTCTCCAGCTTAAATGAGGGTTGATATTACATTTGAATTGAATAGTATTAACTTGGTTTTTGTTCTTATAACTTTTGACTGCCATATGTTCTCAAGATTCTTGAAGATCGATGCTGCTTTTGCAATTCTAATTCTAACTTCCTTTCTGGTGTCACCATCCTGGTCTATGTATCTGCCAAGGAATGCAATTTGATTGACTTCTTCAACATCTGTCCCTTCTACGTGTATTTTTCCATTTTGATTAATGGGAATTTTCATTATTTTTGTTTTGTCCTTGTTAATTTCAAGTCCTATTTTGCTAGCCAGTGAAAACAGGATATTTGTTTTTTTCTTGCATGGAATTCACATTGTTACTGATAAGAGTTATGTCATCAGCAAAATCAAGATCTTCTGGTTGGGTCCCATGTGCCCAGTCAATACATGTGTTACCTGTGCAGCATTTTGTCATTATGAAGTCTATTGCAATTCCAAAAAGCAAAGGAGACAGTATACATCCTTGTTTCACGCCTATTTCAACCTGGAACCATTCGCTCATTCCTTCTTCTGTTTTGACTGCACAAACATATCCATTGTAGAGGTCCTTAATGATGCTGACAGTTTTAGATGGTATTCCATACAGACTTAAAATTATCCACAATGAATCCCTGTGTATGCTATCAAATGCCTTTTTTAAAGTCTATGAAGTTCAGTATTAATGGTTTCTGCTTTTCAATATATTTTTCAAGTATTATTCTTAGAGTAAATATCTAGTCGAGACAGCTTCTCCCTTTTCGAAATCCTGCTTGTTATTCTCTCATTGTGGTATCCACTAAATCTTTAAGTTTATTCAAAATGACCTTACAAAATAATTTTGACACAACTGGTACTAACGTACAATTGTTACAGTCACTAAGGTTGCTCCATTTAAAAAAATTTTTTAACAAACGATTCCTTTTTTTCCGTTTAGAAGGGTCCTTTTCTTCTTTCCAAATCTTATTAAACATTCTCTGTAGTTGTCTCAAGTTGTCACTATTGATAGCTTTTAGCATTTCGGGTGTTATTTCATCTTTACCTGCAGCTTTGTTGTTAGGCATTAAATTCACCGCTGTTTTAATTTCATGCAATTTAATTTCATCTCGGTTGACATTTAGTTGTGGGGGATATATGATGTATAGCACCATAATTTACGCACACAAAATTTAATTACGTTTATGCAAATTTCATAAATATCAAGTTTCTTGATTATAAAGATAGATTGTTATTCTGTTATGAAGAATGATTAAACTATTTATGAACATCCCTCGTGTCTCTCGGTTACTTTGATTATGGCGGTTAACACTTCAGGAAACTCACCAATGTCTGATCTGAGTGAGAGGAATGTAGCATGATTTTTTCCTGTCACAAATATAAGGGACATCCCTTTGCTGTTTAATTCCAACTTCACGTACTTGTTAGTCTTTGTCACTTCTTTTGTCGATGTAGACACAGTGAATTTAAGCATATATATTGTTTAAAACAGGAATGAAAATCTATGCAAATAATGGGCAGTATTTAACCCTGATGAAATGAGTTTTACATATCATCATCATCAGGTGTCGTGCCTACTGGCGTTGGCTATTATGCTTCTCCAGAGTACACGATCCTTCATGCAGGCCATTTAGCTCAGTTAGTGACCTCATCTCACACCATCTCGTCAGATTATCCAATTTAATTTCTCTCGGTCTTCCCCTGGCTCTTCTTCTCTCTATTTTTCCTGATATTACAATATTTCCAATGCCTCATCTTCTCATTGAATGTCCTATGAAAGTTTTACTGTGCTCTATTACTGCTAGAGAAAACCAAAAAGTAACAGAAATGTGAAATTATGCGGTAACCACGAAGCAATACTTCACGTTCGCACTGGCTCATGGGTAGTTCGAACATGCACAGTTCAGCGCACTACCCTTAGTCTAGTTTAAGCCAAAGTCAAATAAATATCGATACCCTTCTGCTGAATTGTACCACTGTTGAACGCGCGGTAGTGAGGTTTTTTTGGACACGGGGAGTGAAAACCGCTGAAGATCCCTGTATGGTGTTGGCTCATAATGAAAGTACAATACGTAACAGATGACTCAACGAAAAGTTTTAAAGCGGAAAGAACAAGTATTACCGACGAAGCTCGATCTGGTCAGCCAGCAACATCGCGCGCACGAGTCTACATCCCGAGGATGCAAGTCTTGATCAGAGAATACAGAGATTTAAATTTTCCCGCTGTTGCTTCTCCTCTGTCTCCTCTGTTGCTTCTCCTCTGTTGCTTCTCCTCTGTCTCCTCTGTTGCTTCTCCTCTGTCTCCTCTGTTGCTTCTCCTCTGTCTCCTCTGTTGTTTCTCCTCTGTCTCCTCTGTTGCTTCTCCTCTGTTGCTTCTCCTCTGTTGCTTCTCCTCTGTCTCCTCTGTTGCTTCTCCTCTGTTGCTTCTCCTCTGTCTCCTCTGTTACTTCTCCTCTGCCTCCTCTGTTGCTTCTCCTCTGTCTCCTCTGTTGCTTCTCCTCTGTCTCCTCTGTTGCTTCTCCTCTGTTGCTTCTCCTCTGTCTCCTCTGTTGCTTCTCCTCTGTCTCCTCTGTTGCTTCTCCTCTTTTGCTTCTTCTCTGTTGCTTCTCTTCTGTTGCTTCTCCTCTGTCTCCTCTATTGCTTCTCCTCTGTCTCCTCTGTTGCTTCTCCTCTGTTGCTTCTCCTCTGTCTCCTCTGTTGCTTCTCCTCTGTTGCTTCTCCTCTATTGCTTCTCCTCTGTCTCCTCTGTTGCTTCTCCTCTTTTGCTTCTTCTCTTTTGCTTCTCCTCTATTGCTTCTCCTCTGTCTCCTCTGTTGCTTCTCCTCTGTTGCTTCTCCTCTGTCTCCTCTGTTGCTTCTCCTCTTTTGCTTCTTCTCTGTTGCTTCTCCTCTGTCTCCTCTATTGCTTCTCCTCTGTCTCCTCTGTTGCTTCTCCTCTGTCTCCTCTGTTGCTTCTCCTCTTTTGCTTCTTCTCTGCTGCTTCTCCGCTGTTGCTTCTCCTCTGTTGCTGCACATTTCAATATTAGCTATAGATCTCCATGTGCCATAGTGCTTGATGACTTGGGGGCACCACAAAGTTTGTCCAAGATGTGTACCCAAAGAGCGTATTTATCTGAGCAAGCAACAGCCCGTGGAGGCCTGCGATCCATTTTCAGTATTGTGGGACGTTCACCAGCGCAGTGTACTGTTCTATGTTTAGAGAGAAACTGAAACCTGCAGTTCTTAACAAAAGAAGAAGAGTGCTGTCAAAAATAAATAAATAAATAACCAGTGTTTACTCCACCGTTACAATGCATCCGTCCATACAGCGGCCGCAGCAGTGAATGCAGTGCAACACCTACGGTATAAGCGTTCTCCTACTCCCTCTTACAGCCTCTTCGGTCCACTTAAAGATGCTCCACGCGATTGCAGATTCACTTCTGGTAGTGGAGGTAGTGGTGTAGACATGGAGTCGCAAACAGCTGCCGGAAAGCTTCTTCAGCTAAGGAATGAAGAACCGAGTGAAAGGGTACAGCAAGTGCATCGATGTGCAAAAGGGACTGTGTGGAGAGGTGGTGCAGGGTATTCCGTAAGTAACTGTGTACTAACCCCAGTATTGATTCGGGTATCGTAGTGATATCTTAATGTCTGCAGTATCTAGCCACATCTACCTGCCGCAGTCATTAAGATATCACTAGGATACCAGAATCGACACTGGGTTAGTGCACAGTTATTTTCCGAACGCACTGTGTAATAGTTGTGCTCATTTCCTAACACTTACAGGAGTCAAAGAACATGCTGTCTTTACTTTATGGTTCTACTTTGTATAAAAGGCACAAAGAACAGGACACAAGTGTGTCCTGATCCCAGACATCTAGACCTTACAGTACAGAAAACACCAAGAAGTACTTATAAAATGTAAACAGAATGCAATCACAAAGAGACTGTTTTCGGTAATCTGAGTAATTTTGCTGGTCTGTCTATGTCCTGTGGCATTTGCATGCCGTGGAAGGGGGAGGGGGTGGGGGTAACGTGTTCTGGGCCACTACAGCCATTTGAGGTAGAAATGCCAGCATCTGTCCTCTCTGCTTTTGTTCTTCTGGGGACCCCGCCCCCTTTTTTAAGGCTGGGTTGACCTTGGAGCCAGTCGGTCAGAAAGAATCCGCCCGAGTGCAATTTGGGACCAAGGACCCTTTGATCGGCAGG
This sequence comes from Achatina immaculata, assembly GCA_009760885.1. Lineage (NCBI taxonomy): Eukaryota > Metazoa > Mollusca > Gastropoda > Stylommatophora > Achatinidae > Lissachatina > Lissachatina immaculata. The sequence continues at coordinate 8,054,965 of CM019702.1, forward strand.
CAAGGGCGACCGTGATATTGTTCTGAAAAGAAACATTGCTAAATATAATCATCATAGATGTTCATTAAAAGAGGAGTAGAGCTACAAAGCAGTAAGGCTGATACAGCAGTCATCTAGTACCGATGAAATACACTATTCACACTGAAGTGCAGAAAGTTAATAAAGTTACTTTCCTCGGAACAAGGATAACTGCTGATTTCGAAGTCGCAGGTGACATCGTGTTAATGGAGCGGTTTGCGTGGCCAAAATGCGACAGAGATAAGGGAGAATACTGAAGCCTGAGGTAATCAGTTTCCCTGTGCTATTTTAGAACAAGTATTTTTAGAACAAATATATCCATACTACAAGAACTTAATATTGAAGAAGACTGGCTAGTAAAGAGAATTAAAGAGAGAAAGCTTAAATATTTTGGACACATTAAACGGCATGATAATCTAGAGAAAACTGTACATAATGGGAACAAGAAAGAGAGGAAGACCAAGGCGAAGACGGCTGCAAGACATCGTTGATGATCTGCAAATGGATGTATCAGCGGCAGGCCATCTCGATCACAACCGAGAGGCCTACAAGAGTGCTGTTAGATAGGCAAAGTTCCGCAAGGGACATGCAAATAAATGGATGAATGAATTTTAGAACACGTATCATCATCATCATTCACTCTTTTGAGACCATAGGCCACGGATAAAAACTCATAGGTCATCCCTGTTCTTGGAATTATTCTCTGCTTCCTTTCATGCGTATCCCTTGTCTCTGAGCACTGTCATAGTTTCTCTTCTCCAAGTAAGTCTAGGTCTTCTTTGTTTTCTATTTCCTTGAGGATTCCATGTCAGTGCCTGTCCTGCTATGCTGGTGTCAGGTTTCCTTAGTGTGTGGCCAATCCACCTCCATTTCCTAGACATGATTTGTAGGTTCATAGTTTCGTGTCCTGCCCTTTCCCATGCCTCCTCGCTCTTGGTCTTGTCCTGCCATTTAATGTTTAAAATCCTCCTCAATCAGTAGTTTATGAATGTTTGTATCACCTGTTGTATTGTCTTGGTCATAACCCATGTCACTGAACCATATAGCAAGACAGTCTTTACGTTTGTATTGAAAAGCCTAAGTTTGGCTCTTATTTTGATGTTCTTTGATAACCATACTTTGTTAAGTTGGATGCTACACGTATGGGACATGAATAATAACAACACAGCAGAAGTAACGAACCCGTGGAAATGTACAAAGTGCGCTGTGGCTAACTAAATGAAAAAAAAAAGCGAACACGTTCTCAGAGATGTGGAACATTGAACGTTGAGTAAAACGAAACAAATATTTCACATTCTTTGGACAAGCCATGAGAAGACAATATTTAAATTCTAACAGAATCACTGAGAAAACTGAAGGCAAAAAAAAAAAAAGGTGGAGAAGACCGATGGAGAAATATCTAGACAAAGTGACACAGCAGCACAAGAAAATAAAAGCAAACATTTCTAAATCAGATAAACGGAAAGAAAAAAAAAGTTTTAAAAAGTATAACTGCCCTCACCTTTAAACACGGAACATGATGATGATGACAACTTGCATGTTCTCTGTGATCTGTTAAGACCTGATGTTAAAAGCTAACCCACCCCGTCTCTTTCCCTCCTCTATACTCCCTTCCTTAAAAAAAAAAAATCATGTAATTCTACATTTTCCGAATTTCTGCATCTGTACCCGGAGCCAGTGCGATCAGAGAGGAAAGAGTGAGCTGTATTTGATTTGGATCTCTCGAAAATCCGGAAAAGCTTTGAGCATTGTTGGGTAAATAACATTTTCAAACATTAGGGTATTACATGGCTTCAGTTTCGCTCGCGTAGAAAGTCCCGCTTGAGGGGAGAGGCTTGCATGACGAAGTTAGATCAATTTAGACACGTCAGGAAACAAAGGATTTCACAACAATTGGAGGTAATTCCATTCATTGCCAGATTGCCTAGGATCATGATCTGACTACAAGATCTTCGCCCGTATCTTGTTTTACCTCATTTTAACAAGGTAATCCCCCTGTTTTACTTCTCGTCTCTATTTTACTTCTAACCTCTATTTTTTCTCATTGACTTTCGTCAATGTCTGTTATGTCTCCATTTTTTTTTTGTCAGTTCAAAGTATTTCTTAACGAGTCATTCTGATTTCAATATTTTGTGTATATCTTCTAGCCTTTCTTCCAGTAAGCTTCATTTGAAGCTTCTAATCTCTGCAAGATATTGCTGCTACTGCTGCTGCTGCTGCTGCTGCTGCTACTACTACTACTACTACTACTACTACTACTACTACTACTACTACTACTACTACTACTAATCTATATTCAATGAGCCGAGCCTTGACAGTTCCACCATTTCTGCCAAATTTCTAATAATCTATCCTAGCTCTTGCCACTTTATCTCCTATAGTCTTCCACCAACCCTTGCTCCTGATTATAACATAGTCCATTTCGTTTGCTACATCTGTACAAGGTTGTGGCTAAACTTCCTCTAGCACATGTTACAGTAATATAATTATAACGATGGTGCCAACCGAAGGGTCAGCTGAACACTGGAGGTAATTTGGGGGGGGGGGGGGGTAGTGAAGAGACGCTGTCTTTTAAAAAAAATGGATACAACTCAATAAATTTTTAACCCTAGAGTAAAAAATAATTGATTAAGAAGACCTAATCTTAGATGTTCGTCAACAGATTACCACACACGAAAACTGTCACCAGGAACTTAGAGAATTTTTTTAACGTAATTAATTTTTGAAAAATAAGAGTAAATAAAACATGACAGAACAGTTCTTTGACTGACAGCACTTTTTCTAGGAACAGCTCTTTGACTGACTGCACTTGTTCTATGAGCAGTTCTTTGACCGACTATATTTTCTCTACGAGAAATTCTTTGACTGACTATATTTTCTCTACGAGAAATTCTTTGACTGACTATATTTTCTCTACAACCAGTTCTTTGACTGACTATATTTTCTCTACGAGAAATTCTTTGACTGACTATATTTTCTCTACAACCAGTTCTTTGACTGACTATATTTTCTCTACGAGCAATTCTTTGACTGACTATATTTTCTCTACGAGCAGCTCTTTGGCTGACTATATTTTCTCTACGAGCAATTCTTTTGACTGACTATATTTTCTCTACGAGCAATTCTTTGACTGACTATATTTTCTCTAAGGGCAATTCTTTGACTGACTGTATTTTCTCTACGAGCAATTCTTTGACTGACTATATTTTCTCTACGGGCAATTCTTTGACTGATAATATTTTCTCTACGAGCAATTCTTTGACTGACTATATTTTCTCTACGGGCAATTCTTTGACTGACTGTATTTTCTCTACGAGCAATTCTTTAACTGACTATATTTTCTCTACGGGCAATTCTTTAACTGACTATATTTTCTCTACGGACAATTCTTTGACTGACTATATTTTCTCTACAAGTAATTCTTCGTCAGTTAACCTGACAATACACAGATCCTTCATTAATCGGGGGGGGGGGGGGGGGGGGGGAAGGGGAATTGCTAATGATTCGACATTTAACACTGATATTTCTAAAACTAAAACCTAACCCGTGATGCTGGAAAGTAAGTTTCGAAACACTTCCTTTGACATATAATTTTAATTTAAAGGTCAAGAGACTGAACAAGACAGGCATTCCGTCTGGCATAAATCCCTTACAGAACATAGAAATTCTTGATACAACAGTGGCCCGGTGCTTGTAATCTTCTGGGAACATGAATCTGGTATTTCTTGATGTCCACACATTCTTGGAAAAAGTCCACATGTCATGATGAAGTTTTTCAAACATATATTGAGAAATGGAGAACTCGACAGACTTCCGAACTCAGTTTACCCATAGAAGTTTCATGTTTCTAAATGTAAGAATAGACAGGCTAGGGCACCGCAAATAGTTTCAGCACTGAAATATGAAATCACTCATTGAAAAATGTTGACACTGATCGATTTTGTACTCCATCAGTCGCTTGAGGCGTTTTGCAAACAAGCAACCAGCTTTCCACTTCGTTCGATACTTGACCAAATTTACGAGTTTCAGCTGCTGTCAATCAGTGTGTTTCTGCGAAGTACGCGTAGATTCATTCATTCATTCATTCCTTTGCATGTCCCTTGCGGAACTTTGCCTCCCAAACAGCACTCTTGTAGGCCTCTCGGTTGTGAGCAAGATGGCCTGCTGCTGCTGCATCCATTTCCAGATCATCAACGATGTCTTGCAGCCATCTTCGTTTCGGTCTTCCTCTTTTTCTTTTTCCCATTATGTATCCTTCCAATACGGTCTTCTCTAAATTATCATGACGTTTAATGTGGCCAAAATATTTAAGTTTTCTCTCTTTAATCCTCTTTACTAGCCAGCCTTCTTCAATATTAAGCTCTTGTAGTATAGATATATTTGTTCTTTTTTGTGTCCACGATATTTGGAGAACTCTTCTATAGCATTTACATTCAAAGGCATTTATGTGCTTCTCAGCTGTTTTGTTAAGTGTCCAGGTCTCACAGGCATATGTTGCGATGGGAAAGATGCATGCCCTTAAAAATCTTATTTTTGTGGTTCTGTCTGCTCCTCTCCACAGATTCTTTATTTGTTTTACTTTCTGAAGAGCAATAGATGTCCTCCTTTTAATTTCCCTCATTGTATCTCCATTATTAGTTAGTAGTGATCCAAGATATTCAAAACTCTCCACTTCTTCCAGTAGATAGCGGCCGAAATTAAGTGGGAAGTTGAAAAAGATAAAAAAATTCCCCTTAAAAACGATACACCGTAATTTGAAAAGGAGGGTAGATAATCGGCTGTCTATATGGTTGTCTGATTGTATTAGTTATCTCCCTGGAACTACAAGCCGGATACCCTTAACAACCAAAGCAGAGAAGATGTAGGAGCTATAAAACATGGTATCGAATCGAAAGTGAATAACAATTTGCTTTACTCGAAGGTCTTAAGTCGGTCCAACAAGTGATCTTTTGAGCATACTCCACCATTATAGGGAATATAGCAAGCCTTGCCTTGTTCTGAGTCTGCTGACTTTGACTATTCCGATTCCTGGTTTACAAGTTTTCACCTTTTTTTTTGTTGATGTTTTTGTTTATCTTTCATGCCAAGGAGATCTTTCCTGTAGGGATCTGGGATCAGGCCCTGTGTACAAAAACCAGCAGGACTGGACATCTTGGAGCCAGACTTTAGGATGAGCAGTCTGATGTGTGCTTCAGCGATGTTCATTCCTCGCTAGTCTGCAGGCTTTGCTTTGTTTACCACATCGTAGCAGCCATTGTTGTATAGATTGATTGATTGATTGATCTTTATTTCAAAAGGGTTAAGAATTGGGCACGCAGGCCCGTCTGACATTCTGCCCTTAAACATGTCACTTCCTGGTTTCACATCAGATTTTCCTCATCCTCGCAGATGGTTTCCATGTCCCCATCAGTCCACCATCGGACACTCCAGGTGTGGACCCAAACCAAAGTCTTAGCTTCACTTACTGACGGGTGAGCAATGCCAAAAGCTGAAAGGCCTAGGACGGGTACTTTGTGCTTGCCATTTTGCTCGCGCCCGAGTGGGTGCTCTCAGCATACAGAACATTTTGTCCGAGTTTTAACTGACACTTCTGCAACGTACAGGGGGGGGGGGGGGGGGAAGGGCGCTTCCTGCAAATTTCTCAGCTCTATATTCCCTCTTTCTCTTACAGAAAGTTGCTCCCCGATAATTCTCTCTTGTAAAAGGGTGACACTATACTTAAAAACAAAGAAAGCCGACTACTCTTGGTCAGTATTAGATTGTTGCCCCTAGTAACCTTGGCATCAAAATCTAGCGCTGTCACTTGTTCTCCTACCTCACTGCAGTCCCTGTATCTAAACTTCTCTGTCACTTATTTTCCATATTTGTTTTTTTTAGACCTTTGGTCCTTTTCCTTGCGTCCAGCGAAATATCTGATCCTGTGATACCTTCTCTAGATGCAACCAGTTCATTCTGAAGTCTCCTCTTAACTTCAGAGAATGAGATAGAAAATGCTAAGAACAAACAAACACAAAAAAGGACAACCCTGTGCTATAAAGATCCGATATCAGTCAGTCCATCATTTGCATGTCTCTTGTGGAACTTTGCCTCCCTAACAGCACTCCTGTAGGCCTCTCGGTTGTAAGCAAGATGCCCTGCTGCTGATCCATCCATTTGCAGATTATCAACGATGTCTTGCAGCCATCTTCTCCTTGGTCTTCCTCTCTTCCTTTTTCCCCATTATGTACCCTTCCAATATGGTCTTCTCTAAATTCTCCTGACATTTAATGTGTCAAAAATATTCTGATAAGAAATCAAATCTGACCTTATTGTAATCTCGCATATACTATACATACACCTCATGATCACCACAGTTCTGGAGGAGACAAGTTTCAACAGAAAATTTAGTAGCACTTTCTTTTTTTTACCTCTGAGCAAAGTACAGGCAATGTCATTTCAGGAAAATATAAAAGTGCCAATGTTTGCACTTTGCTGCCATTAAGCTTACAAGTGAACATACTGAACAATATCTTCAATATGAAATGATAATTGCTCAGATGACAGCCTTCAGATTCAGATGAATCTTCTTGGTTCATCTTGCTTCACTCTTGAGAACCACTTGGGAATTTGTATTAGAAATAATGCTCAAAAGGAACACTGAGTTTATCTGAATCACATATTACTATTGCATTATGCTCCACTTTAATTATTCCTTAACAGTATCTAAAGTGTAATGCACATTAAATGATTTGCTTGAATCATTTGTTCAATTAAAGTGTAATGAACATTAAATGATTTGCTTGAATCATTTGTTCGATTAAAGTGTAATGGACATTAAACAATTTGCTTGAATCATTTGTTCAGTTAAAGTGTAATGCACATTACATGATTTGCTTGAATCAATTGTTCAATTAAAGTGTAATGGACATTAAACAATTTGCTTGAATCATTTGTTCAGTTAAAGTTTAATGCACATTACATGATTTGCTTGAATCAATTGTTCAGTTTATCAACTTCTTAAAATATATTGAGTGAGAAGAAGGGGGCACTGAAAATACTGTAAAAACAGGAAACAATAGAGGGAAGAAGACCCAAGGGAAGGCTGAGGGAAAAGATACTGGACAGTTTGACAAGATGGTGTGAGATATCAAAAAATGAACTGAAGACTTGCATGAAGGATTGGGTACTATGGAGAAACAGAAAACACCAGTTGGCATGGCACCTGATGATGATGATGATGAAAATAGGTTGGGGTATTATCCTGATGCTGCTGTTGCAATTCTAATTCTAACTTCCTTTCTGGTGACACCATCCTGGTCTATGTACCTGCCAAGGTATGCAAACTGATTGACTTCTTCAATATCTGTCCCTTCTACGAAACAAGCTATCAAGTGGAACACAACAGGCCAAAGAAAAAGAGGCAGACCGCGTGAAACTCTGAAGAGAACATTGTTAAGAGAGGCCAAATTAACAGGGATAAAATCCCTTGATGAGGTTGAAAGACTCGCCGAAGACAGGAAAAATTGGTGAACTACCTTGGGAGCCCTTTGTGACGTTTAACGGCACAGGAAGGATATAAGATTATCCTGAATTTAGTATGGTAAAAGAAGGAAAAGAGAAGAATTGCTCATTATGTATTAGAAACATTTATAATTATGTTCCTCTTTATAATCTGAGATTAAACTGCAGTATTAGTTGCAAAACAGTATCAGTGAACTTGCAAATTTGTCAAATTTATTGTAAATTGTTTTACCCTTTGAGTATTCATAAATACTGATGATACTTTGGATGAAATCTGCAAATGTGAAAGACAAAGTAACAGCTAAACACTGTTAGTTCTCTGACTTCAGGAGATACATTTTTCATACATGCTATATAGTTGTAACTAGGTCACCCACTTTTACTGTAACCATCATTACAAGCTATTAGAGAAGATCATATTGGAAGGATACATAATGGGAAAAAGAAAGAGAGGAAGACCAAAACGAAGATGGCTGCAAGACATCGTTGACGATCTGCAAATGGATGCAGCTGCAGCAGGCCATCTTGCTCACAACCGTGAGGCCTTCAGGAGTGCTGTTTGGGAGGCAAAGTTTCGCAAGGGACATGCAAATGAATGAATCATTACAAGCCATTTTAAAAAACAAAAAAACATGAAAGTAACTGAATAATGACCATTAGTTTTCATTTTGTTCTTCTTTCAGAAACTTTCAACATGAGACTGGCACTAACTCTTGGAGTCCTATGTGCAGCATTGGTTGCAACCTGGTGCCAAGTGGACGAACTTCCAATGTACAAAGAGTGTCTAATGGAGTGCTTCCGGTGCGTCAAGACTTATGGCAAGCAAGTCTACAACGGGAAGCACTGTGCAGAAAACTGTGCCGTGACAAACGGGAAGAGCATAGACGTCAAGTGTGACCGTCCGACCAAACGAACAGGCAGCAGGACGCTACCCACAGCCAAGTGCGCTCAGCTCTGCTCAATGAAATGTGCTCCAGACTTCAACCAAGACTTGGTCGACGCACACGCATGCATATTCACTTGCATCATTTCCAATGAAGAGACAGTAATTTGTTAACCTCACAAAAATGACAGTCAGCAACATTTCTCTTTGTACATGTAGGAAGTTCATTTTTTCCCTCCGTTATAACATATACTATATAGCACAATCACAATTTGCTAGCAACGTGCAGTTGCCAAAGGTAAGAAATTCCACATTTTAATTACGTTGCTTTTTAAACCAGAAAATGGCTGTGCATCTAGGAAACCAAGAAAAGTCAACTGTTGTCTGATGTTGAATAATTTAAAGTTAACTTTTGATGTAATGTACATCTTTTTGCTAGGCAACGTTATGGAGACAGCTCTTGACGATGATGATATATTTATTTATTTATTCTTTAAAATGCTCTTATAATTTTATGGAAAACATCAATCAAGGATGGAAGATTACAAAGGAATAACAAAAACAGAACACTGATCAGTTTCATTGTGCTCACTCAGAACACACATTCTATGTGTGACATGACCCTGGAAAAACAATGTACAAGGTTTGCAAGCTCAAGGCATAACCCGCCAAAGAAATAATGACGGGAGAAGAAAAGAAAATTTGATTTTTGCGCTTAATCACTTTTTTCCAATTTTACCATTCCCTGGAAATTAAGATCAACAAATTGACCACAGAAAGAAAAAAAACCACCACCCAAGTAATCATTACTACAGAAAATTCCATGACATGTATAAGATCACTGCTCATCACGCTTCACAGTACACCATGCAAAGCCAAAGAAGAAACAATCTACATGATCATGTTGACAAACTTCCCACATACATAACAGCCTGTGATATAAGGAAGCCTGCAATCTAATCATCAGTTCCATGTGGCTGAAAGACAGGGTTTCGAACCTACCAGGCAAGAACAATGTCAAGGCCCAACCATAAGAATAATGTTGACTGCTAAGAGGCTTAAGAGTCCTGCTATATCTCAGTATCTTTGTATGTTGTTGACTGCTAAGAGGCTTAAGAGTCCTGCTATATCTCAGTATCTTTGTATGTTGTTGACTGCTAAGAGGCTTAAGAGTCCTGCTATATCTCAGTATCTTTGTATGTTGTTGACTGCTAAGAGGCTTAAGAGTCCTGCTATATCTCAGTATCTTTGTATGTTGTTGACTGCTAAGAGGCTTAAGAGTCCTGCTATATCTCAGTATCTTTGTATGTTGTTGACTGCTAAGAGGCTTAAGAGTCCTGCTATATCTCAGTATCTTTGTATGTTGTTGACTGCTAAGAGGCTTAAGAGTCCTGCTATATCTCAGTATCTTTGTATGTTGTTGACTGCTAAGAGGCTTAAGAGTCCTGCTATATCTCAGTATCTTTGTATGTTGTTGACTGCTAAGAGGCTTAAGAGTCCTGCTATATCTCAGTATCTTTGTATGTTGTTGACTGCTAAGAGGCTTAAGAGTCCTGCTATATCTCAGTATCTTTGTATGTTGTTGACTGCTAAGAGGCTTAAGAGTCCTGCTATATCTCAGTATCTTTGTATGTTGTTGACTGCTAAGAGGCTTAAGAGTCCTGCTATATCTCAGTATCTTTGTATGTTATCAGTTTCTTGCTTCATGCTACTTTATTTCAGGAACTTTTTTCTCCAAAGAATGTAACAGACTGATCATACAGTCACTGCAGATATTACGTAATTTATATCATGGCAGTTTCCACTACATTTTTTTTTTTTGAGTCTTTGGTAAACTGAATATATTAGCCACTTTGCAACTGTGCAAGGCTCATAAATTTTCATTGCTCACTTTGTTAGAGTTACATACCTTCATTATATAGGGCAATAAAGCTGGCTTTGACCAATCATATTAAGCATGACATATTTCTCTAAAAACCAAATATTTATTACAACTAGTCCCATGGTACTGTAATAAATCAGACAGCTCAAAAATATGTGTTCATTGACAATATTTTGTTTGTGTCAGCCAGTGTTCTACAATTTGTCCTAAAATGCAGTTAAACCATGTAAGTTCTCACCATTTATCATATAATGAATGTATTATGGACACATGATACTAGAAGATAATGTTGACTTGGTGGGGTGGGAATGCTGAAAGCATTTTCAACATTTTATCTTGAGAACACTGCTCTGTAGTGTATAACTTGAACTTGAAGAACAGCCACGCTCTGCTGCTGGCCTAGAGATGGGCCTCCTTGCACTCAGTAAAGCAGGATTCTCTGGGTGTGGATTCCTCTGTGTATTTCCACTATTGTCCACTGGAGTAATGTTTTTTCTGTTTACAACGACAAGTGTTGACTTTATCAATTACTGTTAATATTTTATCTCATTTAATCTATGACTAATTCTACGTTGTTTTGCGTCTGTTTTGTTACTCACTTCACAGACTTACTTGCTCCCAGATTCATTCTCTCTCAGTGGAAATAGTAATACATAAGCGCAACTTTCCAGTTGAAATGACTTTAAATGATGCACGGAGTGACAAGGAGTCGATAAGCAATATGACAAAAATGACAAAAGCATCAACAAAATCATTAGACACAAGACTGGACATCTCCACGATATATGTTCCAGCAGACTGCAGTCACCATCTGAACATCCTAATACATTCTATTCTACATCTGTTTCACTAAACAACAGCATTTCTAACAGACTAATCTACATCTATCTCAGACGATACACAAAGCACAACTGTCCCTCAGTCATATGATTTCTCTCTCACCTGACCTTTTTCCTGTCATACCTTAACCGTGACCCTCGTGCAACCCGAGACAAAGCAGATGGACTCTACTCACAAACAGCTGATTATTTTAGAAGATAATTCATTTTATACAAATGTTCCAGTTCTCAGATGAGTATCTATCAATATGATATCAGGACACTCTCATATGTGTTCAGCCCTTAACCTCAGTGTTCCTTGTAGTGTGTGTTGGGTGATAGTGCCAATGGCACATTGATTGAACACAGCTGATCTTTTCCACAAAGTTCTGAATGTCTGACGCTGCCTTTTGTTATTCCCCTTTCGCATAGTCTTTGGTGATAGGCGCTGCATTCAGAACTTTTTTGCTTTATCTCTCTGTAATTTTGATAGTGTGGCTATTATAATATCAGCTTTGTCCATTTGTAGGATGCCCAAGGTTGCCTCTTTGTTTGCCAGTTGATTTACCTTTTCGTTGCCTTTGATATCAGCGTGTCCTGGGTAGTAAGTCCATATTAGGGAGGATATCTGTGACTCTTTTAGTTTGGCCAACCACTTGCGATGCATCACCTGGTTGTTTCTTTTTAACGTGCACTGTGAGTCATAATATTATGGCTCGTGATGCTTGCTGGTTTGCTAGTCAATTTATGGCTTGAGTGGTTGCTTCAATCTCCATCTTCTACTGGATGTACTTGTGGTGAAGACTCTGGACTCGCAGATGATGGGGCATCCATTGCGATAGACCATGAATCCCCATCCACTCTTTTGTCCCTGCATGACTGATCCATCTGTATATGTTATAGGGTCGTCTGGGTTGAATTGTTTGATAATCCACTTTCTGATTCTGCTTATCCTGCTGCTCAATTTTGGCATTCTTGACTCAGTCATATGTGAACTTCAATAAGATGTGGATGTTTTCGGGCATCAATCCAGATGGCACCCATGGGGCTTTCTTCAGGGTTACATATCTGGCCTATGGTCTTTTCAGCCTCCGTCATATATGACTGACCCTGTTTCATTTGCATACCTTTTTTCTTTATTTGAATCTCCTTTTTCAATTGCTGGTCTCCCATGTTCTTAATTTGTATGTACTCTTTTAATTGGGCGCATTTGTGTTGAGTTTTCATGCTTGATATGTTCAACAGGTGACACATGGCATCTACAGGTGTGTCTCTGGGACATCCAAGAACCATTCTCATTGCATCATTCTGAATTCTCTCCAGGGTTGTTTGGGTTGTTGTAGTGTATCATCATCATCAAGTGCCGTGCCGACTGGCATAGGCTATTATGCTTCTCCAGAGTACACAATCCTTCATGCAGGCCATTAGCTCAGTTGGTGATCTCCTTTCATACCATCTCGTCAGACTGTCCAGTATTATTTCTCTTGGTCTTCCTCTGGATCTTCTTCCCTCTGTTTTCTCTGTTGTTATAATATTTTCAATGCCCCCTCTTCTCATTACATGTCCAGTGAAAGTACATTGTCCCTCTCTTAATTTTTTTATAAGATTTTGTCTCTCCAGGTCTTCTCATACATTCTTCATTAGTTATTTTTGCTGTCCAGGGAATTCACAACATTCTTCTAATAAACCACATTTCGGCTGCTTCCAATGATTTTTGTGCAGACTTGCCTATTGTCCATGATTCACTTCCATATAACAAGACAGGTTCAATATAGCATTTTAGGACTTGTTTTCTAACATTCATTGATAAGGATGTGTTGCATAATATGTTTCTCATCCTCTGAAATGCAGTCTTTGTTGTAGTGTACAATGAAACAAATATCTAAAACAAGAAAATGTTAAACAAAACAGAGGCCCTAGAAATATGAACACTTGGAAGAATGAGTCATATTTCACTGACAGAGCAGAAGAACGTGAATATTCAAACATTCAAAGTCATATAAGAAATTATTAAAACACAGAATCAGACAGTTTAAGCACTTTGGTCATACTTACATCTTACCTTACATCCTTCCCGTGCCATTAAACGTCACATAGTTGTTTGCCAAGTTTTCCTGCTTTCAGTGAGCTTTTTCAACTTCATCAAGGGATGTTATGCCCACTAAACTGGCTTCTCTTGACAGTGTCCTCTTTAGAGTTTCACGTGGTCGACCTCTTTTTCTTCGGCCTGTTGTGCTCCACTTCATAGCTTGTTTTGGTATCTCTGATTGTTTCTTCTCATCACATGGCCTACATATGTCCATCTTCTTTTCCTGATCATCCATGAGACTGGTTGTTTTTTGCTCATCGGTCTTATCTCTTTGTTGTTCCTAAATTTCTTCCACTTTATACCAAGTCTTTTCCTGAGGCATTTGTTTTCAAAAGAGTCTAATTTGTTGTCTATTTCTTTAGTTGATTTCCAGCTTTTGCATGCATAAATGTGGGTGGATATCACATTTAAATTGAACAATCTTAACTTGGTTTTTGTGCTTATAACTTCTGAATTCCATGTTCTCAAGATTTTTGAAGGACAATGCTGCTTTAGTAACTCTAACTTCCTTCCTGGTGTCACCATCCTGGTCTATGTAGCTGCCAAGGTATGCAAATTGGTTTACTTCATCAACAGCTGTTCCATCTACGTATATTTTTTTTCTTCATTAATGAGAAGCTTCATTAATTTTGTTTTGTCTGTTAATTTCAAGACCTATTTTGCTTGCCAAAGAAGACAGGGAACCTGTTTTTCCTGCATCAATTTCACATTGTCACCGATAAGAGTTATGTCATCTCAAGGCAATATAAAGGTTAAAAAAGTACAGGTAATCCTCGCATGCCTTAGAGGCACATGGGGATATTGTGTTAGCGCCCAATATGACTTAAAATTCTAGGTCCCCCGTGTGCTGCCTGGGACCTGGGCAAATACCTGACTTTGGACATACTAGTGGCATCATAATGTAATATGAACCATGTAATATAAAATAATAATAAAAACAAGAGAAAACAAGCTGTAGATCCACCAAAGCCAAACTTCACTAGTAGGAGAAACTTTCTAAGAAAAGCTAACATGATTGTCTCCATTTATCACCATCAAATGGGCAGTGATTGCTGTTATTTTTTAACACAACTTCCAGAATTCTTCAAAATTTCATCATTACTGATATTTTAAAATAATATACAAATTAAACTGAGATGTCTTTTTGACCACTCTTAACATTCACTTCAAAATTTTACAGCAAGGAATATTCTTTTGCAAGGTCATTTTGAATAGACTCAAAGATATAGCGGATACTGCAATGAGAGAAGAATAAGCAGGATTTCGAAAAGGGAGAAGCTGTCTTGATCAGACCTTTACTCTCAGAATAATACTTGAAGAATATATTGAAAAACAGAAACCATTAATACTGAACTTCATAGATTTTAAAAAGGCATTTGATAGCATACACAGAGATTCATTATGGAGAATTTTATGTCTATATGGAATACCATCTAAAATTGTCTAACAGCTAACAGGGTCATCAACATGAAACTACAATATAACTATCATGATACCCAGTATCAACAACAACTTCAGATTCAAGACAGTGTTGTTAGGCAGCTGACTTAGAGGGAAGTCAACTTCATTCATTCATTTGCTTGTCCCTTGCGGAATTTGCCTCCCTAACAGCACTCCTGTAGGCCTCTCAGTTGTGAGCAAGATGGCCTGTTGCCGATGCATCCATTAGGGAAGTCAAATATAAATTATTATTTATTATTACTACTGTATGCCATGTCAGATAGGTTTGACAATTATGCTTCTACATTTTCTGCAATCCTTGGCACAGCTGTTATTTCTATTATTAATTCAGGTAGCCTACTTAAATGATCTCCAAGTTCTTCCTCACAAAAGGGCAATGATAATTGTTTAAAACTGCACAGAACTAGCGTGCTAATGTGATTCAGATTTCGCCAGTTAAATATAACACATAAGAAGCAGTATTAATCAAGATCTTTAAACATTAGGGATACCTGCCATCCAAGGTTATTTCCCTTCAGCACAAAAGTCTGTTAAGCATTTTTTTTGTAACGTATGTGCCACAAAAGGAAAAGTAGTGGTTTTAATGTCATCATGATCAAGATGAGGTCAGGTAACCAAATTGTAGTCTTGAAACTGCACACATATATTCACACAGTGTAGAGTCATGCAGCCATATGTAAATGTGCCACAGTAACTACATGACGGTAAGTGCAAACTTTGTGTTACATGGACACAAATTTCTGACTTCATTCTCAGACCATGTAAACATATAAATCATAAATAAAATGTTTACACAGAACATATAAACACAATATGCTAATAGATATAGTGAAAATATAAACATCTTGAAACATGATAGCTGGAAATAAATAAAGAAAAAAACAAAAAAACACTCAAATAAAATTTAAAACAATATTTATTTTTTAAACCTGTCTATGACACATGGAAACCTAATTCAGAGTAATAGTAATCTGATTCCTTCACTTCAAAAATATCCTATTTATCTGTTATCCACATTTTATATACAGAAACACTGAGCTCTGAAAGCCAATTTCAGGTTTTGACAAAATCAGTGTTTTGTACCTCTTAAAGGATTTTCCTTAATGTCAATTAACTTCATTCAATATGGCACAACCAGAAGTTGTGATGCATAATCCTTATTATGATGAGACTCACAAAATGAAGAAGAAACAGCCAGTTTGGGCATGTGTGAATGAAAATTCAGACAGACCAAAGTAGGTCTTCTTCTTTGTTTGCTTCTACCACCAAGACCGCCCTGTAATCCTACTGAATTTATGCCTGTGGTACCAAATTATGGACATCTGGCAATAGACCATTGGTGGAGTGAAAAAAAAAACAAAACAAATTAAATGACCTTGATGAAAGAATACAACAAGAAAATACTGTAAAGCTGCATTCTGTAAAAGCTGCATTCTGTAAAAACTGCATTCAATGCACTGCAATTAAAAAAAAAACAAACTATAAGACACTTGTATCAACATGAATATGTGGATACAACTTTTATTCTTAAAAAAAAAACACATTTCTGAATTTTCTAAATGTCTTTTACAATATGAATTATTGTACTACTGTGCTCTGCTGTAGATAATAAACACAATCAAATATAAATAGCGAAACTGACATAACATCAATCTATAAACCAGTTTAATTTCTCAGGCTGCCACTTTTCCTCCTCCAGCACCTGATACCAAAAACTAGTTTCTGGTTAAGTTGATTCCATGCCTCTATGTTATATGTTCATGAAGCAAAACGCTAAATCTCGCAATATTGCCAGACAAAATGATCCCATGAACATCATCTGAAAGAAAACAATCTGCAAGAGTGGACTGGAATACATCACTCTCCGAGCGGTTATTTTCATTTCTGAGTGACTGAAAACTGAATATAGTCTATTACTGGCAAAAAAAAAATTTTTTTTAAATCACTCATAAGAATATGTTTCTTTTTTTTTTCAATACGAATTAGCTGCCAAAAGTGAAAGCCATATTCACTGCCATCTATGGCAGAGTTTATCCAACTCACACAAACACATCTATTCTACTTCAAGTTCATGTTGCTACATGAGAAACACCGCTGCTCTTAGCTTCACTTAAATTTACAACATCTGCTTTATACATCATCACATTTTGGTCCTTTAATTCTGAACTGTCTTGTGTATCACTTTCTATCTCCTCCTCCTCTTCATCATCATCATCCTCATCATCATCATCCTCATCCTCAGATTCACTGTGAATGTCTGCCTGCTCTATGCGAACACGGTTCAGGTTGATGACAAGGTCTGCTAAGCCTTCAGAGGCCTCCTCATCATCATCACTGGGTGGCAGGAGATCGTGAGGTACCGTTCCTACATCCTGCGGAGCATGTTTATCTGTGAATGCCTCAGGCCTGCAACAAAAACACAATAACACCATAACTCCACATGTAAAAACACCATAACTTCACAAGTAAAAAACACCATAACTCTACAAGTAAAAACACCATAACTTCACAAGTAAAAACACCATAACTCCACAAGTAAAAACACCATAACTCCACAAGTAAAAAAACACCATAACTCCACAAGTAAAAAACACCATAACTCCACAAGTAAAAAACACCATACCACCACAAGTAAAAACACCATAATTCCACAAGTAAAAAACATCACAATTCTACAAATAAAAACACCATAACTCCACAAGTAAAAATACTATCACAACTCCACAAGTAAAAAACATCACAACTCCACAAGTAAAAAAACACCATAACTCCACAAGTAAAAAAACACCATAACTCCACAAGTAAAAAAACACCATACCACCACAAGTAAAAACACCATAATTCCACAAGTAAAAAAACATCACAATTCTACAAATAAAAACACCATAACTCCACAAGTAAAAATACTATAACTCCACAAGTAAAAAACATCACAACTCCACAAGTAAAATACACCATAACTCCACAGGTAAAAACACTATAACTCCACAAGTAAAGTTAGTTCTGTGTCAAAAATTAACATATCTGCAG
The DNA here is from genome assembly GCA_009760885.1 of Achatina immaculata. Lineage (NCBI taxonomy): Eukaryota > Metazoa > Mollusca > Gastropoda > Stylommatophora > Achatinidae > Lissachatina > Lissachatina immaculata. The sequence goes on from CM019702.1 coordinate 8,072,646, forward strand.
CTCTGAGATGAGGAAACTCTTATCAGTTAATGGAAAATATAAAGATAAGAAATAAAGAGATAAATATGACATAAAGATCATGTATCAAACATAACAAAAACACACAACTCCCTCTCAAGGGAGACAATGTATATGCTGAACACTGCAGATTCAAGTATTATGTTCAACAAATTATAAAGTCTGACAGATATATCCCAATGTGAGAACTGCAACAGTGATAGCATTCTGACAGAAGCAATCTTATATGGATAACACCATACAGAAAGCACTATCTTAACAATCTGCTATGGATAACATCATATAGAAAGCATTATCTTAACAAACTGCTATGGATAACATGGTATGGAAAATACAGTCTTAACATTCTGCTACAGGTAACACCATATAGAAAGCATTTATCTTAACAAACTGCTATGGATAACACTGTATGGAAAATACAGTCTTAACATTCTGCTACAGGTAACATCATATAGAAAGCATTTATCTTAACAAACTGCTATGGATAACACTGTATGGAAAATACAGTCTTAACATTCTGCTACAGGTAACATCATATAGAAAGCATTATCTTAACAATCTGCTATGGATAACACTGTATGGAAAATACAGTCTTAACATTCTGCTACAGGTAACATCATATAGAATGCATTATCTTAACAATCTGCTATGGATAATACTGTATGGAAAATACAGTCTTAACATTCTGCTACAGGTAACATCATATAGAAAGCATTATCTTAACATTCTGCTACAGGTAACATCATATAGAAAGCATTATCTTAACAATCTGCTACAGGTAACATCATATAGAAAGCATTATCTTAACATTCTTCTACAGGTAACATCATATAGAAAGCATTATCTTAACATTCTGCTACAGGTAACATCATATAGAAAGCATTATCTTAACATTCTGCTACAGGTAACATCATATAGAAAGCATTATCTTAACATTCTGCTACAGGTAACATCATATAGAAAGCATTATCTTAACAATCTGCTACAGGTAACATCATATAGAAAGCATTATCTTAACATTCTGCTACAGGTAACATCATATAGAAAGCATTATCTTAACAATCTGCTACTGGTAACATCATATAGAAAGCATTATCTTAACAATCTGCTACAGGTAACATCATATAGAAAGCATTATCTTAACATTCTGCTACGGGTAACATCATATAGAAAGCATTATCTTAACAATCTGCTACAGGTAACATCATATAGAAAGCATTATCTTAACATTCTGCTACAGGTAACATCATATAGAAAGCATTATCTTAACAATCTGCTACAGGTAACATCATATAGAAAGCATTATCTTAACAATCTGCTACAGGTAACATCATATAGAAAGCATTATCTTAACATTCTGCTACAGGTAACATCATATAGAAAGCATTATCTTAACATTCTGCTACGGGTAACATCATATAGAAAGCATTATCTTAACATTCTGCTACAGGTAACATCAAATATAAATTATTATTTATTATTACTACTGTATGCCATGTCAGATAGGTTTGACAATTATGCTTCTACATTTTCTGCAATCCTTGGCACAGCTATTATTTCTATTATTAATTCAGGTAGCCTACTTAAATGATCTCCAAGTTCTTCCTCACAAAAGGGCAATGATAATTGTTTAAAACTGCACAGAACTAGCGTGCTAATGTGATTCAGATTTCGCCAGTTAAATATAACACATAAGAAGCATTATTAATCAAGATCTTTAAACATTAGGGATACCTGCTGTCCAAGGTTATTTCCCTTCAGCACAAAAGTCTGTTAAGCATTTTTTTTGTAATGTATGTGCGGCAAAAGGAAAAGTAGTGGTTTTAATGTCATCATGATCAAGATGTGGTCAGGTAACCAAATGGTAGTCTTGAAACTGCACACATATACTCACACAGTGTAGAGTCATGCGGCCATATGTAAATGTGCCACAGTAACTACATGACGGTAAGTGCAAACTTTGTGTTACATGGACACAAATTTCTGACTTCATTCTCAGACCATGTAAACATATAAATTGTAAATAAAATGTTTACACAGAACATATAAACACAATAAGCTAATAGATATAGTGAAAATATAAACATCTTGAAACATGATAGCTGGAAATAAATAAAGAAAAAAAAAAAAAACACCACTCAAATAAAATTTAAAACAATATTTATTTTCGAAACCTGTCTGTGATGCATGGAAACCTATTTCAGAGTAATAGTAATCTGATTCCTTCACTTCAAAAATATCCTATTTATCCATTATCCACATTTTATATACAGAAACACTGAGCTTTGAAAGCCAGTTTCAGATTTTGACAAAATCAGTGTTTTGTGCCTCTTACAGGATTTTCCTTAATGTCAATTAACTTCATTCAATATGGCACAACCAGAAGTTTTGATGCGTAACCCTTATTATGATGAGACTCACAAAATGAAGAACAAACAGCCAGTTTGGGCATGTGTGAATGAAAATTCTGACAGACCAAAGTATGTCTTCTACTTCTTCGTTCGCTTCTACCACCAAGACCGCCCTGTGATTCTACTGAATTTACGCCTGTGGTACCGAAGTATGGACATCTGGCAATAGACCGTTGGTGGAGTGAAAAAAAACAAAACAGATTAAACGACCTTGATGAAAGAATACAACAAGAAAATACTGTAAAGCTGCATTCTGTAAAAGCTGCATTCTGTAAAAGCTGCATTCAATGCACTGCAATAAAAAAAAAAAAACACCACGACACTTGTATCAACGTGAATATGTGGATACAACTTTTATTCTTAAAAACAAAAAATTTCTGAATTTTCTAAATGTCTTTTACAACATGAATTATTGTACTACTGTGCTCTGCTGTAGATAATAAACAGAATCAAATATAAACAACGAAACTGACATAACATCAATCTATAAACCAGTTTAATTTCTCAGGCTGCCACTTTTCCTCCTCCAGCACCCGATACCAAGAACTAGTTTCTGGTTAAGTTGATTCCATGCCTCCATGTTATATGTTTATGAAGCAAAACGCTAAACCTCGCACTATTGCCAGACAAAATGAAGCCATGAACATCATCTAAAAGAAAACACTATCTTAGCAATCTGTATCATACAGAAATTGATATCTTAAAGATCTGCTTCATGCTGAATATGATGACGTATTTATTAGAGAAAACAAATGATTATATAAGTAATGAACAGGTTACAGTTTAAGTGAAAGTAGGATTCTCTCTCTCCTTGACAACCATCTTGCTACTTAGTGACTCTGTAGCATTTTCTGAAAGTTCCTCATCAATATTCTACCATTCTATGTTCTCCACCCACTTTTGCTACATCTTACTACTTACCTACTCCCATGCAGAATTTTTTGCAGGACCATTAAATTTTAAATAAGGTTATAGAAATACTGTTGATTTCTTTTATTCTTCTTCAATGGTATTCATAATCCTCTTACGTGTCACAGAATTTTAACTTAATAAAAGTCTCATGTATTTCCACAATTATCTTTAGAAATTTTACTCCTGTAGCTTATATTTATTGCTGGAGTCAAGATTCACAGGCATACAAGCCTTGCCCAAAAACAAAACCAGGCTTTGCAAATATCTAGGGCCATATCTTCAATGGTGGAGAGTTGGATACGATCATCATCCATGGACACGGAAGGCTGGCCAGGTTTGGGATCATCTTCTGTGGAAGTTTTCCATGGTTTGAAAAGTTGGTACCACTCGTGACATTGCAAATGGCTGAAACAATTGTTGTCATGGTCTGCTGAAGCATTTGAAAAGTTCCAGTAGAAGTTCTGCCTAATCTGAAAACACACTGCTCTTCAAGATCCTTCATTGCTCAATGTGTCAAAAATTGCCAGCTGCCCTAGAAGGACATTCACTTTACAGCACGTAGATCGATGACTAGTGGTCATGATGTGATGCAGCTATTACTAGAAAAAAATCAAGGTCACTCTGCACATACATGCAGTAGACAGCTTGATGCCTCACTCTGCTTCTGCACCATGCTGAAAATACAGAAGTCCAGTTTCTCTTTTGGACAGGCCTTGTAATGGAGAAATGAGACAAAAGATCACTTTGAGGATCAGGGAAATCATGGTTTATTTTCTCTTTTTTTTTTTTTTAGGGCTTCTTTCTCCACCCTCTACTACAGTTTTGACTTCATTTATACTTACTGGCTGACATCTCCATGATCTTACTTCATTCTGGAAGAAAACCGACAGCAGAAGCAGATTTAACTTGTGTACTCAGCAAAGCTGAAGGTTCGATGCTAATGTGGCAGCATATAACTTTTAACTTCTCACTTTTTTAATGCTAACAAGAAATGATGAGTCAAAAAATGTACAACTTTCAATCTCAAACAACTGTCTGCAAAGTCAAAGTCTGGTGCAAATCCACAGTGAAATCTTCTGTCTTTAACTCCTGTATATGAAAAGTATCAACATGTGCCTCATCTACCTGCCTCTTCTTCCTTCTGTATTTAGATAGCAATCTTAAAGAAGTCAACAGTCATTATAAATGCAGAAAAACAAAAGCAAAGAAACAAATACTTCAAATAAAAAAACATGCTCAAAATGGTGAGTCGGACAAGTACAGAAATGCCACATACCACATGCCATTCTCCTGGATGTGTTTATCTGCTCTTTGAAAAGAATGTGTGAAATCTCAGCCTTCACCTTTCCTCCTTCCTCAATAGGTTCAACCATAATGAAATCACCTGAAAGAAAGAAATAAAAAGAAAAAAAAAACAAAGAATATTTCATCAGTGCTAAACCCAGTTCTAAGACCCTGTACCAACATGGTTATGACCTGATCTACCTTAACTCTGAATGCGAGTTCCTGGTGACAGGTCCATGGTGAAGATCAACGATCATTAAGCTGGAAAAGATGTGGTCCATGACATGGTTTTTCTCCCCAAGTGCAGAAGACTGCTCTACAGCTCCATCACTATGAGGACATCAATCTCTGTTTAGTCATTCCCCTCTGGATGGTATTTGTGCATGTGTGTAAGAGACGGACAGAGAGGCAGACAGAGAGAGAAAGAGAGAGAGAGAGAGGAGAGACACACACACACAGTGAGAGAGAGAATTTTAAGAGTGTGGGTGGATAGTGTGGTGAGATTATCTTAACATTCTGCTACAGGTAACATCATATAGAAAGCATTATCTTAACATTCTGCTACAGGTAACATCATATAGAAAGCATTATCTTAACATTCTGCTACAGGTAACATCATATAGAAAGCATTATCTTAACATTCTGCTACAGGTAACATCATATAGAAAGCATTATCTTAACATTCTGCTACAGGTAACATCATATAGAAAGCATTATCTTAACATTCTGCTACAGGTAACATCATATAGAAAGCATTATCTTAACATTCTGCTATTAACAAACTGCTATGGACAACACCTAAGTATCTGAGTGGTGAAGTAGTTAGTGCACTGGTCTCTCATGGCAAAGGCTGGAGGGGGTGGGGGGTGGAGTGTGTCCAATCCAACTAGAGGTATCCCAGTCACCCAGCTGTAGAAATGGATACCCGATGACTTCTTCTGGAGCCATGGAAGGAAAGGAAGCCAGGCGTTATGCTGATCACATCATCCTCTAGTGTGCCATCATATCAAGGCAAATATGGCTACTAACACCATATCCCTATGTGCCTCTAAGGCATGACAGGGTTACCTTAACCTACCTTACCTTACCTTATGGATTACATCATAAAGAAAACACTATCTTAGCAATCTGTATCATACAGAAATTGATATCTTAAAGATCTGCTTCATGCTGAATATGATGACGTATTTATTAGAGAAAACAAATGATTATATAAGTAATGAACAGGTTACAGTTTAAGTGAAAGTAGGATTCTCTCTCTCCTTGACAACCATCTTGCTACTTAGTGACTCTGTAGCATTTTCTGAAAGTTCCTCATCAATATTCTACCATTCTATGTTCTCCACCCACTTTTGCTACATCTTACTACTTACCTACTCCCATGCAGAATTTTTTGCAGGACCATTAAATTTTAAATAAGGTTATAGAAATACTGTTGATTTCTTTTATTCTTCTTCAATGGTATTCATAATCCTCTTACGTGTCACAGAATTTTAACTTAATAAAAGTCTCATGTATTTCCACAATTATCTTTAGAAATTTTACTCCTGTAGCTTATATTTATTGCTGGAGTCAAGATTCACAGGCATACAAGCCTTGCCCAAAAACAAAACCAGGCTTTGCAAATATCTAGGGCCATATCTTCAATGGTGGAGAGTTGGATACGATCATCATCCATGGACACGGAAGGCTGGCCAGGTTTGGGATCATCTTCTGTGGAAGTTTTCCATGGTTTGAAAAGTTGGTACCACTCGTGACATTGCAAATGGCTGAAACAATTGTTGTCATGGTCTGCTGAAGCATTTGAAAAGTTCCAGTAGAAGTTCTGCCTAATCTGAAAACACACTGCTCTTCAAGATCCTTCATTGCTCAATGTGTCAAAAATTGCCAGCTGCCCTAGAAGGACATTCACTTACAGCACGTAGATCGATGACTAGTGGTCATGATGTGATGCAGCTATTACTAGAAAAAAATCAAGGTCACTCTGCACATACATGCAGTAGACAGCTTGATGCCTCACTCTGCTTCTGCACCATGCTGAAAGTCCAGTTTCTCTTTTGGACAGGCCTTGTAATGGAGAAATGAGACAAAAGATCACTTTGATGATCAGGGAAATCATGGTTTATTTTCTCTTTTTTTTTTTTTTTAGGGCTTCTTTCTCCACCCTCTACTACAGTTTTGACTTCATTTATACTTTACTGGCTGACATCTCCATGATCATTACTTCATTCTGAAGAAAGACAGCAGAAGCAGATTTAACTTGTGTACTCAGCAAAGCTGAAGGTTCGATGCTAATGTGGCAGCATATAACTTTTAACTTCTCACTTTTTTAATGCTAACAAGAAATGATGAGTCAAAAAATGTACAACTTTCAATCTCAAACAACTGTCTGCAAAGTCAAAGTCTGGTGCAAATCCACAGTGAAATCTTCTGTCTTTAACTCCTGTATATGAAAAGTATCAACATGTGCCTCATCTACCTGCCTCTTCTTCCTTCTGTTATTTAGATAGCAATCTTAAAGAAGTCAACAGTCATTATAAATGCAGAAAAACAAAAGCAAAGAAACAAATACTTCAAATAAAAAAACATGCTCAAAATGGTGAGTCGGACAAGTACAGAAATGCCACATACCACATGCCATTCTCCTGGATGTGTTTTATCTGCTCTTTGAAAAGAATGTGTGAAATCTCAGCCTTCACCTTTCCTCCTTCCTCAATAGGTTCAACCATAATGAAATCACCTGAAAGAAAGAAATAAAAAGAAAAAAAAACAAAGAATATTTCATCAGTGCTAAACCCAGTTCTAAGACCCTGTACCAACATGGTTATGACCTGATCTACCTTAACTCTGAATGCGAGTTCCTGGTGACAGGTCCATGGTGAAGATCAACGATCATTAAGCTGGAAAAGATGTGGTCCATGACATGGTTTTTCTCCCCAAGTGCAGAAGACTGCTCTACAGCTCCATCACTATGAGGACATCAATCTCTGTTTAGTCATTCCCCTCTGGATGGTATTTGTGCATGTGTGTAAGAGACGGACAGAGAGGCAGACAGAGAGAGAAAGAGAGAGAGAGAGGAGAGACACACATACACACACAGTGAGAGAGAGAATTTTAAGAGTGTGGGTGGATAGTGTGGTGAGATGGAATCAAAATGCTGGAATATTATATGCATATTACTTAGAAAGCTTCTTTTTAAGTCAGCCATTCTGCTATTAACAAACTGCTATGGATAACACCTAAGCATCTGAGTGGCGAGAGTAGTCAGTGCACTGGTCTCTCATGGCAAAGGCTGGAGGGGGTGGGGGGTGGAGTGTGTCCAATCCAACTAGAGGTATCCCAGTCACCCAGCTGTAGAAATGGATACCCGATGACTTCTTCTGGAGCCATGGAAGGAAAGGAAGCCAGGCGTTATGCTGATCACATCATCCTCTAGTGTGCCATCATATCAAGGCAAATATGGCTACTAACACCATATCCCTATGTGCCTCTAAGGCATGACAGGGTTACCTTAACCTACCTTACCTTACCTTATGGATTACATCATAAAGAAAACACTATCTTAGCAATCTGTATCATACAGAAATTGATATCTTAAAGATCTGCTTCATGCTGAATATGATGACGTATTTATTAGAGAAAACAAATGATTATATAAGTAATGAACAGGTTACAGTTTAAGTGAAAGTAGGATTCTCTCTCTCCTTGACAACCATCTTGCTACTTAGTGACTCTGTAGCATTTTCTGAAAGTTCCTCATCAATATTCTACCATTCTATGTTCTCCACCCACTTTTGCTACATCTTACTACTTACCTACTCCCATGCAGAATTTTTTGCAGGACCATTAAATTTTAAATAAGGTTATAGAAATACTGTTGATTTCTTTTATTCTTCTTCAATGGTATTCATAATCCTCTTACGTGTCACAGAATTTTAACTTAATAAAAGTCTCATGTATTTCCACAATTATCTTTAGAAATTTTACTCCTGTAGCTTATATTTATTGCTGGAGTCAAGATTCACAGGCATACAAGCCTTGCCCAAAAACAAAACCAGGCTTTGCAAATATCTAGGGCCATATCTTCAATGGTGGAGAGTTGGATACGATCATCATCCATGGACACGGAAGGCTGGCCAGGTTTGGGATCATCTTCTGTGGAAGTTTTCCATGGTTTGAAAAGTTGGTACCACTCGTGACATTGCAAATGGCTGAAACAATTGTTGTCATGGTCTGCTGAAGCATTTGAAAAGTTCCAGTTGAAGTTCTGCCTAATCTGAAAACACATTGCTCTTCAAGATCCTTCATTGCTCAATGTGTCAAAAATTGCCAGGTGCCCTAGAAGGACATTCACTTTACAGCACGTAGATCGATGACTAGTGGTCATGATGTGATGCAGCTATTACTAGAAAAAAATCAAGGTCACTCTGCACATACATGCAGTAGACAGCTTGATGCCTCACTCTGCTTCTGCACCATGCTGAAAGTCCAGTTTCTCTTTTGGACAGGCCTTGTAATGGAGAAATGAGACAAAAGATCACTTTGATGATCAGGGAAATCATGGTTTATTTTCTCTTTTTTTTTTTTTTTAGGGCTTCTTTCTCCACCCTCTACTACAGTTTTGACTTCATTTATACTTTACTGGCTGACATCTCCATGATCATTACTTCATTCTGAAGAAAACCGACAGCAGAAGCAGATTTAACTTGTGTACTCAGCAAAGCTGAAGGTTCGATGCTAATGTGGCAGCATATAACTTTTAACTTCTCACTTTTTTAATGCTAACAAGAAATGATGAGTCAAAAAATGTACAACTTTCAATCTCAAACAACTGTCTGCAAAGTCAAAGTCTGGTGCAAATCCACAGTGAAATCTTCTGTCTTTAACTCCTGTATATGAAAAGTATCAACATGTGCCTCATCTACCTGCCTCTTCTTCCTTCTGTTATTTAGATAGCAATCTTAAAGAAGTCAACAGTCATTATAAATGCAGAAAAACAAAAGCAAAGAAACAAATACTTCAAATAAAAAAACATGCTCAAAATGGTGAGTCGGACAAGTACAGAAATGCCACATACCACATGCCATTCTCCTGGATGTGTTTTATCTGCTCTTTGAAAAGAATGTGTGAAATCTCAGCCTTCACCTTTCCTCCTTCCTCAATAGGTTCAACCATAATGAAATCACCTGAAAGAAAGAAATAAAAAGAAAAAAAACAAAGAATATTTCATCAGTGCTAAACCCAGTTCTAAGACCCTGTACCAACATGGTTATGACCTGATCTACCTTAACTCTGAATGCGAGTTCCTGGTGACAGGTCCATGGTGAAGATCAACGATCATTAAGCTGGAAAAGATGTGGTCCATGACATGGTTTTTCTCCCCAAGTGCAGAAGACTGCTCTACAGCTCCATCACTATGAGGACATCAATCTCTGTTTAGTCATTCCCCTCTGGATGGTATTTGTGCATGTGTGTAAGAGACGGACAGAGAGGCAGACAGAGAGAGAAAGAGAGAGAGAGAGGAGAGACACACACACACAGTGAGAGAGAGAATTTTAAGAGTGTGGGTGGATAGTGTGGTGAGATGGAATCAAAATGCTGGAATATTATATGCATATTACTTAGAAAGCTTCTTTTTAAGTCAGCCAATCTGCTCAATATGAATGCAGGTATCAGAAATGTCACTGTCAGGCGTGATCAAATCTGTAACAGGTTGAGAACCACACTGGTCTAGACCATAGTTTTTCAAACTGTGTGCTAGGGGCATGGTGGCGTGCCATGAATGAATGAATGAATAATCTCTATTTTTCAAGGGTAGAAATAGCTAGAAGCATGCCACTAAATTTTGTAAGTAAAAATATTTTTTTTTACCAAATTACAGAACACTTTTTTGCTTATTTACATGATAAAAGTGATCAGGCTAATGATACACAACAATCTCAGTACTTTAATGAGGCAGTAGTCTCGACAGCCTGGTTAACTGAGTGGTTAGGTGCTCGGTTTACTAATCTGATGGTACTGAGTTCAGTCCCAGCACTGGATTTTTTTTTCTGGGACACACTACAAGGGCTCCAGGGTTCACTCAGTCTCTAAAAATGGGTACCAGAGAAATCTGGGAAGGTAAAGTGGCCAGGCATGATACTGACCACATCAGACTTTCATGTGCCTTCCTCTTCTTCTTCGTTCGCTTCTACCACCAAGACCACCCTGTGATCCTGCTGAATTTACGCCTGTGGTCCTTGTTAAGTCCTGTGGTCCCCGAAAGGACCACACGAGATCCCCAAGAAGACCACAAGAGGTTCAGAGTATCTCAGGGCTTGAGCCTGTATTCAAGCTGGGTATCAGAAGCGGGATTGCGTGACACCGTGGTTTTCATTGCACCAGTTTAGTCTAGAGTTGGACTTTCTCCCCGGAAAACCTCGATGTGTTTTGGATATCAGTATATCCCCGCTGGGTGAGAGGTGGTAGCCCACCCAGGCCAGAGTTGGACTTTCTCACCGGAAAACCTCGATATGTTTTGAGATAGTGTATCACTGCCGGGTGAGAGGTGGTTGGCCATCCAGTCCAGTGTTGGACTTTCTCACCAGAAAACCTCAGCGTGATTAGGATACGCATACATCCTCGTCAGGTGAGAGGTGGTTGCCTATCTAGACTGCCCTGGTCCAGTGTCTCCAACTTCAGCATTTTGTGGTTGTGGTCGCTACCCTTTCTAGTTGTGACCAGGATGGAGCTTTTGTCCAGGAGGACGAATCCTTGCCACTAGTGACTTCCACCCCTGGGTTGAGCCGGTTTAGGCATATTATCCCTGTGTAGGCATGTTCGGGACGTGACCGACCTCTAGAGCAGAGGTACAGCGACATGCGTAGCCTTCAAGTTTCACCCCTGGTATGAGCCGGTTTAGGCATATTTCATCAATATGGGTGTATATCGGGCATGACCGACCTCTAGAGGGAGGTGGCGTGACATGCCTGGCCATCAAGTTTCACTCCTGGTGTGTGCCGGTTTAGGCATATTTCATCAATATGGGTGTATTTCAGATGTGGCGGCCTCTAGAGCAGAGACGCCGTGGTATATGTAGCTCTCACAGCGATACTACTGGACATACCAATTAAATTTCACTTTATCCTTTCCTTCACATCGGCGCCGCACAGCAACCTTTATTTCTTTTCCACATTTTCTTCCTTGACTGGGAGGAGCTTCACTCCACGCGTGGCATTCGAAGAGTCTCGTCAGCAGTGTCTTAACCTCTGGATTAAGCTGGTTCATGCATTTCACCCGATATGACTGCACTCAGGACGTGGCCGACCTCCAGACCAGAGGTGCCGTAATTTGACTGTTTGCTTCGCTTTATCCTTTCTACCACCTTTTCCGCAGTGGTGCCGTGCAGCAACCCCATTTGCACCTTTCTTCATTGGCCGGGAGGAGCACCGCTCCACACACGGCAGCTGAAGAATCTTGCCAGCAGCGGTAGATGAGCTACCAAACATGCCACTCATCTACCCTAAGTGTCTGGTTTTCAGGCGCCAGATATTCGCCTTCGCCCCTTCTCCTGTCAGTTTAAACAGTTCTGCCACGGGAATGCCAGGAGCTGGACATGACTGCCAGAGGCTGTTTGAGACGCACGCCGTTGGAGTGGAGATTGAATTCTCCACCCCACCTCCGGCAATGACAGTCCTTAGAACCTTTTATGTGCCGAAGGTCGTGGAAAATATGGGCCCAACATCGTATCCTCAATATGATTTAATGGCACGGAAACTGGAATCTTACCTTCATAGTGGTCTTGACTGCCAATGATCCACAAGGTCTTACAACTGTGCTAATGTGTACCGCAGAAAAAGAAATAACTCATAGGCTTGCGTACAATGGCACTTTTGCATATAAAACTCTTGACTGCCAATGATCCACAAGGTCTTACAACTGTGCTAATGTGTACCGCAGAAAAAGAAATAACTCATAGGCTTGCGTACGGTGGCACTTTTGCATATAAAACTCTTGACCGCCAATGATCCACAAGGTCTTACAACTGTGCTAATGTGTACCGCAGACAAAGAAATAACTCATAGGCTTGCGTACGATGGCACTTTTGCATATAAAACTCTTGACTGCCAATGATCCACAAGGTCTTACAACTGTGTTAATGTGTACCGCAGAAAAAGAAATAACTCATAGGCTTGTGTACGATGGCACTTTTGCATATAAAACTCTTGACTGCCAATGATCCAACTGTGCTAATGTGTACCGCAGAAAAATAAATAACTCATAGGCTTGTGTACGATGGCACTTTTGCATATAAAACTCTTGACTGCCAATGATCCACAAGGTCTTACAACTGTGCTAATGTGTACCGCAGAAAAAAGAAATAACTCATAGGCTTGCGTACGATGGCACTTTTGCATATAAAACTCTTGACTGCCAATGATCCACAAGGTCTTACAACTGTGCTAATGTGTACCGCAGAAAAAGAAATAACTCATAGGCTTGCGTACGATGGCACTTTTGCATATAAAACTCTTGACTGCCAATGATCCACAAGGTCTTACAACTGTGCTAATGTGTACCGCAGAAAAAGAAATAACTCATAGGCTTGCGTACGATGGCACTTTTGCATATAAAACTCTTGACTGCCAATGATCCACAAGGTCTTACAACTGTGCTAATGTGTACCGCAGACAAAGAAATAACTCATAGGCTTGCGTACGATGGCACTTTTGCATATAAAACTCTTGACTGCCAATGATCCACAAGGTCTTACAACTGTGCTAATGTGTACCACAGACAAAAAAATAACTCATAGGCTTGCGTACGATGGCACTTTTGCATATAAAACTCTTGACTGCCAATGATCCACAAGGTCTTACAACTGTGCTAATGTGTACCGCAAAAAAAAAAACAAACTCATAGGCATGCGCATGATGACACTTTTGCATATAAAACTCTTGACTGTTCATGAAATATCAAGTACAAATGTTGAATCCTCACATGAAGGGACTTTTCACAATGTTGACGTGACTCGTAGGAAACAATCCTACAAGAATAGCGAACAGTCTGAAAAAAAAAAAAGGAGGAGAACAAAGTAACCCTGTAGACTGCCAAAGGACAATTAACCAACCTCTCTTTATCCAAACATGCTTTCTGAACTTGGTTGGCATGCTGACCAAAAATGTCTCCCCTTCCGGTGTTTCAACTTCGTGTAAGTTATTGCCCCTAGCAGCAGTAACCTGGGGGAAAGTGTGTTTCAGCTGTGTCAGCTTTCTGAATCTATACGACTGTTACAACATCACATAAATTTAAGACTGACATGGTTGAAATAATGGCAGCAAACAAAAAAAAAACTGAGTTAATAACTTTGCTGCCATTCTGACAACTGGTTACAAATTTTTAAAACACTAAATTCTGACAAGGTGCCACACGGTGTTGTAGTTAGTGCACTAGCTTGCCAATCAGAAGGTACCTGGTTCGATTCTGCACCTGGGCGGAACTTTTTCATTTTTTGGGCTGACCAGCACCGGGATTCACCTAGCCTCAAAAAATGGTACCTGGAGCTTCCCTGCAAAAACAGGCGCTGGCATTCCTACCTCAAATGCTGTAGCGGCCTAGAAATGTGAAGGCACCAACACTTCTCACCCATATATGTCAAAATATATGTAAATGCTACAGGACATAGAAATTCAGACAAAACTTTCTGAGCACCCTGTATATATAACCTTTTATAATACTTAAACAACATATTAAATTATGCTTGTCCTTTATTTGGATATGCTGTTTTACCACTATATAGGTCCACTCATTTCTTTAGTTTCCATACGCAGAATGGTCTTTTACTCTCCAGTATTCAAAACCTTGTTTTACACTTTTCATTCTTCTTTCAGTTACTCCTATATGTTTATCATATAAACAAGCAAACTAACACACTTTGTAAAGCTTCACAATACACCCCCTAAGAACCTGCACAATAAACTTTCAAATGAATAAAGAAATGTACAAAGAAAAGTGGCATGCACAATGCTACAGTGCTCTGAAGACGGTTTTGTTGATCTTCCATTAACTGTGAACTTGAAAATCTTGGTAGAAAATACTGCAATAAAGATTTTGTAACATAATTATTACTATGATAAAGATCTTGTAAATTAGCTAAAAAACAAACAAAAAAAAGTGTTAATATCATAAAGGTCACCATCACTGAATTCAGGACAAGTTCAAGATGCCCCAATCTCTTCCAATGAAGGAAGATCTCAGCACAGCACAGGAACTTCACAACAGTGGTGATAACCAGGAGCTGGGCACATGCCTGCGAAGCAAATAACACGACCACTGTACCCTACCCTAACGAGCATGATCGTAAAAGGTGACTGGGGGGGGGTTCAGCATAGGGTCAGTAACCCTACCTGGTAAAAAACATGGGAATGCTATAGAAACATCAACAAGAAAGTCTACATGTCAAGTCTTGGTGGAGCAGTGAGGGACTGCAGTAGTGATACCACCAATGACAAGCAGTCCTTGGCTACCACCTCCCCCCCCCCCACGCAACAACTAAGGATAGAAACCTGGAATACCTGCACCATGTTTGAGGCTGGGAAAACAGAACAAGCAGTTAAAGAGATGCAAAGTTACAGACTAAACAACATACCAGGATTAAGCAAGATCAGGTTGACTGGGTCAGGGGAGATTACACTAAATACAGGAGAAATCGTCTGCTACTCTGGCAGAACAGATGATCAACTTTATGAAGGTGTGGCTATAATGATGGATAAAGGTGTCAGGAAGGAGCCTACAATAATAGGAACCTGTCAATTCACGAATAATACCAGACATATTCTATTAAAAATTCACCAAGAGCACCATCTTGCAGGGATATGCACCCAATGAACAGACAAAAGATGAACAAAAAGAGGAATTTTACAAACGCCTCCAAGATCAGACAGATAAGACACCAACACACAATATTCTCCTGGTAATGGGAGATTTCAGTGCAAAAGATAGGAATGAACAACCAGGGATATGAACAATACATGGGGAAACATGGCCTAGGATCAAGGAATAATAACGGAGAATGAACGGCAGACCTATGCAGAGAAAGGGATTATTTATAGGAGTCTTTCAAGAGAACTCACAAACAAATTCCGAGCATTAGCCGATGCAATGAATGAAACACCAGATGAACAATATCTAAGAATCCAAGAAATGTTTAATGAGACCAGCCAGAATATCCTTCGAAAGTGCAAAACACAATGGAAAGACATGAATTCGGAGGAGTCATGGAGGTGACAAAAGAGAGGAAACCCATTAAACACAAAATTCTAACAGCCAGGAAAGAAGACAAAGAGAACCTATGAAGAGAATATTCACAAAAGAACACCCAGATTAAGAAGACGGAGAGAAGAGACAAGAGACAAAATATAGACACACTATCAGAAGAAGCTCCAAAAAAACAGCAAACAAAGGAGACTCTAGAACAATAAACCAAATTACCAAAGAATCTGACCAAAGGATTTACCAGCGGAACCCATGTTATCCACAGCAAGCATGGGACCCCTCTTTAGAAAGAACAAGAACAACAGATAGGAAGAACACTTCCAAGAAACACTCAGTAGACCAGATCCAGAAACAGAAGCTGATATACAACCACCAGGCCCGCAAATCGAGGTCAAGAAAGGTAGAACCACATGCCAGGAATCTGAGATAGCTATCCAACAAAGCAAAAGCAACATGGCTCCAGGTGAAAACAGAATCACAGCAGATAAAGGCAGATACTACCCTTAGTGTTAAGATCCTGGAAGACCTTTTCAACAAAGCTGTGGGAAAAATAGAAGGTACCAGAATCATGGAAAAGAGGTGTCATTGTTAAAATTCCCAAAGAAAGGTGTCTCATAAATGTGAGAACCGGAGAGGAATCAACCTCCTATCAGTGCCAAGCAAAATCTATAGGGTACTTTTACCAAGAATAAATGGCAGCGTGGACAAAATACTTAGAGAGGAACAGGCAGGATTCAGGAAGGGGAGATCATGTACAGACCAAGTACTCCTCATGAGAACAATTACTGAACAGTCACTAGAATGGAACTCCCTACTGTACATAAACTAACTTTGTGGACTTTGAGAAGTGAGCAACTTCACACATGATATTGGTCTAATCGCATATACCCAAAGAGACATACAGGAGAAGACAACCATGATTTACAAAACAGCCAGATCAGTATGTCTGAATATACATCAATGAGAATCAACTGAAAAAAAATAAGGAAAGAATCTCAGTTTGGACAAGTGAAGTCAAAGAAGTACAACACTTTAAGTATCTTGGAAGCCTCATTTCAGCAGATAACAATATCGAGAAGGAAGTATCCAAAAGAACTGGACAAGCATCTCAGGCTTTTAACAAATTAGCAAACATATGGAAATCTTCCATTCTCCATATGAGCCTTAAGTTCAGAACACATAAACCCTGTGTATGTTCCATTTTATTATATGCAGCTGAAACACAGAGAACCAATCGGAGAACTGAAAGTAGAGTGAGAGGATCTGAAGACATCCCTATACTGCTTTGACTTGGACACCTCAAGGAAAAAGAAAGAGGGGCAGGCAACTGGGAACATGGAAATGCACAATACAGGAAGAACTAAAGGATGCGGGAAAGACATGGTTTGAGGTATACTGACTTGCTCAAGACAGGATTGGCTGGAGAACCTTTGATGGTGCCTTATGCTCCATTGAGAGAACAGAGGACTGAAAAATGAATGAACAAAGGAGAGAACCCTCAAAAAAACATGTGGCAGTGATAGCAGGTAATAAATCTATAACCATCAATCAGTGAAGCCATACAGAAACTGATTTGCCCTTTCCTGAGTAGAAATGCTGTAAACCATTGTCTTTTATGCACCACAGATATACGGCTGAAGTCACCTGAAAACAATGATGCTAGTGTTTAAAACTTACAGGCCTGAAGTTTGCTAATTTAAGAAAAAAAAAAGAATCAAAGTCAATGACTGACAAAGTACAGCAAAATCATTTCAAAAGTAAAATCCTCATTTATACAATTTTCAGCTTCCGACCATACCCTGACGACCTGTCTTGTTCCCTCAGGCAATGGGAATTCCTCCAAAACTTCTTTCGTCACATGCTTCTTTTTGGTGGTTGCCGACATCACAACTAAAAAAAAAAGTTACAAAAGTAAATTCACAGAAGCAATGAGTCCACACTCACTTTATGAAATTCTTAATCAATGCAATATCAGCCCAAAATGTATACATACAACCATAATTTTAACTGCACATGTACAGAATAGCTAAGACAGATTTATTGCTTGGACAATCTTGTTTTTTATTTGGACTAAATTTCTAAGGAATTTAACATGTAAGTTAAAATGGCATATATAGAGTGAAGAATTCTAAGGTAAGCAGTTAATAATTTCCAATAGTGAAACAAAAAAAAAATTTAAATGATCAGAATATTATACTGGTACTTCCTGTATGGGAAGAAAGGTTACTACAATTCTGAATAGCAAGATCAAACTTGCGTTAGAGTTGTACTGCATATTTGAATGTATAAACTAGGGGAAAAGTAGGAGCAACTTTATTACTTAACGGCTACAAAGTTGTGACGTTTCGGCGTGAGCCTTAATTAATCATACAAAAACATATAGGACGAAGAAATAGAGAGAGGAGATAAAGTATAGATTCATCTGAATGCTATATTTTTTAAAATAAATTAAAATGAAGATTGTTGTGAAAGAATAGAAGGACATCAGACGTCAAGAAGAGATAGTGAAATGTATAAAGAAATTAAGACATTGACGAGAAATGTCACACCTAAGCTAAATGTAATTTGTGATGAGATAGGGAATACCTTGACAGAGACTGAGTAAATTCTAGAAAAATGGAAGGAATATTTGCAGAGGGATGTATGAAACAAACGACCGTGATATCAGAAATCAACAGTGTGAATTATTATTGGAGGAGAAAGAACCAGAACCGACAATAGAAGAAGTTTTATGGGCAATAAAAAAAAAACTGAAAAATGGTAAATCACCAGGATGTGATGAGATAACAGCTGAACTTATTAAAGCAGTAGGAAAGGAATGTGCAACAATCTATCATGCACTATGTAAAAAGATATGGCATTCAGGTATTTGGCCAAAAGAATGAAAAAGAACTGTATTCATACCACTGTCAAAAAAGGGTAACCTGAAATTATGCACAAACTACAGAACTGTTGCCCTGATCAGTCATCCCAGTAAAATTCTGTTAAAAATCATAATGGGTAGACTTCGTAAGAAAATAGAAGAAGTCAATATGGTCCAAGCTGGTTTCAGGCAAGGAAGAGGATCAATAGATCATATATTCAATATGAGACTAATAATAGAGAAATTCAGAGAGTTTAATCTATATTTATTTTTTATAGACTACTCAAATGCATCTCCCGTGTGGTACCCGGGATCTGCAAAGAATAGGACCACTGTACCCTACCACGCATGATCGTAAAAGGCGACTAAGGAGGGTTCAGCATAGGGCCAGCAACCCTATCTGGTAAAAAAACTATCAGACTGCTACAGAAACGGAAGCAAGGGAAAAAACTCACTACCAAAAATAGCACTAAGATGGACACCACAGGGGAGCAGAAGTAAGGGTAGACCAAAAGAGACATGGAGAAGAACAACAGAAAGGATGTTGAGCAATAGAGAGCTCACCTGGGCAAGAGCAGAAAAAAAGGCGAAGGACAGGCATTTGTGGAAAACCCTTGCGGAAGCCCCATGTGCCCTGGGCACTTAAGGTTCAGAGAGAGAGACTCAAAGGCATTGTTGTGTACAACACCAGAAACTTTGGAAAATATGAAAAAATGGGATTTCCAACACATTTGATACAATTAACATCACCGCTGTATCTAGACCAACAAGCAGCAGTAAGAATAAATGGTGAAACAGCAACTTGGTTTGACAAAAAAACAAGGGGTCCGTCAAGGGATATATTGTCGCCTTACTTGTTTAACTTGTATACTGAAAATATAATGAGGAATGTTAGCGAAGATGTAGCAAAGAATGTTAAGATGTCATAATAATTGGAGGTTATGAAATATCAGAGATTAGATATGCTGATGACACAGTATTATTGCCCACAACACAAAAAGGAATGGAAAAACTAATTATGTCAGTCCGTAAGAACAGCAAGGAGCAAAACATCTATTTTTTTGCGAAGAAAACTAAATTGATGACGCCTGACAAAACAAACAAGGCAGCTGAAATGTGTATCAATGAGGAAAAATTGGAAGAAGTGGAGAGTTTTTAATATCTTGGATCACTATTAACTAATAATGGAGATACAATAAGGGAAATTAAAAGGAGGACATCTATCGCTCTTCAAAAAGTAAAACAACTAAAGAATCTGTGGAGAGGAACAGACAGAACTACAAAAATAAGATTTTTAAGGGCATGCATTTTTCCCACAACATATGCCTGTGAGACCTGGACACTTAACAAAACAGCTGAGAAACACACAAATTCCTATGAATGTAAATGCTGCAGAAGAGTTCTTCAAACATCATGGACACAAAAAAAAGAACAAATATATCCATACTACAAGAACTTAATATTGAAGAAAGCTGGCTAGTAAAGAGGATTAAAGAGAGAAAACTTAAATATTTTGGACCCGTTAAACATCATGATAATCTAGAGAAGACCGTTTTGGAAGGGTACATAATGTGAAAAAGAAAGAGAGGAAGACCAAAACGAAGATGGCAGCAACTGCAAATGGATGCATCAGCAGCAGGGCACCTTGCTTACAACCCAGGGGCCTACAGGAGTGCTGTTAGGGAGGCAAAGTTCCACAAGGAACATGCAAATGAATGAATGGGAGCACTTAGCTGTAACTTGTAAGAAGATGTGGCGTGTACAGCGCTGTGTGTCAGAAATGGACATAGTGGAGCGTAGAGACTGTTTAGATGGAGACTTGTGATGCGTGGTCGGTGGGTCGTAACAGGGGGTGGTGGGTGAGCAAACCATGGAGGGAAGAGAGAGTGATACAATGTTAACCTAACAAGGAGAATGTGAAATAGATGATTATAGTTAGGGTGGACGGGGTTGTAATGTGAACTACACGGGTGTGCACACGGGTTAAACTCGCTATTCAGCTACACCTAACATTATCCTCGTCAGTAGTTATAACCCCTCTCCATCAAGCTCCACTCCATTCTCATTTGTTACACATAGTACAGAACCTTATCATAGCATCATAAAAACTATGTGTATCGCTAGATATGGGGTCCGCTGCCGTTATATGAATAATGAGCTGGAGATAGATCTTAACTGGCAGCTAGTTATCACCAAAGAAACATTAAACTAATTCCTAGTACTTAAACGTGCTTGTCGTCCTTTGACAACATTTGTCCTTAAAACGCTGATTGTGGACTCGTCTTTGTTTGGAGTCCACTAGTTTATAGCAGAGATGCATTGAAGCCCTTTAAGGCAATTCTCAGATCACTACGGTCAAGTCTCAAGTTACTACACTAACGTCTAAAGTCAAGTCACAAGACCTTGCAGACAACTTCAGGTCAAGTCTCAAATCGGTTCAGATCTATATAGATATCAAGTTTTTAGTTATGGTGACCTGATTAACATTACTAAAAGTGATTTATTACAGAGTACAGAAAGGCTTAGGGGTTGTAAAGGTGAGGAAAGTAAAGTAAAATAAATAAAACACAATGTATGTTCTATTTACAATTTCATCAAGCATTTATCTAATTTCTTTTCTATTTCTTTAGTTGTTTTCCAGCTTTCGCATGCATAAATGAGGGTGGATATTACATTTGAATTGAATAGTCTTAACTTGGTTTTTGTGCTTATAACTTTTGAATTCCATATGTTCCCAAGATTCTTGAAGATTGATGCTGCTTTTGCAATTCTGATCCTAACTTCCTTTCTAGTGTCACCATCCTGGTCTATGTAGCTGCCAAGGTATGCAAATTGATTGACTTCTTCAATATCTGTCCCTTCTATGTGTATTTTTACATTTTGATTGATGGGAATTTTCATTATTTTTGTTTTGTCCTTGTTAATTTCAAGTCCTATTTTGCTAGCCAGTGAAGACAGGCTATCTGTTTTTTCTTGCATGGAATTCACATTATTACTGATAAGAGTTATGTCATCAGCAAAATCAAGATCTTCTAGTTGGGTCCCATGTACCCAGTCAATACCTGTGTTACCTGTGCAGCATTTTTTCATTATGAAGTGTATTGTAATCCCAAAAAGTAAGGGAGACAGTATACATCCTTGTTTCACGCCTGTTTCAATCTGGAACCATTCACTCATCCCTTCTTCTGTCTTGACTGCACAACCATATCCATTGTATAAGTCCTTAATGATGTTGACAATTTTAGATGATATTCCATATAGAAATAAAATTCTCCATAATGAATCTCTGTGTATGCTATCAAATGCCTTTTTAAAATCTATGAAGTTCAGTATTAATGGTTTCTGCTTTTCAATATGTTCTTCAAGTATTATTCTGAGAGTAAAGATCTGGTCGAGACAGCTTCTCCCTTTTCGAAATCCTGCTTGTTCTTCTCTCATTGCAGTATCCACTATATCTTTGAGTCTATTCAAAATGACCTTGCAAAATACTTTTGACACAACTGATATTAAGGTTACTCCTCTCCAGTTGTTACAGTCACTAAGGTTGCCTTTTTTGGTATTTTAACAATGATTCCTTTCTTCCAATTAGAAGGGACCTTTTCTTCTTTCCAAATCTTGTTAAACATTCTCTGTAGTTGTCTCATGTTGTCACTATTGATAGCTTTTAGCATCTCGGCTGTTATTTCATCTTCACCTGCAGCTTTGTTGTTAGCCATTAAATTCACTGCTGTTTCAATTTCATGCAATTTAATTTCATCTAGGTTAACATTTATTTGTGGGGCTGGTAAGTCAGTTTCAAGGTTTAACAATTCTTTTGGGTGTGGTCGATTGAGTATTTCTTGGAAGTGTTCAGCCCATCTTTGCTTTTGGTCTTTATTTGATGTTAATAGTGTTCCAGTTTTGCTAAGGATTGGTCTTTCTTTAGATGTAATAGTACCTGTTAGCCTCTTTTGTATGTTATATAAAGTTTTGCTGTCTCCTGTTTTTGCTGCTTTTTCTGCCTCTTTCGCCATATTGTCTATGTATTCTCTTTTATCCCTTCTAGCTGAACTTTTTACTTTCTTGTCTATGTCTTTGTATTTTGCTTTTGCCAAATCTCTTTCAAGATCTGCTTTTGCATTCAACATGTCTAATTTGACATTTCACAGATGAAATGACGTCATCGAAATATGCGTTTTCTTACTAATAAAAGCAGTGCAGTAAAATCATGGAGTTTTACTGGCTGAAAAATATCAAATCACAAATTGGGCCCGAGTCGTTGCTGTGAATCTTCAAGTCGAGCCTGAGTCAAGTGTTTAAAAAGATTTCTGATTAACTTTCATCTTACATCATTCCCGTGTCAAAGGGCTCGCATGGTAGTTTGCCAAGATTTCTTGTTTTCGGTGAGCTTTTCAACCTCATCAAAGTTACTGCAATTCTGAAAAGGTCCGCAAGGGATATACTAATAAACGAACACGTAACAAGGTCCGACAATTAAGTAATGAGACTGGTTTTATTATGGCCAAGACAAACATGTCATCTATGAAGCAAAGTATGGAATCCAAAGAGTTAACCTTCATCTATGATCTGGCAACTTTTCATCCCCGTCCGATAAGCAGAAGACAAACAAGCTGCCATTTTACTGACCTAGTCAGAGGTGCATTGTCATGTAATCAGCATGGAGCAAAAAGCTAACATTAAATTATGTTTAAAACTCGGAAAAAGTGCCAATGAGACAATTGAATTGATGCGACAAGTTTATGGGGATAATTGTTTATCTCGTACACAGATATTCAAGTGGTATTCACTATTCAAAAGTGGTGTGGAAACGATTACAAATGCAACTAGACATGGACGGCCAATTTCTGTTTGTAATGAGAAACTCATTGCAAAAGTCCGATATCGGATACAAGAAGATCGCTGTTTGACTGTGAGGATGATGGCAGATGAATTTAGTGTTATCCGAGAGACCATTCGTAAAATTTTTGGTGGAAGATTTGGGAAAAAAAAAGTTGCTTGCCGGTTTTTATCACATGCGCTGTTTGATGACCAAAAACATCAGCGTGTTGAGTACGCAAAGAAATTATCAAAAACTTGTCGCAGAAATAAACATTTCTTAAACTTGATTATTGCAGAGGATGAAACATGGATTTTCCTCTATGATCTCACAACTAAATGCCAAAATGCTCAGTGGAAGTCATCATCATCACCAAAAGACAAAAAAATTTCGTCTTCAAAAGTCCAAAGTGAAGACATTGTTTGTGTGCTTCTACGACAGCAAAGGAGTTACACAGAATTTATTACAGAGGGTCAGACTGTCACTGCCAAAGTTTATTTAAGTATTTTAAAACGCCTATTGAAAAGGATTCTCCTAGTCCGACCCGAGTATTCAACACCTGACAGTTTTTTTCCTTCTTCACGATAATGCACCGGCTCACCGGGCAGTAGTTGTACAGGAACTTTTGACCCAAACACAAGTGTGTGTTCTCATCCATCCACTTTATTCCCCAGATTTGTCTCCATGCGATTATTTTCTATCCCCAAAATTCAAGTTACCGTTAAAAGGACGCTTCTTTGACGATACTGACGACATCCAAAGTGCCGTAACATCGAATTTAAGGGCCATACCAACACAAGAACTACAGAGGTAGTTCCAGTGTTTGTTAGATCGTGCCACTCGCTGTATCAATGCACAATGGGCTTATTTTGAATAAAATACAGGTTATATCTTTAACTGTTGTTTATTTTATTTTTTATGGAATTAGTCTCATTACCTAATTGTCGGACCTTGTAAATCCCGCTAGTTAGCGGGGTAGGGGTATCCCCTATCAAAGGAGAAGTAAGACGCCTCCTTACCTCCGTTAGTCTACGGGACACCCTTGGGCAAGGTGGAGTACCCGTATAGCCCCCCGATCAGGGTGACGTGAAGCCATGGGAGCAGGTGGTGGATGGAATGGGAGAGCAGCTGACAGATAATGTTGGTTATGGTCACCATTCTATGATGGTAGGCAGATGATCTCAATGTAGGGACAATGGCTACGATCACTGACTAGTACAGTCACTGCCCGGAAGGAAAGCAATGGTAAACTACCTTCTGGAAACATACCAAGAAACCCAAGCAGCAATCATGGAAAGTCAAATAGGAAAAAGATCTGGTGGTGAGTCCCCCAGGCCAGATAGATCTAATTTTAACACTGGGGAAGAGTGTGAGGCAGAGGTCGGTACTAGTAATTGTGATGACGGACAAAATCCTGACGGTGTTACCAAGGAAAACCCCTGTATCAAACTAAAAAGAAAAATAAGAGTAGGAACATGGAATGTAAGAAGTATGTATGAGGGAAAATATCAAGTAATAAGTGACGAGATGAAAAGAACGCGGATACACATTTTGGGAATCTGCGAACATCGATGGAAAGGATCAGGACACTTTAAGAGCGAGAATGATAATATATTTATATATTCTGGCGGAGAAGTAGGAGGAAAGAATGGAGTGGCTTTTTATTTGGACAAATCAACATCAAAAGCATTACTAGGCTACAATCCAGTAAGTGATAGAATCCTAACAATCAGACTTAAGGGCATTCCTAGAAATGTAACAGTCATCCAGGTATATGCACCTACATCAGCAGCAGAAGAAGATGAAGTAGAACATTTTTATAACACACTGCAGACGACAATGGACCAGGTACGGAAAAATGATATTGTATTTATAATGGGTGATTTTAATGCAAAAATTGGTACAGAAAGAGCAGAAGATGAAGGACAAGTTTTAGGGAAATTTAGCATAGGACATAGAAATGAGGCAGGTGACAATCTAATGGCGTTTTGTATGGAAAATGAGCTAATGATCGCTAACACACTTTTTAAACAACATCCAAGAAGACTTTACACATGGACATCACCTGATGGGAAAACCAGGAATCAAATAGATTACATTTTAGTGCAGAGAAGGTGGAGGTCAAGCATAACATCAGCAAAAACTTTACCAAGTGCTTATTGTGACACGGACCATGAGTTATTAATAGCAGACATGAAGATAAAGATAAAAAAGTTAGTTATGGGATCAAGACCACTCCGCTTTGACCTTACAAATATACCAGAACAATACGGTATAGAAGTGAAGAACCGTTTCGAAATCCTGATGGCTGTACAGGAAGAGATGACACCAGATGAATTGGCTACGCAGGCCAAAGATATCTTAGTAACAACAGCTAAAGACATGGTTCCAGTAAAGAAAACACAAAAGAATAGATGGATCACAGCAGGTACACTAGAACTGATAAAACAATGTAGAGAAATGAAGACGCAATGGAGAGTGACAAACAACAACAAAGATAAATATAAAACTTTAACAAAAGAAGTACGAAGAAACATAAGAAAAGACAAAAAACAATACATACAAGATTGTTGTGAAAGAATAGAAGAACATCAGAGGTGTGGAAGAGATAGTGAAATGTTTAAAGAAATGAAGACATTGACGAGAAATGTCACACCTAAGCTAAATGTAATTTGTGATGAGATGGGGAATACCCTGACAGAGACAGAGGAAATTCTGGAAAGATGGAAGGAATATTGCAAAAGAATGTATGAAACAACCGACTGTGGAAGCAGAAATCAACAGTGTGAATTATTATTGGAGGAGAAAGAACCCGAGCCGACAATGGAAGAAGTTTTATGGGCAATAAAGAGTCTGAAAAATGGTAAATCACCAGGATGTGATGAGATAACCGCTGAATTTATTAAAGCAGGAGGAAAGGAGTGTGCAACAATCTATCATGCACTATGTAAAAAGATATGGCATTCAGGTATTTGGCCAAAAGAATGGAAAAGAACTGTATTCATACCACTGCCAAAAAAGGGTAACCTGAAATTATGCACCAACTACAGAACTGTTGCCCTGATTAGTCATGCCAGTAAAATTCTGTTAAAAATCATAATGGGTAGACTTCGAAAGAAAATAGAAGAAGAAGTCAATATGGTCCAAGCTGGCTTCAGGCAAGGAAGAGGATCAAGAGATCATATATTCAATCTAAGATTAATAATAGAGAAATGCAGGGAGTTTAATGTGAATCTATATTTATCCTTTATAGACTACTCAAAGGCATTTGATTGTGTACAACACCAGAAACTTTGGGAAATAATGGAAAAAATGGGATTTCCAACACATTTGATACAATTAACATCACTGCTGTATTTAGACCAACAAGCAGCAGTAAGAATAAATGGTGAAACAACAACTTGGTTTGACATAAAACAAGGGGTCCGTCAGGGGTGCATATTGTCACCCTACTTATTTAACTTGTATACTGAAAATAATAATGAGGAATGTTAGAGAAGATGTAGACAAAGAATATTACGATGCCATAACAGTTGGAGGTTATGAAATACCAGAGATTAGATATGCTGATGACACAGTATTGCTGTCCACAACACAAGAAGGAATGGAAAAACTAATTATGTCAGTCCGCAAGAACAGCGAAGAGCAGAACCTCTATCTTAATGCAAAGAAAACTAAAGTGATGACAACTGACAAAACAAACAAGGCAACTGAAATATGTATCAGTGAGAAAAAACTGGAAGAAGTGGAGAGTTTTGAATATCTTGGATCACTACTAACTAACAATGGAGATACAATGCGGGAAATTAAAAGGAGGACATCTATTGCTCTTCAGAAAGTAAAACAAATAAAGAATCTGTGGAGAGGAGCAGACAGAACCACAAAAATAAGATTTTTAAGGGCATGCATCTTTCCCATCGCAACATATGCCTGTGAGACCTGGACACTTAACAAAACAGCTGAGAAGCACATAAATGCCTTTGAATGTAAATGCTATAGAAGAGTTCTCCAAATATCGTGGACACAAAAAAGAACAAATATATCTATACTACAAGAGCTTAATATTGAAGAAGGCTGGCTAGTAAAGAGGATTAAAGAGAGAAAACTTAAATATTTTGGCCACATTAAACGTCATGATAATTTAGAGAAGCCTACAGGAGTGCTGTTTGGGAGGCAAAGTTCCGCAAGGGACATGCAAAGGAATGAATGAATGAATGTAAATCCCGACGAGCATGTAGTGAAAGAGGAAATGAAGCAGAGCATTTTCCGAAGAAAGTTGATAATAATGTTGAATAAGGGCCATCAATGACGTTGGTGAATTCTAAAGTAAAGAGGTGGAGGCTTTTAAAAGTATAAAAGAAAAGGTACAAAAAACGATACTGTACATGCTATGGGTCACACATTGTGTGAAATGTTACTGTTCTTTTTGGAAAATAAGGAAAGTATCTTGCGAAGTAGAATGAGAGAGTCTCTAAGGGTGTAAAGTAACTTATGAAATAGGAGTCTGAACCAACATGGTTAGATTATACGTCACTGGAATGTCAGAAAAGGTTTAACTAACATATTTTGAACATATAACAATTCAATATTTAGGCAAAAGCGGGTTTTCAAGGATCGCATACAAGGACAAAATTCATTCATTCATTCATTTGCATGTCCCTTGCGGAACTTTGCCTCCCAAACAGCACTCCTGCAGGCCTTTCGGTTATGACCAAGATGGCCTGCTGCTGCTGCGTCCATTTGCAGATCGTCAACGATGTCTTGCAGCCATCTTCGTTTTGGTCTTCCTCTTTTTCTTTTTCCCATTATGTATCCTTCCAATACGGTCTTCTTTAAATTATCATGACGTTTAATGTGTCCAAAATATTTAAGTTTTCTCTCTTTAATCCTCTTTATTAGCCAGCCTTCTTCAATATTAAGCTCTTGTAGTATAGATATATTTGTTCTTTTTTTGTGTCCACAAGGACAACACAACAGATAAAAACATCAAAAAACAGATTAAAAATTAATCGCTCAGCTTTTTTGGTATCTAAGAAAAAAATGCACCCAGACAGATATAAGTAAGCACAAAGCGGAAGCAGGCAATTGGCTGAGAAATGAGGACCTCCTTGAAAAAAGGCTTTTGCCGAAATGTTGGAATGTTGTATTTTATGCATTTATATGCGCTCATCCTGTTTTCTACCATTCTTGTTTCTGCCCACTTTCCTCACTCTTTCTATCTTTTTTTTTTTTGTTGTAAAACTGAAACATACACCTCTTTGTGGCTTCATTTCTAGATCTCACTAGAATTATTAATTCTTCTTCTTCTTCTTCTTCTTTGTACGCACACTGGCGATAATGCGTGTTACCCTGATTTTTGCGGTGCGCTTTTGGCTGGGTACCTCTGACTTCAGCACCTTTCCTTGCTAGGGCAGACTGTGGTCTTGCTCGGACTACCATGAAGACAGTGGTGTAGGCTGGCCTGGCCAAAACTTTGTTTTCCAGCCTCTGGTGGCTGTACTTAAGCCCCTTCTCCATGTCAGATCCAGCGTCAATGTTGGCTGACCAGACGGCTTTGAGACAGTTCCACAGAGATACTCCGACTTTGGGATGAGGAATCTGATGAGTGCTTCAATGATATTAATTCCCCGTCACCTAGAATCTGCTGGCTCTGTTTTGTTTACATCATTCTGATAGCCATTGTTGTAAAGACCCATAGATTTGTCACGTCCTGGATTCATTGGTTTCACACCAGATTTTCCTCATCCCCGCCGGATTTTTTTTACAAAAATAACAGTTGCAATTAGTGTTGATTGCTACAGGTTTCTGGGCTACAGAAGTAGGTCAGACTGTTCTTAAGCAAACAGATCTATGTTCCCTGTCTCACGAGGACTATGTTAAGACAAGTGCGTTCTTAACACAGTTGTTCCCAGGGGAGAATTATTGATGAAGGTCACATGAAAATTAATCGTCCTTTTGTCTTGTTTACATCTATGTGATCATCTATGACATGAAGAGGATACTAATAAATAAGAAGGTGTCACTAAAAGTTGGGGAAAGAGTATTAAAGAGTTATATTCCAAAGTTCCAGAGTTATATTCCTATTGTTGCTGGAGGGTTATGGAACTTGGACATGTAAACATATAATAAAAAACTGGAAGCAACAGAGATGTGGTTTTGGAGAAAGAAGCAACAAATTCCCAGGACAGCTAGAGAAAAAAAAACAAACAAACAAACGAATAATTTCTCATAGAAGTTTCATAGCAACAAAAATCACAAGGAATAAAATCAAAATTTCTTAGACATGTCATGAGAAGATAGAAGTTAGAGAACTTGGTAATAAGTGGAAAAATTCAAGAGAAAAAGAAGGAAATGGAAGCCAATAGAAACAAAAAATATCTTAGTGGACTGACCAAATGGCATGGAGAAGATAAACGTAAACTGATCTGAAGCGCCAAGGATCCCACAAGATGGAGAAGCACTGCGCCATTGCTAGCAAGTATGGCATACAGTGCACGTCTGTTTTTATAGATCCCCAGTATTCAGAATCGTTCGGGTGAATTTCTAAGTATTTCGCAGTATCATTACATTTCCTACGTGGCGTGTTTTCCTTTAAACCCGATATAGAAAACGTTAATAGCGGGTAACTAATTGTTTTCACTGTCTCTTCATTAAAAAAGAACTGCATAAACTGATTCGATAAAATTTAACCTTAAAGTTCACATAATGCTTTCAGATATGAAATATTTGGCTTTGATGCATTTTCGGCTCAGAATTTATTTATTTGTGAATTTTCTTTGATTAGTTACTATATTCAGAGACTCATAAATTACATTTCGCAATACAGCATCATTTTAACAGCTTTCCTATTTAAAGATTATCTTTGATTTTTGCCTCCTAAATTTAACTAAAGTCAACTTCTTGTTAGGCCTATAGTCACACGAATCTTTTTTATGGTGATTTGTGAATAACTGAATACGTGAATATACGCCTAGGTTTTGATGCGATTTGCATGTGAAAATATATATGTGTATGTGATGTGATTTTTTATGTATGACTTCATAAATCAGTGATAGATAAGACATTCTCCGGAGGACATTTAAGCAAAACAAACATATTTACTGTACACGAATGTTGTAAAACCAGAAACGGAGACACATAACAAGGTGACTGTCTAGATTCTGACATATTGATATGAATGAGCCGTGTTAGGGTTCGACATCTAGGCCTAGGTTCTAACTTCTGTTAAGTTACACATCAGTTTTGTTGGCACATACACAGTATTTGTTTGTTGTCGTATTTCACCAATTTAAACAACTATGGCTAGCAGCTGCAGCGTGTCTCCAGCTTGATCTAGCGTTTACTTGCTGAGGACACATCATCGTTATCCTTCACTGTACAGTCCATAACAGAAAGATAACAGGACGCGAGATGAAATGATTAAGAAAAGTGGTAACGAAGACAAGAAGGGATCAAGCGCGAAATGAAATAATCCGGCAAACGATGTAACAACACCTGTCAAGAACTACATGGAAAATCAGAGAGTTAAGTGGTTCGGCCATTTTGATCCGCGTGAATCCACAACAACCTGCCGCACTCGCGTACAGCTCGAAAACACCTGGATATAGGGCGTGAGGACCACCAAGGAAAAAGTGGACAGGTGAGGGTGAAAACAAAAATGTATAAAATTTATAGGGGAAACAACATGACAGCAAACTAGCCCTCTCAACTTGCCCTGGATCCACGTCCATTTCGTCTTTCTTGATGTCCGACCCTGTCGTAGCTATTTACTGTACTCTGGTTCTTACTTTCATACCGGATGTTAACGTGCATTATGGGACATTTTCCTTTACGAAACATTTTTTTAAAGATTTCATGGTTCCTCCTTATCTGTTGTTGTTGTTGTTGTTGATTTGAAGATATTCAAGAATAATTTATCAGTTCTAAAATGGCTAAGCATCCGTATTATTTCATCTATTTTCTCATGTTTCGGCTTGTATGCATGAAAGCCCGAGGGAAATGCAGTCCTGGATAAAGGTGATGCTGTTGTCAGAGGCGGGGTGGATGATGTAGATAATGTGGAGTCACGCCTTCTTACAGTAAATTTGGGCACTACGAAGTCTAGGGTCCACCACGCTCAAGAAGTGGACCTCCCAGAGCGATGTTATTGCACGGTCTGAGCTAGGGTTGTCTGTCTGCGAGACTTTTTGATGGGAGTTCGGCACTGCGGAAAAGCTGTGATAACAAAATGTATAAAATATTTTAAAAAGTAAGAACAGCTTTATTACTTAAAGAGTACACAGTTGTGACGTTTCAGTGTGAGCCTTAATCATACAAAAGACAACTGTGTGCTCGTTAAGTAATAAAGCTGTTCCCTACTTTTTTTTTATACTTTACACGTTTTGACAAGTTTCATATTCCATGTCTAAAGTTCTAGTTTATAGATCCTGATTTAAGGTTATTTTGATTTGGCTCTGTTCATCTCCTTTATGAAAGTAAATGCAGTCAAATGACCTCGAATGGCATTTCTCAGCTTATTTTATTTACATTACCTTCTCATTCTTCCTTTTTTTCCTTGTTGTTAGTTTGTTTTGTATTTTTATTAGTGTTTTTTTATTTCTTTTTATTACATATTGTTTATTCGAGAATATGAGATAATGAAACCGAGTTTCTTATCTTTCAATTAGGACGCTAGGTCAATATCCAGAGGCGGCTCTCTGGGAGGGGCTTTCAGAAACCCATCATTTTCATCCAAATCCAACATAAATTTTACTAACGCTCAGAACTTGATGCTTACAATTTCAAGCGCTCACAGGTCTGTTGATTCTATTCTGTTAAGAAAAAGTTATCCGGGTCTACAGTTAGGGGTGTTTCTGTTGTTCAAGTAGAGATGTGGTTGGTACATTAAAACATAGTTTTTCAAATGGTGTGCCGCGGCACAGTGATGTCCCGTGGGAGAGCTAGAAGTGTGCCTCCAAATCTGAAGTATATCTACATAAGACAGTGTAATGGGAGTGAAGTTACAGGGAGATTGCACAAGACCCAACTGCGCATGTCCGCAAGGGTCATGAATGAATGAGTGGGAGTGAAGTTACAGGGAGATTGCACAAGACCCAACTGCGCATGTCCGCAAGGGTCATGAATGAATGAGTGGGAGTGACGTTACAGGGAGATTGCACAAGACCCAACTGCGCATGTCCGCAAGGGTCATAAATGAATGAATGTGAGTGAAGACGCTCTCCGATTACACAACCAGCGACCCATATCTGATATGCTGACGTCAGGGTTAGCGAACCATAACTGACCAAGACCCTGTCCCACTTCTCCATTGGCACCCCCAGTAACAGGCATAGCCTGGCTAACGGGGCTGGGATCGCCATAGTCCCCATGGTGATGGAGTCTACTAAAGAAGCATTGCACACTCCCCTGCTTTTTAGCTGTACTCCAGGACTGACAAAAGTAGCCGCCATAACCCGTTCCCACGCCGATACGATGCTGTACCTCAACACCTCTGCAGCATCGGCTGCAAAGAACACCAGCTCGCAGTTACAGGGAGATTGCACAAGACACAAGACAAGAAGTCAACGTAGTATGTAGACTTCGAAAATGCTAAGAAGTATCTAGGTTGACTGCAGAAGAGTTCAGCATTAAGAACACAGGTTTGTTCCGACAGAAATTTGCGTTACCAAAGTGTGTCGCAGTCTGAAAAAGCCGCAGGGCCACTGTACCAGTATCTCAAGGCGTGTTCAGTGACTTAAATAATGTTGGTGGCACCCCAGGCAAGCACCTGTAGAAACGGGTACACGTTTCCTTCTGAGCTGGGGAAAGTAGGTAGAGGTGTACGGTTCAGTTTAACAAAAATGATAGAAAGAGTGAGGAGAGTGGCCAGAAAAAAAATGGCGGAAGGTGAGATGAGTACATATAAATGAAGAACATACAACAATCCAATATTTCGGCAAAAATCTTTTTTTTCAAGAATCACATAGAAAAACAACACAACAGATAAAACATGAAAAATTAAACACTTAGTTTTTTTGGTCTTCTCCTTGTAGGGAAGACGGGCACAGAATGGGGAAATAATATCGGCCAGGCGTGAGCTCCCCCCCCCTCCCCCCAGTGCAGCGACTGGTGAGTGAAAATATGGGTACTGACAAGATATACCCCAGGTGCTTCTGACATGTCTGACAGGGCTACTATTTCAGCTTTGACCACCATCACGAACTGCCACTGACTGATAAATATCCGGCCATACAGATCACTCACACAACAAACGGAGCTTGTGTGAAATCTTATACTTACTATGAAGGGATATAGTAGTGCTATGTCACGTGATAATTTTATTAGTGGCGGAGCGATCTGCCATTTGATTTCTTTAAGCCTACGCGTGACGTCTCTCATTAAAATCGTATTAGTAGACTAGTTTGTGACACGTCTCATGAAAACTGTATTAGTAGACGAATTTGTGACATCTCGCACGATACTACTTTTGTCACTAGGACAGACGAGTTTGTGACATGTCTCAAGAAATTTGCATTAGAAGACGAATTTGTGGTACTAATCCTTTCATTAGGACAGACGAGCTTGTGACATGTGACATGAAAATTGAATAATAAGAGGAGATTGTGACTTATCGCATGAAAATTGAATACGAAGACGAGATTGTGACTTGTTGCGTGAAAATTGAATAAGAAGACAAGATTGTGAAATGTAGCATGACACTAATTCCTTTATTAGATCTGTCCCTGCTATTATGAAACATTCGAAACAAAAAATGCTTTTTAGTTAGACAGTTTTAAAAAAATCTGTGAATATTTTAAAAATCCTTAAAAATATCTGTCAAGTTGTAATTCATTTATGATTCACCAGCCATTAAACAAGATATAACACATTTCAATGGGTTGTTCCAAATTTCATCTGGTGCGGTTAAACAGAAAGGAACAAGTCACCATTTTCCGTCTCCGAACAGGACACAGGCGACTCCAAAATCATATGTATACAAAGTTTAAGGCTGGTACTACTACTCTCTGTACATGTGTCCAGGAGTCCCAAACTGTGGAACATATCCTCCAAAACTGCACCAACTACAAGACACTGAGAAGTAATTACTGAACCAGTGAAACCACCAAAGAAGATAAAGTCTACGGCTCTATACATGGATTGCAAAAAACAGTGAAATGTATCCAAGAGACAGGATTTGCAGATATAGACAGACAATGCGTAAGAAGAAGAAGAAGAAGAAGGAGAAGAAGAAGAAGGTCTGGTGTGGTGTTTGTTTATTTATTGACATGGTAGTTTCTTTGCGTGTGTCTGTTTGTTTATCTTATCTCAGCACTCGCATGTCACGTGAGAGATGATAAGCCGCTAAGTAGGACACAAGCTGCTTGTTAACCTGGTGGGAGATAAAATGGTGGATTAAACTGGTTTCTGAGTGGTGTGTACGTAACCGATAAATGTTAACAGCTGTTCTGGTGATCCAGATCTGTGGTGTTTGTCTCAGGCCAAAGAAAACATCGTTCAGTTTTTCACAGCCATTTCTTTGTTTCAAGCTTCAAGCACCAATAACTTATTTGATTATATATAAGACTTACTTCAGATATTAAAACTTTGCTGCATCATTTTCTCCGTTATACTGTTTATCAGCGCATTTACGGGAACCATTTATGGTCGAAGGGAAACAACTGTAATATTCCTTCACTAACAATTTTTTTTTCAAGCTTTATAAAATTCTTTTTTATAAAATAACAAAAAATGCTTTTTAGTTAGACAGTTTAAAAAAATCTGTGAATATTTTAAAAATCCTTCAAAAATATCTGTCAAGTTGTAATTCATTTATGATTCACCAGCCATTAAACAAGATATAACACATTTCAAGGGGTTGTTCCAAATTTCATCTGGTGCGGTTAAACAGAAAGGAACAAGTCACCATTTTCCGTCTCCGAACAGGACACAGGCGACTCCAAAATCATATGTATACAAAGTTTAAGGCTGGTACTACTACTCTCTGTACATGTGTCCAGGAGTCCCAAACTGTGGAACATATCCTCCAAAACTGCACCAACTACAAGACACTGAGAAGTAATTACTGAACCAGTGAAACCACCAAAGAAGATAAACTCTACGGCTCTATACATGCATTGCAAAAAACAGTGAAATGTATCCAAGAGACAGGATTTGCAGATATAGACAGACAATGCGTAAGAAGAAGAAGAAGAAGAAGGTCTGGTGTGGTGTTTGTTTATTTATTGACATGGTAGTTTCTTTGCGTGTGTCTGTTTGTTTATCTTATCTCAGCACTCGCATGTCACGTGAGAGATGATAAGCCGCTAAGTAGGACACAAGCTGCTTGTTAACCTGGTGGGAGATAAAATGGTGGATTAAACTGGTTTCTGAGTGGTGTGTACGTAACCGATAAATGTTAACAGCTGTTCTGGTGATCCAGATCTGTGGTGTTTGTCTCAGGCCAAAGAAAACATCGTTCAGTTTTTCACAGCCATTTCTTTGTTTCAAGCTTCAAGCACCAATAACTTATTTGATTATATATAAGACTTACTTCAGATATTAAAACTTTGCTGCATCATTTTCTCCGTTATACTGTTTATCAGCGCATTTACGGGAACCATTTATGGTCGAAGGGAAACAACTGTAATATTCCTTCACTAACAATTTTTTTTTCAAGCTTTATAAAATTCTTTTTTATAAAATAGCAAAGACTGCATTTCTCTGAGTATAGATCCTGCATTTCTTATGTCACGTCTCATCCTTGAAAACTTTCGAATTTTTCTGACTAAAATTCCTGTTCTGACTTCAATTGAGTCTGTGAACTAGATTTGTGCGAATGCCTCGCCGTACGAATAAAATATATTGATAGCGGAAAAAAAGATTGCAAATTTCTTTCCAATACAGGGCTAGTTTTTTTTTTTTTAAATTTAGATAAAGCTTGCATAGTGGTTAGGTAAAAATCAGATTTTCGTTTCTTAGTTTCTTCCCAAGATTTTTAAGGGCATGCATCTTTCCCATCGCAACATAAGCCTGTGAGACCTGGACACTTAACAAAACATCTGAGAAACATATACTTTGAATATACATGCTACAGAAGAGTTCTTCGATAACATGGACACAAAAAAGAACAAATATATCTATACTACAAGAACTTAATTAATATTGAAGAAGATTGGCTGGTAAATAGGATTAAGCAAAGAAAACTTAAATATTTTGGACACATTAAACGTCACGAGAATTTAGAGAAGACCGTCTTGGAAGGATACATGATAGGAAAAAAGAAAAAGATGAAGACCAAGGTGAATGATGCCCTGAAAAAGTCCACGAGTCCAAAAAGTTAAGATAAATTTTATCTACATTTTGAAAGACAGTTGTTAAATTAAATATAGATAATCTGTGGCGTTTATACAATCTTTTTTTTTCCATAACGTGATTGTTGTTGTTATTAAACGACTTCATTTTATGCTTCATGTCTCACGTTACTTTCTGAATGCAGTTCCCAAAAAGACATTTCCTTCAGATTTCTATTGGCGACAGATCTAACCCTTTTTTAAGTTATTTTTATACTTATGTTTACACTTAGCTCAATACTATCTGTTAAACACATTCGCGCCAGCCATAAAGATTTTTGCTCTCATTAGATAGTAATTTCTTTCAGTGGAATTTTTCAGACTGATTTTGTTTATTGCACGTGATCTCGATGCTTGGCCTCTCCTCTCGTGCTAGAGGTGCTGTCTAGTCGCTCGGTCAAAAGTCTAGTATTTTTAGAGTTTTAATCCTAGTTCCAGATCGTTTCATCAACTTTGTCACTTCAGCTCACATCCGTTGTTGTTCATCACTAAAGGCTTGGTAGTCCTGATGTATTGTGTCTCAGAGTATTATCAGCTTTCTTCTTCTTCTTCTTCTTATTATTATTATTAAATCTCCCTGGAACTTCAAGCTTGTGTTCATTGCAGCTGATCTGGTGAAGATGTTGAAGCACAGTATCGTGTCGACTTGGGAACAAGTATTGCGGGCATATTTTTTCAACCCCTAGAGTTACAAAAAAGCAGGGAATGTCCAATGCTTCTTTAGAAGACTCCACCACCGTGGGCACTATGGAGATTTCCACTCTTTGAGCCAGGTTAGACTTGTTACTCGGGGGCATAAACGGAGAAGTGAAACAGGGTCTTGGTCAGCTACGATCCGTCAACCCTAACACCAGCATGTCACCTATGGTCCCTCAACCCTAACACCAGCATATCAGCTATGGCCTGTCAACCCTAACACCAGCATATCAGCTTGAGATCGCTGATAGTAGCCAAGCACCACAGCGTCTTCGCCTCTTAAGAGTGTTTAGTATATGTTCTGAAAGGACAAACTTGGCCCATTGTTGACAATTTTTAAATGAAAAACCTGACCTATGTATAGAAGCTAAGCGATTAGGCCTGTTTGTGTAACCTTATCTTATATATCTTATATCCTTCCCGTGCCGTTAAACGTCACATAGGGCTCGCAAAGTAGTTCGCCAATTTTTCCTGTCTTCGGCGAGTCTTTCAACCTCATCAAAGGATTTTATGCCTGTTAACTTGGCCTCTCTTAATAATGTCCTCTTCAGAGTTTCACGCGGTCTGCCCCTTTTTCTTCGGCCTGTTGTGTTCCATTTGATAGCTTGTTTTGGGATTCTCTGATCATTTCTTCTCATCAAGTGACCAACATATGTCCATCTCCTTTTCCTGATCACCCATGAGACTGGTTGTTGTTCAGTCATCTGTTTTATCTCTGCATTGTTCTTGAATTCATTCCACTTGATGCCGAGTATTTTCCTTAGGCATTTGTTTTCAAAAGAGTCTAATTTCTTTTCTATTTCTTTAGTTGTTTTCCAGCTTTCACATTCATAAATGAGGGTGGATATTATATTTGAATTGAATAGTCTTAACTTGGTTTTTGTGCTTATAACTTTTGAATTCCATATGTTCTCAAGATTCTTGAAGATTGATGCTGCTTTTGCAATTCTGATCCTAACTTCCTTTCTAGTGTCACCATCCTGGTCTATGTAGCTGCCAAGGTATGCAAATTGATTGACTTCTTCAATATCTGTCCCTTCTATGTGTATTTTTACATTTTGATTGATGGGAATTTTCATTATTTTTGTTTTGTCCTTGTTAATTTCAAGTCCTATTTTGCTAGCCATTGAAGACAGGCTATCTGTTTTTTCTTGCATGGAATTCACATTATTACTGATAAGAGTTATGTCATCAGCAAAATCAAGATCTTCTAGTTGGGTCTCGTGTACCCAGTCAATACCTGTGTTACCTGTGCAGCATTTTTTCATTATGAAGTCTATTGTAATCCCAAAAAGTAAAGGAGACAGTATACATCCTTGTTTCACGCCTGTTTCAATCTGGAACCATTCACTCATCCCTTCTTCTGTCTTGACTGCACAACCATATCCATTGTATAAGTCCTTAATGATGTTGACAATTTTAGATGTTATTCCATATAGACATAAAATTCTCCATAATGAATCTCTGTGTATGCTATCAAATGCCTTTTTAAAATCTATGAAGTTCAGTATTAATGGTTTCTGCTTTTCAATATGTTCTTCAAGTATTATTCTGAGAGTAAAGATCTGGTCGAGACAGCTTCTCCCTTTTCGAAATCCTGCTTGTTCTTCTCTCATTGCAGTATCCACTATATCTTTGAGTCTATTCAAAATGACCTTGCAAAATACTTTTGACACAACTGATATTAAGGTTACTTCTCTCCAGTTGTTACAGTCACTAAGGTTGCCCTTTTTTGGTATTTTAACAATGATTCCTTTCTTCCAATTAGAAGGGACCTTTTCTTCTTTCCAAATCTTGTTAAACATTCTCTGTAATTGTCTCATGTTGTCACTATTGATAGCTTTTAGCATTTCGGCTGTTATTTCATCTTCACCTGCAGCTTTGTTGTTAGCCATTAAATTCACTGCTGTTTCAATTTCATGCAATTTAATTTCATCTAGGTTGACATTTAGCTGTGGGGCTGGTAAGTCAGTTTCAAGGTTTAACAATTCTTTTGGGTGTGGTCGATTGAGTATTTCTTGGAAGTGTTCAGCCCATCTTTGCTTTTGGTCTTTATTTGATGTTAATAGTGTTCCAGTTTTGCTAAGGATTGGTCTTTCTTTAGATGTAATAGTACCTGTTAGCCTCTTTTGTATGTTATATAAAGTTTTGCTGTCTCCTGTTTTTGCTGCTTTTTCTGCCTCTTTCGCCATATTGTCTATGTATTCTCTTTTATCCCTTCTAGCTGAACTTTTTACTTTCTTGTCTATGTCTTTGTATTTTGCTTTTGCCAAATCTCTTTCATGATCTGCTTTTGCATTCAACATGTCTAATTTGACTGCTCGTCTTTCATGTATATACTTCCATGTTTTATCTGATATCCATGCTTTTCTATTTGGTTTTTCCAATCCAGCGCTTACTTTTGCTGCTGTGATTATGGCTGTGCTGTAAGAATTCCATAACTCATCTATACCTATCTCCTCAACTTCACTGGGTGTTTTGGAATGATTGGCAAGTTCTTGATTGAAATTAATGTTAGTATTTTTTTCTTGTAGGCTGTGGCTGTCTATCTTTCTGTGTACTGATTTCTTGTGTTGACTTTTTTGTGATTTTTTGTGTAACCTACAGCAAGCAAAGTAGTTTTGCTTGCCTATTTACAGTTAACAAACTACGAGGTTTGCTTGTGTTCATATAGTTAACAAACTAGGTTTGGTGGTGTATCAACAGTTAGCAAAGTTGGTTTGCTTGTCTATAGTTAATAAAGCAGTGTATCTACAGTTACAAAGTATTTTGCCGTTGTATGTATAGTTATAGTACTGGATCTGCAAGTGGAGTGACTCCTTTCTATTGTCTGCCACCATAACTATCATCATCATCATCATCATCGTCGTCGTCATCATCATCATCATCATCATCTCGTGCTTCCCCACGGAATGTTAGCTTCAGTGAATCTCCAGCTTGTTTTGCTTCTTGCCTTAGTAGTGTACTCGGCTTAGTTGGTTCCTGTCCGTCTCTTGATGTTATCCACCCATCTATGTCGTTGTCCTCCTCTTGTTCACTTCCCTTCGATCTTGCCCTCAAGTAGAGTCTTCAGTATAGTTTATGGCTCTTGGCGTGCCCAAAATATCTCAGAGTCTTGTTCGTATGATTTTCAATATCTCTCTTTTTCATTTCCACCTGATCTAACACTTCTTTGTTTGCTTTCTTTCTGTCAACTTGATACGCCCCATTCTTCTGTGTATTGTCCACCACCATTATTTTATTTTACTGGCAAATGTTGATGATGGTTATGCTTTCTCCTGATCAAATTCGTTGGTTAAACAACTTTAACCACTTCATTTCTACGTGTCTCTTTAGTTCATAATGGATGAAAAATCCAAAGAGTCAGTAGCAGATATTGCTGAGGTCAGTTCAGTTCACATTCCCGTTTCCATGCATAAGGCATATTGGAGATAAGGTGTCAGGCCCGTACTTCCAAGACCTTCGGCACATGAAAGCGTGATGTGGTCAGTATCATTTCTGGGCGCATTTACCTTCCCTGATTTCTTAGGTACCTGTTTTTAGATTGAAATGAAGCGTAAATTTTAAAAGTACTTTAACAAGGTGAAATCATTTAACCTATTTGAAAAAAAAAGATTCATTATAAAATGAATAACTGTGTAAACACCAGAACTCTTTTTGAGAAACCCTGTATTTCTTTTTTTTTTGTGTGTGTCTGAGGACTTTAAATTTAAAACAAAAATTAAGTCAAACATGAACAAAGTCTTTCAACTTGTGCCTTTATTTACACAGCCCTATTTCTCTAAGTCAACAGTGGAACGTTAAAAGAAGGAAAACAAATACAATTATAAAATACGTTACGTAAAACAAGGGACACATTTATCGAAGATATCATGTACAAACAAAAACCATATTTATCATTCATTGGGTTGATGAGGTATGTAATCACTTTAACAAACTGGCTTAGCGTAAAATTAGTGTTTTGGGATTTAGTCAATTAGAAAAAAGGCGTACTAATCTCGCTGACGTAAAATATTTCAAATTAAACGCTTTCTGAAGTAGCGTCATAGCGAGAGAGAGAGAGAGGGGAGGGGGAGGGGAACAGATTGATAAAGATACAGTGGGAGGAACAAAATGGCAAGATTGTTATCTTCTGTAAAAAAAATACAACTGCGTCTAATCTGTGATACATCATTAGTAGAAAATAAATTAGACATAACCAAAATGATCCAGTCTGTAACATAACTTTTTATCTCAACTTACAGCTAACGTAATTAGTAAGTACTAACATCATGACCTGAAACCGTGTAGATGAGTCTTCTTTCTTTCTTTCTTTCTTTCTTTTTTCTTTCTTCTTCCTCTTCTCTATATGCTTATGCCATTAGTGTCGCAGGGAGTCTCAGACATCGGCCCAGATCAAGGTGAGAGACCTGGTAGCTGTCATGTTATGTCACCTCTTGATCAATCCCCTTTCATCACTTCTGTATAGGCCATCTGTGTTTGTCAGTCCTCCTCCATTCTTTCTAAATGTCCGAGCCTCCCGAGTCTGTGTGTTTTTTTTTAAATAATGGCTGTTATATGAACACATATGGTATCATAAATACCAGAAGATTGACCTGTAAGATAGAATGAACTAGCGGTTTCTTGGTATGTAGATATATAGTACATAGAGGAATTAAAGGCCTTTTTAAATAAGGTTCATGGAAAACAAAACCAATTTTACTTTGGTTTCGAACCCGTACTGAACGTGGAAAATAAAACGAAAAAAAAAAAGACATGGAAGGAATGAACTTAAAGAGATCGCCACACAACAGAAAATACTGAATTCATATGATAATACTGAAAATTAACAGTTTCCATTGGGTTTCTTTTTCTCGAACTTTCTTGGGTGTGTTTAGGTGGATTGAGTCAGAATACTGCCGTACCAGATCTCTGACGAAGCTCCATCACGTTGTGAAATACAGTCAGCTTTTTTTTTTGTGTCCGCATAACTTAGAGGTAGTTACATTCGAATAAGCTGGAGTCGGTCGTGACCACTTCTAGTGTGTCCATCCTAACGGCGAATTTAAATCAAATCTGTGTGTCCCATGGCATTTGCATGTCATAGCGATGTGGCATGTTAGTGTTCTACATTTCTAGACCACTACAGATTTGAGGTAGGGACACCAGCACCCTTCTGGAGAAGCCCTGGGTAGACTTTTTTTTCCAGAGGCTGGGTTGACCCCGGTGCCAGTCGATCCGAAAAATTTCCGCCCAAATTCAAAATCGAACCAGGGACCTTCTGATCGCCAGTCCAGTGTACTAACCACCACACCAGAGACAAAATTATACTGATATTCTGACAGTTTCAGCCACTGATATAAATGACTGCTGAAAATACTGTCCTGCTTGAGGCCACAAAGCGCCTACATAAAAAAAAGTGATGAAGAACGAAATAAATAGACTGTAAACGTAGTATTTATAATCTAGTAACTGATATGTTCTATATTCTAAACATGTCAAATTTCAAGTTCTTTTAAAATTCATTAAAAAAAATAAAGAAGCAAAGTAACACTCAACCAATAACTATTTTTATTCACACTTTCCTCCAATACGTGTAGGCACGTAATGCTTATTGAATATCTCACACATTCCCTCCCCCATGAAACGATTCAGCTCATTGGCTTCTCGTCTAGCCTCGTTGTGAACAGTGGATCTAGCTCCCTTCTGGTTGGACAAGAAATCATAAGCAGTTTTGTAACCAATGAAAGGTCTACGTTCGTCTTTATTTTCATCATCCTCGTTTCTCGACTGACTTGCCGGTGCTGATGTTGAAATCGGAAAAGCTGATGCTAAATTTCCCGATGTTCCAGTATCTTTGGAACTGGTTTTAGCGTTGTTTTTTATTTTTCGCTTGTCTTTTGTTCTCGTTTGTGGTTTCGGCTGCTTTTGTTTCAGATGATCTCTCCAGCGTCTAGCAGAGGCTAGATGATCCACAGGAGCAGTTTGAGGAGATGTGCTTGATACTTGAGAGAAAGGATCCATAAAGGAACTAACTGTCGTTTTTCTAAAGTATCTTACGCCTGTATAGTATCTATTATCTGTGAATGCTGTCGTTATTTCACTGTTTGGTAAAGTAGCAAAAGTCCGTGTTTCGTAGTCTGCAGCTACGCCTTTACTGCTAGAAGTATCTTTGGTTTGTATGCTCTTGTTGTCCCAGACCACCTGTGAAACCGATGACGTTCTTCCCTTATCTGGGCCGCAGTTCTTGCGAACTTGCAGGTGTCTCGGCCAGTTTCCATCTC
Organism: Achatina immaculata; assembly: GCA_009760885.1. Taxonomy (NCBI): domain Eukaryota; kingdom Metazoa; phylum Mollusca; class Gastropoda; order Stylommatophora; family Achatinidae; genus Lissachatina; species Lissachatina immaculata. The sequence goes on from CM019702.1 coordinate 8,116,490, forward strand.
GAATACCTGCCCCCGTGTTATCATGGAAGTCAGCAGTGTTGCTTTGGGAGCAGTTTTCCAAAAAATATTTTGTTTCCGTTGCATCTGATAATTTCTTGTCGTTAGCTTGAGAAAACTGTGGAACACTAACATCAGCTCCAGGAGATAAGGGCGCCGGGAGCGAACTATCATTGTTGGCTTGAGCTGCAGAAGTGAGATTTCCAGCCACTTTGTATGAGTGACCTTTTAAGCCTGTTCTAGCTTTCTGCTCATGTGGTTTATGCGAGGAATGTGATTTGTTCCGGGAGCTTTTCGAACGGTTCTTAGATTTTCTAGGAGGACGCCTCCCTGACAGTTCTGTCCTCTCAGTAGAAATATGGCGGTCTGACTTCGGTTCTCTTGCCTTTTCCTGAATGTTGGATGCTTCCACCGTGTTGTTTTCGCCAAATGTCTGAGATTCACTGATTCTCCCTAGTTTGCTGTGCACGGATTTAGCGTTCAGTTCACGCGGTTCTTGCTTAACAAAGTTGTGCTCCTGGCGGGTGTGATTTTCTGTAGACAATCTTTGATGAGAGGCGCCCGTCTGAGCTGTCGTGCTATCTCTATCTGGCATCTCCTGTCTTTGCCGCCCTTTTCTTCTTCTCCTCAATTCTCTGTACCGCAGCATCCTTTGCTGCCGTAATCGTTTTCTTTGTCCCCTTGATTCCTCGCTGTTTGTGCCATTATTTTGTGTCCTAAGACTAAATTTTGAACGTTCACTGTTAAAATGTGTTATTCCCAACTGTGGACTTTTGTGATTGCTGCCTTTCAGATTCTGAAATCTATCTGCAGAAAGTCCAGAAGCTGCTTCATGTATGTCAGCTGTTACGGACTTGATGACCACATCTTCATGAACCTCATGCGCGCCGAATGGCTGGTTGAAGGAGGAGGAAACATGTCCAGAGTTTGCGCCAGGATTGGATGATACGCTGCTATGTTCTGTGTATGTTGCTGTATAATCTTTCTTTTCCAACATCGTTATCTTGGTTCGATCGGGAAGGATCATTTTAATGGGCCATCTTGTTGGAAGAGGCAAGGAGTCGTAGCTGGTCAGGTAATCTAAAGCTCGAGTGGTTGAGATGAATGGATATATCACTGTACTTTCCGTTACTAATGTTGCTTCTGACGTAGGCGGTCTTTTGTGGAGATTGAATACTTCGCGTTTTGCCTGGATGTAATTTATGCCAAATGTCCTTTTCCTGCTGTCAGAAGATGAAAAGGAGTGAGGTATGTCTGATATACCATCTAATGTGTGTCTCTTCTGTGAATGCTGCTGAAATTCGTCCAGTCGATGGAGTTTTGGAGGAGAAGGAGTCAAAGGCGTGGTCATTTGTCTTTGTCTAAGAGATGCCTGTTCGAGCCGTTTTTGGTTTATTCGTTTCCACAGCTCTGCTCTGTCTGCAGCTTTTTCCGCGGGTCCAGGTTTGTGATCATTGTGAACCTGATGGCGTACAGGTTGTTGGATGTTTGAATGTTTCTTTAGTTCACGATCTCCATGCCCTGTAAATTGCTGCTGCAGTTTCAGTCTCAAGTCTTGATCCAACATGTAAGATGATGTATTAGATTTCTTCTCTATTTTAATCAAATCAACGGAGAATAAAGATCGTTGACCGGGCCATCTCGGCTTTTCACTGTCAGTCAAATTATCTTTACGCAAATCTGCTTCCGGTTGAATGGCGGTTTGAGCCTGGACCGATTCTTGATTTTCACATGACTTATCTCCCCATGATGAGGGAGAATCTGGAAAGAATTTTTTAAAAAAAAGAGGTTAATAGATGAGATTAGAGCATTCAACCGCTCTGCTGGTATAACAGAATGACCTGCGAGTTCCGCTGCACTGATGTTCTTTTATCGCCCCTCCCCATGTTCTATTTCCGCATTTAAAAAAAAAAAAATAAAAGTGCATTTTAATTCCATGATGACATCCTCTGATAGTTTCCTTTTCTTCTTCTTTCCTTTTCGATTTAAAAAAAAATGCATTTTATGTAAAATTGTTAAGAAAATAAAACCAGTCCTGGAACTATGAATTGTTAAGAGCATATTTCTGCCACAGTTATCATTCATGCTTATTTAAACAATAGAAAAATGTCAAACTAACCAGGTGGAAGGACTTTGCAAGTTTTTGTCGCCGGCTTGTAGCGATTTTATTTTAACTTCTAATTCACTGGTTAAAAAAAAAAAAAAAGGTATTCACGTACATTTTCTAACTGTCATAACATGGAAGTTAATACACGGAGCGGAACTAATCTAGAAAATTACATTTTGGGAATGAAAATCATTTCGGGGGAAAGGGGTGTGTGGGCTGTGAGGAAAAAAAAAAGGGGGGGGGGCGGGTTGTGGCATAAGAAAATTAGCAATGTGTAAATTGGAAGTGGGAGTTTCATTTGGAGAAAATATATCTCCGGTGATTGGACCACCCACGTGACCTAGTTAGGCAGTGAAGCGACAAACGAAGATGAATATTTTCTTTTTTCTCTCTCCCCCCCCCCCCCTGCTACTCCCCTTCATCCCTTTCTCTTTGTGTGCGTGGGTGTTTTTTGTATATGTGTGTGTGTTTATTTGTCTATGCGTGTGTGTTTATGTGTCTATGTGTGTGTGTGTGCCTGTATATTTGTCTATGTGTGTGTGCGTGTTTATTTGTCTATGTGTGTGTGTGTTTATTTGTCTATGTGTGTTTGCCTGTATATTTGTCTATGTGTGTGTGCCTGTATATTTGTCTGTGTGTGTGCCTGTATATTTGTCTGTGTGTGTGCCTGTATATTTGTCTGTGTGTGTGCCTGTATATTTGTCTATGTGTGTGTGCGCGTTTATTTGTCTATGTGTGTTTGCCTGTATATTTGTCTATGTGTGTGTGCCTGTATATTTGTCTATGTGTGTGTGTGTGTGTGTTCGAAAAATACTGTGACAGAATAAATTAAAATAAACACTGAAAGCTTGAAATGTTTCTCTAAAAGAAAAAAAACTCCCTCAGTAGTAGTAGTAGTAGTATAGTAGTAGTAGTAGTAGTAGTAGTAGTAGTAGTAGTAGTAGTAGTAATAGTAGCAGCAGTAGTAGTAGTAGTAGCAGCAGCAGCAGCAGTAGTACTAGCAGTATTAGTAGTAGCAGTAGTAGTAGTAGCAGTAGCAGCGGCAGTAGCAGTAGTAGTAGTAGTAGTAGTGGTTGTAGCAGCAGTAGTAGAAGTAGTAGCAGTAGTAATAGCAGCAGTAATAGTAGTTGCAGTAGTAACAGCATCAGTAGTAGTAGTAGTAGTAGTAGTAGTAGTAGTAGTAGAAGTAGCAGCAACAGCAGCAGTAGTAGTAGTAGTAGTAGTAGTAGTAGTGTAGTAGTAGTAGTAGTAGTGGTAGCACTAGTAGTAGTAAACTGTCTCAAATAAACTTGAAAATTAACGAACAGATGAGAATTAAGTACCATTCACTGAGATTTTAGGAAGTCTAAAAGTTTATGCCTCCATTTCAAGGGGTAAAAAAAAAAAAAGATTTAGACGGCTGGGATCATGCAGTTTAAGCTCAGGGAAATTGCTTTTTACGATCCCTCAGAAATATTGCAAGAAGCGAAAAATCATTCATTATTTTGTTGTAAAAATAAAATTATACTTACATGTAAAGGAAAGATCTGAATTGTATTACTTGCGCCTGTAACACTGATTTCATGCACAAATTAAGCGAGTGAACGACCTAGAAAATTATGTGTCGAGAGACTGCGGACAGACAGTGGAATTAAATGGGCTGGCAATAAGGAGACTGATTAGATGGATGGATGGATGGATGGATGGATGGATGGATGGATGGATGGATGGATGGATGGACGTGGAAATAGCTTGATTATTAAATGACTTAGCAAATGATTCGCGGGGTACTTGAGAGACTACCTGCGCGAGTGAGTGAGTGAGTGAGTGAGTGAGTGAGTGAGTGAGTGAGTGAGTGAGTGAGTGAGTGGGTGAGTGAGTGAGTGAGTGAGTGAGTGAGTGAGTGAGTGAGTGAGTGAGTGGGTGTAAACGTTACAATAAAAAAAATGCTCAGCGGTTTAAATAAAAGAAATGGACTTCTTGTGTTCCTAAGATTACAGCAGTCTTCCTGTCCGAGACCGGAAATGATGTAAATGGCTTCCTTGACGCCATGTACAGCTGCCGGAGTAGATTTAATATGACTTCATTTATACTGATTCTATAAGTTAACAGGAGACTTCATTTATACTGATTCTATAAGTTAACAGGAAACTTCATTTATACTGATTCTATAAGTTAACAGGAGACTTCATTTATACTGATTCTATAAGTTAATAGATGCTCCAGTACCCTTATCGTCCTAAGTTACACACATTCTGAGAAGTATAGGCTGTAGTATATCCTAGTACGATCAATGCAAACCAGATTGTGAATTAGCTCATTCTGACATTGTAAAAATGTTCACAGGTATCTTGCTAAACTGTTTAATTTATTCTTTTCTTTTAAATGGCAATAGATATAGAGCGTGCTTATCGACTGCAATCTCGTTTGGTCCATCTGTACCGAATGCAACAAAATGCAGATACAGTATTCTTTAGACACACACTGTTCGTTGAGGAAGGGGGCGGGGGGGGGGACGACGAAAAGACTGTGTCAGTTTCGGCAATCAGTGACCCGTATCAGACAATCTGGCGTCTGGACTGACGAATCAAAACTGACCAAGACTCTGTCCCAGTTCTTCGCTGGTACCCCCAGTAACAGGCATAGCTTGGCTAAAGGGCCAGGGTTCACCATGATCTAAATGACGATGGAGGAGTCTGCTAAAGAGGTATGGCACAACCCCCTGATTTTTAACTGGTTTCAGGAACTGTGGGGGGGGGGGGGACCTGCCAAGACACGCTCCCAATCCGACACGATGCTGTGCCCCAACGTCTCCACGACATCGGCTGCAAAGAATACCAGCTCGCAGTTTCAGGGAGATTGGCGATAATGATGATGATGACGACGAAGAAGAAGAAGAAGAAGAGGAAGCAGAAGAAGATACATTGTACTAGTGGAGTTTTTAAAAATTTAAATGATTGCAGATGGTAATGATTCTTCTTCTTCTTCTTTGTCTTCTTCTTCTTCTTCTTCTTCGCTTTCTTTATCTTTCCGTGCCATTAAGTCTCACTGCTGCTAATAAAGTTCGCCTCCACTCCTAATCTTCTCTCTCCGGTTGGTGACACCAATTTCGTTTATATCCTCTTCTATGTTGTCTTTCCATCTCTGTCTTGATCTACCCCTTGGTCTTGTTTCCGTCATCTCTTTTGCATACATCATTTTCGTTTGTCTGTTCTCTTCCATTCTTTCCACATGACCCTGCCAGCGTAGTCTGTTCAGTTTCAAGACATTTATAATTCGTTGGGATTTAAATAAGCTGTTCAGTTCAGTGTTCTTTCTAGGCCTCCATTCTGCACTGTTGGTATCCTTTTGCGGGCCCAAAGATTTTTCTTAGGTTCATCTTTCTTTGCTGTAATCCACGTTTCTAATCCATACATGACAGCTGGCCTTATTATAGCTTTTTAGATTGTTATTTTGGTATTTGTGGGGACAGGATTTTGGATTTTAACAGGCGTTGCTTGGCGAAGTATATTTTATTCCTAATCTGTACTCTGCTTTTAATTTCCTCGATTACTATGTTGCTTCTGTTGAATAATTACGGGAAGAATAAATATAAATAATTATCTTGGACAGTAATATTGGAAAAGCAAGCAATCATAGCGGGCACATATGCTTCAAAATAAAGCAAAATGCTACAAATAGGAAACAACTAGACTTTCGAAGGGTAAAGCAATATATGGTTTCGCTATCAAATACCTTTTCTGGGGAGGGTGATTGGGGGGGGGGGTGGGGGTGGGGATGTTAGATAGCCAGCCTGATGAATGTGCTATTCTCTCGTGGCTAGGCGGTTACTCGTTGTACCGCAGTGCGTGGTTCAAGTTCCATGTAATTCTCTTGTCATTTCTTTCTATTTCTCACGTCTAAAAGTGCTTTGTTTAAGATTTTTTTTTTTCGAGTTCAAATCATACAACACTGTGGTATATTATTTTACTGTGTGAAATAAAGCAAATAAATATTACGGACAGAAATGTTGGGGGGGGGCGGGGGACAAGTAATTATCTCAGCCAATAATGGCAGCAGAACTAATAAATAATCACGGGCAGAGATGTTCAGAGCAAAACAAAACAAACAAACAATAATAATTCGGGCTCATCAGGGACAAAAATGTTTGAAAAGAAAATTAACGCAGATAATAATGGCAGAAAAACAAATGACAGCCACGGACAGAAATATCAGAAAACAAATAAATAAACAAATACACTGCATGCAGTAATGATGTTTTTAAAAATGTTATCGAAGATGAATGTAATCGTGCAGTTTTACCTGTTGAACTTCCAGCACCGAGGCAAAGTGAAAGGGTCAAAATTATTGGCCCAAATGACGCCACCATGGCTCCAGAGAAGGGCAGCATCTAGCAAACTGTGTGATAAATTATCAGAAAACTGAAATACAACCCAGAGAAAGAAAAAAAAAAAAGATAGACGAAAGATTAAAAAAAAAATGGACAAATGTTGAAAAGTAAAAGATGGAGAAGAAGATTATGGTGTTTCTCTCTCTCTCTCTCTCTCTCTCTCTCTCTCTCTCTCTCTCTCTCTCTTCAGATCGTACAAGAATCATCACGAAAAAGCAAAGAAAAATGCTGAAGACATTATTGTCTTCGTCTTGGCTTCCATTATCTATGGAAAGCAAAGCTTCTGCATACCCTTACACGCCAAAGATTGTCTGCAATGTGTGGCTTGTCATGTTCATTAGTTCATCCTGCAGGCACTCCTATGACACATTGTCCCATTATCTTCTATGTGCACTCAGTGCGAGCACATTCGAGGCATATGTACAGGGAACTAATATTTTACGATTAAAAAAACCCGACACCTACATAGCAAGACAGGCACTGACATTGAATCCTCAAGGAAATAGAAAACAAGGAAGACCTAGAAGAGAAATTATGACAGCGCTCAGAGACAAGGGATACACATGGAAGGAAGCAGAGAATAATTCCAAGAACAAGGATGACTGGAGAGCCTTTATCCGTCACCTATGCTCTCAAGGGAGTGAGGGGCAATGATGATGATGATGATGATGATGATGAATCTTTTATGTAATATCTGTCTCTCTTAATGGACCGGCAAGCTGTGTGTAATGTATACTCAGGCACTTCTCGCCCTGCAGGCAGACATTATTATAAGAGGATAAGTGAAAAGTAACCCCAAATCAAGTGAAATATAGATGAAAAGACTGTCTGACTAACCATGGCATTTTTTCATATATAATTGTTTTCAGTGTTTATTTCCGTTGATTCGTGGTCGTTTTTTTGGTTTTTTTTGCTCGCCCTCGTGTTTCAGAGAGTTTTTCCCTAACATACGCTAGCCAAGTACCTATTTTTACAGCTGTTTTTTGCACAACTCGACCATAGCTGGTCTTCATTTCACTGCCTTCGCATAATACATTTATATACAAGTACCATGTATTACTCTTACACTAGTCTGACATTTTTTTTGGTAACTTTCTCCAGGCTCATGTACAGATTTTGCCAGTTGCTTTTCTCTCGGCAAAATAACGCTAAATTATCTGTATTACTCTTAAAATCTGTTACTTTTGCCCTCATGTTTTTCAAAAAATGACTCGGACATTCAACAGTTATGGTCGTCACAGTGCACTGTAGCAGTGTGTTGTGACAAGCTATTTTTGAGCTCTTGTTTTGTTTATTTGCCTTGCCATTAGCTCATTCCTGGCGTTATTTCTGGGAAGTCATTCACTCAGCGAGAACGAGCCTTCTTTGCCATTGACGTCACTAGTTCACAAGGGGATAGCAGCTAAACGAGGAGAAACTGGGAAAAATAAGTCTATAGTCATGGACGTAGGGAAGGAAAATGCATCTGTTCTTTTGGATGATGCCGGGTTTGTTAGCATTGCTGTTTCGCAATCTTTGTAATGACTATGACGAAGATAATGTTCGTGATTATCGGTGACGATGGTGGCTTTCTATCACTGGCTTTATTCTCCTGCTCTTCATCGTCTTTATTCTTCTTTCTTTTTCTGTGTTTGGCTTCATATGCTTATATGGTACGATTAGGAGAAGGATTACCTCTATGGATCTTGCCGTCAACATGAATTCTTCGTGCGTGCCCTATGGTTTTCTATCTCCGAAACTTTCCTGGGGCCATGATTTGGGCTCATAAGTCTTTGCAGAGAAATGGCTCTTATCCTATTTCCTCATAAGAAGACAGGGTTAAACTTTCCTTTCTCGATGTATCAACCACCTGATTGTCTGGTTCGTTTCCGTGGCTTTATGCCTCAGCCTTCATGTTTCTTTACATTCTGGTTTAATATACTGACCAGTGGTTCCCTTTTGTCTCTCAGGTTACTTTCCTAGAGGGCCCCTCCCCTTCGCTCAGTTGACGCCCTCTTTTTCCCTCATCACCTTCACTAAACCCTCATGGGACGGCGTCGTCCATTCTGGGAACCACTGATCTAAGATTTAGACCAAAGAGCCGACAACTCTGTCATCTGGGAGACGGTCTTGGAAAGAAGAGATTGTCACTTATGTATCCAGTCTCATTATAACGCTCCCAGAAATAGCTGGTATGTTTCCCAGCCTGACCGATGGATGTAAAGCCTGTTACGACTTAGCTACCTAGCACCGCTGCAATAATGAAAGAAAGCAGTCATATCATTGGACAACCAAGGAGCATTTGACAGCAGCAGCCAATGAAAAACTATAAGAACAAAATGACCTGGTTGGCTGAGTAGTTAGCCACTCTGTCTACTAATCCGGTGGTACCGGGTTCAGATACCAGCAGTGGGATTTTTCTTTTTCTGGTACCACCACACCAAACCGTCCCAAGGGTCCACACAGCCTCTAAAAATCGGTACCAGAGAAATCTCGGAAGGTAAATACGGTCAAGCGTGATACTGACCACACCATACTTTCATTTGCCGATGGTCTTGGAAACACGGGCCTAACACTGCATCACCAATGTGCCTTGTTGGCATGGAAACGGAGATTTACTCTTACCTATAAGATTCAAACACTCAACACGGGCTGGAATATAATGAGGAAAAGGACGGCCTAAAACATAATAACAATTGAAAATATAAGCAGAAGGAAAGAAAAAGGAAAGATGAGGTAAAAAAAAAAGATAATGGAGTGCCTAAAGTGACACAATAAACCCTATACTATATTATATTATATTATATTATATTATATTATATTATATTATATTATATTATTAATTCATTCATTCATTCATTCATTTGCATGTCCCCTGCGGAACTTTGACTCCCTAACAGCACTCCTGTAGGCCTTTCGGTTGTGAGCAAGATGGCCTGCTGCTGATGCGTCCATTTGCAGATCATCAACGATGTCTTCCAGCCATCTTCGCCTTGGTCTTCCTCTCTTTCTTTTTCCCATTATGTACCCTTCCAAGACGGTCTTCTCTAGATTATCATGACGTTTAATGTGTCCAAAATATTTAAGTTTCATCTTTACTAGTCAGCCTTCTTCAATATTAAGTTCTTGTAGTGTGAATGTATTTGTTCTTTTTGTGTCCATGATATTTGAAGAACTCTTCTGTAGCATTTACATTCAAAGGCATTTATGTGCTTCTCGGCTGTTTTGTTAAGTGTCCAGGTCTCACGGGCATATGTTGCCATGGGAAAGTTGTATGCCCTTAAAAATCTTATTTTTGCGGTTCTGCCTGTTCCTGTCCACAGATTCTTTAGTTGTTTTACTTTCTGAAGAGCGAAAGATGTCCTCCTTTTAATTTCCCTCATTGTATCTCCATTATTAGTTAGTAGTGATCCAAGATATTCAAAACTCTCCACTTCTTCCAGTTTTTTTCTCATTGATACATATTTCAGCTGCCTTGTTTGTTTTGTCAGTTGTCATCGACTTAGTTTTCTTCGCATTAAGATAAAGGTTTCGTTCTTCGCTGTTCTTACGGACTGACATAATTAATTTTTCCATTCCTTTTTGTGTTGTGGACAGTAATACTGTGTCATCAGCATATCTAATCTCTGGTATTTCATAACTTCTAGCTGTTATGGCATCGTAATATTCTTTGTCTACATCTTCTCTAACATTCCTCATTATATTTTCAGTATACAATAAGGCGACAATATGCACCCCTGACGGACCCCTTGTTTGATGTCAAACCAAGTTGTTTCTTACTGCTGCTTGTTGGTCTAGATACAGCAGTGATGTTAACTGTATCAAATGTGCAGAAAATCCCATTTTTTTCCATTATTTCCCAAAGTTTCTGGTGTTGTACACAATCAAATGACTTTCAGTAGTCTATAAAAGTTAAATATAGATTCACATTAAACTATGCATTTCTCTATTATTAATCTTATATTGAATATGTAATCTCTTGATCCTCTTCCTTGCCTGAAACCAGTTTGGACCATATTGACTTCTTCTTCTATTCTCTTACGAAGTCTACCCAATACGATTTTTAACAGAATTTTACTGGCATGACTAATCAGGGCAACAGTTCTGTAGTTTGTGCATAAATTCAGGTTATCCTTTTTTTGGCAGTGGTATGAATACAATTCTTTTGCATTCTTTTGGCCAAATACCCGAATGCCATATCTTTTTACATAGTGCATGATAGACTGTTACACATTCCTTTCTTCCTGCTTTAATAAGTTCAGCTGTTGTCTCATCACATCCTGGTAATTTACCATTTTCAGATTCTTTATTGCCCATAAAACTTCTTCTATTGTCGGTTCGGGTTCTTTCTCCTCCAATAATAATTCACGCTGTTGATTTCTGCCTTAACAGTCAGTTGTTTCATACATTCCTCTGCAATATTCCTTCCATCTTTCTAGAATTTCCTCTGTCATTTTTCGTCAATGTCTTCATTTCTTTAAACATTTCAGTATCTTTTCAACATTTCTGATGTCCTTCTATTCTTTCACAACAATCTTGAATGTATTCTTTTTGAGTTTTCTTATGTTTCTTTGTACTTCTTTTGTTAAAGATTTATATTCCTCTTTGTTGTTGTTTGCTACTTTCCATTGCGTCTTCATATCTCTACTTTGTTTTATCAGTTCTAGTGTGCCTGCTGTAATCCATCCATTCTTTTGTGTTTTCTTTACTGGAACCATGTCTTTAGCTGTTGTTATTAAGATATCTCTGGCCTGCGTAGCCAATTCATCTGGTGTTATCTCCTCCTGTTCATCCATCAGGATTTCGAAACGGTTCTTCACTACTAAACCGTATTGTTCTGGTATTTTTGTAAAATCAAAGCGGAGTGGTCTTGATCCCGTAACTGTCTTTTTTATCTTTATCTTCATGTCTGCTATTAATGGTCCATGTCACAATCAGCACCTGGTAAAGTTTTTGGTGATGTTATACTTGATCTCCACCTTCTTTGCATTAAAATGTAATCTGTTTGATTCTTGGTTTTCCCATCAGGTGATGTCCATCTGTAAAGTCTTCTTGTATGCTGTTTAAAAAGTGTGTTAGCAATCATTAGCTCATTTTCCATGCAAAATGCCATTAGATTGTCACCTGCCTCATTTCTATGTCCTATGCTAAATTTCCCTTCTGCTCTTTCTGTACCAATCTTTGCATTACAATCTACCATTATTAATACAATATCATTTTTCCGTACCTGGTCTATCGTTATTTGCAGTGTGTTATAAAAGTCTTCTAACTCCTCTTCTTCTGCTGCTGATGTAGGTGCATATATCTGGATGATTGTTACATTTCTAGGAGTGCCTTTAAGTCTGATTGTGAGGAATCAATCCAGTTTCTGGATTGTAACCTAGTAATGCTTTTGATGTTGATTTGTCCAAGTAAAAAGCCATTCCATTCTTTCCTCCTAATTCTCCACCAGAGTATACAAAGATATCATCACTCTCGCTCTTAAAGTGTCATGATCCTTTCCATCGATGTTCGCAGATTCTCAAAATGTGTATCCCTTTTTTTTCATCTCATCACTTATTATTTGATACTTTCCCACATATATACTTATTACATACCATGTTCCTATTCTTATTTTTCTTTTTAGATTGATGCAGGGGTTTTACTTAATAACACCGTCAGGATTTTGTACGTCATCACAATTACTAGTACTGACCTCTGTCTCACACTCTTCCCCAGTGTTAAAATTAGATCTATCTGGCCTGGGGGACTCACCACCGGATCTTTTTCCTATTTGACTTTCCATGTTGCTGTTTGGGTTTCTTGGTATATTTCCAGAAGGTAGTTTATTATATTATATTATATTATATTATATTGAAACAGAACAAATATATCCATACTACAAGAACTTAATATTGAAGAAGGCTGGCTAGTAAAGAGGATTAAAGAGAGAAAACTTAAATATTTTGGACACATTAACCGTCATGATAATCTAGAGAAGGGTACATAATGGCAAAAAGAAAGAGAGGAAGACCAAGGCGAAGATGGCTGGAAGACATCGTTGACGATCTGCAAATGGATGCATCAGCAGCAAGCCATCTTGTTCACAACCGAGAGGCCTACAGGAGTGCTGTTAGGGAGTCAAAGTTCCGCAAGGGACATGCAAATGAATGACTGATTATATTATATTATATTATATTATATTATATTATATTATATTATATTATATTATATTGATCAGAAACGTGGAGTACAACAGAGTAAGGTGAACAACAATTGCAGGTCCTTGAGAACAAAATCCTAAGCATACCAACAGTGGAGAATGGAGAGCTAGAAAAAACGCTAGCTGAACAGCTTATTTAAATCCTAACGAATTATAAATTTCTTGAAACTAAACAGACTACGCTGGCTGGGCCATGTAGAAAGAGTGGAAGGGAACAGACAAACGAAAATGATGTATGCACAAGAGATGAGGGAAACAAGACCAAGGGGTAGATCAAGACAGAGATGGAAAGACAACATAGAAGAGGATATACAAGAAACAGGTGTCACCAACTGGAGAGAGAAGATTAAGAACAGAGAGAAATTGGGGCGAACTTTATCTGCAGCAATGAGGCTTAATGGTTCGGAAAGCTAAAGAAGAAGAAGAAGAAGATGAGGAAGAAAAAGAGAAGAAGAAGAAGTAGAAGAAGAAGAAGAAGATTAGATAATATTATATGAGTGAGCGCTTTCGTATACTCTACTTCATCAGAAATGACTGACACATTCCAAATATCCAGTGTTATATTTTTTTTATGAGAGATAGGCGGAAAAAATGAATACTGAAATGCATTTCACATAATGGTTCCCATTGATCCTGATTGGCTGAGATGACTAGAAGCGCCAGCTATTACCTGCTGAGGCAGGTCACGAAAAGTCTGTCGTGAAAGCCGGAGGTTAACAGTCTTATCGTGGAATATTACTTACATCTCTGTTCAGCACTCGACCTTCCTTAAGTTGGAGCTCTCTCTCACAGTCTCAGCAGATTATAAAAAAAAAAACAAAAAAAACAGACAAGAGGAGATTATCTGTTCAATAAACAAATAAATAAATTAAATCGATTTTCTTTAAAGGTTTTCTGAAAAGCCTATAGGCTCTGACGCTGGCATTCCACAAAAAGCAGTGTATGTCAGTCAGTCAGTCATTTGCATGTCCCTTGCGGAACTTTGTCTCCCTAACAGCTCTCCTGTAGGCCTCTCGGTTGTAAGCAAGATACCCTGCTGCTGATGCATCCATTTGTAGGTTATCAACGATGTTTTGCAGCCACTGTAATCGTGCATAATTTACCACTAATCTTTACAAAACTAACACAGCAAATCATACCAAATGTTGTCGACTACACTAGAAGAAACGTACACAAATTAAATAGTTTATAAGCCTACTTTGCACTCACCTATGGATATCCTATTCCGCAAATACATATGCACGGAATATATGCCTTATTCAACGCATATACCACAGATATTCTGTAAAAGTATGACTTCCAAGCCGATCTTAGACGTGGCCTTCTCTTACGTTAGTTTTGCTAGCACATTTTGCTTGTGTAACCTCCACTAACTGTTTTCCTGCTCAGTCTATGGGTTCAGGTAGCCGTGATGTGCTCTATTTTTGGAACCGTGTGCTAGTTCGATACCGCCCCCCCCCCCCCCTTCCTGCCAAAGGTTAGGTTTTTGGGGGTGGGGGGGGGGGGGAATGGCTTATATGAAAACTAAAATAATGGAAAACATGTTCTGAAGAGCAACGAGGCCGCCATTAACCGAGATTTGTCTCATAACTACGGCCGGAGTTCATGTTCTCTGTGAGAAGCAACCTGGAGTATGTATCTACACTTTAATGTTAAGTGCTGGAAGCTGTGTAGTGCACTTAAGTACACAAATAACAGACAAATAGATCTACCTGTCGTAGAGAGCTCATCATCATCATCATCATCAGCAGCAGCAGCAGCATTAGGTGCCGTGCCGACTAGCCGTACTATTATGTTTCTCCATAGTACCAGATCCTTCATGCAGGCCATCAATTCATTTGGTGATCTCATCTCTCACCATCTCGTCAGACTGTCCAGTATTTCGGCCTTCTACTGGTGAAACAACAGCAAACTTTCACCCCAATGCTCAGCCTAATTCGACTCTGCCGTGTAAAGGTTGACGTCCACTATGTCACAGTCATAAACTGGACATGATCTCGGCAACATTATCTGCTGTCTATAACTTGCAACCCTCTGATGCCATGTGACTTAAGAATTCCGACAACAGCAAGAATAGCAACAGCAGCAACAGCAACAGCATTCACGCCCACTCATGTTTCATGAAAATCTCTTTTTATATTTTGGCTGTTACAACTTTAAGAGAAATAAAAAGAGAAATGACGACTGCGGTAAAGCTAGTTATGGTAATGAAAGTAGATAGAGGTTTTTTTTTTAAACATACACTTCCTTTCTGTTGCTAAAGTTCTAAGATGGAATAGATTTACAAAAAGAGATAGAAAGAGTGGATACAGTGGGCAGAAATAAGAATGGCAGAAAGTAAGGTGAGCACATATAAATGAAGAACATGCAACAATCCTTAATATAGTATTTCAGCAAAAGCCTTTTTCAAGGATCACATACAAAAACAACACAGCAGAAAAAAAAACCCACGAAAAATAGACGAAAAACGATACTCCCCCCCCCCGCCCCCTCCATTGCCAAAGCTTGCGTTGTATGTTATTCATTTCTTATCTCACTCCCCCCCCCCCCTCCCCACTTTCTTCACTTTTCTCTCTCTCTTTCGTAAAACTATTCCATCTTAGAACTTAAGCAACAGAAAGGAAGTGTACGTTTAAAAAAAAAATACTTCATGTGTTACTGCAATCTTATATGAGAAGTATGAATGAATGTTCATTTTTTTCTTATTTGGATCTCTAATTTTGTATACAAAAGACTCTCAATCTTCTTGAAGCCTAGCCCAAACCTCATCAATTTGTATAAGAAGTAACGGACGGAAATTGAAACTACGTAGTTTAGATGAATCATATTTTTCGTAGAAATTTTCCAGAGTGTGTAGGGGGAAGTAGGGGGAAAAGTATGGCTCTCTCAGTGAACTCGTTAAACACTTCGCTTCATCTCGCCGCCATGCCAAGTTTTGATGTGAATTCAAGATATGGCGGTATACAAAAAAATGTGAAATGTGCTAATAAAGACGAGAGAAGAGACCAGAAAACGATAGAAAATGCATTACATACTTTAGGCAGACATTTTTCTTTTTTTTTGTTGGTCTCTGACGTCTCTGTATTTTTTTTCCTCCAGCTTCGCTCACCTTCTTGATCTCCCACATTATTGTGCGTAAACGTGGATGTTTACAGGTAATTCGCTGTTACATCTATGGGGGGGGGGGGGGGAACGTGGGATATTGGATAATGTTTGTTACTCAGTAATGCTGTGCATCATAATATTTGTGCAGAATTTATGCTGTGGAAGCCATTTGATGGTGATGCTAAACTATACAATACACATATTCATGATGGCCCCATCGCTTCAAACAGACTCTTCTCATAACCAAGATCACTCAGCATCTGTAATGAATTGTAACTATTGAAAATTCTACGGTAGGGGGGGACCAGACTGCCAAAGTCAAAGACAAGAAGAATACACTAGTAACTCAGTCTTTTTTTTTGTTTTTGTTTTTGTTCAAGGTATTTCAGATAAACCTCTCTAAGCATTGCACATCTGTGTCAAAGGTATTTCACAGAAACCTCTCTTAGTTTTCTAGGTCCTGGCCAAAGATATGTTGCAGAACCTTCTCTCAGTTTTATAGGTTCTTGCCAAAAAATATTTCGCAGAATCTTTTTAGTTTTCTGTGTTTTTGCCAAAGATATTTCACAGAATCTTCTCTTAGTTTTCTATGTCCTTGCCAAAGATATTTCACAGAATCTTCTCTTAGTTTTCTATGTCCTTGACAAAGATATTTCACGGAAGCTTCTCTTAGTTTTCTATGTCGTTACCAAAGAAATTTCACAGAAGCTTCTCTTAGTTTTCTATGTGCTTGCCAACAATATTTCACAAAATCTTCTCTTAGTTTTCTATGTTCTTGCCAAAGATATTTCACAGAATCTTCTCTTAGTTTTCTAGATCCTTGTCAAAAATATTTCATACAAACCTGACTAAAATTCTAAACAAGTCTCGCAGATTACGTCATCGTATGGATGTTGTGAAAAATATTTTTGCACTAATTTATAAACAGCAAAAAAAAAAAAATTTCATACACTCTAGTAATCAAATCGCATCTTAACTTCACAATATAATCTTCACTATATAATCTATATATACATTTCACATAAGAAATCAGGATACACTTAAGATGAAAAGATTAATGAAACAAATAGCCGCCTTTATTTTATAACATTTCTCTGCTTTTTAAACCTTACTTCCTTTACTTTATCCTTCCTAGTGTATCGTGAAGTGCTGAAGGAAGGTGCAGTTGGCGTTCTTTGGGTCAAGTGGACGGCCTCAGTTATGGCGCCATGCCATAATTAGAGTGTGGTTTTTTTGGTTCTGACACTATCCATCCACCTCTTTCTGGGTCTTCCTCTTGATCTGTGTCCTGTAGCTCTCTGGTTGAAGGATCTCGCGGCCGGTTGTGAGTGTTTCATTCTCATTAAGTGCCGGAACCATTTGATTCTTTGCTTCTCTACTGTCTAGATGTGACGTAGTGCCCATCATCTCATCTGTCTTCTGGTGTCATTTCTTAGCTTGTCAAACGTGGTGCCATTTCTTAGCTTGTTAAACGTGGTGTCATTTCTTAGCTTGTCACACGTGATGTCATTTCTTAGCTTGTCAAACGTGGTGTCATTTCTTAGCTTGTCAAACCTGGTTGTCATTTCTTAGCTTGTCAAACCTGGTTGTCATTTCTTATCTTGTCAAACCTGGTGTCCTTTCTTAGCTTGTCAAACCTGGCTACGTCAGCTGCCCTAACTAAGACCATCTCATTTCACATGTGGTTATTTTATTCTGCTGTTTCTTAGTAACCGCCCTTGTCTGGCACTGGTGGGGACAGCGTTGGTATGAATATTAATTAGTTTTCTCCTACTTTCAACTGGGATATTGTTTTTTAAACAATGTTTTTTTTAATGGTTAAAGAGAAGTTCACCAGACTTTACTTTGTTTTGTAGAATGAGTTCCGAGAACTAACCCAACTCCCCCAAACCTCCTCCCCCACAGAAATGACTTAAATCAAAGATACCACTTGTTAGTGCATCTAGCTATTATCTCCTCCTACATGTTTCCTGAATTTTAGTCGGGGGGGGGGGGGGGGGGGGGGGGCAGTGGAAGACAAAGCAAAAACCAAGCAAAAAAAAAAAGGGGGCAAATAACTGGCAATATTTAGATGGGTGGGAAAATTCGCAGGACTGGGTCAAATGATGACAGCTTTAACAGAACTTAACATTTGTTGAAACAGGAAACTAGTATAAACACTTAAAGTAGGGCTAACTTAAGCACATGTTGCAATTTCCTTTATCATGAGTGCTAAAATGTTAAGCCTACAAACCTGTTTAGTGCGAGATTGTTAGAGACGCATATTTTATTTATATTTGTAGGCTGGTGAAAGTAGTAGTAAGAAGTGGGGGGTATCTTGGTCTAGGAAGGAATTTTAGCGTTGGTGGTGGAAGGAAAGGGGGGGGAGGGAGAGTTCGTTTATTTTTAGTAACAATAAGTAAAATTCCCGTTTCCATGCCACTGAAGCATATTGGGGAATACTGTGTTAGGCCCGTATTTTCTATGAGCTTCGGCACATGAAAGTCTGATGTGGTCAGTATCACACCTGGCCGCTTTTACCTACCCAGATTTCTCTGGTACCCATTTTTTAGAGGCTGGGTGAACCCTGGGGCCTTTTTTGGTATAACGATTATTAATTGTTTTTAAAATTTTAATTTCCATCTGGTCGTGGACATCTACCGCCATTTTGATGCGAAGTACTAAGTACAGGGGGTGTCTGAGTGGCGAAGTGGTTAGTGCACTGGCCTCTCATGGCGAAGGTCCGGGGTTCGAATCCGGCCGGCGGCACCCCAGTCACCCAGCTGTAGAAATGGGTACCCGACTTCTTCTGGAGTTGAGGAAGGAAAGGCAGCCATGCGTGATACTGACCATATCACCCTCTAGTGTGCTGACAGATCAAGGAAAATATGGGCACTAACACCATATCCCTATGTGCCTCTAAGGCATGACAGGATTACCTTTACTTTTTTTTTTTCCTAAGTTTAGGAAGCCGAGTCGGAAACTGGAAAATCACTGGTATTGCCTGGGGGCTAACGCTGTCTGTATTAACTTTCTGTTATGGTTTCTGGGTTGTCGAAAACCCTGTCCCACCTCTCTGTTGGAGGAGGGGGGATGTTCCTAGTAGAATCTTCAGTTAGGGTAAGGTGACAGGGCTGGCAGGACCCTCCAAGCCCCCCCCCCCAAATCGTAATGAAGTATGTTATTGAGTTCACTTCTCTCTTTCTCTCTCTCTCTCTCTCTCTCTCTCTCTCTCTCTCTCTCTGGATAGGTCTACTCTACATCTTCAAGCAAACCATCGTTACCAGCTCCCAGTCCGACAATTTATACGTTTTGCAAAATCTTCAGTATGTTTCTAAGAACAATCGAGCTTGCAGATACATGGATACAAAATACTGACCGCGTTGTTATAATCCACATGATGACGGTTGTTTGTAAAACTTCAAGTACAGAAAACGACATGAAAAAATAGAAGGAAGAAGATCAAGAGGAAGACCAAGAGAAATGATACTGGGCAGTCTGACGGGATGGTGTGAGAGGAGATCACCAACTGAACTGATGGCCTGCATGAAGGATCGGGTACTCCGGAGAAGCATAATAGCCAACGCCAGTCGGCAAGGCACATGATTATGATGATGATGATGATGACAGAAAACGAGCATGAATTGTATGGGTCTATGTGTGTGTTGTGTGTATGTGTGTGTGTGGGGGGGAGAGGGAGTAGGGATAGGGGGAATATTATTTGTTCTAATGTTTTCGTGACCAATTTTCTTTCACGTTAGTTAATTTCTCTCCCCCACCCACCCACCCCCAAACTTTACTGTCGTATCAGTCTTTACTCCGTCGTTGACCTAATTTCTCTGAACACATCCGCTGAAAATAGATTTTAGTTACACACACGTTAAAACAATTCTGAACGTCATGTCCTTTTTTTTTTTCCTCCTATAAATACTGCTTATCCCTTTTACGGGTTGCTTCCGGCATATTACTCTTACTCTCCTGTGAGTGAGTTAATAGCACGCCACCATGCATTCACGATCTTGAGCTCTTGGCATCTTTTGCTGTTCTGAAGATCTTGATCTCAGATGAAAATTAAGATAAAGCTTGGAGTAAGGTCAACTCCCTAACTTCTCAGATCCTGGTTACGAAAGACTTTAAAAAAAAACTGTAATTATAGAGAACAGTATGTATTGCTTAGCTTCGAAAAATAGTAGACAAAGCACTTTAGAAGTAAGAGATAGAAAAATAGTAGACAAAGCACTTTGGATGTGAGAAAAAGAAAAATAGTAGACAAAGTGCTTTAGATGTAAGAGAAAGAAAAATAATAGAGAAGGACTTTAGACGTAAGAGAAAGAAAAATAGTAGACAAATCACTTTAGACGTAAGAGAAAGAAAAATAGTAGACAAATCACTTTAGACGTAAGAGAAAGAAAAATAGTAGACAAATCACTTTAGACGTAAGAGAAAGAAAAATAGTAGACAAATCACTTTAGACGTAAGAGAAAGAAAAATAGTAGACAAAGCACTTTACATGGAAGTGAAAGAAAAATAGACAATGCACTTTAGACGAAAGTGAAAGAAAAAAGTAGACAGAGCTCTTTAGACACGAGAGAAATAAAACTAGTAGACAAAGCACTTTTATTGCGAGAGACATAAAAATAGCAGACAAACACTTTAGACGTGAGAAACGGATGCATGACTTGAAAACTGCAAGTAAAAGGTAGGTGAGGAAGTGGCTGATTTGATACTCTAGCGGGCTTGACCATTGTTCCTTCTAACGTGGTTCTGGTGACAGCCGTTCCCGTGTTACTTTCATTTCTTTCAATCATACATGAATTACAAAAAACAGTGAAATTTATCCAAGAGACAGGACTACAGGTATAGACAGACAATGCGAACGAAGAAGAAGAAGAAGATTTCTTTCAATTCTACAGTTTCTTTTTTTCTGCTATTTTTCGACCTAATCACACAAACTTTACTCAGTGACTTTACTGTGAACTTCTTCACCTGCTTCGTCGTTTGCCCTCATAAGAGCCTTGCTTGCGCTGTGTCGCATAATTGCACCTTTCGGCCCAACATATCGGGACTTCAACTCGGCATACTTTTAGGGCTGGGTTAGTCTTTCCACTGCGATCTCTATTCACTTGACCAGGCTACTGTCAGGTGCCTCAGTGGGAGGTAGAATAGGGTCTTGATCGGCTATTGTTAGCCAACCTTGACGCAAGAAGTCATGAGTCGGTGGCCGCTATCTCACTGAGCTTGTGTAAAGTGCTTCTTCGCGCCTTATACACCTTTACTCCGAGCAAGTCCGTTGTTTCCAGTTTGCTAAAATTAGTTCTCTCATAGCTCAAACACCAGGTGGAAAAAGTCGAACGCAAACCTTTCGGTCAAGGACACCGTGTGGAACTCTATCCTTGCTGGATGTTACCTTGTAATGTAAGGCCTTTTTCAGCTTTCCACAGTTCCCCCCCCCCCCCCCCCCCCCCCCGCTTGACAAGGTATTCGACACCTCCACTCGTGATCTTTTCGTGTTTCTTTCAAAATCCTAAACGAGTTTTCATTGCATGCCCTGCGTTTCTGCAGGAAATATTATTACAACATACCTCGTATAGCTGTTGTAACTTTAATATTTTAATCAAAATGTAACGCCGGTCTTAAACAATATCAGAAAATATAGTACTGGGCGTATGTAGTCAAGCATCTTTATCAGTCATTTTGATTTAAGAATCTGATTTCGAGTTGATTTTATTTGAAAGAATTGTCTCTTTTCTACCTGTGTGTCCTTCTCTACTTTTTTCACCGTTATAGAGGCCTCTTATTTTGAAATGAGACTTTCTTGTGTTTTGTTCTTCAAATCTGTTTTCTATTGAGGTTTTATAAAATATATTTCTTCCTTTTTACATTCTCACAGAATATTAAGTGGATTCCATTGTCATCTTTTGATACTGGGAATAATAAATGTCTGCCTATGATTATACTGTTGGAAAGACATCAGCGTAAAGCAGAAAACCTCCTCCAGTCCATCTTGTTACTGCCATCCCCTCATCATGAACTCTATTTATAGAAGAATTACCCCCCAAGGCAGTCCTTACCCTGCCGAGATCAACTCATTACCATTGCTAGCTCCAGCTATCACGATTGTGTGACAACTTTCTCAACTTTAAAACGTTTTCATGTACTTGCCTTTAATTCGATCAATATTAAAAACTCAAGTGGCTGACATTTTTTTTTTTTGTTGTTTCTTCTTAGTGGGCCGTTCTTACTGTCTGAGCCCAGACCAAAACTTAAAATTGATGCGCTTATCAGAGCTGTATGTTTCTATAACAAGCACGATGGTTTGCAACTGTCACGTGATGTAAATCCAGCAACCTGATTAGCTACTGCCAGCAGCTTATCTGCCTGAAGATACCTACGACTGAAACAGTTGCTTATCTGTCTCCAACCAAGCTTTGCGGCCCCGTAGTGAAGAACCATGTGACTTATAAAAGAAAAATATTAAGTGGATTAAGTATTTTACTTATCAGGCTTTTCATGTTTCAGTTCTAGCTCAACATTTGGCACAACTCTCGGACATCTTTGCCGTGACTACAATCAGCGTTTGGAACTGGGACAAACACTCCAGGCTAATACTAGAAGGAAACAAATATTTTAGGAGCAATTTCAAAATACGTTATAGCCGTTAATTCATGAAGCTGTTCATTTGAAAGAACAGTGCAAGGTAATCCAACATTGTTCCCATTTCAAAGCCTTGGAAGAACAAGCACAGAAGTTGCTGTGGTTGATCAGACAATACAAAACTACTGGAGCTGGTCTGCTTCAAGTAATTTTTTTAAGTTACGCATTTTTTTGGCGAGTCTGACTTGTGTATTTTGAAGACGTGTAATATTCTTGAGAGAGGCAACAACACATTCTGATCTGCGAAAGAGATTTCTAACTTGGTGGCCAGCAGGTGCGAGAAGTCATGGACTCGTGGTACTCATACCCCCGGGGCTACGACTACAGCAACACCCCCTCGCCTTACTCTCGTATGACATTGCCAAGAGGCCGGGGGAGAGTCCTATTACCGCCAGAAAAGTAAGTATACGGTGGTTTTAATGTGTACTCTGGTTTGTATGACGTATTGTTCTGTGCTTTTTATACGCCAGCCATTGTATGATTATATGCTTACCACTTTTTGACAATCCTAGCTTGATACAATGCTTTTTACACTGGATCTTAATCCTGTCGAAAGACAGCACCAGTTGTTATACAAAACAAGAGGGCAAGAAGTCGAATCCTTTGTTCTTGATCTAGAATGGTTTTATTGATTGTTTCCTTTTTTTTTTCTTTTCGCTGACGAAAATCTATGTACCGGGACGACCTCAAACCTGTATGTTTACACTTTCAACTGCTGCCACGTACGTGTAACACGTACACAAGATCCAGAGGTGACAAAACTGGTACACCATGAGACTCTGCTGCCATTGCAACTTTTTCTCACGGTAAAAAAAAAAAAAACAGAAGCGGATATATAAACCAAGCATAAGTAACACCGGTACTGAAATGACTGAAGTCACTAGATACTACCCTGTTTAGGATATATTTCATTCTTATCTTATATCTTATATCCTTCCTGTGCCGTTAGACGTCACATAGGGCTTGCAAAGTAGTTCGCCAATTTTTCCTGTCTTCGGCGAGTCTTTCAACCTCAACAAAGGATTTTATGCCTGTTAACTTGGCCTCTCTTAATAATGTCCTCTTCAGAGTTTCACGCGGTCTGCCCCTTTTTCTTCGGCCTGTTGTGTTCCACTTGATAGCTTGTTTTGGGATTCTCTGATCATTTCTTCTCATCAAGTGACCAACATATGTCCATCTCCTTTTCCTGATCACCCGTGATATATTTCATTGCCGGATTATAAATTCTCATTTTAAAGAAATTAACAATTCTCATTTTAAAGAAATTAACAGGGATGAAATATTTCTTTCTTTACAAAAAAACTGTTATTTTTAATAAACAGAGATTTGAAGATTAGAAAGTAAACCAGATTTAAGACTCATTTTAAAAAAATGTAATATTGTATTGTTATGGTTAATTATCCACTGATATGCCATATAAACAAGTGTTATTTAACTGTAGCAGGGAAGAAAAAAACTTCCTGAAAAGTAAATAAATAAAATGAAGAAGAAGAAGAAAGGAAGAAGAAGAAGAAGAAACGACAGGTGCTTCCTTCTTAATCCCAGAGAGCAGATGTATTAAAATATTTCAATGCCCATCAACTTACTCCTACTTTACCTTCACCCCTTTTTCGCTCCTCTTCCTCTTTTGTTCTGCTATAAATGCTAATATTTACATGCAGGCTTAATGCGAGGGGGTCCACTCGGTGCATTGCTCTGGGGGCCCAGACTTTTTAGTTGGTTTTATGTCCAGTGCATATTTAACAAGTGTGTTCTGCATTACGTGCGTTACAGGCATAAAGCTCATGCACATAAAAGCAGTTGGTTGGTTGTCTGGCTGGATGGTTGGTTGGTTGGTTGGTAGACGAGTAAGTTGACTGGCTAATTACTTGTTGGTTACCTGGGTAACTTGTCCATTTTTTTTCTTCTTTTAGTTGACTGGTTAATTGGCTGGTTTGTTCGTCCTTGGTTTGTTCAGTCGGATATTTGGTCGGTTGATTGGCTAATGAGTTTGTTGGTTGATGAGTTGGTCGGTCAGACTGTATAAACTAGAGAAAAAATAGGAACAGCTTTATTACTTAATGAGTACACAGTTGTGACCTTTCAGCATGAGATTTAATCATTCAAAAACAAACAGGACAAAGAAATAGCGAGAGGAGATAAATTCACATGAATGCTTTGTTAGAGCACTTAGTTGTAACTTGTCAGAAGCTGTGGCTTGTCCGACCCTGTGTTCAGAAATACACATAGGGAGTGTAGAGAGTATTTAAATGGAGACTTGGGATGTGTGATAGGTGGGTTGTAACTGAGGGTGGCGGGTGGGGAAACCGTGAAAAGGTGAAATATGTGATTATAGTTAGAGTAGAGGGGGTTATAATAGATGCTGTGAGGAGGTTCTGAACTATGTGTAAAAAGTGAGAAGGAAGTGGAACTTAGTGGGGAGGGATTATGGAGGAGGAGGATGTTAGGTGTAGCTGAATAATGAGTTCAAACTATGTGGTTCCAGCGTCCCATATTCCTGAATTTAGCGGTTCTCAAGCGCTAAGCGGATTCTGTCATCTGTGTGACATTGTTTGCTGGCTGTTACCAGAAAGTCAGATTTGCCTCTGTGGTTGGGGCCATTGAAATGATTCAGGACTGGTTTCGAAGCATGCTGGGTGATATCGTACAGATGTTTCTACATGCGGTCCCCTAATCTCAGGCCAGTTTTACCGATATAAATTATAATATAAGGTCGCTCAGACCGTTGCTTGGTTGGTTAATGAATTGGTTGGTTGATTGATCGATACATCGACCAAACGGCTGGTTCACTGGTCAATGAGCTGGCTGACTGATCTATAGGTCTGTCGGACAGTTGGTTGATTGACTGGCTATTGCCTTGTTTGGTTGGTACATTGATTGACTTTCTTGGTATGCGAACTTGTTTAGCTTATGGACACAGATTCTCGTTGTGGTGAAAACTTACATGAAGTTGGATATGGAGTGGGATGTAGAGACATTACATGAATCTTTTTTTGCGGATCTAAAGGGGCTTTTCTACAGACTCCAACACTATGGGGAACACGTCGATCCACCAGTCAGATTGGACAGGATGAAGTAACAAAACGCGTTTCCAATATCACATATGGTAACAAGAGTTACGGGTCCTGACTACCTTCGGCTCTAAAACACCCTGCCAACTTGATTTTAATTATACATAATATGTGTCAAAATGAAAGAAACTTCTGTTGTTAAGAAAAGATTTATGTGTGTAGTAAAACGTAAAGATGTTGTGGTACACAATACACATATTTATTCTTTTTTTAAAGCAAAGCAGAGACAAAAAACCTTGTCAAAAAGATAAGAGAGAGACAATGTACTTACATATGACATGCAATGAGAAGAGAGGGCATTGAAAATATTATAACAACAGGAAAAATAGAAGGACGAAGATCAAGAGGAAGACCAAGAGAAATGATACTGGACAGTCTGACGGGATGGTGTGAGAGGAGATCACCAACTGAGCTGATGGCCTGCATGAAGGATCGGGTACTCTGGAGAAGCATAATAGCCAACGCCAGCCGCCACGGCACTTGATGATGATGATGATGATGATGATGAGAACTTATAACACAAACTATCAGCAATATTATTCACAATGAAGAACAAAATCACTGAACACATCAAGAATACAGGCTAAAGCCCTGTGATACTCTGAACCCCTTGTGGTCCTCACGTGGATCTCGTGTGGTCCTTTCGGGGACCACACAGGAGACCACGGGACCTAACGAGGACCACAGGCGTAAATTCAGTAGGATCACAGTGTGGTTTTGGTGGTAGAAGCGAACGAAGAAGAATAAGAAGAAGAAGAAGACTGAACACATTCTAGGAAAAAATAAAGGAACAGATTTCTTGGCACAGTTTTCTTCTTCCTTACTTCAAGTGTTTCTTCTTCTTCTTCTTCTGTTTCTTCATCTTCAGTCTCCTTATAACTGCGAGCTGTTGTTATTTGCAGCCGATGCGGTGAAGATGTTGAGGCACAGCGTCGTGTCGGATTGGGAGCGGGTGATGGCAGATATTTTCCCAGTCACTAAATGCAGGGAGTGTGCAATAGAAGACGACCATGAAGACTATGGCGATCCCTGCCCCTATTAGTCAGGTTATGCTATCACTGACCAATAATATAATCCACACAGTAGGGATGTGGAAAACGGCCTCCGAGAGTGGAGCATTTCTATCTGGAGAGCAGGCCACCCCGCACCACGGAATACACAAAATAGCCGACACTGAATGAGAAGAAAATAAGACTGGCATGTGTGTTAGTAGCCATGAAAGCAACTGGCCACCCTACCTCATGCGCTGATGGCTTCATCCCCTACGGCATTTACTATGGGACTATCTTTATGTGTGTTAGTAGCGAGGAAAGCAACTGGCCACCCTACCTCATGCGCTGATGGCTTCATCCCCTACGGCATTTGCTATGGGACTATCTTTATGTGTGTTAGCCCCCACGATTGGGAATCGTGTCTCGACTCTAAATGGATGATGGTCGATAAAAGAATAATAATAAAGTTGTTTTTTCTTACTCGAAAAAATTGTGTCGCGGTGGTGTATCGGTCATTGCACTCGCCTGCCGATCAGAAGGTACCTGGTTCGATTTCACACTCGGCCGGAATTTTTTTTCGAACCGACCGACACCGAGATCAACCCAGAGAGGGTCTTGATCAGCTATGGTCCGCCAATCCTGACTCCAGCATGTCAGATATAAGTCACTGTTTGCCCAATCAAGTAGTTCCCAACCCCCCCCCCCCACCCCTGCAAACCTCACATGCTATGGTTGCCTAGAAATGTGAAGGCACTAACACTTCACACCCGCACTACGGCAAGCAGATACCACGGGCTACATATTTCTTCTCGCAGTTTTAAGAAAGCAACCAGAAGCCGTCGAAGACATCGCAACAGTGTCCAAATAACGTGCTCAAAATAGAAAAAACAAAACAAAACAAAACAAAATAACTCTAAGTAAAAAACGATGGAATAGCTGATGATGTATATGAGATTCATTTAACTATAATAATGCGGATAATTTATAAATTGCTTCTGAGAAGAAGAGAGCTGAATCCTTGACAGGGGCTTGAAACGATAATTCTACTGCACTTTAGAACAGAACTCCCCCTCAGAAAAATTAAAATAAATAAACACCCTCATTTTATTGATCCCAGAGTCTGAGAGTGGAAGAAGTGCGGTCATATGACATTCTCAACATTTTTACTGCAGTAAATCACCATCATAACAACAACATGACTAGCATTAAGATGGATCTAGAGCGAGATTATAAGATTGCCAAAAGTGCGTTGAACAAGAAGATGAACGTGCGCTGAACAAGAATGTGAAAGTGCATGGAACAAGAACGTGGAAGAGCGTTGAACAGGAAAATGAACGCGCGTTGAACAAAAATGCGGAAGAGCGTTGAACAAGAATGTAAAAGAACGTTGAACAAGAGTGTGAAAGAGCGTTGAACAATAAAGTGAAAGAACGTTGAACAAGAGTGTGAAAGAGCGTTGAACAAGAATGTGAAAGAGCGTTGAACAATAAAGTGAAAGAGCGTTGAACAAGAATGTGAAAGAGCATTGAATAAAAATGTGAAAAAGCGTTGAATAAGAAGATGAACGTGCGTTGAACAAGAATGTGAAAGTGCATTGAACAAGAAGATGAACGTTCGTTGAACAAGAATGTGAAAGTGCATTGCACAAGAAGATGAATGTGCGTTGAACAAGAATATGAACGTTCATTGAACAAGAAGATGAACGTGATTTGAACAAGAAGATGAACGTGCATTGAACAAGAATGTGAAAGTGCATTGAACAAGAAGATTGCGTTGAACAAGAAGATAAACGTGCGTTGAACAAGAAAACCGCCACGTGAGTACCTGTTCATAAAGTCATCTCTTGGTCAATCATGAGAGGCGAAGGCTCTCTAAAACAGAGGGACTGGTAAAACAAACTTCAAAACATGTGACCAAAACGCCCCTCTCCAGATACCATTTTTTTAAAGAGGATTTTGGGTTGATCTCGGTGTCTGTCGGTTGGAAAAAAATTCCGGCCGAGCGCAAAATGGAATCAGGTTCCTTCTTATCGGCAGGCGAGTGCAATAACCACTACACCACCGCGACACAATTTTTTGTCGGGTAAGAAAAAACAACGTTATTATTATTCTTTTCTCGACCATCATCCATTTAGAGTCGAGACACGAGTCCACATCGTGGGGCTAACACACATAAAGATAGTCCCATAGCAAATGCCGTAGGGGATGAAGCCATCAGCTCACAAGGTAGGGTGGCCAGTTGCTTTCCTCACTACTAACACACATAAAGATAGTCCCATAGCAAATGCCGTAGGGGATGAAGCCATCAGCTCACAAGGTAGGGTGGGCAGTTGCTTTCCTGGCTACTAACACACATGCCAGTCTTATTTTCTTCTCATTCAATGTCGGCTATTTTGTGTATTCCGTGGTGCGGGGTGGCCTGCTCTCCAGATAGAAATGCTCCACTCTCGGAGGCCGTTTTCCACATCCCTACTGTGTGGATTATCCACTTTTACAACTGGGTCGAAATGAAAAATCACTTGTAGTGGATCGCGAATTCACAGCCTCAAGGAGAGAAGGGCAGATCATTATCAAATAGCCTACACGAGTCCCTCTCAGTTCGTCATGTGTACCTGGAACTATAATGTCTCCACCTCGCTTGAAGTTCTCTGTGAGATATTTCTACAGGCTATCTCAGAAGTCTTTATATACCACTAAAGAAGCAGATCACATCCCCAATGCGGTTACGTGCCTAACATCAAATGTGTTAACACGAGTCTACCTTGAGTGAGAGAGACGCATTCGTATGTGTCTATAAAGAAACGGCAATTCTTTTGGACAAATGTTTTGTAACTAAAGATACTTTTTTTTCTAAAATGTTTCAAAATTGCCTATGTACTTAGACTCTCGGGACAGCCTGTACGGTACATATCATGGGCGATTTCTATAGCAGTGGTACCTTTGACCGACAATCTAAGACTCTAAGATTAAAAACAGTCTATGATTAAGGTACCAGTCAGAGAATCCCAAAAACAAACTATCAAGTGGAACACAACAGACCGAAAAAAAAAATGAAGTCGACCTGTGAAACTCTAAAGAGAACATTGTTAAGAGAGGCCAAATTAGTAGGCATAAAATCCCTCGATGAGGTTGAAAAGCTCGCTGAAAACAGTAAAACTTGGCGAACTACCATGCGAGCCCCATGTAATGTTTAACAGCACGGGAAGGATGTAAGATGATTAAGGTTCTATTGACGTGTGGAGGCTTTATGTTAAAAGATCAAGACACAGCTGGCAATAATAAAGTTGGGCTGGCCGTTATTCACACAGTTTGTCAACACGTGTGTTTACTCAATAAAAGCTAACACATAAAATGTAATCACGTTTATATTTTCTCATTTCATGTTGGACGAATGCCATAAGCAAAACTTTTAAGCTGTTAGTAACATGCAATGTTCCTTTTAAGGAGTAGTTCTGCGTTGAATTTCATTGGATGTGTGCAACATGCAGCATGAAAAAATTATGAGCAACAAAGAAAAAACAAATTGAGATCTCAAACTCTCAGCTTAGAGGGAACATATAACACGCTCACAATACACGATCACGGAATATCGAGAAATGGCATTTAAGTTCAGGAAAATTGTGAAAACTATCAGTCAGTTTTTTTTTCCTTATTTATTAAACTATCAGTCGATACGCAGATACATTTATTTTCCTCATTAAAAATGGCGTCAATGATATTCATGTTGGTCCTCATCTGTTATGCTGAAAAGCGGAAATTACTCTTTCAGTTTGACGACTTTGTTATGAGAGTGGAAGCAATCTCTCGCCAAGCTTTGAAATACAGGCAAATGTTTTGAAATTAATTCTTTCTTGGGACAATTTTGTTCTCTCAAATATATTAAATATATTTTATTTATCGAATGTGCAATACTCTTAAAGTATGAAAAGGCATCTTAGAGAACTCAAGTATGCCAAATTACGATTTGTTTATAGCAGAATTATGCCATTTCACTGCTGCTGTTATATATATATATATTTTTTTTTTTTGGTTCTTTTCTATGCCGTGTCTTTGTATTCAGATTACGGCGTTTTTCATCATCTCCAGCAAGATACGCTGGCTTCAAGCACCAAATATTGTCCTACAGAAGGCTAAAAAATTATTTGGATTTTAGTTTCTAGAAAGGAAACAAAGGAAGGAGGAGAAAAGAAACGAGAAGTTTATCGGTTACCTGGAGCTCTCACTACTAAGATCCATCGTTTGAAAGCCACTTTATTTGACCAAACTCTCCTAATTGATCCACACAGTTTCTCGAATATTCTTCATTTCACTGGCTGCCTCGTTTTGTGTAATTTATTGTTGCCAATACTTGTCAACATTATCCGTTGCAACTCTCTCTCTCTCTCTCTCTCATTTTCTCTCTCTCTCTCTCTCTCTCTCTCTCTCTCTCTCTCTCTCTCTCTAGCAAATAAAGCTTACCAAGAGATGCTTCGCTTATTGTGTCCCCAGTACATGAAATGATCTCTTTTATGACTCCAAAACACTCTCAATACAATCCCTTGAGTGTTTGAAGCCTCATGAAAACAAATAATCCCCGAGTGTTTCAATCTACTCCCCGCCATCGACTGTTTTTATAAAGCACTTCCACAAAGAACAGTAATTCATCTCCAAACACTCAATGCTATAGGTATTCTGCGAAATATTAACAAAGCATTTTTTTTTCTTTAATGTATACAGTTCAGCATTTCTTCTGATAACACATTTCTGAGAATTGTTTTCACACAGATTTTTTTTAAACTAGATTTCTCTAACGGAACTTTCTTCAGCATCAAAAATTTGTCATTAGTAGACACACTTTAAGAGGCTTATAATAACTTTGACACTACTGCTAGATGCTGTACTCAGCCGCCACATTAACTTAGATAATGATAAATAATGAAGAAGAAGAAGAAGAAGAAGTAGAAGAAGAAGAAGGAGAAGAAGAAGAAGAAGAAGAAGAAGAAGATTGATTGATTGATAGACTGATTGATTGATCTTTATTTCAAAAGGGTTAAGAATTGGTCACGCAGGCCCGTCTGACATTCTGCCCTTCATCATACATCTTTCACTCTATTCCAGATATTCTACAAATATGCTGTTCATATAACAAACATAACTAACACTGAAGCTGAGAGACATAAAATAAAATAGAAGAAGAAGAAGAAAAAGAAGAAGAAGAAGAAGAAGCGACCATTCCGATTAAATTTTACGATCTCACACATTGCCACGAGTCACTGATAAAAGTAAGGTAAAAAATCTTTCCCCCCCCCCCACCCCCGTGTGGTTATCGGGGCCCCTGGAGAGAAAAGAATAGAACCACTGCCACCTTCCACGCGTGTCGTAAGAGGCGACTAGGGATGTTGGGCGATAGGCCACCGACTTTTTCTCTGTAAGGAAAAAAAAAAAGTAAACCGGAACATTACAGGAACACGGAGAGGAAAAACAGGAAACTGCCTTGGAAAAGGAAGGGACTCTGATAGCAGGGCGCATGACGTTGTGCAGTCAAAGCCGAAAGGAAGCTGCAGAACCGACATCCCAACTGAGTACAAGGACACCTTTAACCATTGCATATTAGGATGCTAGAAAAATGTATGAAAGTGGAAAGGCTGCCATGATAGCGAGAGAAATGAATAGATATAATATAAAGATACTGGGGGTGAGCGAAACACACTGGACAGGAACAGGTAAACTTAGACTAGCAACAGGGGAGACAATCCTGTTTTCAGGTCACCAAAACCCAGATGCAACACACTCAGAGGGCGTGGCACTAATGCTATCCAGAGTGTCCCAGAGAGCATTGATGAGCTGGGAGGCAGTTAGCTCAAGGATAATTACAGCTTGCTTCTCAACAAAGAAGAAGGATATTAAGTTGAATATCATCCAGGTGTACGCGCCAACAAATGATGCAGAAGAGGTAGTAAAGGATGAATTCTACAACACATTGCAGGAAATCCTAGACCAACAAGGCAACAAAAAAATAACAGTTCTAATGGGGGACATCAATGCAAAGGTTATCAACACAGGTTATGAGAAAGTAATGGGTCAAAATGGATTAAGAATAATGAACGAAAATGGAGAAAGGCTAGCAGATCTATGGATGCTCAACAACCTTGTCATTGGAGGAAGTATATTTCCGCATAAAACTATACACAAAGCCACGTGAGTATCACCAGATCTATGCATGCTCAACAACGTTGTCAGTGGAGGAAGTATATTTCCGCATAAAACTATACACAAAGCCATGTGGGTATCACCAGATCATGTCACCGAGAACCAGACAGACCATATTTGTATCATTAGAAGCTTACACAGAACCTTATACATGATGTCAGAGTGAAACGAGGTGAAGATGTAGCTTCTGACCACTACCTGCTGATAGCTAAACTGAGAATGAAACTGAAGAAGCACCACACAACAGACATGGCAAGGAAAAGATATAACATGGTATTGTTGGAAAACCCAGAAATCGCAAAGAACTTTAAACTGAAACTAAAATGTAAAAACTAGGAAGAAATTAGGAACAGCTTTATTATTTAACAATAACAAACTTGTAACGTTTCTGCGCGAGCCTTTATCAAACAAAAACAAACAGGACGAAGAATTAGAGAGAAGAAAATTCATCATCATTCGTCAGGGAACTAATCTTTTACGATTAAAAAACCCGACACCAGCATAGTAAGACAGGCACTGACATGGAATCCTCAAGGAAATAGAAAACGAGGAAGACCTAGACTTCCTTGGAGAAGAGAAAGTTTGACAGTGCTCAGAGACAAGAGATGCACATGCAAGGAAGCAGAGAATAACTAAAAGAACAGGGATGACTGGAGAGCCTTGATCCGTGGCCTATGATCTCAAGGGAGTGAAAGGCGATGATGATGATGATGATGATGATGATGAAAAATGTGTTCTAATGCTTTCTTTTCAACAAGAAGTTCGCTTCACATAATGGCTGCAGATTTCAATTTTGGTAAGGGGACAGATGGGTCAAGTGAATTACATTTTTCACACTTTTGGCTTATTTTCAGCTCGACCTAGGATGAAAGAAACGCTTTATCGAAATATAAGTTTTAAAACAATTGTCAGTTTATTGTTAAATATTGGGGGGAGGAGGAGGGGGAGGGAGGTGAAGACGCTGTCCAATTAGGCAATCAGTGAACCATAGCTGATATGCTAACATCAGGGTTAGCGAACCATAGCTGATATGTTAACATCAGGGTTAGCGAACCATAGCTGAAGAAGAACCTGTCCCAGCTTTTCGTTGGTACCCGCAGTAACAGGCCTAGCCTGGTTAACGGGACAGGGATTGCCATAGTCCCCATGGTGGTGGAGTCTGCTAAAGAAGCATTACACACGCCCCTGCTTTTTACCTCTATTCTGGGAGTGAAAAAGTAGCTGCCATAACCCCCTTCCACGCCTATACCATGCTGTACCTCGGCACCTCCACAGCATCGGGTGCGAAGAATACGAGTTCGCAGTTACAGGGAGATAGCGCAGGACAAGACAAAACGACACAAGACAAGACAAGAGAAGACTGTGAAAAAATTTCAGAAAACAATATACGATCAGGAAATACCATACAGGGTTCTAATGATATACTTACCAGTGTGTAAAGCTTTACTGGTGTGCCATGACAAACATGCAGAGAATCTCTGTTCTAGTGCTCTCTCTCAATTTCTTCAACAACGTGCTTTCCTTGTCGCTTTCCTGTCTTTCTCAGTTTGTCTGTTTCACTTTCTCTTCGCTCCTTCCTTCACAACTCTCATTCCAATTTTTTCTTCTTCTTCTTCTTCTCATTTCTTCTTCTTCTCATTTCTTCTTCTTCTTCCTTGTTCTTTCTTATTCTTCTTTCTTCCTCTTCTTCTTCTTCTAACTCCACTGAACTGTGAGCTGATGTTCTTTGCAGTCGATGTGGTGAAAACATCGAGACTCACCAACATATCAGATTGGGAGCGGATTACAACGGACTTGTTTTCAGTCTCTGAGTGGAACAATAACACTGAGAGGAGTGCGGTACTTCTTTATCAGACTCCACCACCATGGTGACTTTGTCGATCCGTGCCCCATTGGCCAGGCTAGGCCAGTCACTGGGGGGTAACCAATGGAGGGATGGGAGCAAGGTCTTAGTCGGCTATGGTTCACAAACCCTGAAGGTGTACTATGTCAGCCATGAGTTGCTGGCTGCCAAATCGTAGCTATGTCTGTGGCTATGTCTATCGTCATAGGGCGCTTATTTTTGAATGATCTCATTAATTTTCTAGGACATAACCATCATCATCATTATCATCATCATCATCGTCATCATGAATTATCACTATGATGAAGTGTGTGTGTGTGTGTTTGTTTGTGTGTGTGTGTGTGTGCCGACTTTGGGGTTTCACATCAAATCACATATACATACTTTTCACATTTCACCTGGTCACCTTAACCTTGTCTAAAGTGACCAACAATAAAATCAACTGTTTTCTTTCTGACATACATTCTCTAGAACTTTCTGGAAAGAAATTCTCAAAAAATTTCCTGGCAGTATTTTCACTTATGGATGTAGCATACAATTCTGTATTATTATTTTTTTTTTTAGCCTACAAAATGTATTTTCAAAGACTAACTATACGCTTCATGTCAGTGAGGCGAAAGGAGGGCACCCATGTTTCCGTGACATTACAGCTTTATTTCCAGACCGTTCTACCTAAAGTGAAACACGCGCTCAATCTGAAAAGAATGAGGTGCAAATTTAACCTTTATTTATAATGACCATATGTCTGAAATACATTTTTAGAGCATTTTCTATCTCCTGGAGGCCGTACGGTCCAAACAGCAGCCGGGACTAAAAACGGTAAAAAAATGAGTTTATTTTTTTTTAAAAATTAACTGGGTTGGATGGGACCACGGAGAAAACCTTAATGCCAAATAGGGGACCACGAACAGAGAAAACCTTAATGCCAAATAGGGGACCACGAACAGAGAAAACCTTAATGCCAAATAGGAGACCACGAACAGAGAAAACTTTAATGCCAAATAGGAGACCTCGAACAGAGAAAACCTTAATGCCAAATAGGGGACCTCGAACAGAGAAAACCTTAATGCCAAATAGGGGATCACGAACAGAGAAAAAAAAAGGTTGACAACTCCATTTTATGAGACCGTTTCATTTTGTGTCTATATTTAAGGAAACTAGAAAGTATAACGGGATATGGAGAAGAGATGTATTGTTTGTTATTTGTCGTAGAGTTTCTTACAGCTGCAGGCAAGAAGCTCTTAGCAAAAGGTGCACTGATGGAAATCCGCCATATCTGCTTTCGTCCAATCATAAAGTGTGGGTGATGCTCAACTGTCAGCCCAGGAATTCACTCAGCAACAACCCTGAATCAATCAACTAAGTACACCCAATGCCGATCATTTAATTAACGACACATGATGATGATATTGGCCGATGAATTCACGTTGGTGAAATATATCATGTCATACCTCAAACTGATCAGCAAAACAAGAAACCCAGACGTCTCGCATGTCAATATAAGATAGCCGCCACAGAATACTAAACGAAATGTGACACCATTCCTACACAAGAAAACTCATGATCATAAACATTCTAACCGACGTTGACAATATCTAGTTCTACAGTTACATTATTAGCTAGAACAATACGTCATAGCACAACAAAACCTAACTCTAAACTAATAAAAAATGTAACCACCATCTAACATTCCCAAGGACAGGATCTTCTAGAAAAACATAAGCTGCACACATGGTCCTTGCAGAATTTTCTCGACTGTATAATCATAATCATTGTATATTGAAAATATAATGAGGAGTGTTACAGAAGATGCAGACAAAGAATATTACGCTGCCATAACAATTGGAGGTTATGAAATACCAGAGATTAGATATGCTGATGACGAAGTATTACTGTCCACAACACAGAAAGGAATGGAAAAACTAATTATGTTAGTCCGTAAGAACAGTGAAGAGCAAAACCTCTATCTTAATGCGAAGAAAACTAAATTGATGACAACTGACAAAACAAACAAGGCAGCTGAAATCTGTATCGATGAGGAAGAACTAGAAGAAGTGGAGAGTTTTGAATATCATGGATCATTACTAATAATGGAGATACAATGAGGGAAATTAAAAGGAGGACATCTATTGCTCTTCAAAAAGTAAAACAACTAAAGAAGCTGTGGAGAGGAACAGACAGAACTACAAAAATAAGATTTTTAAGGGCATGAAACTTTCCCATCGCAACATATGCCTGTGAGACGTGAACACTTAACAAAATAGCTGAGAAACACATAAATGCCATTTGAATGTAAATGCTACAGAAGAACTTAATAGTGAAGAAGACTGGCTAGTAAAGAAGATTAAACAGAGAAAACGTAAATATTTTGGACACATTAAACGTCATGATAATCTAGAGAAGATCGTCTTGGAAGGGTACATAATGGGAAAAAGAAATAGAGGAAAACCAAGGCGAAGATGGTTGCAAGACATCGTTGATGATCTGCAGATGGACGCATCAGCAGCAGGGCATCTTGCTTACAGCCGAGAGGCCTACAGGAGAGCTGTTAGGGAGGTAAAGTTCCACAAGGGACATGCAAATGACTGACTGAATGATTGACTGAATGATTGACTGATAATCATTAGTGTTCGGGGGAATTTTTTTTTAAATTTTCATTTAACTCAGAAGGTTTACATGAATCGCATCTCTTTAACTATGAGCAACATTCCTTACAATATCCCCCTCCTTTTAACCAGAGTTTTGCTCCAGCAAAAAATCTCAAACTAATCAAGAGATAAGAAGGTTTACATGAGTCGCATCTCTTTGTCCATTAACAATATTTCTTGCATCCTCATATAATAAAGTCACGCTGCTTATATCTCATAATTCTTCGAAACTGTATGAAATCAAACGAAAATCACTACAAATAAGTCGTAGAATTATTTCAGAAACTGTGTATGTAACAGAATATGTCTGTGTACAACCCTATACCCGTATATATGGTAACTTTGTAAGGCCCCTCCCTCCACTTGAGTTGGTGTTTGGAAAGTGCGAGGCTAGACTCGAGAGTGTGAGTGGTGAGTAGGGAGAGTATGGTGAGTAAAGGAGAGTCTGTGAGTGATGAGTAGAGGAGAGTCTGTGAGTGGTGAGTAGATGAGAGTCTGTGAGTGGTGAGTAGATGAGAGTCTGTGAGTGGTGAGTAAAGGAGAGTCTGTGAGTGGTGAGCAGAGGAGAGTCTGTGAGTGGTGAGTAGAGGAGAGTCTGTGAGTGGTGAGTAGAGGAGAGTCTGTGAGTGGTGAATAGAGGAGAGTCTGTGAGTGGTGAGTAGATGAGAGTCTGTGAGTGGTGAGTAGAGGAGAGTCTGTGAGTGGTGAGTAGATGAGAGTCTGTGAGTGGTGAGTAGATGAGAGTCTGTGAGTGGTGAGTAGATGAGAGTCTGTGAGTGGTGAGTAAATGAGAGTCTGTGAGTGATGAGTAAAGGAGAGTGTGTGTGGTGAGTAAAGGAGAGTCTGTGAGTGGTGAGTAAAGAGGACAGTCTGTGAGTGGTGAGTAGGGAGAGTATGGTGAGTAAAGGAGAGTCTGTGAGTGGTGAGTAGGGAGAGTATGGTGAGTAAAGGAGAGTCTGTGAGTGGTGAGTAGAGGACAGTCTGTGAGTGGTGAGAAGAGGAGGTTCTGCGAGTGGTGAGTAGAGGAGAGTCTGCGAGTGGTGAGTAGAGGAGAGTCTGCGAGTAGTGAGTAGAGGAGAGTCTGTGAATGGTGAGTAGAGGAGAGTCTGTGAGTGATGAGTAGAGGAGAGTCTGTGAGTGATGAGTAGAGGAGAGTCTGTGAGTGGTGAGTAGAAGAGAGTCTATATGTGGTGATTAAAGAAGAATCTGTGAGTAGCGAGTAAAGTAGACTCTGTGTGGTGAGTAAAGTAACGAGAGTCTGTGAGTGGTGAGTAAAGGAGAGTCTGTGAGTGATGAGTAAAAGAGAGTCTGTGAGTGATGAGTAAAGGAGAGTCTGTGAGTGATGAGTAAAGGAGAGTCTGTGAGTGATGAGTAAAGGAGAGTCTGTGAGTGATGAGTAAAAGAGATTCTGTGAGTGATGAGTAAAAGAGAGTCTGTGAGTGATGAGTAAAAGAGAGTCTGTGAGTGATGAGTAAAAGAGATTCTGTGTGTGGTGAGTAAAGGAGAGTCTGTGAGTGATGAGTAAAAGAGAGTCTGTGAGTGATGAGTAAAAGAGATTCTGTGTGTGGTGAGTAAAGGAGAGTCTGTGAGTGATGAGTAAAGGAGAGTCTGAGTTTTGGTACTGTGAAGATGCAGCTTCTACTGTTAAGTTATACCGGTCGTCAGAAAGAAAGGGAAAGGATTGTTATCTTTTAGGTTACATTTGGTAGCTCTCCTTGTTTCTGTTGGTCAGAGCCACGCGGAAACCTTATCTCCGCATCGTCCTGAATAGTTTGGTACGTTATATTCTTCACTACCATTGATTCATCATCATCATCATCATTATCATCATCATCATCATCATCTTATCTTATATCTTATACCCTTCCCGTGCTGTTAAACGTCACATAGGGCTCGCAAAATAGTTCGCCAATTTTTCCTGCCTTCGGCGTCTTTCAACCTCATCAAAGGATTTTATGCCTGTTAATTTGGCCTCTCTTAATAATGTCCTCTTCAGAGTTTCACGCGGTCTGCCTCTTTTTCTTCGGCCTGTTGTGTTCCACTTGATAGCTTGTCTTGGGATTCTCTGATCATGTCTTCTCATCAAGTGACCAACATATGTCCATCTCCTTTTCCTGATCACCCATGAGACTGGTTGTTGTTCAGTCATCTGTCTTATCTCTGCATTGTTCTTGAATTCATTCCACTTGATGCCGAGTATTTTCCTTAGGCATTTGTTTTCAAAAGAGTCTAATTTCTTGTCTATTTCTTTAGTTGTTTTCCA
The DNA here is from genome assembly GCA_009760885.1 of Achatina immaculata. Classification (NCBI taxonomy): domain Eukaryota; kingdom Metazoa; phylum Mollusca; class Gastropoda; order Stylommatophora; family Achatinidae; genus Lissachatina; species Lissachatina immaculata. The sequence goes on from CM019702.1 coordinate 8,155,887, forward strand.
GCTTTCGCATGCATAAATGAGGGTGAATATTACATTTGAATTGAATAGTCTTAACTTGGTTTTTGTGCTTATAACTTTTGAATTCCATATGTTCTCAAGATTCTTGAAGATTGATGCTGCTTTTGCAATTCTGATCCTAACTTCCTTTCTAGTGTCACCATCCTGGTCTATGTAGCTGCCAAGGTATGCAAATTGATTGACTTCTTCAATATCTGTCCCTTCTATGTGTATTTTTACATTTTGATTGAGAGGAATTTTCAGTATTTTTGTTTTGTCCTTGTTAATTTCAAGTCCTATTTTGCTAGCCAGTGAAGACAGGCTATATGTTTTGTCTTGCATGAAATTCACATTATTACTGATAAGAGTTATGTCATCAGCAAAATCAAGATCTTCTAGTTGGGTTCCATGTACCCAGTCAATACCTGTGTTACCTGTGCAGCATTTTTTCATTATGAAGTCTGTTGTAATCCCAAAAAGTAAAGGAGACAGTATACATCCTTGTTTCACGCCTGTTTCAATCTGGAACCATTCATTCATCCCTTCTTCTGTCTTGACTGCACAAACATATCCATTGTATAAGTCCTTAATGATGTTGACAATTTTAGATGGTATTCCATATAGAAATAAAATTCTCCAGAATGAATCTCTGTGTATGCTATCAAATGCCTTTTTAAAATCTATGAAGTTCAGTATTAATGGTTTCTGCTTTTCAATATGTTCTTCAAGTATTATTCTGAGAGTAAAGATCTGGTCCAGACAGCTTCTCCCTTTTCGAAATCCTGCTTGTTCTTCTCTCATTGCAGTATCTATCCCCTATATCTTTGAGTCTATTCAAAATGACCTTGCAAAATACTTTTGACGCAACTGATATTAAGGTTACTCCTCTCCAGTTGTTACAGTCACTAAGGTTGCCCTTTTTGGTATTTTAACAATGATTCCTTTCTTCCAATTAGAAGGGACCTTTTCTTCTTTCCAAATCTTGTTAAACATTCTCTTTAGTTGTCTCATGTTATCACTATTGATAGCTTTTAGCATTTCGGCTGTTATTTCATCTTCACCTGCAGCTTTGTTGTTAGCCATTAAATTCACAGCTGTTTCAAATTCATGCAATTTAATTTCATCTAGGTTGACATTTATTTGTGAGGCTGGTAAGTCAGTTTCAAGGTTTAACAATTCTTTTGGGTGTGGTCGATTGAGTATTTCTTGGAATTATTCAGCCCATCTTTGCTTTTGGTCTTTATTTGATGTTAATAGTGTTCCAGTTTTGCTAAGGATTGGTCTTTCTTTAGATGTAATAGTACCTGTTAGCCTCTTTTGTATGTTATATAAAGTTTTGCTGTCTCCTGTTTTTGCTGCTTTTTCTGCCTCCTTCGCCATATTGTCTATGTATTCTCTTTTATCCCTTCTAGCTGAACTTTTTACTTTCTTGTCCATTTCTTTGTATTTTGCTTTTGCCAAATCTCTTTCATGATCTGTTTTTGCATTCAACTTGTCTACTTTAACTGCTCGTCTTTCATGTATATACTTCCATGTTTTATCTGATATCCATGCTTTTCTATTTGGTTTTTCCAGTCCAGCGCTTACGTTTGCTGCTGTGATTATGGCTGTGCTGTAAGAATTCCATAACTCATCTATACCTATCTCCTCAACTTCACTGGGTGTTTTGGAATGATTGGCAAGTTCCTGATTGAAATTAATATTAGTATTTTCTTCTTGTAGGCTGTGGCTGTTTATCTTTCTGTGTACTGATTTCTTGTGTTGACTTTTCAATTTTAGTTTTATTTTCCCTATGCACAGGTTGTGATCACTGTTGACATCTGCACCCCTATAAGCCCTTACATCCATGAGAGATGTTTTGTATTGCTTTTTAATACAAAAATGATCTATCTGGTTTTTAGTTCTATCATCTGGAGATATCCACGTTGTTTTATGTATCTCTTTGTGTGGGAATATTGTGCCTCCAATGACCATGCCCTCTGTTAGACATACTGCAATTAATCTTTCTCCATTCTGATTAACCATGTCAATTCCTTCTTTCCCCATCACTTTTTCAACGTCGGTATTATCCTTCCCTACCTTAGCATTGAAGTCCCCCATAGCAATTAGGATGTCGTGTTTAGGGACTTTTTTTCTGGAGTTGCCTCTAGATAGGTCCCAGGACAAGGTTGTTAGCCTTATGCCCAACTCCCGGTACATGATGTGTGACAGATCAAGCGGAACTCCGCTGATTTCTGCATGACAGCGAAAGCGTTTAAAAAAACGTCCGCCATCTTGCATGTCACGCCGGAAGTATCATCATCATCAATTCAATAAATGCACTGATGTTGTTCGACGATCGATCTTGGTGAACTACTTCATGTTCAGATTGTACACCGCATTGTGAGATGTCCTACCTGGGTTGTTCTTCCAGAACTTTTGTTGTTGTTGCTGTTGTTGCTGTTGTTGTTGTTGTTGTTAACCACTGTGTTACACTGGAAATATCTTATATGTGTCATTCATTAGATACAGAAGGGAGGTACTCGCGTCTCTTGAGACCGCGATATTGCTTCAGATAACGTCATCACTATTGTTAAGGTCTGTCATAACACTAGATTATCAGAGTAGACGGTCATAGTATATAACACTAGATTATCAGAGTAGACGGTCATAATATATAACACGTAGGTTATCAGAGTAGACGGTCATAATATATAATACGTAGATTATCAGAGCAGACGGTCATAATATATAACACGTAGATTATCAGAGTAGACGGTCATAATATATAACACGTAGATTATCAGAGTAGACGGTCATAATATATAACACGTAGCGCTAAAAAAGATAAAGTTTCAGAACTGTGCGTCCCAAAGAGCCTGGACTTGTACTACATTGTAGCAGTACTAATGGTCTAATGCTTGATTGGTTCGCTTTGGATACCTGCGTCATGAACTTCCGATCAAACGCTCGAAATTTAAATGACAAACTGGTTTTCCACAGCCACCATATGTAAACTGAAAAAAAAAAAACATTCTCTAGAAAACTCTTGACCCTGTCAATGTTTTCACCTCCACCGCTTTTCATGACGTGGCCCATCACAAACACAGGAAGTGAAAATGCAGGAACTGAGTCAATGATCCTTATCACACTCTTTGGTGAGAGCTGTTTTCTGTAAGAGAAGGTGGTTTCTACGGAAACTGAAAGCGCAATATGAAGTTTGCAGCCTTTTGTCTCGCTATTGTTTTCTTCTCCCACACATTTATGAAATGTGACCTGCATCATCATCATCATCATCATCATTATCTATTTGGCTTATCCAAATAATCGTTTTCTTCTTTATGGATAATAAATACTTGAGGAGCAGGAGAAGAGGAAGGAAGAGACAGGTTTTCTACGAAGTTTTACTGTTGTTGTCATCTGTGATGTTTCTTCTGATCTATTTCTTTTTTTTAATGATCTTTTCTTCCTAGTTTTTGATTGGTCCTCTTTCACCAGTTTTCTCTTTCTCCAGTTTTCTCTTTCTCCAGTTTTTACTCTCTACAACAGTCTTTGACAGTTTTTTTGTTGTTGTTATCTTACAATATCACCACAGAAGTTCAGTTTGCTTTAGAAAAGTACCTAATTAGAAGTTTCCGCATTTCGTTGAAGAAACAGAATCACAGAAGTGTGCACATATAACAGATAAAACAGGTGAGGGAAGGATATGTTACCAAATGTGATAATATAACAGATATAACAACTGAGGACAAAACATGTGACAGAGTACTCTAACTGTGCTAATATAACAGATATAACAGCTTAGGACAAAACATGTAACAGAGTACTCTAACTGTGCTAATATAACAGATATAACAGCTGAGGACAAAACATGTGACAGAGTACTCTAACTGTGCTAATATAACAGATATAACAGCTGAATACAAAACATGTGACAGAGTACTCTAATTGTGCTAATATAACAGATAAATCAGCTGATGGAAGGATATATGACAGAATACTCTAACTGCACTAATATAACAGATAAATCTGCTGAAGATATAACATGTGAAAGAATACTCTAACTGTGCTATTATAACAGATACATCAGCTGAAGATAAAACATATGACAGAATACTCTAACTGTGCTAATATAACAGATAAATGAGGTGAAGATAAAACATGTGACAGAATACTCTGACCGTGCTAATATAACAGATATATCAGCTGAAGATAAAACATGTGACAGAATATACTAAATGTGCTAATATAGCAGATACATCAGCTGAAAATAAAACATGTGACAGAATATACTAAATGTGCTAATATAACAGCTAACTCAGCTGAGGATAAAACATGTGACAGAATACTCTGACTGTGCTAATATAACAGATACAACTTAGGGACGAATATATCACAGAATCCACTAAAGGTGGCAGTGTTGTTTTCAGTCAGGTTGCAGTCGAAGACTTTCTGTCATGCCACAGCTTCTCAAGCTGTCCATAATCTTCTTCCTTGGTCTTTCTCCTCTTCACACACTCTTTCAAATTCTCCTACTGTCATTATATTTGTAAGCACCTGCTTGTCATAACGAGTGACTGTTGATTTCAAACACATGTTGTACACGTTAGTAGGAACTATGTATACGTCAGACACGAACAGAAGTTAGAAACAGAAACATAAAGTATGTCTTAAACAAGTAAGAATGGTGCCACACTGTACAAAGTAGTAGAAAACATAAAAGACGGAAAGGATTTATCAGTTTCAGAAAATATTGAATGATAAGCACACACAAAAAATTACCTATTTTACGAAATAGTGTGGAAAAAAAAACCATTGATGTGACAAGATAAAGTTGATGCCTTTAATATGGATAATACTCGCTTTTTCTCCACTTTTAAGAACTGAGAAACACACACACACATTCTGTCTAGAATCGTGTATTAGTACTGTAAAGTGTATTTTTACATAATAATTATAAATAGTAGGCGGGCGTTAAAATATCTTTGAAGGAGTAACCGTTAACAGAGTTAGAAAATAACAGACAGTGGGGACGATTGTAACTTCGAACAGTTAATACTCCATAAAGTTCAAAAACAGCCGACATTTAGACACCTGTTGAAAATATAATGAGGAATGTTAGAGAAAACGTAGACAAAGAATATTACTATGCCATAAAAACTGGAGGTTATGAAATACCAGAGATCGGATATGCTGATAACACAGTATTACTGTCCACACCACACAAAGGCATGGAAAAACTAATTATTTCAGTCCATAAGAACAGTGACAACACCTTTATCTTAATGCGAAGAAAACTAAACTGATGACAACTGACAAAACAAACAAGGCAGTTGAAATATTGTTATCAGTGTGGAAAAATTGGAAGAGGTGGAGAGTTTTAAATATCATGGATCACTGCTAACTAATAATGGAGATACAATGAGGGAAACCAAAAGGAAGGCATCTATCGCTCTTCAGAAAGTAAAATAACTAAAGAAGCTGTGGATAATAACAGACAGAACTGCACAAATAATGAATCTTTCCCATCGCAACATATGCCTGTGAGACCTGGACAATTAACAAAACAGCTGAGAAACATATAAATGTCATTTGAATGTAAATGCCACAGAAGAGTCCTTCAAATATCATGGACAAAAAAAGAACAGATATATCCATACTATAAGAACTTAGTATTGAAGAAGGCTGGCTAGTAAAGAAGATTTCATTCATTCATTTGCATGTCCCCCTGCGGAACTTTGCCTCCCAAACAGCACTCCAGTAGGCCTCTCGGTTGTGAGCAAGATGGCTTGCTGCTGATGCATCCATATGCAGATCATTAACGATGTCTTGCAGCCATCTTCGCCTTGGTCTTCCTCTATTTCTTTTTCCCATTATGTACCCTTCTAAGACGGTTTTCTCTAGATTATCATGACGTTTAATGTGTCCAAAATATTTAAGTTTTCTTGAGAGAGAAAATGGACAACGTTGACAATCTGCGAATGGATAGAACAGCACCCACGTTGCTTACAACCGAGAGGCCTACAGGAGAGCTGTTAGGGAGGCAAAGACTGGACATTTGAGAATGCACGGATAGTAATAAGATTTTCCTTGTCTTCTAGGTAAGCAAGTATAATCTAGGTGCTACCAGGCTCATGCTGATGACTTATCAATTGATCTATGCGAGAGCTTCAAGTCAAAGGTGCCCCGAAAGAGATGCCAAACCCACAAACTGTGAAACAACAGCTCTGGATTATTTAACCAACAACAACTCTATCTTCTTATATCTTATATCCTTCCCGTGCCGTTAGACGTCACATAGGGCTCGCAAAGTAGTTCGCCAATTTTCCCTGTCTTCGGCGAGTCTTATAGGACCTAATAAAAAATAGGGGTTTTTTTCAGAAGTTTGTCTGGAATTACAGCATGCAAACCTGCTGCAGAATTAGTTTTATGCGAATTTTTCCCCGCGAGTTTGATTTTGTTTTGATGTTTTGCATTTTAGTTTTTGAGAGAGGGGAGGAGCTGGCTCACTATGCAGCACAAGAAGAAAGGCCGAGGCAATATTTGCTCACGCGCAGTCAGGATGTTTACCTGGACTTTAGGCAGCCTGCGGGACTTTCCTCGCGCTGGTTATCTGAGACAAGAAACATTTAAAAAAAAATAAAAACAGGTGTCCATAAAACAGAAAACCATGTCAATAAAAGTAGCACAGGCGTGAGGCCTGAAGACTGCTAGTCAGGCTCTGTGGCTGTTATAGTATTCTGATAACAGGACGCTGAGAATAGAATTTGGGTCAAGGAAAAATTACTGATATACAACGAATGGAGCAAAAAAAAAAAAAAAATGGGGGATTATATAAATTCTGCTAATAACAATCGTGTTCAGAACGATTATACTACTTCATCCAAGGAGTGATCGATAATGGATGTTAATATAATAATACAGGAAGTAGTTAAGAGCCGAGGTGTATGCTCACACGAACTTGAGAGGGAAGGATAGGGAAAGGGAGAGGGAAAGGGAGGGAGAGAGAGGGAGAGGGTGAGAGAGAGAGAGGGAGAGAGAGAGAGAACATCTAAAGACAAAAAAATGTCACAAAAAGGGAGATAATGAAGACAGCTGCTGAATGAAAAATGGAAAGAGAAAAAAAAAACAGAGGAATTCTTCTAAAAAAAAAAGGGTTGTTGGGAAATAGATATTCAAGACATGGTAAAGTAAATAATGAAAACAACAAAAGAAACCCATGATAATGAAAGAAAAAGACATAAGGAAGATATTCAGGAAAAAAAAATAACGAAGACAGCAATAATAAAAAAAAAATAATGAAAATATTCTCAGAAAGTACTGAAATAAAAAAAAGACGGTGACAGGAAGAAAAAAAATATGAAGACAGTCACATAAAGTTTAAAAAAACAACAGTAATGAAAACTGTCGTAACAGAGAAGTATAAGGAAGACAGCCACATAAAGAAGAAGTGAAGACAGTGACAGAAATAAAAAAACAATAAGGAAGATAACCACAGCAAAAATGAATAAGGAAAACAGTCACATGACGTGTAAACAGTCACATGACGTGTAAACAGTCACAGAAATAAAATTGTTTTTAAAAACCGCAATAATGAAGAGAATCATAATGAAGGAGAATAATGAAGAGAATCACAATGAAGGAAAATAATGAAGAGAATCATAATGAAGGAGAATAATGAAGAGAATCACAATGAAGGAAAATAATGAAGAGAATCACAATTAAGGAGAATAATGAAGAGAATCATAATGAAGGAGAATAATGAAGAGAATCATAATGAAGGAGAATAATGAAGAGAATCACAATGAAGGAAAATAATGAAGAGAATCACAATTAAGGAGAATAATGAAGAGAATCATAATGAAGGAGAATAATGAAGATAATCATAATGAAGGAGAATACTGAAGAGAATCACCATGAAGGAGAATAATGAAGAGAATCATAATGAAGGAGAATAATGAAGAGAATCACAATGAAGGAGAATAATGAAGAGAATCACAATGAAGGAGAATAATGAAGAGAATCACAATGAAGGAGAATAATGAAGAGAATCATAATGAAAGAGAATAATGAAGAGCCAATGAAGTGCCAATACTGTTTTGTGCCCTGGTCAAGACCTGGGATCATCGCTAGTGCCAAAACCACTTAATCTTTATAAAACTGTACTACTCTAAGGTCAGTACTGCGCCCATCTGAGGTTTGCACAGTAAGCGACGTCCTAACTGACGTAACAGAAGTATTGAAACTCCTTATATTTTCTTCTTGAGCCAGACTGGTTTTTTTTTCCACCTATTTTTGGAAGAAAACAAAACAGAAAATTACGAAATTCCAAATATTTTTTCTCATACTCTAGTTGAAAAAAATATTTGCGTAAATATCAGTATATCCTCTTGTTGACTGTTTATCTCTAACTGAAACTGAATTCTTGACAAAGAATTCTCATTGACAAAAAAAAACAACATTGAAACCAAGCATCAGGAATAATCGAAAGTGTTTTTTTTTAAAATTTAATTATCTGGATGTAACTTGTGCAAAAATGAGTGGGGGGAGGGGGTATGAAAATATGGCGTGAGAAGCTCTACCAGTGCGGACAGAATGTCAATCTCTAATTCATTTGTCAAACTGAAGAAAACACATCGGTCTGCTTCTATATGAACTACGGAGTGTCTAGGACCAGATCATTCCTAACTTTTTTAACAAATCTCTAGAGCGGACAGAAATACACTCTGTCACCACCTTGAAAGCATTGTGATCCTTTACGAGGTGACACTATGAAGATTAAATAAGAGCCCATTTTCTCGGATTAAGGCCAGGAGATAGGACAATTTCTTTACTAGCTAATAACTCACTCGCCAGGCGCAGTCTTTGGATTATTTTTGCAAAAGAAAGAGAAGACGCTCTCCGATTAGGCAATCAACGACCAATAGCTGACATGCTAGATTTAGGATTGATGAGTCACAGCTGACCAAATCCCTGTCCTACCTCTCCTTTTGGTAGCCACAGTAGCAGGCCTAGTTTGGCTAACGGGGGCAGGTGAACGTCGTAGTCCCCTTGGCGGTGGAGTCTGCTAAAGAAGTATTGAACGCCCCGCCCCCCCCCCTCCGCTTTTTAGCTCCCACTCGGCGACTGAGAAAAAAAAAAACAGTCATAACCTGCTTCCAAGCGGACACGATGCCGTACCTCAACATCCTCACTGCATCGGCTGCAAAGAACACCAGCTCGCAGAGAAGAAGAAAAAGAAGAAGAAGGAGGAGGAATATTTTGAACTTAAAAACACTAAGGAAACCAGAAGTACGCGAAACAAATCATATTTCAACAATATTAACAGTCTCTTGTTCTCTTTATCATCCAAAAAAAAAAAAAACGTCCATTCTGTACTTGATGAGATGACAGCTCTAAGACAATCATCGACCGCTGGAGCCATGTCTATGTCATCTACGCGGCGACAAGAATATTCATTTTTGACGTGAGCCATCAACGGCTTGACATATCAATGAACCTTTGGCGTCCATGGTAAGCAGTTTTTTTGATGAATGTAGCCAACATACTACAGTGTATGAAAGGGCATTTGCGAAATGAACAGTTAGCGTCTCGTTTACCGCATACAGTAGGAAGATGCTGGTTTATTTCATGTAATAGGTGTGAGGCTTTACTGTGCTGCAGTCAAACCTCTTCATGATAACCTGATTTGAACTCCTCCCCCCCCACCACCACCATCATCATCATCATCATCGCCGGTCACTCCAGTTGGGTATCGGTCAAAGATACATAGTTTCTCTAGTCGTCGCTGTTCTTGGATTTGATCACTACTCCCCTCCATGTGTATCCCTTGTCTCTGGGCAAGTAATCCTCCAGGTAGTACTGGGCCTTCCGTGGTTTACGCTTCTCCTTGGGGGGTTCCATTTCAGTGTCTGCCTTGTTATGCTGGTGTCTGGTTTCTTTGATATGGAACACACGCTTAGTCAATTAATGACGCTTTATCTCTTCAACTATACAAAATTATAAAGTATGTGTACAAAATATCAACTGTCTATTAAATCAAATATTCAACTGTATTTCCTTTTGGAAAGAAAAAAAAGAAGAAAAGTTATGACCAAACACTTTTGACTGGAAAAACGGTCAAAACAATCGACAGGAAAGATATACATACATATATACATACTATATATATATATATATATGTGTGTGTGTGAGTGAGTGAATGAGTGAGTGAGTGAGTGAGTGAGTGAGTGAGTGACTGACTGACTAAGTGAGTGAGTGAGTGAGTGAGTGAGTGAGTGAGTTAGCATGAAACTCGCACTACAATCAATCGAGCATCGGGGATACCAACTCAGACAAGCCCAGACAACAACCAGAAGAACATATTCATCGGCCCCAAATATGTGACAAAGATCGGATTCTGGAATGTAAGAACAATGGCCGCACCATCAAAAACTGCTCAGGTAATCCAAGAAATGAAGAAAAGGAGGTCGACCACGTGAAACTCTAAAGAGAACACTGTTAAGAAAGGCCAGTTCAGTGGGCGTAACATCCCTTGATGAGATTGAAAAACTCTCCGAAGACATACTGAATGGCGTCTGATGGATAGTTTTATGTATGAGACTTTTTGGTTGATATCTTTCTGTAAACGGAAAACTGAAATATTTAAAGCGCCGTTGGTCTTGAGAGACACAGGGGTGGAGTCGGATACGAAGCTGGCTAAATAATTTGTTTAAAAAGGGCTTATGGAGCCAACACCGTCTTAAAGCTTGTTGTGGACAGAGCAATTGACTAGGAGCCCCACGTTTCAGGTATGGTTGGCGTAGAAGTTTCGCACCGGTGAATAGCTGAATAGGGACCTCCTGCGCATCGCTTTGCCCAGGGCCTACAGTGCTGTCAAGACGGTCCTGTCGGTAGCCTCGTGATACTAATACAGGGATATACGGAGATATTGCGTAGAGTCCAAGTATTACATGAATTTGCTGAATTTACTGTCACTCTAGAGTGCGAAATGGTCAGATGTATACAAGTATGTGGGCTAGGCTGGATTGCTTCATTTTCCCAGACAAAGAAAGCAGCAAACGGGCCTTTTCCTATTAAGAACCTGCGATTGCAGGTTGCTGAGCCATCTACACCCACTCAAGATTTCACATAAAGACGAATGTCCGTGCAGGAGCGGACTACAGACTACAGATCATGTTCTCCAAGAGCGCCCAACTGTTACAGACCTACCCAACCAGACGTGGCCATAGGGTTCGGACCTGAGGCAAAAGTCGTGGCGCTGCCGGGGGGATCTGGAGAAAACTGTGGACTGGGCTTCTGATTTAGCATGACCAAGAAGAAAGAAAGAAGAATTTCCAACAAAGAAGTCAAGAAGCATGCATATCTCAGCAGACTCCAACATCACATCACATCATCTATCTCTACGCCGTGAATCAGGTCGAAGAAACACAGCTACCTACTTCTCGAAGGATCAGGTGCTTACATTTTTACTAGTTCTGGGTGGCCACAGGTTAAAAACCAAATTTTGGACAACCTAGGTTCCTGAGGTTTGTCGGATTTACTATCCCCCCCCCCCGGATTAAAAGAGGTTACGTGGGAGCAATGGTAAAAAACAGGATTGCGGACTAATAGATCCACTACCCACAAGTGCATATTACTTTACTCTATCTTTCCTCTTCTACCATGAGATATCGAGAGGAAATGCAGATGACGATTTTGGGCCATATGGGTGGCATCAGTGATGTTCATGCCGTAATTCGTGTTTCTATAGCTCCATCTTTCTATCTTTTTTTTTCCGGAATCTTCTTCTTGATCTGTGTCCTGTTGTCCTTTGGCTGAGGGCCCTCGCAGCTGGCTGTATATGCGTCATTCTCATTTAAGTGGCCAGATCACTTAGTTTTTTTGTTTCCCTGTGTACTATACGCATGTTTTAGTTATGTCTTATATTAATTGTGTTACTTCGTCATTTCTTAGCTTACAAGTGTAATTGTATCCTTCTTAGTGACGTTTTCTTCTCAGTCATCTCGACTTGTGTACATGTATTCTTTTTTTCTGTTTCTTGGTCAGTGCCCATGTCTGACATTGGTAGCACAACGTTGGTATAAACATGCTATTAATTGGTTGTATCTTAGTTTCGAGCGATGCATTAGGGCGATAAAGCAGCGGGGATAGCTGGTATGTAATGCCATTTGTTCTTTGTGTTCTAAGATCTGTTTCTCTATTAAGCTTGCCATCTTCTATAAAACATACAAACATGATACGTGAATTCAAATGTAAATTAAAATATAAATATGGCGCGTTTTCTGAAGACTATCTTGCCAAACATAGCACTACGTAAGTTACACACACTGACTTCTTGAAGACGCCAAGTAAACTAACGTAAGTTACACACACATTAACGTCTTGAAAACGCCCAGTAAACTAACGTAAATTACACACCCTGAAGCCTTGAAAGTGCCCAGTAAACTAACGTAAGTTACACACACTGATGTCTTGAAAACGCCCAGTAAACTAACGTAAATTACACACCCTGAAGCCTTGAAAGTGCCCAGTAAACTAACGTAAGTTACACACACTGATGTCTTGAAAACGCCCAGTAAACTAACGTAAGTTACACACACTGATGTCTTGAAAACGCCCAGTAAACTAACGTAAGTTACACACACTGATGTCTTGAAAACGCCCAGTAAACTAACGTAAGTTACACCACTGATGTCTTGAAGACACCCAGTAAACTAACGTAAGTTACACACACTGATGTCTTGAAGACACCCAGTAAACTAACGTAAGTTACACACACTGATGTCTTGAAGACACCCAGTAAACTAACGTAAGTTACACACACTGATGTCTTGAAGACACCCAGTAAACTAACGTAAGTTACACACACTGATGTCTTGAAGATACCCAGTAAACTAACGTAAGTTACACACACTGATGTCTTGAAGACACCCAGTGAACTAACGTAAGTTACACACACACTGATTTCTTGAAGACACCCAGTAAACTAACGTAAGTTACACACACTGATTTCTTGAAGACACCCAGTAAACTAACGTAAGTTACACACACTGATTTCTTGAAGACACCCAGTAAACTAACGTAAGTTACACACACACTGATGTCTTGAAGACACCCAGTAAACTAACGTAAGTTACACACACACTGATTTCTTGAAGACACCCAGTAAACTAACGTAAGTTACACACACACTGATGTCTTGAAGACACCCAGTAAACTAACGTAAGTTACACACACTGATGTCTTGAGGACACCCAGTGAACTAACGTAAGTTACACACACTGATGTCTTGAAGACACCCAGTGAACTAACGTAAGTTACACACACACTGATGTCTTGAAGACACCCAGTAAACTAACGTAAGTTACACACACTGACCTCTTGAAGCTGCCCAGTAATCTAAGTATCAGACCATCACTTTTCTGGAACATCGATGACCACCCTCTACTACGCTCTCTACAATTATGCAGACAATAGAAAGTACAGAATTAGTCCTTTGGCTAATTCGTCCGCCCAGTGCTTCCTGCAATTTCCTCAAATGGTTCTTCCTTCCACTGCCTTTTTTCCTTTCAATAGTCTCATCACTGAGAGGCATGGTATTTGTTTCAACAAGTAATCTATCTATTTCTTTCTGTCTGTCTGTATGTCTATCTGTCTGTCTGTCTCTCTCATTGATAAACTTGGTTAGAAAAACTAAGTTACAGATTGTTGTTTTGCTGTAGTTTTTGTTCCCGTCTCAATGCCTACAGATTCCCACCCCCCACTCCCCACCACCACCCCCTTTAAAAAAAAATTGTGTTTATCCAAATTTTTACCTCTCTGTTTTAACATTTCAAAACTTTCCCTTTAGCAAGACTAATTTTCAGGGTATGATCGATGCTTCTAATGTCACGTCTATGTTAACCTTTACGATATGACGCGTATTTACACCAGAAACTCTTGTCTGTTGCAAGGGTATAGAAGATTTTTTTTTTTGTGGTATTCCACGGGCTTATTGCGATAATCGAATACACCAGGATGTAGCCCAGTGTTTCCCAAAGTGGGCGATATCGCCCCCCCCCCCCGGTGGGGATTGGAAAGAACCAAGGGATAGTGGAAGAAAAGGAGTTGGGGTTGGGGGGGGGGGAGTAAAAGAGGGGAAACGAAGCAGCAGACGGGGGCAGTTATACCTTCCTTCTTAGAACTTTTGAATCTGATATTGAGAAAGGTGTGTCCCCTACGTGAAACTCATCCACCACATCAAAAGTTGAGAAAATAATGCAGCAGGTGAGTTATAAATGTACTCATTCATACTGGTAAATTGGTTTGCTAGCTGAAGCTTTTAGTTGTGTAAAGCATATCCTAGTTTAATAGACCATTGTACGAATAGTACATAACAGGATCTGGGGGGGGGGGGAGGGTTGAGGATATGGCCTGACAGAAAAGGGGGCGGTAGCCCGAAAAAGACTGGGAAACGCTGATTTAGCCGAACGAAGACAATGATTATTGTCTTAGTTTTCCTCTGCTGTTGTTAAAGTACACATTTCATTTTCAGGCCTATTTTGTTAGATATCTCGATCGATATTTCTTTTCATTTTTAAAAAAAATGTATTATACCAGTACACACACACACACGCACACACACACACACATATATGTATATATGTTAACTGCAAAACTCACCAGACAAAACTCTTCCGCTTTGTGCTGAAACTTTCGCACACAGAACATGTTAGTGAACATAAAACTCTAGGTCTCATAATTGACCAACAAATAGCTTGGAACGCTAATATACACAACATAATATAACTCTTAGCACAGAAAGTTTACCAGTTAGGACAAAACTGGGGTTTTTACAGATCAAGATACAAAGAAACTATGTCACATATCATATATCACATATCACATATCACACGCACTCGTACAAACACGGTCTAATTCTCCGCAGTCTGGAGCGGTTACTCAGCTTCAAACACGAAAAGATTTACTTCACTTCTTAAACGAGAAGTGAATCTTCTTGGTGACCAGTGATTAGCACAGAAGTCTGTGGAAGGCATCTCAGCACTCTCCCACTCAAAACTAGACATCTCAGCATTCTGCCACTCAAAACTATACTCCTATTCAACAAAGTCAAATTGGTCAATAGAAGTATCACAAAATGCTTCACTATATGTGTAGTCACTGCTTAGATCCAATCCTAAACATAGCCAACGTTCCCTGCCAAAGCCATGACTTAATATAAGAAAAGCTTTGCTTATTCTGCTGCACACCTTTGGAATACCCCACCATCCCTTTTAGCGCTCACAAGTGATATTCTAAACATTCAAAATTTCTTCACAGCTAGGGCAAGCGTCTGTTAGCGAGGGTTTAAGGTAAATTCTCTGTAACGCTGCACATGCTCTCTAAATTATTATGCTGAAATGGGACTTTGTTATTACACGTTCATGGTCATTTCATGTCGCTGGGCTTTTGTAGTCTAGAACTGTAAGACAAGATCCTGCTGCTGAATATGAAACAAAGATATGAACGTAAGAGTTTGTTAATTAAATTGCGCTACCCACGATTTTTTTTCTCTTGGTCTTCCCTTGTCTCTCTTCCCATTTATCGTTCCTATTGCAATTCTAAGATTTTTTTTTTTGGGGGGGAGGGGATAATAATTATCTGTTATTTATACGATGTTATATACGAATTTATATTTTTTGTATTTTATCTATTTAGGTAAATGAAGGGTTGAAGATTACACATTTTAACACATTCACAACTATTCCACTGAAAGAAAACAAACACATTCAATAACAAAGAGATAAAGGTAATCCTGTCATGTCTTAGAGGCACATAGGGATATGGTGTTAGTGCCCACATTTTCCTTGACCTGTCAGCACGCTAGAGGGTGATATGGTCAGTATCACGCCTGGCCGCCTTTCCTTCCCCAACTCCAGAAGAAGTCGGGTACCCATTTCTACATTTGAGTGACTGGGGTGCCTCCGGCCGGATTCGAACCCCCGACCTTTGACATGAGAGACAAGTGGATTACCCACTTCACCACTCAGCTTCTTCAAATAATCATACAACTTATATTGACATAAATCATTTGTTTACATGATTAGCAAAATCAACAAATAAATCATCAATTTATACTGTTATCAACATAAATCACTATAACAATTTTAGAAAGAATTGGGTTCGATTCTGATTGTAGCAAACGTAACTAAGTGGCAAGAATATATTCAAAATGCATATACGTAAAATCAGTAATATAAAATTAAGTGCACATAAAAAACACACTTCCACATTAAAAAAAAACATCAAAATCTTACATAGAACAATTACACTTGCACTGAGTTATGATTATTCATTACCATACCTAACACAATCCTTACTAAATATTTACCTAAGTGGATCGGGATTGACCGAGGGAGCCCACAGCACAGCTTGCATTCATCCACGTCACATAATAAAAACCCATACTAACCTAGCACATATTGGTTCTCATCCGACGAATAAAATTTCTCATTTGCGCTGACCTCATACGTGCTCAGCTTACAAAATCCCAACCGATTAAAATTCTATCATCTTGTCTCTATATACTGAGCCAGTACACCGATATTTTTTGTCAGAGTTGCGCACCTTTAAACATTGACCGGTAACTAGCCCAGTATTCCTATTCTTATGGTTGCCAACCAACCCCGGTAACTATGAGCTTATCTATTCCCTACACTATGATCTTCTCAGGCCCTTCCCTTTTCATTATATGCCAAATGAATGATGACTGTCTTTTCCTAATGTATTTAATTGCATTCCTGTCTCCATTCGCTATTGTTAGATATTCCTTGTTTGTGGGATTTCTACAAAGATCGAGTAATAAATCTTAAGATCCACCTATTTAATCAGTTAGCAGTTAGTTTGTTGTATCGTAACAAACATATAACGATAACAGTAAGTCTGAAGTTGTAAGAATTTTCGTATTCTATAACACTTGATAATGTCATTTTCAGTGAAATATTAATCCAGACAAGAGCAGGTTAATTTTTGCAGTTTTTGCTAATGTATACGTTATATGTAAACCAAATAAGATTGAGATGTACGCCAAGACAGAGATGGAGAGAAGGCATAGAAGAGGATATATAGGAAATTGATGTCACTGGTTGGAGAGAGAGAGAGAGAGAGAGAGAGAGAGAGAGAGGATTAGGGAGAAATGGAGGCGAGGTTTATCTACAGCAATCAGCCTTAATGGCTCGGAAAGCTGGGACAGGAGAAGAATACTTTATAACATAAACTGAATGTTTCTCGACTTTAAAGCCCAGACCGAATGTCTCTCAACCTTAGAGCCCAGACCGAATGTCTCTCAGCTTTAACGGGTAGATCGGATGTCTCTCAACTTTAAAGCGCAGGCCGAATGTCTCTCAACCTTAGAGCCCAGACCGAATGTCTCTCAGTTTTAACGGGTAGATCGAATGTCTCTCAACTTTAAAGCGCAGGCCGAATGTCTCTCAGTTTTAACGGGTAGATCGAATGTCTCTCAGCATTAAAGCGCAAGCCGAATGTCTCTCGGCTTTAACTGGCAGATCGAATGTCTCTCACCTTTAAACCGCAGATCGAATGTCTCTCAACCTTAAAGCCCAGACCGAATGTCCCTCAGCTTTAACGGGCAGACCGAATGTCTCTCAGCTTTAAACCGCAGACCGAATTGTCTCTCAGTTTTAAATCGCAAACCGACGGTCTATCAACTTTAAAAGTCCAAATCGAATGTCTCAAACAGGAGAGGGCGGGATGAGAAAACGAATGGGTTATGAGAAGTTTCAAACTACACCTTGAGTGTTCCCACCATCATCGATAACCAGCGGCCCTCTTCCTCAGAAGTGTTAGCTGTGATGAACGAAATGCTTGCTTTGTGTCTTGTTTTTTTTTACGGTTCATTGAATTAGACCGAGCTGTATCCATCTTTTAACGTTCCTCCAATCATCTGTATCACCGGCTAATTCTTGTAATATTCCTGTCAGTTTTTTCTTCCGAATACAGTTTAGTATTATTCTGCAGTTAGCAACGTCGTTCATCCATTATTTGAAGATTGGGGGGGGGGGGAGGGGGAAAGAGTGTGATCTAGCAGTCAGCGACCCGAAGCTGAAATGCTAGCTTCAGGACTGGTGAACCATAACTGACGAAGACCCTGCCCCACCTTTCCGTTTGTACCCCCCCCCCCCCACCGTAACAGGCCATAGTCTCCATGGCGGGGTGGAGTCTACTGAAGAAGTATTGCACACCTTCTGCTTTTTTTAGCCGCCGTAAACCCACTCCCAAGCCCACACGATGCTGTACGTCAGCATCCTCACAGCAACAGCTGACAAGTAAACCAGCCCGCAGTTCCAGGCAGATACAAGACAAGACAAGGCACGAAAGAAACATATAAGCTACTAATAAACTGCCATTCAACTTTTCAAGATCACGTTTTACAAAAACAAAAAACAAAAACAAAAAAAACAGCACTTGCGGACACGCAAGAATGGTGGCTATTTTTGGAAGAGAGTTCAGTGATGCAGAACCAGGAGTTTTCATTGCTTTTTTTTTTTCAAGGTCATGGGATAGGTCAACAGAAATAACACCCATCGAGAAAGCAACCAAAAGAAATACTGAGTATTTTCTAAAAGTTAATAAGAGAGAAAGGGTAGAGGTTTTTGCTAAATTACGAAACGAAACTAATTAAAAAATAATAATACTCTTTTTTTTAAAAACCCAAGATTCTTGCAGGTTTTGTTTATGTAAACTTTAAGCAAGGGGAAAAAAACAATTCCATAGAGCATTCAATCTTGCCAGTATCGAAACATATTCATACAGGATATAAGTATTAAGTTAGCAAGCATTATTTTGACTGTTCATTCCTGCATTTTGACAAGTATTCTTTTATATCTGTCAGTCAGTTGTTTGCATGTCCCTTGCGGAACTTTGCCTCCCTAACAGTTTTCCTATAGGCCTCTCGGTTGTGAGCAAGATGCACTGCTGCTGATGCGTCCATTCGCAGATCATCAACAATGTCTTGCAGCCATCTTCGCTTTGGTCTTCCTCTCTTTTTTTAATAAAACAGCTGTGGAGAGGAACAGACAGACCTACAAAAATACGATTTTTAAGGGCATGCATCTTTCCCATCGCAACACATGCCTGTGAGACCTTGTCACTTAACAAAACAGCTGAGAAACACATAAATGCCTTTGAATGTAAATGCTAAAGAAGAGGCCTTCAAATATCATGGACACACACACACACACACACACAAATGAACAAATATATCCATACTGCACGAACTTAATATTAAAGAAGGGTCGCTAGTAAGGAAGATTCCTCTATCTCTCTCTGAACCTTAAGTGCCCAAGGCACATGAGGCTTCCGCAAGGGTTTTCCACAAATGCCTGTCCTTTGCCTTTTTTCCACTTTTGCCCAGGTGAACCCTCTATTGTTCAATATCCTTTCTGTTGTTCTTCTCCATGTCTCTTTTGGTGTACCCTTACTTCTGTTCCCTTGTGGTGTCCATCTTAGTGCTATTTTTGGTAGTGAGTTGTCAGTCATTTGGAGCACATGTCCCAACCATCGCCAGCGTCTTTCCTCAATAACTGCTGTCAGCGGCTTCATCTGCATTTCTGCCAAGATGTTATTTCTTATGGTGTTTGGCTAAAATATTTTTCTAATTCTTAGTAAACATTTAGCCTGGAAAGAATTCTGCTCGTTTTCTGTGGTTTTGGTGATTTTTCCAGCATTCACAACCATAGAGTAGTACACTTAGAACATTACTCTTAAATATCCCGATTTTCGTATTCATGCTTAGTTTTTTAGATTTCCATATAGTCTGCAGCTTTGCAAAAGCCTGGTTTGCTCTAGTAGGTCTGCTGCTGGTATCCTCTGTGCTGTCTCCATCTTCTACTATTCCACTGCCAAGATATACAAATTCGTTGACATCCTTCACTAACTTGCTATCTACTCTGAGTACATTTCTGTTGTTCACATTTTGCTTCATTAACTTTGTCTTTCCTACATTGATCTTTAATCTTATGTTGTTTGCATTCTGAGTTAGCTTGTTTATTTTATCTTGCATATCTTTGTGGCTGCTTTATAGTAGAGGGATATTGACTTCAAAGTCAAGGTCCTCCAGCACTGTGCCAAGGGTTTATTGTAATCCTCTATATAGTAAGGAATATTAAACAGGAAAACTTAAATAAGGTGGTATCTCGAATCACGAACACCTCTAGTTACGAACAAATCGGGCCACGAACACAATTTCCGAACACATTTTGACTCGACCAGCGAACAATGAACATTGTTTGTCGTTGCGTTGTTCTTGATACAATTTTTGTTTGTTTGTTGCCTTTTGCATTAAATTAACCCTCATTATGGCTCCTAAAAAAGTTAAAATTGTTAGTGACAGTGGTTTAAAGAAACCTAAGCATATTACAGTAGAAACGAAGAAGGAAATAATAACTAAACATAAGAATGGTGTTCATGTTTCTGATCTCGCCAAGCAGTACGACATGGCTAAGTCTATGATCTGTACGATCTTAAAGAAAAAAAAGATGCGCCCTCACAAAACTGTGACCAGCAGAGCAGTGGACATTTTAAATGACAATGTGATGTCCCATTTTCGGAAAATTATCCAACAAAGAACAAGACAAATGTCTCTGGATCATTATCTTGTGCAAACACCAGCCGCCGAGCCAGCAATAGAACCACTTCCCATGATACAAACAAGAGAAAAAAACACAAGAAATACCGACACAGTTGCCCGACGTTATTATGGAATGGGACTCTCCTTCGAAGGAGTAGTCCTCCTCCTCCTCCTCCTCCTCCTCCTCTACCATCTACCTGTGCCACCAACTATCAATCACAAAGGTAAAATTATACTGTATATTTTATATTATATTTTTGCCATACATAAATCCATTAAAAAGTAAAAAAAAAAACAATATGTGTCTGGGGCGGTGGAACGGATTAATTGGATTTGCATTAATTTCAGTTGGAAAAATTGTTTCGGTTGCGAACGTTTCGGTTCGCGAACGGAGTCAAAGAACGAATTAAGTTCGTGACCCGAGGCACCACTGTATTTTGGACATATTACACGTCATGGTAATTTAGAGAAGACAGTCTTGGAAGGGTGCATAATGAGGAAAAAGAAAGAGGAGAAGACCTTTATTACTACTGCACATAATACACAGTTTTTAATGTCATCAACTGTGTTGAACATCATACATCAGTGTCTCCACTATTTCCTTTCGTTACCCCCACCCCTTCTCTATTTCCCCACCCCTCCCCCCAAATCCATGTTAACTGACTTGCGGCCGAGAAAATGGACTTGCTGTAAGAAAGACTAATTTACGTGATAATATGGATATAGAGAAGAATGGGGCGTATAAAGCGGACAGAAAAGAAAACAAACATGTGCTAGATCAGCTGGAAATGAAAAAGAACTACTGAAAATCACGAGAGCAAGGCAGCAGAGACACTTTGGGCACTGTCAAAAGGGTTAACATAGAAGACTCTAGTTTGAAGGCACAGTCGATGAGAAGAAAACAAGAGGACGACAACGACATAGATGGATGGACAACATCAAGAGATGGACAGGAACCAGCTTGGCCCCCAGACAGGAACCAGCTTGGCCCCCAGCGCAATACAAAGACTACAAGCAGAACAGACTGGAAACTCATATTGCAGCCGACTTTCCGTGGGGAGACGCACGAGATGATGATGATGATGATGATCCTTGCTTTTTTTTGTCATCTGTCAAAAAGCTCGTGTCTATACAGTAGATGCGATAATGTCCTCCCAGACTGGTAAAGCATTAGAACATGAAGACCCCTTTGCCTTGTGTTTTTATCCTTATCAAGCATAAAAGATCTTCAATCTATTATCTTGAAACATACGGTTGCGTACACACAGCCCTGCTTGTGGCTTCTATCACTGACATTTTTATAGCCACTTCTCTGTCTATGAATATCTGACGTAATCAATAATTATAAAAGAGTTCGTTTTTTTTTTTTTATTTACTAAATGTGTCTCTACTCTCGAGCGCGCTTTGTTCTCGGAGATTTGCTCTTTAGGGCAATCTGCCACATCACAATTCTAACATTAAAGGACGGACATTTTCGTTTTGCAAAGTTATATGACTTTCTTCTTTCTTTCTTTTAATAACTTCAAGATCCAGGTGTGTATGTGTGTACGTTTTTTTTTTTTACTTCCAGCAAACAACTCCAGGCTGGGTCATACTGTACACATCTTTAAATATACTGAACACGTTAATACGTTCAGTTAACGTTGAGGCTCTGATAGGGTGGAGAAAGACGTAGAACTAAATATCATCTACTTTCATTTCCTGGGGTTGACTAACCTTAATCGCTTTTTTCATTTTGTTAAGACATAAACACTGTATATTTCTGTTGTTGATGTAGTATTAACGTATTACAGTTTTGATTCCAACTTCTCACTTGATGATTTGTAGACACTTGAGAGATCAGAAGCATCCTTAATACACTTTATTCATAGCAAACAACGAACAACCGACTCATAAAAAGGTAATATGTCGTGGTTCACGGTTTGCTAACTATTGGCCCTTTTCTCGCAACGGGACATCCGAACCTCCCACTGTAGCACCCCTGCTTGACAACTTCGTCATCGTAAACAAAATGGCGTCTGTTAGTGACGAAAGCGATCCTCAGCCAATCGTCCCTGTCACGTGACCCGAGCCGGGGCCTGCCAGGCGTTTAAAAAGCCAGGGCAAGTGACATCACGCCAGGTTTTGTCGCTGGTTCGATACAAGGCGCTGGTCGCCTTGTCCTGACATAGTGTAGTTATTTATTTATTTTTTTTGTTTACTTATCATTGTTGTGTTTATTTCATTTGTAAACAAAGCCATTTTGTAAAACCAACTTCAAGTGCAACAAGCAACTCGTCCAAGTTCATAAGTATTTTTTTTTAAATCTTTACCGTGAAATCTAATGTTCATTTCGTCATGGCACCTGTAGAAGAGTTGGCACTCCTGGAATTTGACAGGTAAGAGTTGTTCTTTGACCTATACCTGTATTATAAAGATACCGATCTCACCCATATTTATAAGTAACATTACTTTCATTTAGAAATAATGGTTTATAATCGACACTTGTTTTTTTTTCCCTTAGTAACATTGGATACGAGTATTTTTATAGGCAATTATGTATCCATAAATCAAGATGTATCCAAACTTGGTAAACAGTTACTAACTTCCTTGTTGGGTAACAGACACACAGACAGACAGAAAGAAAGAGAGAGAGAGAGAGAGAGAGAGCTGGCTAGCTCTTCAACTTTCTTACAAAATGTTACACTTCTATTGAAGTCACTCAGAAGTATCGTGTTTATAGTAACTGGTATCAGTTCGTCTGTTTTATACATATTTTTACACTAAATTCTAATTTGTAATATGTTTTATATTTTTTAATGTTTTAAATGTCTCATTTGAATATGGATGTATGTTATGTTTCATTTTTAATAAAGTGATTTTTCTTTCCCGTGTGTCACATTTTATCTCATTACTTTTTCTCTTGACAACTGATTTGGGAGGAAGTACATTAATCCATTTGGAAAAAAAAACCATCTGTTTTTCGCTATTTGAACTACAAAACTGAACTTAGACAGTAATTAGGCAGAACAGCCGTTGGTTCTAAACATGTCACAAGACTTCGGTTAAAACAGGAGTGCTAAGTGGTGTGACGCATTGCTTGTCACAACAGTGTGTGAAAGCACCTAACAGTGTGCACTGTACTCTAAGCAGGAAAACAAGTGTAACCAGATGAGTGTGAAAACAACAAATTTGATGTTCAACACTGGCACTTGTGGTCACAGAAGACAAGTTTTTTGGTTTTTGGTTTGTTTGGTTTTTTTTACAAGTAGGAGTAGGCAGATGTTGTAGAAGAATGATGAGGCTACCATGGACAGCCAAGATAATTAATGAAGTGTTCAAGACAAACTAACAAAAAACTTAGTATTAAACAACAAAAAAATAAGGAAAGGGGAATCATCATTCTTGGTACATATGATGAGAACGGAGAAACTGGAGAACATCTTGGCAGTGGACAAAATTGAAGGCAGGAAAGACAGAGGACGACCGAGGGAACAGATGTTCCCTGACACTATGGCATGAAAAGAAATCACCAGCAGAGTTACTCAGAAATGTCAAGGACCGAGATTTGTGGAGGAGTATGACCACCCACCTTGTTCGGCATGGCTGATGATGATGATGATGACGAGATTTTGTAGGACTTGCCGACATTTCACTGATAAGTGTTCTCTAACGACAGCATGAAAACCGCTTTGGGTATACTCGAAGACAGTGGTTTCCATACTACGATTCGCTGAAGGGTCAGATAAGGAGGATTTGTCACTTGAATTTAAAGAATTAGGTGGCAATCTGCAGAGCAAGTCTAGATTAAGTAGAATAGTTGAGGAAAGGGGGGGGGGAACATGATTAAAGGTAATACCAAGTGCAGATAAATGTGAATTATCAGTGACTTTAAGGAGTCCTTGTATTGAAAAAAAAGTGTGGGGACCGCTGCTTCTAAGGGGCCATGTTAACATATATTTTGTTGTATTCAGTGAGACGTTAAAACAGCTATGATGGAATCTAATATCCTGGCTAATATGCCCTAAACTTATAAAGAATATGAGTAATATGTTAACCATCCATCACCTGATATATATAAAGCAGTATTATGGTTCGAGACGCCAATACACCGTTTTTATTACAGTAAAGTAAGAGAACACAGTTTTGTAGGATTAGACCTCGAAAAAAAACTCGCTTTTATTACAAACCAAATGTCACCAAAAGAACGGCCGACATAGCACATGCATTATATAGAAAGCAGTAGAAGACGTAAATTTTATTTATTTATTTGGAAAGGTACGCCAGCCTGACAGATAAAGACTGGCGTCCATGATTACTGGAACTTTCTGCGCGGTAATTCTGCGACCCAGTTTTCACACGAAATTACCCCCCTTTGCATCTCTTCTGTCTAGAAAATAACACAAATTTAACCATTTCTGCCCCCTCATTTCCTGCGGATTGTAAGGTTATCAGAGCCATTATATTTCTGTTAAGATGGCGAACAATAGGATGTGCTACAGCTCTGCCGCTGTGACTTTCATCCAGTGCTGTGAATTTTGTTTTCCACAAACAGTGTCATAAAGTTTATTTCCATTTTAAACAGAACTTCTTATGAGGCCACTAGAAAATAAACTTCTAGATGTACCTTATGAGGCCACTAGAAAATAAACTTCTAGATGTACCTTTTGAGGCCACTAGAAAATAAACTTCTAGATGTACCTTATATTTGAACAATAAAAATACAATCGCATGTTTTAACTCCTTCGGAGTGTTGATTGGGTTTGCCGCTGAAAGGGAGGATGAAGGTATTAAGGAAGAAGGAGGGAACAAGGTCTTAAGGGACTTCATACTTTCAGTCCAAGGCTTTTTTTTTTTACATTTTCTACTTCATTTAAAAGTTAACATTCTGATATGTGGATTTTTTTTTCAAGTTCTTATGGCATATGGAAAGAAATAGTGCTAACAACAGCTGGCGAGTACAAAATATTATTTTTAAAAACAGTAAAAAATAGATAATAAGGGACACAGACACTTTATGAAAAGAAAAGGAGGGCGGGCCTTTGAAAGAGTGAGAATAGGTTTGAAACAGCCGAGAGCCGAACCTCTTAAAAGTGGGCAGTGGAAGGATCCAGAGAACGGTGAAGGCAGAGCAATGAATCACAACCACTTGAACGAAGAAGTTGGCGCAAGGAGGCAAGGGGACGACAGTCCAAGAAAGTTTGGGGATCGCCGGTCTAGGCAGAATTGTATTAAAAGTGATTCTTCATCATCCTCTTCAATCTCCCTGGAACTCCGAGTTCTTTGCAGCCGATGCTGCGGAGATGTTACGGCACAGCATCGTGTCGGCTTGGGAGTGGGCCATGGCAGGTTTTTGTTTTTTTGTTTCAGCCCGTGAATGCAGCTAAAAAAGCACATGGCGTGCAATACTTCTTTCGCAGATTCCACAGTCATGAGGACTATAGCGATCCCTGCCCCATTAGCCAGGCTAGACCTATCACTTGGGGGGGGGGGGGTACCAACGGACAGGAGGGGCAGGGGCTTGGTCAGCTATAGTTAGCCTACCCTGACACCAGCATGTCAGCTAGGGGTCGCTGATGACCAAAACTGACAGCGTCTTCGCCTCCATAAAAAGTGACGAACCCGGGTATGGGGTAGGCGAACAGCCTTAGTGGTCTAGAAAACTGGGTAAGAGAGAGAGAGAGAGAGAGAGAGAGAGAGGAAATGGTTCATTATTGACAGTTATTTAGGAAAAAAAAAGGGGGTTGAAAATACTAACGCAGCCCCGACTTCACTGTTTCTTAGCTGGGATGATGGATGATGTAATGATAACATTAACCTGCAGACTGACGTCTTAAAACATTCACGTTTACAAAGGTTGTCAGAAGCGGATCCTGGACGATCCCTGGTTGGTTAGATGTATCTCAGCTAAAGACTTTGACACTTTTCTTCTTAATCGTTTACGTCACTTGTACGTGTTATAACTATCTGAAATTTACAAGATTTACAAATGTAACATCATCAACATCATCATCATCATCATTCCTGGCACGGAAGATCGTTTTCCGATCTTTCATGTTTTCCGTCAGTTCTGTTGTTGGGGTTCTCCGTGCCAGTTTGTCAGACCATCCAATGTTTTTTCTCTTGCTCTAACCCCTTCACAATATAACTTATGGGATTAAACTGCAAAATTTCCGAGCTCATTTCTGATTCTTTACATGCTTGATAATAAAAGTCAGTCTGAAAGAAAAACCCACGCGCGTTGTATACACAAGTGAATTAATATTGAAATACACCCTTTAACATGACCCTTCGCAAGAGACATTCCTGCATTGGCTCTTTTCTTACAGACCTATGTGACAACCCCTCTACCCCCCCCCCAAAAAAAAAAAAAAACCCCAATTACTATTGTGAGTACTCCTTATCTCCCCCTGTTGACCCACTGATTAGCGAACATTGTTACCCCAGTTATTATTAACCACACCATAAATTATAACGAGCCTTGGAGAAGGCGGCGCTGTTATCGAGCAAATATTTAAAGCTTTGTGTTAAGGATACAAGGAGGGGGGGGGGGGGTTGCGGAGAAGGACAATGTTTTGGCCTTGTTTAACGTTAGCTATAGCTTTACAGCACACTCAAAATGGCGTCATCCAACTCAGAACGAGGCGCTGCATATTGTTAACCTAGTTACACTAGGTCGTATAGATTATGTGGCAGCGGAGAGGTTGGGGAATGACACACAGCGCCACCTAGAGATAGATAAGAATAATGCGCTTTGACACGGTAATTGTAGGTCTCAATGATTCTTATGTTTTGTAACAAGTGAGTTGGTTTTGTGGAATAGATGGGGAGAGGAGCAGCCCAAAGAGTTCAAATAACAGATTTCAGCGAAACAAGACTTGAAGAGTTTAATGCAACACAGAAAGATACAAAAAAATATATATTATGATAAGCTGCCATTGATTTGTCAATCAGTCAGGTTTTTTTTTTAAACAACATTGTTGCAGGTAAACTTGGTTGCAGTTAACGCAATCGAGAGTTAAGTTTGGCTGGTAATAGCATCTTGTAGTATGAACAGCAGTAGCAGTTATTGTTTGACGTTCATATACCTTCATACAGATTTTAAAAAATTATGTGTGTGTAAGCGTATGTATGGTTGCCATTGTCTGCAGCAAGACCTTGACATTATCGCTGCAATTATATGCCTGTTGAGCTGAGACACTTGAAGATAAGATGGCTTGAGAATATTACATATGACGAGACGAACGGGCCAGCGAAAATTTCCATAGTAATTTTTTGTTTGTTCAGACTTTCCCTTTCTTTGGAAATCTTCAGATAAAAGTTTATTTACTTCTCATTAGATAGGAGCGTGGTGGTTTCTTCATTTCTCTTCGGCAGTTTGCGGGAGATCGGTGTTGTAAATCATTGTGGCAGAAAACTCCGTCAGCAGTAGATGAAATGAGGCTCAGTAGGACCAGACGAGGCTCAGCTTGTGAGATGGAGAGAACATCAGTAGGCCAGAAGAGCCTCAGCTTGTGAGACGGAGAGAAAAATTCAGTAGACCAGAAGAGCCTCAGCTTGTGAGATAAGATCAGTATACCAGAAGAGCCTCAGCTTGTGAGATGGAAAAAACATCAGTAGATCAGATGAGCCTCAGCTTATGAGATTGAGTTAGCATCAGTACGACCAGATGAGCCTCGGCTTGTGAGATTGAGTGAAGGCGAAATGTTCTTAAACATAGATCTGAACACCCATGAATACTGAAATCTACCAGAGTTTTCTGTGCTCGTGAACAAAATTAGAATTATCGTGATGGAGCTTGCATGAAATCAAAACTAAAATTTAAGAAAAAAAAATTGACACAGTCTGTCCTTGCTCGGTTGACAGGCAGTTTTTATTTGGTTCACAAAAGACTTTGACACCCAGGGCACTTGTCTCCCATGTCCTCGTACGTCTTATCTTTCTGAACACGAAGTCAGCGCTATTTTGCTGAGTAATTCCTCGTTTTCGTTATCTTCCTTCGGTTCCCTTTTTTTTTTTTAGCTTATCAAAAAGGTTCTTATCATGTTTATGAGGTGGAGAGGTCAAGGTTCATTTTATATTAAGTTTAGAAGTTCCTGGTGTCAGTTTAAACAGTTGCGCAATCACCATGTCAGGCCTTATATCTGAGGACAGTTAAGTAGCTAGAGAAGAACTCTACATCCTAATACTGTACGCATCCAAAGTTATTCATGCTGGCTTTTGTTTATTTATTTATCTAAAAACTCCGACTTACTTAGAAGTTCAGAGCTCCTTAAGCCCCTACGATGTTGGTGTAGTTAAAATATCATCTAGAAGATAAAGTTGTGTCATTCATTCATTTATTTGCATGCCCCTTGTGGAACTTTGCCTCCCTAACAGCACTCCTGTAGGCCTATCGGTTGTGAGCAAGATGGCCTGCTGCTGATGCATCCATTTGCAGATCATCAACGATGTCTTGCAGCCGTCTTCGCCTTGGTCTTTCTCTCTTTCTTTTTTTCCATTATGTACCATTCCAAGACGGTTTTCTCTAGATTATCACGACGTTTAATTGTCCAAAATATTTAAGTTTTCTCTATTTAATACTCGTTACTAGCCAGCCTTCTTCAATGTTAATTTCTTGTAGTATGAATATACTTTTTCTTTTTTGTGTCCATGATATTAGTAAAAAGTTGTGTATGTAACTTAAATAACTTAAGTTTCTATTTTAAAAAGCAGAGAATGGAAGGAAAAAAAAAAGACCGGGTCAAGATTTGACGTCAGAAAACTAGATCCTGTGTATAGACCTGATATACAAAATGAGAGAACAGAAGCCGCGTTCGTATTCCCAGATTTACGAAACTGTTGATTAACACATTGTATAATAAATTTGTTTAAAATCTCATATTCGTCGGGACGTGGACTAGAAGATCACTTTTCTTCATTTCAGAGACAATTCACCTTCACCACGAAATACGACGACTAACAAACATCCATATATACAAATAAAGACGTGCTTGCATCCTTGTAGAGGAAACTGCAGATGGAAATTACGACACAGATGACAGCCTTTATAATTACTCCTCTTTTCTTTCTCCCCCCCCCCCCCCCGTCCCTAGAGAAAAGTGTTTTTTTTTTATCCGCATACTAAAACCACATGCGCAGCTAGTGCTTATCTGCACGACGTATCCAGTGTCTTATTTTGAGTACGGTCCCATCGTTTCATTCAATCTGACCTTCACTATTATCGACTACATGAAGTCGTTTTGTAGCTGTAAGGCGCAGTAATTGCGCAGGAAATAATTGTTATCTCGTAGGAATATCTGCGCAGTGTCCGCAAACAATGCGTTAGTATCTTCTATTTACTTTGTGCAAAATAAAGAAAAGACGAATTGGCAGAATCTTCGGGGCGTTCTGACATTTTGTTTAACCTGGTGTAAACAGATTTGTCGTAAGTGCTTTAACTCTTTTGTTCCGTGAATTAAAGGCTGGATATCCACAGGGGGTCTTCGTTTTTTTTTTCTTTTCCACCTTTTAACCATTGTCTCATTCTGATCCACATCCTGTATGCCATCTCCAGAGCAGCCATTGTGTCTTTCTTTGTCGGAGAGCAATTCACAAAGACACTATTTGTGGAGTGTTTTCGGCCTTTTTTTTTTTTTTTCAAAATCCTATCCTTTTAGTCCTTAAATGTCTTCAGTTCAAAGCATCATCAAATGTCGTAATCAGACTCTGCGAAAACGTTTTCATGAATGGCTTTTTTGTTTGTTTGTTTGTTTGTTTAAATATTTATCCTTCGGTTTATTTTTTTCTTCCTTCAAACATTAGTTTCACATTTTCCAAAAAAAAAAAAAAATGGTGAATATTTTGTAACTGTTTTCATATGTCCGGATGTCGAGCCGGGGTGGTTTATATACGCATTAAAAAAAAAATTGTCCCGATCAAGAAGAGTGTTGGTGACTCAAGTTTTAAAAATAAGTTTTTTTTTAAAGATAAGTATATGTTACAGGACACCGTCTAAAGAATGCGGATAATAGACTTCCCCAGGCCGGATAGAGAGAGAAGTGTCTGACAGAGAAGAATTTTAGAAATAAACGAATTACAACAGCAACCAGTGACATATTTTGCAACGATTTGTTTTTTTCGAAGAAAAATAAATATTTCCCTTCACTATTCACACTTTCCCCCACCCCTTCTTGCCCATAGGGAAAAAAACGTATTTATGTTAGGGGTGGGATATCTCGCGAGACTTGGACACACCACATGACAAAATCAACCAATCGCTGTTGTCGCTTTTTAAAAATTTCTTTCTCCTTTTTTTTTTCAAACATTAACGTGAAAAAAACGTATTTAATATTTCGTTTTTTGCCTTGGTCGATGATGAGAGAGGACTGCAAGACTCTTGACATTTATTTAATTTTCTCACTTGTTAATTTAAAAGGGGGAGGGGGGGGGAATTTTAAAGAAAACCTCCACGTGGCTTTTGATCGCTTTTGTACACAGCTTCTTCCAAGAGCAATGGAGTAAGAAGGGGCGTAGCCAGTAGAAGAGTTTCCATGCTGTATCAGCTGTTCACACGTCACACGAACAAATAGGACCCCCATCTCCCGATACACACAGACACATGTTGGGGGGGGGGGGGAGAGGTTATGACTGGTTAAAGCTGGTTTTAAAAGCAACAGATTATTGCTACGACAAGACCTGGGAGGAACAGTAAAGTCAGACAGCACGGCAATGTGAGTCACTGATAAACATTTCTTGACCTGGCTTTCACCCTTTGCTTTACCCTCCATGTCAGACACTGATAACCAGTTCAGAATTGTTTCTTGGAAAACTCGCCAGCAAACTCCTGGTCCATGGTACCGCTCCCCTGACATGAAAAGGGACTACTTCTTCTTCTTCTTCTTCTTCTTCTTACTGAACACGTTTAATGTGTGTGGAGCGTATGAAGACGAATGAAGGAATAGATGTTAAGGTTTTCTTCAACAAAATTACTTCTTCGAAAAAAAGAAAAGCTACATATTCTGGAGTCAAATGGCATGTGCAGGATTAAATGATTGCCTTTTCGTACGTGACATTGAGATACATGCTATAGGACGGCGTCAACTAGAGGCTAAAGGACGGCCTCAACTAGATGCTAAAGGACGACGCCATCTAGAGGCTAGAGAACGGCGTTGGCTAAAGGGTAGAGGACGGCGCCAAATAGAGGGTGGAGGACGGCGTCATCTAGCAAATAAAAAACTAGCACAAATGAAGCAGCTCTTGTCAGAATAGTAGACAATTCTCTGTTTAGGACGTTCCTTCAAACACCAGTAATCTATTATTGTTTAACT
Source organism: Achatina immaculata (assembly GCA_009760885.1). Classification (NCBI taxonomy): domain Eukaryota; kingdom Metazoa; phylum Mollusca; class Gastropoda; order Stylommatophora; family Achatinidae; genus Lissachatina; species Lissachatina immaculata. Next base: position 8,187,780 of record CM019702.1, read on the forward strand.
TGTCTATGATTGTTTTGCTTGTGTGTGATTGTTTAGCTTGTGTTGTTGTATGCTTATTTAGCTTGTGTAGCTGTAACAGTGTTTAGTTTGTCTAGCTGTACGATTGTTTACCTGTATGATTGTTTGAATTGTGTAGCTGTGTGATTGTCTAGTTGTATGGTTGTTTAGCTTGACTAGCTGTTAACAGACAGCATCACACTCTCAGTATCTCAGTATTTCCTTGAACCGAACTTGCTTTGACAGAGATATATTTCATCATAGAGACGTCTCAGTGACGCCCAGAATGTTCTCTTAACTGTTCTGATGACACGAGCAGTATTTGTCTTCGCCTCTGGTGAATTTATTGTTTAAAGATAATACCGAACAGCGACATTTATGCTTTCAGATGAACTTCCAGCGAAGCAACGTAGACACTAGAATTTAGGTCACACACGACCTTTCCTCGACAAGGACAAATGCGTACAGTTTGCCTTAACAGCATTTCGATTTGGACGAGTAATAAAAAAGTTAGCCATAGAAGCTATATACTTTAAGAGTTGTGAACAGATGACAGGGGAAATGGAGCCCGGCAAGTTAGGAATGACGCGGAAATAACGGTAATAAGAACGCTGGTATTTAGAAAAGTATCAACAACTGGTTCAAGTTTCAGTTAATGATGATGTCCTTATAATCACGCCCTTCAACCTGCTTTCCGCAGATGCTCGTTTTAGATTCGAATGTCATCAACAATCACGGCCCTGAGTATCATAAATTTCTTTTCTCTTTAAGGTCCAACAAAGGCGCTTCAAAACAACGGCGTGACCAGATCAACGCTGAGATCGCAACGATGAGAGATCTACTTCCATTGCCGGAGTCATCTCGGCAAAGGCTGTCTCAGCTTCAGATTATGTCTCTCACTTGTGTCTACATCAGGAAATGCAACGTATTACAGAAAAGTAAGTCAGAGTCAAAAACTCTTTGTTTGTTTGTCTCATTGTCAGTTCTAGGTCCCCCCCCCCAAATCTGCTCATTTTAGACGGGTTTTTAAAACTCTGAAGTTGAGTTCTCTTTCCTGCGTGGTTTTCAGTGGTTTTCATTCCATATAATAAGGGTCTGCGTAAAAGCCCCCTCGTGGGTTTCAGGGAGTGAAGGATGAAAACATGAGAACTGCTAGCATAGAGAACGCAAGTAACCAGATTTTAGGATTGTAGATCTAACCCTAGTAATCAAACAGCCAGGGTTATGAACAAGATTAGCTACACGTCTGTACCCACAGTCAAAATTGTTGTGTTCATAGTTTAGCTAAACATAACCCATAAATGAGTTTTCCCGCCTAGCGTAGTTGAGATGCTCGCAGTCAAGCGTAACAAAGCAGTGCTTTCATATTTAACACAGTTGTATGTTCCACATATTTATTATTGTTTCGCTTATTATTTAAGCTTCTGTTTTATTTTCTCTCCCCCCCCCCCTTCCACCAGTCTTTCGCTCCAGGGCACAGGAAAGTCAGCTTCCAGACTCGCTTGACTTTTTCCAGGTGAGTGGCTGCTGACTGATAGGTGTGCGCATGCGCTAATTATTTCATTTAATTAGCTTTTGGTGTGTGTGTGTGTGTGTGTGTGTCTGTACGTACATGTTGCTAGGATGAGATTGGCGATTGGTATTTTGATGTTATGAGTCATTGTTATAATACGAACCTACCTCTTGATAACTTTCGTACGAGTGATGGCAACAGTAGTGATGTACTAGTATTAATGTTGACTTGATTCTTGGCATAGGAAGATGTTTATCACATTTAAATTTGTGTCAGATTCTTCTCATTATTTCTACTCTCCCCCCTCCCCACACACACACACACACACACAAGTATCACAGATATCTTGAAATAAGAAAATGTAGAGATCCACACATTTACAGAGAATGAAAGAATGTACACCTTGGACCACTGAATTGTCATGAAGGTTTATGAAAGAGGCATGATGGGAAGCTATTGTCCTTTACACACAACAAAACTTAGCCAAGTCTAAGAAGGGACAAATCATAGGAAAGTAGTTTTTGAGACGATTGGGCTTGTGGCAAAATCAAAGTCCAGAGTGAGAATTAAGATAGGACGTGTGACAACAACAAAACCAGTGTACAGAAAGAGAATTAAGATAGGACGTGTGACAACAACAAAACCAGTGTACAGAAAGAGAATTAATGAAGCTTGACGCCCATGAAGCATGCTCAGGAAAGGTTACTGTTTGTAAAGGTGGAAGATGTTGATATTGTTTTAGAACATCCCTCCTCTCTCCCCCCCCCCCCCCAAAAAAAATGATTATACTTCTGTTCCCCATCCTGTCATCATTAATTAACAAATCTGTGCCAACAGCGGGGCGCTAATTTTAAGCCTCGTTTAGGGAAATTAATAATTACTTCAGTGCTATTCTAAGCAGTTAGCCAAAAGTATTTATGGGGCTCCTGGCTTTCTACATATGGACGGACTGCTAATTCTGTCAGCACCGCTAATTTTGTCGAGAGTTAAATCGCTGATACCCGTTAAATTCAAATGTTCCACTAAATTGAACAGCGTAAAGTGACCTGGGTTGGCGAACTGCACGTGGCGCTCGCCAAGGGAATAGTTGGGGGTGGAGGGGAAGGGAGCGCGGCTGTGCCATCTTACCGGATCATCAACAAAATCATAAGCTGCTCATCTCGTATTTTTGGCTGATCCCGATTGATGGTAATAGATTTATGAGCTAATATGGCTCATCCTAAATCATGTCAGTTGAAAGGACAGCCTTTCAATTTAAGGAATTGTTTGTTGTTGTTTTAAATTTGAACGCATTAAAACTATATACGTACACATTATCTGGATCTGTGTACCTGAGTTTAGAAACCTGGAGTCCCGCGGGGATGTGTACAAGATTAATAGTTAGTGCTAAAGTTGGTGGCGGAGAATAGTGATCACGTGTCTAGCGTTCACCGCGTGTTTGAGAGCATCTGGCGGTTTACTGAACCGGGTCGATTGGCTGCAGTCTTCGGTCCCGTGCGAGTCTACAACAGATCGACCACGCCCTTACTCATCTGCCACAGAAGTGGTTTTTGCGTATATCACTTGTCAAGATCGTGCATGTTACTGCAGGAATCTTACAGTAATTCTTTGTTTTTTTTTTAAAATGACTTCTTATTCGTTTTTTTTTTTTTTGTTGAGATTCTGAGAATGGGATTAGGCACTTTAGAAATAACATTATATGCAAAGTAGAGCATTATGGTTATAGATCTTGACTTCTCTTGGCGTTTCCCCCCACCCCACCCCAACCCCGAATTCAATGCAGTCAGCCAGACAGACGGAATTAGGTACTGGACACGTATGTTGGGAGGGGGGGGGAGACAAGACGCTGAGAAGGGACATTTCACTTCTAGAAGGTGAAGGGTCCAGTACTTTTGTACTGTCTGTGGTACGGAATGCACTGCAGGACCAATCTACTGTCTGTGGTACGGAATGCACCCGCAGGACCAAATCTACCGTCTGTGGTACGGAATGCACTGCAGGACCAAATCTACCATCTGTGGTACGGAATGCACTGCAGGACCAAATCTACCGTCTGTGGTACGGAATGCACCCGCAGGACCAAATCTACCGCCTGTGGTACGGAATGCACCGCAGGACCAAATCTACCGTCTGTGGTACGGAATGCACTGCAAGACCAAATCTCATATTATCTTTCTTCGCGGTAATAAAAAGATCTCATGTATCGAGGAAAGATAAATTGCAGTTTTTATACAAACACGAAATAACAGAAAATGATCAGAAATAGTCTGAGACAGTTCAAGATTTCAAGATTTTTTGAAGAATTCTCCTTAGAAATTAATTATGGTACTTCCAGTACCTCCATAAAGCTCATCGTCTGGTCGTTCTGTCAGCTATGACGAATAGACGAGTTTAGTTACCCGCAGCAGTCGCCACCTCGGATCAGTTTTTTTTTCGGTGCATGCAGATACAGATTTTTAAACAAAACAGGAAGGAAAATCAAACCGAAACGACTGCACGATTTTAATTATTTTTATTATTATCAAGGTTTTACTGGCAAATATTTACTAACATAGTTCAAGGGATATCTCTCCGGTATCCTTTCGCGTGAAGACATGCGCAGTTAGCTATAAATATCCATGGCAGAAATTGCATCTTGTACACAGAGTAAGTTGGTTTTTCATTCGGTCTTACATGTGAATTATATATTATATATTTTTTATAATATATATTTTTTTGCTGAAATTTATTGTACATGGCAGTAAAGTGGCAGATAAGCTTGCTGGGCAGGCTAAAATAAACGGCAGACTGACAGTAGACGAGGGTGACATTGCTAAAGCTGAATTGGAAAGACTGGGGGAATAATGAAGAGCGGGAATGGAAGAACAGTGTAATTATGAAGCGATTGTAGAAGCTAGGACAAACGAAGGGTGCTTGTAGGAGCTGTGTGCCAGGAAACGCATAGTAAAGAACCAGCATTTGGCGGGAACTATTAGCAAACAAACTCTTGCGCCAGAGCATATATGGGGCTGTTCTGAATGCATTTACACCGGGGTCTGATTTTGAACCTTTGAACAAAACAAATGACAGTACATATTTATCTCATACTAACAGTGTAAAATGGTGATAAACAGAATACTTATAACCTCGGGGAGGAGAGAACATTCATACATTTGTGCACATACTCAACACTGTTCGAAGTCATAGGAAAGGACGCTTAATTTTATCTTTCTTTTCTACGGCCCCGTTATCTTTTTGGTGTCTTTCTCCCTTAGTTTTCTCAAATATCGGTCGCGATCTGGGGCATCATGTCTTAGTTGACTTTGTATGATTCACGACACCAGTCTCAACCGCTCCACCCTGATTCCCGCCCTCTGTGTATGTTTGCGAGTTTGAATGTAACTTGCAAGCAAACCCTGGGCATAAACCTTTCAAGATGAAGTAATCCGGAATACCTTAGAGCTTTGAAAAGAACGGGGATACGAGGGAAAAAAAAAGCAAGCCATTCGCTGAGAATAATTATTCATTGACGTCATCAGCTCCTATTAAAAGTCTGACCTGGTATGAGACAGGTGACAGGCACCGGTGAATAATGACGTGACAGCAGACATTTAGGCTAGATAAGCGGATTAGTGCCTTGAAAGAAAATTCTGTCTACAAAACAGTGTATTTACAAGCAGTCACCCAGCATTGACTTCTTTTACCGCATTCATGACACCGCGTTCCCATTTTGTCTTTTCATACTTTTTGTTGTTTTTTTTTAAAGCCAAAACTACGAAGTCAACGCGACAAGTAATGCTATTCGAAAATAAGATATGAAAATATTTCGTGAAATCAGTGTGTGTTGTTGTAATACAGTTTCAACTATACAGGCATGAGATACAACGAAAGAGTGAACGTTTCTTAAGTTGATCTGTTGCGAATGGATATAACTGTGTGCTGTAACAACACCAATAACACAAAAGAGGGGAAAAAAAGAGGGGAGGGGGGAAATAATCAAACTACTTTAAACTGATGACGCTGTGTAATGTTATAAAAGTGGGGGTTTTTTTGTTGTTGTTTGTTTGTATGACTGCTGACGTCATGTGACATGAGAGACGTACCTTGATCTTGAGAAATGTCTACATTCTGCTTGCAAACTTCAGAATTTGTCATAGATGTAATGACAACGCCAGTGAAGAAAAAAAAAAGAGATTAAAAAAAAAAGAAGCAAGAGGATTATGGTTATAAAAAAAAAAAAATCCCAGCTTTATCTGTATACTTGGTCGTTTGGTAGAGCAGCGAGATATGGATTGAAGGCAGGGACGTACGTCACGTGTGTAGCTGGTGATAATTGGGAAGGTATTGATTGGACAACTGTAGCAGGATTGAAGAGACAGAAAATACCAGAGGTCACCAGCGGCAGTAGGCTCTTTGACGATTTAAACTACTCGCATAAACAATGTAAGGTAGCGCGTCTGCGCATTGTTTTTTTTTTTTTTCGTCTGTCCGCACCAGATGAAGGCGGATCACATCCCCCGGGCCGTTCAAATATGTGTGATGGTAATTGGTATCATTAAATACTCCGCTGTATAACGAGCGTTTACCTCTCTCTCTCTCTCTCTGATTTTCTCTCTGGTCTTTCTCTCTTCTCACTCGCTCTTTCTCTCTTCTCACTCGCTCTTTCTCTCTTCGCTCTTTCTCTCTTCTCACTCGCTCTTTCTCTCTTCTCACTCGCTCTTTCTCTCTTCTCACTCGCTCTTTCTCTCGCTCTTTCTCTCTTCTCACTCGCTCTTTCTCTCTCATTCTCTCGCTCTTTCTCTCTTCTCACTCGCTCTTTCTCTCTCATTCTCTCGCTCATTCACTCTTCTCACTCGCTCTTTCTCTCTCATTCTCTCGCTCTTCTCACTCGCTCTTTCTCTCTCATTCTCTCGCTCTTTCTCTCTTCTCACTCGCTCTTTCTCTCTCATTCACTCGCTCTTTCTCATTCTCTCGCTCTTTCTCTCTCATTCTCTCGCTCTTTCTCTCTCTTTCTCTCGCTCTTTCTCTCTCATTCTCTCGCTCTTTTTCTCTCATTCACTCGCTCTTTCTCATTCTCTCGCACTTTCTCCCTCATTCTCTCGCTCTTTCTCTCTCATTCTCTCGCTCTTTCTCTCTTCTCACTCTGTTTATCTTCTCTCTCTCTCTCTCTCTCTCTCTCATCGTTACCTGTTTGGTATGTACAACCACACCAGAATAAAATATATTATCGGTAAAAGCAAAAGTATTCTGTCTGGTAATACGCGCTTACATACCGTATAAAATCAAGAGTGGGTGGGGCAGTGGGGGGTGGGGGGAGTAAATATCAGAAGCTGTTGCAGAGGGTTTTTTTTTTTTTTAGAACAACACTCAAACTCATTTGTACCTGGGGTGTTTAAACAATCGAATCAATCTCCCATCCACGGCTATTATCTCCCCACTGCAACCAGGTTATGTGCTGGCATTTAATAGCCTAACCATAACCATAAAGACAGTGTTTTTGGCGGAAAGTTCTGGAGAGAATGTTCGTGTAAAGATGGCAAATACACCGGTGATGACAGTGCTCGGCATTCATCAATAGTGGGGTCTTGCCCTCCCTTTCTTACTCCCTCTCTCTCTCTCTCTCTCTCTCTTGATTATTATGTTACATTCGGTAATGTCACTGTGAAAAAATAACAAGAAAAAAAAAGAAATTAGCTTTGTATGTTTGTATGTCTTGCTTGGACATTACATAATAATCACCAGGAGAGGTTTGCATATTTTTAAAAAAATAACGTACTGGAACGTGAAATTGCAAAGTGACACATATGAAACAATAATAATAGTAATTATGTCACGGTGACATTCCTTATTACTGTTATCATCGCTGCAATGTACTCGAGAAGAGCATCGATTAGTCCAAATAAATTAGACCTGGCGATTTGTGTTCAGGCTGTGAAAACTGGCTGATCTTCTTCGTCTTCTTCTTCTTTCACTCTTGTGTATGTGTATGTGTGTGTATATATATATACATATAAAGATTTTTTTTAAAAGATAAGATCCCCGTTTTCATGCCATTATTTCTAAGATCATCGGCACATAAAAATGTATATGTGTGTAGATAGATAAATAGATAGACAGTCAGTCAGTCAGTTAGTGGGCATCAGAACTTTGCCCTTTGAACCTGTTGAACTGTGGGTAAGTGGTGACTCAGAAAGGACTCTGTCACTCCATCTGGGTTTGCCTGTGTACAGTTTTTAATCTTTAAGCGTCTTTGAGTGGAAACTCTTCAAGCTATCCACCATGGAGCAGTCGGAAATATACGGTCGTTATTTCGCAATTTCTGTACGTCAGGAGCTTTGAATAATGTTGTCTTGATGTTTTTGTTTTTTTTTTTTAATCAGTCCATTTTGATTATTCCGTCTTTCAGCCCATTTTAAACTGACTCGGGCAGAAACTGTCGACATGTTTTAAACCATACTTTGTGTACCTTATTTCATGGATGTGGCGTATGGTTCAGGAACCATTATGGCAACGCCGACTTTCCGGACAGATCTTAAGTGCGTCATTCACTTGGCTGTGTTCCAAACCAGATTCTGTCCTCTCGTGTTTCTTTTCTCTACAATCTTTTCAAATCCCTCATACCTCACAGAGCGGCCGCAGCGTAGTAGTGAATCAACATTGAATGGCACATGTGCGTGTCACGTCATTACAGTTTTTGAAAAAGTAAAATTTGTTACTTCTATCTTGGATGAGTCTGAGAACATCAAAACAAGAACCAAATTTAGACTTCTCAATACAAACGTAAAGACTGTCCTGCTATATGGTTCGGAGACGTGAGTTATGTCCACCGCGATACAACAGAGGGTACAAACATTCATGAACTACCGCTTGAAGATTTTAAACATTAAATGGCAGGACAGGATTAAGAGCGAGGAGGTCTGGGCAAGGGCAGGACAGGATTAAGAGCGAGGAGGTCTGGGCAAGGGCAGGACAAGAACCTATGAACCTACAAATCATGTCAAGGAAGTGGAGATGGATTGGCGACAATCTGAGTAAACCCGACACCAGCATAGCGAGACAGGTACTGACATGAACTCCTCAATGAAATAGAAAACGAGGAAGGCCTGGGCTTACTTGGAAAAGAGAAATTGCGACAGTGCTCAGAGACAAAGGATATATATGGAAGGAAGCAGAGAATAATTCCAAGAACAGGGATGACTGGAGAGCCTTTATCCGTGGGCTCTGGTCTCAAGGGAATGAAAGGCGATGGTGGTGATGATCTTGGATGTACCTAGATGTGGTGACACTTTCATTGGAGAGTAATTTTGATGTTAATATGTTTTCATTATTATTCTGTATGCACAGCTAGCAGGACTCTCCTACATTGCATGTATCTGAAGTTTCCAACATTGCATATATCTGAAGTTTCCTACATTGCATATATCTGAAGTTTCCTACATTGCATATATCTGAAGTTTCATAGATTGCATGTATCTGAAGTTTCCCAAGGTTGTCGGACAAGGTTAGGAAAAAGGCATGACGATCCATTTCTGGGACTTGAGATATCGTCTCTTTGCTCAGCATGCCGACCGTCTTGGTATTTGAACTACTGATATTTCTGTTAAGTATAGCTAGGACCATGCAACAGCAGTGAGTCACCTTTTGGTGACATATGGCCTTTCGGCGGCCTCCTTTTAGCTGCCGGCTCAATATCTTACAGTGCTGGGTCGTACAGAATCCTCGCCCGTTTTGATGATCTCACAACCGAGGTGATTCACAGAGGGCCTTGAAAATCTAGTCCCTAGCTCGCTGTGTTTCCTCTAGCTCCCACATTAACGTCAAGGAATTAATACGCGTCTTCAGGTGGATTGTGTAATCTTTTTTTTTTCTTAAAGCTTGTTGACATAATCTGACAATAACCACAGAGATGAGAGCTTAATAACCACTCAAACCTTTTTCACGAATAAGAATAAAAAAAAGCATAATCTACTTGAAAAACTCAGTTCAGAGACAAGTGTATGGAGTTAGGGGATCCAGCACCGGAATGTTCTTACGCAATACAGCCGTAATATATCAGCTTTCAGAACCTGAATACAAGAATTAAATAGAGGACAAAATAGAAATACGTAATACGAATACCTGATGTCTTATGAAACATACACACACTCACGTGGTCGGACAGAATGAGGCTTTGTAATGCGCATACAAATTTGATACTTTATAATGGATTAATCTGTCATGGCGAAGGTTCGAATGCAGGTGGAGGTGCCTCGGTTACCATCTGTAGAAATGGATGCCCCCAGTCACCCAGCTGTTGAAATATGTGTCCCAGGCACCCAGCTATAGAAACGGGAATCTTACTTGTTCTGAAACTAGGCAAGGAAAGACGGACAGGCATTGATGCTGACCACATCACCCTCTCGTGTGTCGGCGGGTAAAGGAAAATATGGAAACTAATACAATATCCATGTTTACTTTACGTCGTTGTAAACAGAACGAATGACAATGCCACTATCTTAAAACAGCACTCACATTTATCTTATAACAAACATTGAAATGTTGAAAACGTGAGAAATATGTTTACAACGAGCCTGTTTTCTAACAAGTTTGTGCAAGCCCTATATTATTTATAAAATGATTTGTTGTTGTTTTTTTTTTTTCACCCCTGGAGTATCAGAGATTTTATGTTGATTCATGAACTCGGATTTTGTTGTCTCTGAGCGTTTTGTAAGCGTGTAGAAGTGTCAGATTCTGCGTTTCACAGAACAGTCTACTCTTTTCACATCTTCATGGTAATTTCTCGCTGAAGAGTTTCACATCGCCTTGTTTCACTTTACCCACCTAACCGAATTATTGTTGACAAAGAGAAGGTATAAACATGTTATTGATTACTTCTGTCCTGGTCTTCATAACAGTGCGTTATTGCTTCAGTTTGTTTTGGTTTTTTTTAAAAATTCATTTAGGGTAGCCATACCTTGAGGTATCATTATGAATTCATTCTCTGTTTTTTTGGGTTTTATCTCAGAATTTGTTGGTCTGCTTGTTTATGTATTTATAACTGCACCAAAAAAAAAAAAAAAAGAAGAAGAAGAAGAAGAAAGCAATCAACCATGTCTTGTCCTGGTAACCTACATTATTTTTCTTTTTTACTTATTTACTATTAAAGCGACTCTGTTTGTGGCACGTAGTCACGCCGCGCTCGTCTGTAACCCACTTTCAGTGTCTTATCCTCACCTTACCGTCCTTTGCTTAATAAACGACCGCTTTGATAATCACGGTTCAAAGATTTGGTTTATGAGGTGTGAAAATATATGTAAATTTGAGGCACTAAAATGAGCAGGATGTAATCACATCTTCAACATGTGAAGAAAATGAATGGCTGGTGCAGTCATTAAAAAAAGGGAGAGGTCATTTTCCAAAAAGTAAATAAAAACCAAAATTTTTGTCTTTAATCAAAAACTATATTCTAGTATGAAAAGACAGGTGCAAATATTTAGAAAGAAGCAGAAAAGTGTCGCCGGACAAAGCAGATAAAGGAAGATTAAATTTGAGAAAAAAAAAAAAAGCAAAATAAAGTAAAAAGGATATGGTGTTAGTGCCCACATTTTCCTTGACCTGTCAGCACACTAGAGGGTGATATGGTCAGTATCACGCCTGGCTGCCTTTCCTTCCCCAATTCCAGAAGAAGTCGGGTACTCATTTCTACAGCTGAACGACTGGAGTGCCTCCGGCCGGATTCGAACCCCCCGCGACCTTCGCCAGGAGAGACTAGTTGACCACTTCGCCACTCAGACACCACCCGTATTGTTGTCTTATTTCTTCATCTTGTCTTTCCAGTTAATCTCTCCGAAGTTACTTGTCATTTGCCTCTCGCTTCCTCGCCTTCCACGAGTTTAAGATTGCGCCACCCCCCCCCCTCCCACCCCACCCCCTTGGAAGGACTTTAGAAATCTCTTGGGGGTGCCGCACTTCAGTCATAGCTGTACCAGCTTTATCTTTCTAGCCACACTGACTCGGCAGTTTGTGTGAACGAGTGTCTGTTGTACATGATGTTTTAATCTGGCCTCAGCAGCACGCTGTGAGTGCTTGTCTGGTTATCTCGTCAACTTAACAAGTACTGGTGCAGTGTGTGTGGGTGTGTGGGTGCGTGCATGCGCGCGCGCGCACGCTTTGTAACAAGAATGGCGGACTGAGTGTCCCCGGATGAATTCAATAGAGAATCTTAATGACAGAGCGCGTACAGTTCCTTCGCCGTTGAAGCAAATGAGGTTAATCATTTTGAGGGGGATTAGATGAGTCAGTATTTTTGTACCGTGTTTACCACTGTTCTGTGGTGCTTGTTAAAATATGGCATGTTTGTTGTTTTTTTTTTACAATAAGAAAATATGGCATATTGTACATTGAGAGTTCGTAGTATTCTACTCTGTTGAGGGGTAGGGAAGCTGTCGGAGACGTATCTGTGTATATTTTATATTTTTTCAAAGCTGCCCGGTCCATCGCCATATGTAATTTGCGTGTTTAGTCATTACAGAAACGCAAAAATACAACATAGAAAGAGAAGTATGAAATTACTCCATTATGCATATCATTTGGGAAGTAAGAATATATCTTTTCCTATATAAGAATATATCTTTTCCTATATAAGAAGCTACCTTTTAATATATAAGAAGCTACCTTTTACTATACAAGAAGCTATCTTTTCCAGTATAAGAAGCTATCGTTTTCTATATAAGAAGGTATCTTCCTATATAAGAATATATCTTTTCCTATATAAGAAGATATCGTTTTCTATATAAGAAGGTATCTTCCTATATAAGAATATATCTTTTCCTATATAAGAAGATATCGTTTTCTATATAAGAAGGTATCTTCCTATATAAGAATATATCTTTTCCTATATAAGAAGCTATCGTTTTCTATATAAGAAGGTATCTTCCTATATAAGAATATATCTTTTCCTTTATAAGAAGCTATCGTTTTCTCTATAAGAAGGTATCTTCCTATATAAGAATATATCTTTTCCTATATAAGAATATATCTTTTCCTATATAAGAAGATATCGTTTTCTATATAAGAAGGTATCTTCCTATATAAGAATATATCTTTTCCTGTATAAGAATATATCTTTTCCTAAACAACAAGAGATTTTCTTGCTAGGGTTGGCGAATCATAGATGACCAAGACCCTCTCCTACATCTCCGTCGGTTACCCCCCCCCCCCCCCAGTAACAGGCCTAGCCTGGATAACCGGGCAGGGATCACGCCATAGTCGTCCCCACGGAGCTGGGAGTCTACAGATGTTCGGTTTGGTTAAGCTGTATTTCGTCACATCTCAGGCTACAGTTGAGGGGAAGTTTTGTCTGGTCATGGCCGCTTGTGTAATTATAGCCAGTAACTTTGGTACTTAGAATGTGCGTGGGTCTTATACGATGTATTTTTTTGGTGGCGGTGGCGTGAAAAAGCGATTTAAATTAACACCGAAGTTTTCGGTTTGTAGAAGTTGGCGAAATCAATAATGGTGGCCCGTAAATTTAAGGAAGGGAGAAGACGAAACAAAACAAACCACTAACTTTTGAGTTTCTCTTTAGGGGGAGAAGAATGAAGTTTTATTTTTTTTGTAGGAAGATATTGTTTATATAAATAAGCATAGTTTATGAATTTTTTGCAACGAAGTTATTTAAAATGTTGTTTTGTAATTCGGGCATTAAAATATAATTAATTCCTGTCTTTTAAAAGCAAAAAAAAAAAAAAAATATGTATGTGTATTGTCGTTTGTGGTTATTTTTGGCTGGTTTAGCAAGTCAACACGATGAATAATGGCATCAGGATATTCGGAGTTGGGGGAGGGAGCGGAGAGGTAATAAAGCACATGACCAGATCCCGTTAGAAGAGAGTAAGAGATGTATCCGGTTATTGTAGATTTCGTCAACACTTTTTCTTGGTTCGGCTGATGTCAGAACAGAGCTTGAGTGACACGTGTTGGAGGAACGTCTGGGAACAGAAGATGGGACAGGCGGCCACTAAATACAGAGGTCACAGCAATGGGCGGTCAGATCTGACTTAATGCAGCTTGAGTGTAGCAAGGGAATGAATGAATAATCTTTAGTTTTAAAGGGTAAAGAATTGGGCACGCAGGCCTGTCTTATATTCTGCCCTTCATCACTCCATCTTTCATTCTTCCAACACACTCATTTTAATACAAGTATACAAATTACATTAGGGGAAAAACATATCAAAAGATTAAACTATTACATTCAAAGTAAAAGAGAAGTAATTAACCTAATAATATGGCACTCATACACTCATACTCACGCACACACAGACATACACATAAACAAAATGGGAATCTTCAGCTTGTTTTGATGATGATGATGATGACAAGCACTGAAAGCTAAAAAGAACAATTTAAAAATATTTAAAAAAAAGAAGCGAGCTTACAGTATACAGAAATGATAACATTTTACCCTCAAATGTCTGCCACAAACTACAACAGAGCGGTTATGGTAGAAGCTTTAAATGATAACATTGATCAGACGAGAGAGAGAGAGAGAGAGAGAGAGAGAGAGAGAGAGAGAGAGAGAGAGAAAGATTTGCATTCTCCACCGAGTTTTAAACTCTTGACAGAGGTAATTGTTTTGAAATTGTTAGTCTAAAGAGCACTTCGGTTTGGCAGGAAGTTTAATGGCGGTTGGTTTTACCTTTTACGTCATTATATTTTCTGAATAAGTACAATCCAGAACGTTTTATGAGTGCGCGATGATAAACCAGACATCAGGTCTTGTGTGTCTCGTGTGTGTGTCTCGTGTGTGTGTGTGTGTAAGTGCGTGAGAGAGGTGGGGCAGAGAGTGTGTTGTTAAATTACTAGTAAGTAGAGCACAGAAGCTCCGAACATTGTGAACAAAATATACAGCACTGTCAACGCGGTTCAGTGGTATATCCAGTTCAGGTCTCTGAAGTTTAATGTTTGAGAAACATCTTTCCATGTCTTCGTTCTAGTAATTAGGTCAGAAGTTACATGCGGTCTGCGTCACCAAGAACATTAATATAAGATATGTAAGTCAGTTTTGGCAGAGATGCTCAGCTCTTTCACTCCAGCACAACGTTGGCAGTGCCAGTCAGTGCTCACTAACTGGTTAAATTGGTTTTTAATTTAGATGTGCCACGTGGCAAACATCATTGATGGTAGAAACTATACACTGTTATAGAAAAAAAAAGGTTAAAAACTTTCCTCTTCTCTCAGATTGTCAAAAAACTTTACTCTTCTCTCAAACTGTCAAAGATTTTACTTCTTCTCTCGGATTGTTAAAAACTTTACTTCTTCTCTCAGATTGTTAAAAACTTTACTTTTCTCTCAGAGTGTTAATGTCTGAAATACGAATGCGCCAATAATTATATCTTTTTCTATTTCTTAAGAGCCATATCTAAACAGTTGAGACCCCTTTTTTTAAAAAAATAATTATTATTGTTTTAAGATTAGCAAGCTGTCGGCGCGGTTGACAAAAATAGATACATTGTTGACAGATGTCACTCTATTTATGATGCCTGTTTGTCTTCCTTACAGGCCATGACAGGGTTCTTACTTGTCACAACCAGAGAAGGGAAACTGCTGTACATCTCCGAGAACGTCACTGATTACCTTGGACATTCAATGGTACGCTTCTGTCAAATACTTATATACGTGTCTTCGTGGTACGCTTCTGTCAAATACTTATATACGTGTCTTCGTGGTACTGTTCTATCATAGACTTATATACGTGTCTTCGTGGTACTGTTCTGTCATAGACTTATATACGTATCTTCGTAGTTTTTTTTTCTTTCCTCATTTTATTTTCTCCACCAGTTTACCTGTTATAGGCACAACCGTAATTAGCATACAATATAATATACAATAATTATAATATATAATATTAATAATATTCACAATTAATCATCGGGGGAAGAGTTCACGTAATGGCCAGCAATTCAGCAGGATATTTATGCATATTCAAGCTGATAAATGATTGTTCACAAACTCAGAGACGTTTCCTCTGTCACGTGTCAGTTTTCTTCTTCCCTGTTCGTAGGCTGTTTGTTAGCAGAGATCTGGACCACATTCGTTGTTTTGTTTTGTTTTGGGTTAATAGGCTGTTTGTTAGCAGAGATCTGGACCACATTCGTTGTTTTGTTTTGTTTTGTTTTGTGTTGATAGGCTGTTTGATAGCAGAGATCTGGACCACATTCTTTGTTTTGTTTTGTTTTGGGTTGATAGGCTGTTTGTTAGCAGAGATCTGGACCACATTCTTTGTTTTGTTTTGTTTTGGGTCGAATGTCCACTTCGTTTTATTTAGTAATCCTTCTTCATATGTTCTTTTTTTTCAGGAAACTCATTACGTATGAGTTAGAACTGTAGTGAGTATAGTATATGAGAAGTATAGTAACTATAGAGTGTCATAAAAATCAAAATTGTAACCACCACCTGCTGGACATATACTTTTTTTCCAGTTTAATTCTAGAAATAGGATTTGTTTTTTTTTAAACGAAATAAAGAAAGCTTTGGGCTCTGCAAAATGATAGAGATGGGTTCCATTGAAAGTTTTGAGAAGAAAAGATGTTCCTCTTGACCTCAACTCAGAACCTTTGCCTTGAGTGCTAGTTCTCATTACTGTCAAACACTGCCAGGAGAATAACCTTTGAGTCACCCTTTGCTAACTGGCTCTTTTGAGGTGTCATTCTGCTGTCAAAGAGTCCGGCCTTAGAATGTAAAAGACGGCAGTCCTTAACTTGAGACACCGGACTATCTTTTATGTCTTTTTGTGTATGTGTGTGTCCAGGTTGACATGAAGACCCAAGGCGACAGTCTGTACGACATCGTGGACAAGAGAGACCACGGCACTGTGCAGGCACAGCTGCTACATGGCGGCTCCCAGCCGGACTCCGATCCCGGGACAGACGTCTCGTTGTTTTGTCGCATGAACATGTCCAGGACGCTGAAGCGACAGTCTGGCTTTGGCGATGTGAAGGTGAGCTGACCTGCAATCCCTGGCTCATTTATGTACACGTGTTGTGGGTTTTTTAAGAGTAAAACTTAACAGAGTCTTGTTGATATGGTAAGCTTTTGGGTTGTCAGAAATAAAATTACTGGCTTTTTTTCCTAATGAATCACGCGAACTTTAGTTCCTTATCCTATTTTTTTTAAATCTCAGTAAACTGCCAGTCATATTATCAGTTTCAGTCAAATTATTATTTTAAACTAACTTTCTGTGACTTATCAAAATCATTGCTATCGTCCTTATCATCATCATCATCATGCCGTGATTATCCTAAGGCAAAAAAAGCGTATATCATACCCTTCTAAGGGGGTCTTACATGCAACCAAGAAGTGGTTGTATCTGGGAGTGATGTCTTTATATGAGTACAGAAGGCAGAAACAAGGTGTGATTATATTAGACATAGCAGTATTGAAAGAAAGAAAAGCTGCTTCATAAACTATTTGAAATATTGTTTTTAATGGACTATGTACCTAATACAGTTCAGAAGGCCTAAGGATAAATAAAGCCTACTCTGTAGACAATTTGTCGCCTTGAAATAGTCTCAACCATGACCACCAGAAAGAAGAATGTATCCTTTAAAAAAAAAAAAACACCGTGTGAACATACCTGGACAGGTTGGTTCACTGTAAATATAGGCAACACTTGGCCCGCGGGTTACTCTGGCCCGCAGCAAGATTTTTTTTTCTGTGTGGATCGCAGTTAATCTAAGTAGTGTCTTTAAAAAAAAAACTTTATAATTTGCTGTAAACGTTAACAATATTGATTTTGTATCAGGGAATTACAGTAGCATGGCTTGTTAACATGATGCATTAGATTTAATTATGCGCGACTGTGAGTTATCATCATCATCATGTGCCGTGCCGACTGGCGTTGGCTATTATGCTTCTCCAGAGTATCCGATCCTTCATGCAGGCCATCAGCTCAGTTGGTGATCTCCTCTCACACCATCCCGTCAGACTGTCCAGTATCATTTCTCTTGGTCTTCCTCTTGACCTTCTTCTTTCTATTTTTCCTGTTATAATATTTTCAATGCCCCCTCTTCTCATTGCATGTCCTATGAAAGTACATTGTCTCTCTCTTATCTTTTTGACAAGGTTTTTTTGTCTCTCCAGCTCTTCTCATACATTCTTCATTAGTTATTTTTGCTGTCCAGGGGATTCGCAACTAACTGTGAGTTAGTGAAGATAAAAAGGTCCTTTTTTTTGGCCGTTCAAACAAAGCAGTTAATACTTCGGTCGTCTTGTTAAGGCGAAGAAGGGGAATACAGAAGCAATTCATCCAGAGCAGAGATGGATGTTTCACTCAGTCTCTCCTTGTGATTTAGTACATTCAGTGGTTTACTTCACAAAGCCAGTGAATGTAAAACCATTGTGCATTTGTTTGATTACAGACATATATAATCAGTGGACAAATTACACTGCTTGTGGACATGGTGTTCCAACGCTTCACGTGGATAACATAAACAAACACACAAAAAAGATTCCAGTGTAGTGCAGAGCTCTGAAACAGCTTTCTTAAAGGACCTGTTTCTGCTAGTACTAGCTTTCTTAAGACCTTCTTTCTTTGATATTTCTAGCATTCTTAAAGTCTCGTCTCTATCTCTGTGGTAGTTCTAGGTTCCTTAAGGTCCTCTCTCTTTGATATTTATGAAGGTCCTCTCTCTCTCTCTCTCTCTCTGATACTTTAGCTTTCTTAAGGCCCTATCTCTCTCTCTCTCTCTCTCTGATAGTTTAGCTTTCTTAAGGCCCTATCTCTCTCTCTCTCTCTCTCTCTCTCTCTGATACTTTAGCTTTCTTAAGGCCCTATCTCTCTCTCTCTCTCTCTGATAGTTTAGCTTTCTTAAGGCCCTATCTCTCTCTCCCCCTCTCTTTCTGTGTGTAATAGTTCTAGCTCTCTTATGGTACCCCCTCTCCTTCTCTCTCTCTCTCTCTCTCTCTCTCTTTCTGGTAGTTCTATCTCTCTTTAAGTCCTCTCAGTCCTCTCTCCGGTAAGTTCTTGAGCGACAGCTCCTCCCAGGTCACCTTTGGGTTTTTTTGTTTTTTTTTACAGATCTCCTTTCCGCTCTAGATATCTTCTTCTATTGCCGGTTGTTCTCCCACCCTTTTGACCTTTTGCTGACGTCAATTGTGACCCAGAGAGAAGGATATGTCCCTGAATATTTGTCCCGTGTCTCCTTCTCTCTCCCCTTCCTGTCCCTTTCCGAATTATTTCCCCCCTCCTTTGCCAGCTGACCTGAAAAATATTCCCCGTGAAAGTATTAAATGAGTTTCAGCAACTTGGGAGTTTGGAGACGTTATATAATGAATCGTCTAACTGTCTCTTCACTATGTAGACGCGTATACTTGCCAGATTTCCTGTTCTTCTTGTACGAGTTTCCTCCCGTAAAAGGGGCGTCGTCCCCAGCAACACAGAATTGTGTTTGGAAGTGTGTTATCTCTTGGCACGTTGACAAGCTTTAAACCTTGCCTGCAGTGTGTGCGTTTGGCCTGTTAGCTTTAATGGCTGATATTTTCATGCTGTCAGAGCGAAATCTGTCATAGATGTGTCCAGAGCTGCACAATACCTTCAGCAGAATTGAGATTCATTATTTTTTTTTTTTTGTCTTTCGGGTTTTTAGTGGAGTTCCTATGAGATCTAACTTCCTGGTTATTCAGAATATCATAACATAAAAATCGTGGTCGTCCTTGCGGCCCCCCCCCCCTTTTTTTGCACTAATATGAAGGAGTGGTCGCCCCTGACAAGTGTGTCATCTCCCTTCGACTGTCAAGAGATTTATCGTGTGTACTTGGACCCCCATAGCCTAACACACCGAAACTACAAGAATTTTATTTTATCCCGGACGTGTGTAGAAAAAAGGGAATTCAGAGAGAATGAATAATCATGACGCTAGTTAGTTTCTATGCCGAATGAGCAGGGAGTTTTGTAAGAGTTTCAAGACCCTGTTTTTAGTAGACGCGATTAATCAGCGCTCATAAATACAGCCATGGTACATGAGAACTGCATTGGATGAAACTTATAGGGATTTTTTGTTCGTAATGTAGGAAGAGATAATACTAAGAAGTTAGTTGGGGGGGGGGGGGAAGAATCAATATTTCAGCCACAAACATTGTTCGGGTGGTAAAAGACAATCATAAAACGTGTATAAAATAGACTGGTCACCTATTATCGCGAAAGAGTTGACATATATTGACACACTATAAATGTGTATGTAAAGGAAAAACATATTTTAATCTTATTTCAAGGCAAATATCACCACATTTCGATTATTCAATACCCATCAACTGTATCACAATAGAGAATATAACAGATCCAAAGTTAACTGAATAAAACTCCCCAGTTTTTGTAACCTCTGTGATTTCTTCTTTCCTCTTGTCAGCGGTATGACCAGATTAAAAAAAAAACATATTGTGTCCATGGAGTAAATAAAATCTCGGTGAACTAATTCATACCGCAATAAACGAAGTAAAATCTCTCAGCGAACTTTCTTTGTTTCAGGCAGGGGGGGGGGGGGGGGGAGGAGGTCAAGAACAATCAAGAACAATATAATTCTTGATTAATGTGACGGAAAACTTGCAAGAATTACACGTTTCAGCCTTTGTGCGTTCATTATTCAACTTGACATTTGATTTATGTTTTAAAAAAAACTGTAGGTCACTTTGTCTTGGGGGGACAGAATTGTTAGATTTATTGCCCTTTTATTCGCTACAGAGACAATAAATCCGCGAGGAAGGGAAAAAATTTTATGGGAAAAGAAAAATTCCAGTGGCAGGTTATTTAATCTTTGTTTCGAAATTTTAATTACCCGCGTGGGTCAGCTGTGTCAAAAGTAAGATCAGATTTCTGAACACCCGACATATTAAAAAAAATACTTTTACTTTTGCGGATGAGAGTCCGGGCGTTGATTTATTTTCGGTAAACAAGCGTTTGTTTTGGAAGTTTGTAAAACCAAAGGCCCCGCCATTTCACGGGAGGTGGGGGTGGAGGGGGGGGCGAACAAGTGGTATGCGTCTAGTAACGGCCTTGACCTAAAGTCCCAGGTCGGTGGCGGACAGAAGGTGGGTGTTGATGAATGCAAAAATTGTTGTGGACAATATGGCTGAACAGGAAGTACACTTCACGTGACATTTCCTTTAACATGAGTAACTTAATGGAAGAAGACAATGACCAAGGCCCGCTTGACGGAATAGTTGAGACATATTAATGTCCCTAAAAGATGGGCTCTCACCTATTTGTTTTTTAAAAGACAGGTTCGAAAAAAACAAATATATATATATATATGGGTATTATTATATCCAGTGCGCGTTCGTGGGAACTCTAGTGCATTATTTACGACATCTATCTTAATCTTTAGCTTTTAATCTTCCTACATCGCACAGGTCCCAGGGCACACTAAATCTAGACCATCTTGCCTGGACAAAATTCTACAAATTTATCCAGCAACTCACCGGCTTCAGTGCTTGCTGCCAGTTCTAGGGATATAGATGCGTATGAACTGGACAGTTTCATTTTTATATGTTCTAGACTTGGGATTCAACCCCCATCCTAAACATAACGATGGGTGGGACATGTGCTCCGGATGACTGCTGTCAGAACGAAATCTGTGTCATAGATGTGTCCAAAGAAAAATTGACTTGCTACCAAAAGTAGCACTAAGATGGAAACCACAGGGGAATAGAAGTAAGGGTAGACCAAAGGAGACCTGGAGAAGAACAAAAGAGAGGATGTTGAGCAAAAGAGCAAGAGCGGGGGGGGGGGGGAGGCAAAGGACAGGCATTTATGGAAAACCCTTGTGGAAGCCCCATGTGCCCTGGGCACTTAATGTTCAGAGAGAAAAAGAGAGAATCGAGATTTAACACCTCCCTCCCCCCTGTCCAAAACATTCGAGAAGTTGTGTCTGTACGAATGACCGTCATAACATCTACACAGAGAAACTAGCTGTGAGTCCTGACATCGGCAAGAATCTGAGTAAGCCATCCCCGCGAGAGCTGAGCATCATCTGGAGCGAAGTTCATAATGAAGACTGAGAACTGGGACATAAAGGGGAGCAGATCGGGAAGCCGAGAACAACATTATGGAACGAGATGGATGCAGTGAACCATAGAAGAATGCAGCGGAGAAATATTGTTGAAGGTCGCGCACCGCGGCATCAGCAGTTATTCCAGCAAACCTTTCGTTTAATTTGTATCATATTTTAATTTTTTCGAGGAGTGGGCGCCAATTCACATAAAACTTCCCCCTGGGGCAGATTTTCTACTTTCAAACAAGCATACCTGTCCAGGAATGATAAATCGAGGCGGTTTCTCTTTGAATCAGACTCTATTTTGAGCCGACTGATTGGGCTGAAGGGAAATAACCGACGCTGGTGAACGGCTTTCAATGGTCCGTATTGCAGGTAGTAATTTCGTAATAGGCCCCCTATCTGCCACTCCTGTGTTCTATTTTCGTAACCGCGGAAATTTTATTTCTAATTTAACTCTTTTCTCCCGCGGTCTAAAAGAATCGTTCCAGGCCTGGTTTTTATCCTGTGACAACCGAAAATAAAGCTCACTCTTTCTCTTCCCCCCCCCCCCTTCTCTCGCCCCACACCCTTATCGCCTGATCAAGAAAATTCCAAAGTTCTACTAAACTGCTTCTCTTTGTAGGCTGTGTTGATTCCGTGAAGTTTATATATATATATATATATATATATATATATATATATATATATATATATATATTTATAGATTGTTGTATTCCGTTTTCTTCTTGATTCGGCGTGGTTTAGAATGGGCCATAATAAATGAAAGGGAACGATATATGTTACGCAAAATTTGTAGTGAAAATGTGTCCATATTCCCCGTTTTTATAAAGCAACTTTATTAGTTGAGATTGCGTAGAAAGAAAAGGTTATCGTTGCCCTTCCATGGCGTTTGCTGTCCTGATTGAGTAAAGATGTGATTTACATTACCTCACTTAGTCGATGCGGTAAGAGCTGGTCAAAACAGGTTCCGTTGGGAAGATAGAAAAGAAGACGTTAGATGTAAGTACAATTTCAAAGTGCGACGCCACCCACCCCCCATCCCTACTCAACGTTCGACATAAGGTATGACCTACATACAGAAGAAGACTTGTTCTGGCCACCCCCCCCCCCCCCTTTTTTTTTTGGACTGCTAGAATTATATGTTTTTAGCCACAAAGATCCAAACGGGCATGTATAAAACAGAAATTGCTCCTTTTATGATTTCAGGTCATGCATGTACGTGGGCATTTCCTGCAGATGGGCGGCTCCGACCCTGGATGCCCAAGTGACAGCCAGTGTGTATTTATGGCCACGTGCACGCCCCTGATTACACCGGACATGAAGGAGAACCTGGTGCAGAATAACACCATGGTTTTCAAGTCTGTGCACAAACTGGACATGACCTACTTGGAGATTACCAGAAAGTGAGCAAATTAGTCATGAAATGTGGTCAAGATAGTAGCATTTGTTATACTTTCTTTCAGGAGACTGTTATATCCCCCATCAGGAGAGTGGTAATTGTTATATCTTCCATCCAGAGAGTGGAGTTTATATTTTTCATGAAAACTATAATAAAGACAGTTCAGAGAAGTGCTGAAAAAAATATATATAAGTAAAAGACACTAAATTTATTTCTGTAAAATTATCTTCTCCAATAAGAAGTGTCAGTTTAAAAAAAAATGTTACAGCTGAGATTTTTTTTTTTCATTTTTATGCCCCAGTAAGTCCTTTCATTGTTCTGATATTCTTCTTGGCTTTCAAGAATTTGGGTCAAATGTCATTTTAATCCTCCCATCAAACAGTTCTAGCATCTGCTCTGTTAAGCTGACCTATGACCCTGAACTTTTACTTCTCCTCAGTGGTGAGTACCATCTGGGTTACACCAGCGAGTACGTAAGCCAGAAATCCTGGTATGCCATGCTACACCCAGAGGACATTCATGAGGCCAAGGAGAAGCATATGCAGTGTGGGTATTATGTGTGTTTCTTGTAGTATGTTGGTTTTTTTTTTTTAAATCTTAATCATGACACAGAAGAGAATTACCAGGGTCTAGTAATCATGTCGTGAAAGGTGACCACAATGCTCTTTGTACTCTTTTCATAAGAGTTTATAATCATTTTGTCACAGAAGATCATTTGATAGTGGTTTTGCACTGGTCAGTCCATAGCAGTTGATGCTTTGCCATCATTTTGGCTTCACTGCATGGGACTAGGTGTTTGTTGTTGTTGTTGTTGTTGTTCAGACTGTCTGCTGCCAGATTTGGTGAGTCTGTCGACTTCTTCATGTCCCAGGAGACCACAGTGTGACGGGATCTGTTGAACAATGGCTGCCTTTTCCTGTGATGGTTTAGTCATCTAAGGCTAGAACCCTGATGAAATGCCACAGAAATGGTCACAAAAGCAGGTGGGGGAGAAAGCTGTTGAGGAACTTACTATTGCTTAGGGAACCAGTTTCTCTCATGACTGATTCTGGCAGTATTTGCTTTATGTGGCCAAACACAGCACCAGCAAAAGCTTTTGTTGAAAGGTGCAATCTTCTGGGGGCATTTTGTGGGCACTTGTCATTTCTGTGACCCATATTTGTCAAGGAGTAAAAGTCTAAGAAATCCACAGTCCGTTCATCCTTAACTGAAACAAACCATCCTGGAGAAAAAGAATGTATCTTATAGAGAAGCAAAATGATGGGAAGAACTTATTGATTGATAAATATTAAATACTTTATAAGAGTTTTTTTTTAAAAATGACCATGATTAAGCATGTAACTACACATTCTTTTGTTTTGTATAATTTCAGAATGGTTAATTGTTTTTAAGTTTTGTTTTTGCTATAATTATGAAACCATATACCCCTGTGTGGTGCCTGGGACTTGGGCACATGCCTGGGAAGCAAAGAATAGGACCACTGTACCCTACCACACATGATCGTAAAAGGTGACTAAGGAGTGTTTGACATAGGACCAGCAAACCTATGTGATAAAAAAATCCATCAGAGTGCTACACAAACAGAAACAAGGGAAAAAAACAAGCACAGGTGGAAGGAGAAATGCATGTGAGGAAACAGCCCACGAAGGTTGAGGATGAAACCCAGCCACTGGAAGTCCCCATCCCAACTGCAGACCTCCTGGAGATGAAACACAAAATGGACACCACAGGGGAACAAAAGTAAGGGTAGACCAAAGGAAACATGGAGAGGAACAACAGAGAGGATGTTGAGCAATAGAGGGCCTACTTGGGCAAAAGCATAAAAAAAAGGCAAAGGACAGGCATTTGTGGAAAACCTTTGCAGAAGCCCCATGTGGCCTGGGCACTTAAGGTTCAGAGAGAGAGAGATGAAACCATATAACAGTTTTGAACATAAACTTGTTGAATCAGTTTTATTTGAGAAAACAAACTCTGGTAGCAAGTTTATATCCGGAAACCTAATAATGTGGTGAACATTTTGGCATTTGCAGAATATAAAAGTATTTCTTTGTCATCACTTTTTTTTACAAAACAAAAAAAAATAACTTGTGTTTATTATCAATCAGCGCAGTAAATTTATTTTATTGTATGATTTATGTAGAAATAAATAATTGATCACTGTTTATTTATCTTTTGAGTGAAATGCCCATAATTGTCCATACGAGTTATTTATAGTTTCTTGAATGATATATTTTCAGTGATTCGCTCGAACCATGAGATAGGATGCATGTTGACTGTGCGAATGCTTCGGATGGATGGAAGCAGCTTCTGGGTCAATGCTGTAATGCATGTCCGCCAGGCATCTCTGTCTCAGAATGAAGAGCCACTCATTGTCTGCGTCAACCAAGTCATTGAGTGAGTACTTGTACTTGTACAAACTCTCTGTAACTGCGAGCTGTTGTTCTTTGCAGCCGATGTTGAGGCACAGCATTGTATCGGCATGGGAGCGGGTTATGGCGGATACTTTTTCAGTCCCGGAGTACAGCTATGCTTCTTTAGCAGACTCCACCACTATGGGGACTATGGCGATCCCTGTCCTGTTAGACAGGCTATGCCTGTTACTGGGGGTACCACAGAGAGGTGGGACAGGGTCTTGGTCAGCAGTGGGTCACTAACCCTGACGCTGGCATATCAGCTATGGGTCACTGATTACCTTCTCGGGCGTGAGTACCTTTAGTCAGATTTTAAGATCTGTGTCTTATCTGTTCAGATTTGTGCCTTTCAGATGTCAGTATCAGAACTTATGATTCAGTCACTGACTGATTGATTTATAGTTTCTTCAGACCATCAGAATAAATATTTTCATTTCTCTGTATTGTTTCTCTATTTTTCTGTAAAGGAATTTCAGAATATTGTTTACCTAATGATAATGTTTGTGGTTTTTTTTTTTATTTTTAAATTATCTTGGGCATCTCTAGTGTCCTTTAGGTGCATATATACAAACTGCCATTTACTATTTATGGTCTCAGGTTTTGTGTTTAGGATTGTTATCATTTTAGTTAATATTTATTAACATTACCTGTTAACAATGGTGGTTTCTGTCATTCAACAGTGCACGTGAAGCTTACCAAATCAAAGTTCAAGGTCATATGTTCTCCATGTATCCCAGTCGTCCTCATGAGCTGTGGGGGCCAGCAGTTACTTCACCAAATCAAGACCACATGGGTGGGCAGTGGATCCAGCAGAGCGGTTCCAACTCTGTCCCTGTCCCCAGCTACCCAGCCAACATCCCAAACTACATTTCCCATACTGGACGTCCAGATATATTCCCCGCAACCTGCACCTCAGTTGTTACTTCCAGCAGAGCAAGCAGACCGGCAGTTGGTTACCCAAACTCCTTGATACAGTTAGATCAACTGAAGGCCATGCTGAAGAGAAAAATCCAGGGCCCACAGTCTTCATCCTGCAAACCTGCAAAGTTGGCCAAGATGAACTGGGACATTGATGGCACCACTGGAGGGTCTGGTTATCCAGAAATGGACCATGGCTTGACTCATGTAGACCACTATAGTCAGGCCCCAGGCTCCTCCCATGTTAATTGCCAGAACCAGATGGTTCAGGTCCTACAGCCAAACATCTACAGGATTGGACTGATGACAGGCAGCAAGATGTCACTCAAGCAGCTAACCTTCCAAGGACAGCCTAAGATGGGTTCCATGATAGCTGAACAAGTAGTCCCTGATTTGAATGTTCCTGAGTCCTATCTCACCCCAGATCCATCACCAGTTTCGTCCCCCCAGCCATCATATGCTGTTGTCAAGACTGAGGTGGTTGATCCCGAAGAGAAGGTCGCTCAAGGAAAATCAGCTGCTCACATTCTTCAGGAACTGGAGAAACTTGCTTCCCTCCCTCAGGCTAATGTTGGAGAGAAAGCTCCAGTTTTCCAAAGAAAGAGAGGACTTCCAGTTTTTGATGCCTTTGAGATTGAGAAATTTTTCGTAGATCTGAATCCAGCAGAAGTGGAAGCAAAGACATCAGTTGAGATGGAAGTCCCGATGAAGCAGCTGATTAAGATGGAACTCCCAGAAGAGCAGCTACCAACTGAAAACATCCCAAATTTTGCAGCTATGAAGGATGAGAGATTAAGTCCCTCAATCCCTTACACTGGTCCTAGTAATGTCTCCAGCATCACGAAGCCTTCATCCCAGCCTCAGATTTACCCTGACACCCAGTCACCAGTACCTCATTTTTATGCCCCAGTCAGTCCAGACACTAGTCTGTCCTTTCATTGTTCTGATGCTAGTTTTCAAGATGAAGATCCCTTTGGCTGCAAGAAGGACATGCTAGTATCAAGTACAATGGCTTCTTCTCCAGAGTCATTGACATCCCAGGAGACCATTGATGATATTTTAAGCCTACTTTCAGATGATGGTATAGATATGTCTGCAGCACAAGAGTTGGAGGCAAGAAGCACAGAAGTAGTGACTCCACATAGAGAAAACCTAATGGAAGTTAAGTGTGAGAAAACATACTTAGAGCAGTTTTATATGGGGAAGTCACTATGCAGCAAGCCACAGTCCATATGCACCCAACGTATGTCGGAAGAGCTCAGCCCACAGTCAAGCACCTCATCGCTTGCTGGGGAAGACGATCTGACTGTAGATAGTCCAACCTTTTCCTTGGACATGGCGCTGGATGTTTTGGATCCCCAGAGTGATGTGCCAGTCATGCAAGACACTGACAGCAGGGACCAATGTGTTCTTGGTTTATCTGATGAGCTTAAACTGGACTTCATCTTCAGTTCCTGGGGACCTGCACAGGGTGAGAAGCAGTCTGTCAACGTTTTACCATTTCAGATTTTTTAGTTAATTCATTATGCCAGTTCCTTTCAAATTGTGATTGGCCATGACAAAATAAACCTTATGTCAGTCTTTCTAATTGTCACACAGATTTGGAATTCATGTTCAAAAGCTTTAGTTTCTAACTGAAAGCTCCTCTTCTTTCCAGGGCGCATGGGGCTTCCGCAAGGGTTTTCCACAAACGCCTGTCCTTTGCCTTCTTCTTAAGTGTATATTTAATATATATCTTTTATATCTTTTGTTTTTGTTTATGTCGAATACATGTTTTTGTTTATTTATATCTAATGGTGTGGTTTTTGTTTCTTTCAGGTTCTATGGACATGGTTAAACACGGCCAGTAGGCTCCCTCTGGTGTAACACTGAATTTGTCTTACACGCTTCCCTCACACACAGTATGGCATATTGTCATATGTACACTTATGAGGACGCTGCAGGAACGGCGAACAAGATGCTGTGCCCCCCTCCATCATTTGGTGCTGCTGGATGGTGCTGATGATGTTAGAGGGTCATGCGTCACAAAAGCTGCAGGACAGCCATAAAGATGACCGTTGTCTTTCTGCTGGCCAGAGAGCATTTGGTTACATTCAATAATCACAAATCTTACGTTATAATAGCAGGCGAGCTCAGGCAGCATGGCCATAACTCACAAGCTGGTCTTGGATTGCAACATTATTTTGCATATTTCCTAACCAACATTTAAACTTAGAAAGATAGATCAGCATATAAAAAAATGCATGTGGACATTATAGGACTGGTATTAAATGGCGAATGTGTATATCATAAGGGGGATAACTCTTATGACTATGAAGGATGAGAGATTAAGTCCCTCAATCCCTTACACTGGTCCTAGTAATGTCTCCAGCATCACGAAGCCTTCATCCCAGCCTCAGATTTACCCTGACACCCAGTCACCAGTACCTCATTTTTATGCCCCAGTCAGTCCAGACACTAGTCTGTCCTTTCATTGTTCTGATGCTAGTTTTCAAGATGAAGATCCCTTTGGCTGCAAGAAGGACATGCTAGTATCAAGTACAATGGCTTCTTCTCCAGAGTCATTGACATCCCAGGAGACCATTGATGATATTTTAAGCCTACTTTCAGATGATGGTATAGATATGTCTGCAGCACAAGAGTTGGAGGCAAGAAGCACAGAAGTAGTGACTCCACATAGAGAAAACCTAATGGAAGTTAAGTGTGAGAAAACATACTTAGAGCAGTTTTATATGGGGAAGTCACTATGCAGCAAGCCACAGTCCATATGCACCCAACGTATGTCGGAAGAGCTCAGCCCACAGTCAAGCACCTCATCGCTTGCTGGGGAAGACGATCTGACTGTAGATAGTCCAACCTTTTCCTTGGACATGGCGCTGGATGTTTTGGATCCCCAGAGTGATGTGCCAGTCATGCAAGACACTGACAGCAGGGACCAATGTGTTCTTGGTTTATCTGATGAGCTTAAACTGGACTTCATCTTCAGTTCCTGGGGACCTGCACAGGGTGAGAAGCAGTCTGTCAACGTTTTACCATTTCAGATTTTTTAGTTAATTCATTATGCCAGTTCCTTTCAAATTGTGATTGGCCATGACAAAATAAACCTTATGTCAGTCTTTCTAATTGTCACACAGATTTGGAATTCATGTTCAAAAGCTTTAGTTTCTAACTGAAAGCTCCTCTTCTTTCCAGGGCGCATGGGGCTTCCGCAAGGGTTTTCCACAAACGCCTGTCCTTTGCCTTCTTCTTAAGTGTATATTTAATATATATCTTTTATATCTTTTGTTTTTGTTTATGTCGAATACATGTTTTTGTTTATTTATATCTAATGGTGTGGTTTTTGTTTCTTTCAGGTTCTATGGACATGGTTAAACACGGCCAGTAGGCTCCCTCTGGTGTAACACTGAATTTGTCTTACACGCTTCCCTCACACACAGTATGGCATATTGTCATATGTACACTTATGAGGACGCTGCAGGAACGGCGAACAAGATGCTGTGCCCCCCTCCATCATTTGGTGCTGCTGGATGGTGCTGATGATGTTAGAGGGTCATGCGTCACAAAAGCTGCAGGACAGCCATAAAGATGACCGTTGTCTTTCTGCTGGCCAGAGAGCATTTGGTTACATTCAATAATCACAAATCTTACGTTATAATAGCAGGCGAGCTCAGGCAGCATGGCCATAACTCACAAGCTGGTCTTGGATTGCAACATTATTTTGCATATTTCCTAACCAACATTTAAACTTAGAAAGATAGATCAGCATATAAAAAAATGCATGTGGACATTATAGGACTGGTATTAAATGGCGAATGTGTATATCATAAGGGGGATAACTCTTATGACTGTAAAGACAGTTAGTTATATGCCCCTAATTACCAAACCAAATACATTTTTTTTTTCCCTTCACATTCCATTTGATTTTTTTCTTCATTAATACTTGATTTGTCATTTCATATAACCCATAACTCTCTTAAACTACAGGACTTGCTAACAATATAAATGTCAGCCTCCTTGTACCTAACAATATCTGTGTCTGTAAGAAATTTTGTTTCGAACTTAAGACCTTATGATTAATATTTGAGAAAACTTCGTTTTTTTTCAATATACGAGGAAACTGTTAACACAGTAGTCATATATTTCTGATTCACAACAGCAACTATTAGTGATATACATATTTATACACAAGTATAAACACATAAAGCTGCACCACATTGCACCTCCAGCACCGTAATTATTTGCTAGAACTTAAGTTGAAGTCTGGGGTGGAAAATAATTTAAAAATTAATATTCGGGTCTCGGTTATTATTATGACTGTTTTAGAACGTAAAAATATAATGCGCTGGGAGAATCGGACTTTTTTTTCGATACAAAATATGTTAGTGCAGCAGACTGCTTTGTCATCAACAAGGGCAACAAATAAAATGTTATGCTTGATTGATTTCAGTGGGTTTTTTTTTTCTTTTTCTTTTTCTTAAACACATTAATGGCAAAACAGTAAAGATGCTTTTTATTTTCAGATTTTATGGTGTTATCGATGTCACTGAATATTCTAATTTTTTATCCTTATCATGCATGATATTCCGAAGATTATAGATGTTAAATTTACATTTTTTTTGTTTGCCAGGTCTTTGTGCCTTTTGTCATTTCAACAACTGGTTATAAAATGTCATTTCAACATAATGTGACTGGTTATAAAATGTCATTTCAACATAATGTAGCTGGTTTTAGAATGTCATTTCAACATAATGTAACCAGTTATGAACTGTTATTTCAACATAATGTAGCTGGTTTTAAAATGTCATTTCAACATAATGTAACTGGTTATAAAATGCCATTTCAACATAATGTTATTGGTCATGAAATGTCAGTGTTTCATGGTTACAAAGAATCTGTAGGTTAGGTAATATGTTATTCTGTTACAGAATATGCTGTAGTGGAGACAGTACTATTGCCTCGTACTTGCATGGTTAATGTTATGTAGGGAGTATGCTGCCGCTAAAAAGCTGTAGCTCGGCTGTTGTTGTTGTTGTTGTTGTTGTTGTGCTAGCACTTAACTGCCATCTTGCATTACTTTTTTAAGGACCAGGTAGGGCCATTTCTCTGATTTCACCTTTGCTGCACTTTCTTTTGCATTCACCAGTTTTATTTTTCCTCGTCTCACATCTATCGTCACGATGATACAACCGATTTATTTGATAAATGTCGTCTTTGGACCATGCAGGTCATGGTTATGGGACTGTTTCTTTTTTTTTTTTTGCTGTTTAATTGTATGCAGCGTATAATTTACATACGCAATTTGTTACTTGGTGTGGGAAGACGTATATGCATTTTGTTTTAAAGTTACAATCAAGTTTAAAGTTTTACTCAAAAACGACTGAAATATTATTGCTTTGGTACATGTTTTTATGGTGGCCTTAACATTAAGGATGATCAATTTTGTTTTCTTTTTTTCTTTTGTTGGAAAACAAAACAAACAAAATAACAATTCTGTGATCTTAAATACATAAAGTGCTTTTTTTTTTCTTTTGACAGAACTTGGGGGGTGGGGGGTGGAACCATTGATTTTTTTCGGAAATCTTAAGTTTAAAATCTCGAAAACTTGTGTACACAGATGGACAAGAGATATTATAAGTATTTTAACTATTTGTTTTGCCTCATGCTGGACATGAAGTGATGAAAACAAAGTAATTTGTACATTACAGCCCTCATTTTACGTGCGCTGGCCGTACCAAGGGACTTAGTTAAAGTACACATAATTCTGTGAAATTTGTCATCTGTGTATCACTTTTTGTTATTTACTTGCCTTGCTGTAGTTTTTCATTGGTCAAGCGAGTGAACATTTTGATCAGTAAAACAATCTATAAAAAAAAGAGGAAAACAAAGCAAACAAAAACTTTGAAAACAACTACCATGCATACATTTTTTTTTTTTAAACCAGGATCTGTATTTGAGAGAACATAAGAGTGTGAGTATATAAACAAATTTAGTTTTCATCACTTGTTACGGTTTTTAACAAGAAAAAGAAAAAAAATCAGCTTTGTGGATTAAGAAAAAAAAAATCTGAAAATTAATATTTCATCATAATAAAAAAAAATGTTGTTTTTAATGTTAATCTGTCTATCACCAGTTGAGTGCTCACTCCCAAAGACTAAGTTTTTTTTGTTAGTAGTCCAAATGTAATCATTTGTTAGGAAAGTAAAAAAAAAAAAATAACTCATACCTTTTGCAAGTGAAAGAAAGAACTGAATTTTTTTTTTAAAACCTATACGTACTTTTTGTTCCCAAATATTTTCTTTCTTCGTTACTCTCTGTATCTTGCCTTATCATCAGATATAGTTTTCTTTCATTCATTTTCATTTTGTACTGTAAGAAATTACTTTGCATTTTATTAGTTCAATAGAACTTTGCTAACTTTTTTTTTTTTGGCTACATTTTCCAGGGCTTTTTAAAATTCATATAACACTGGAAAGAGCTGTGTTGTGCTTCTAATATCATGTATCATTTTTTTATCATCTTCAAACCATTTCCGAGCTGGCTCGGTTCCAATGGTTACCTTTCATTTTTTTTTTTCTAAATAAAAATTACAAAATGTTAGTATGTGTTTTGTTAGTAATTTTCTTTCCCTCAATTTTCTGTGTTATAATTCAAGTTTTTTTTTTGCACATTAATCTGTATTAGAAGTGTGAGATTGTGATGTTTGCATTACCAAGGAAGGAACAAGATACACATCTTCATGTAACATGTCCTTTTGGGAACATTTTACTCTCTCACTGCCTCCCCGAATGCAATGCAGTCTTGCGCAAGTTGACCAGCACCTTGCAATGACATATTCAGAGTTTCAGTGATGTCCTAAGTCCACCTGCAGGCCATGTTTATTTGTCCATGTTGCTGTTTTTTTCATGGTTTTGGCAACACAACCTTTCTTTCAAACAGCCCTGAAGGTCTAGAAACAATGTAAAATATGTGGCAAAGCTCAGAAACTATGTAAAATATGTACCAAAGCTTATAAACTATGTAAAATATATAGCAAAGGAGAACTATCTCAGAGTGCTAAGAAAACAAAAGTCAAGACAGCAGACAAAATGAAAGGAGTGACAGATATCACCATTAGCAATGACAAATGTGTGTGCTAGCTTTTTTTTTTTAAACCAGGATCTGTATTTGAGAGAACATAAGAGTGTGAGTATATAAACAAATTTAGTTTTCATCACTTGTTACGGTTTTTAACAAGAAAAAGAAAAAAAATCAGCTTTGTGGATTAAGAAAAAAAAATCTGAAAATTAATATTTCATCATAATAAAAAAAAATGTTGTTTTTAATGTTAATCTGTCTATCACCAGTTGAGTGCTCACTCCCAAAGACTAAGTTTTTTTTGTTAGTAGTCCAAATGTAATCATTTGTTAGGAAAGTAAAAAAAAAAAAATAACTCATACCTTTTGCAAGTGAAAGAAAGAACTGAATTTTTTTTTTAAAACCTATACGTACTTTTTGTTCCCAAATATTTTCTTTCTTCGTTACTCTCTGTATCTTGCCTTATCATCAGATATAGTTTTCTTTCATTCATTTTCATTTTGTACTGTAAGAAATTACTTTGCATTTTATTAGTTCAATAGAACTTTGCTAACTTTTTTTTTTTGGCTACATTTTCCAGGGCTTTTTAAAATTCATATAACACTGGAAAGAGCTGTGTTGTGCTTCTAATATCATGTATCATTTTTTTATCATCTTCAAACCATTTCCGAGCTGGCTCGGTTCCAATGGTTACCTTTCATTTTTTTTTTCTAAATAAAAATTACAAAATGTTAGTATGTGTTTTGTTAGTAATTTTCTTTCCCTCAATTTTCTGTGTTATAATTCAAGTTTTTTTTTGCACATTAATCTGTATTAGAAGTGTGAGATTGTGATGTTTGCATTACCAAGGAAGGAACAAGATACACATCTTCATGTAACATGTCCTTTTGGGAACATTTTACTCTCTCACTGCCTCCCCGAATGCAATGCAGTCTTGCGCAAGTTGACCAGCACCTTGCAATGACATATTCAGAGTTTCAGTGATGTCCTAAGTCCACCTGCAGGCCATGTTTATTTGTCCATGTTGCTGTTTTTTTCATGGTTTTGGCAACACAACCTTTCTTTCAAACAGCCCTGAAGGTCTAGAAACAATGTAAAATATGTGGCAAAGCTCAGAAACTATGTAAAATATGTACCAAAGCTTATAAACTATGTAAAATATATAGCAAAGGAGAACTATCTCAGAGTGCTAAGAAAACAAAAGTCAAGACAGCAGACAAAATGAAAGGAGTGACAGATATCACCATTAGCAATGACAAATGTGTGTGCTAGCTTTTTTTTTTTAATACTTTGGATCACTTACAGCCAACAATGGTGACTGCTAAGAAGAGGTCAATAGGTGACTATTAATTGCATGCAAAAGAATGGCTGCAAATGAGTAACATGTGGTAAACTATCGGAAATGGAAAAAAAAAATACAAAACATCTTTCCCAATAGAAACATGCAGTAGTGCTAATTATTGAACGCTGACCTAAGAAAAAACTCACACATCTTTTGAGATTATGTGTTACAGAAAAGCCCTCAGAATTTCTTGGGAGGAGTAACAAAAGAATCTTAGAACACCAAATGTATATAATATAATCTGAACCTTAAGTGCCCAGGGCACATGGGGCTTCCGCAAGGGTTTTCCACAAATGCCTGTCCTTCGCCTTTTTTCTGCTCTTGCCCAGGTGAGCCCTCTATTGCTCAACATCCAAATGTATAAGCTAGGGAAGAAAGTAGGAACAGTGTTATATGATAACAAACACAGAGTTGTGACGTTTCAGTGTGAACCTTACTCATACAAAAACACAGGATGAAGAAATAGAGAGAGAGAGAGAGAGAAGATAACATATAATTCATATGAATGCTATGGAAAAAAATAGAATAAAATGAATGGAGCACCTAGCTGTGCCTTGTAAGAAGCCTGTGTTCGGAAGTGCTTAGAACACCAGGGTATGGAAGAAAACTGGCTCCTCAGTTCCATCAAGAAAAGGCTTATCAACCTTTGGTCACGTTAAACAACACTGTGGCTTAGAGAAAACAGTAATGGTCTGGGCCTCTGAGAGAAACTTTGGAAGTCAGTGCAAAAATTTTTTCTATATCCCACTCCACATCCTGTTTACCCATGAGGAAGAAGGCCTCCCTTGGAAGCCCTCAGGTCCTGCTTTAAAACAGAGGAAGCCCTCCAGGTCCTGCTTTAAAACAGAAAAAGCCCTCCAGGTCCTGCTTTAAAACAGAAAAAGCCCTCCAGGTCCTGCATGTAATCATTTGTTAGGAAAGTAAAAAAAAAAAATAACTCATACCTTTTGCAAGTGAAAGAAAGAACTGAATTTTTTTTTTAAAACCTATACGTACTTTTTGTTCCCAAATATTTTCTTTCTTCGTTACTCTCTGTATCTTGCCTTATCATCAGATATAGTTTTCTTTCATTCATTTTCATTTTGTACTGTAAGAAATTACTTTGCATTTTATTAGTTCAATAGAACTTTGCTAACTTTTTTTTTTTTGGCTACATTTTCCAGGGCTTTTTAAAATTCATATAACACTGGAAAGAGCTGTGTTGTGCTTCTAATATCATGTATCATTTTTTTATCATCTTCAAACCATTTCCGAGCTGGCTCGGTTCCAATGGTTACCTTTCATTTTTTTTTTTCTAAATAAAAATTACAAAATGTTAGTATGTGTTTTGTTAGTAATTTTCTTTCCCTCAATTTTCTGTGTTATAATTCAAGTTTTTTTTTTGCACATTAATCTGTATTAGAAGTGTGAGATTGTGATGTTTGCATTACCAAGGAAGGAACAAGATACACATCTTCATGTAACATGTCCTTTTGGGAACATTTTACTCTCTCACTGCCTCCCCGAATGCAATGCAGTCTTGCGCAAGTTGACCAGCACCTTGCAATGACATATTCAGAGTTTCAGTGATGTCCTAAGTCCACCTGCAGGCCATGTTTATTTGTCCATGTTGCTGTTTTTTTCATGGTTTTGGCAACACAACCTTTCTTTCAAACAGCCCTGAAGGTCTAGAAACAATGTAAAATATGTGGCAAAGCTCAGAAACTATGTAAAATATGTACCAAAGCTTATAAACTATGTAAAATATATAGCAAAGGAGAACTATCTCAGAGTGCTAAGAAAACAAAAGTCAAGACAGCAGACAAAATGAAAGGAGTGACAGATATCACCATTAGCAATGACAAATGTGTGTGCTAGCTTTTTTTTTTTAATACTTTGGATCACTTACAGCCAACAATGGTGACTGCTAAGAAGAGGTCAATAGGTGACTATTAATTGCATGCAAAAGAATGGCTGCAAATGAGTAACATGTGGTAAACTATCGGAAATGGAAAAAAAAAATACAAAACATCTTTCCCAATAGAAACATGCAGTAGTGCTAATTATTGAACGCTGACCTAAGAAAAAACTCACACATCTTTTGAGATTATGTGTTACAGAAAAGCCCTCAGAATTTCTTGGGAGGAGTAACAAAAGAATCTTAGAACACCAAATGTATATAATATAATCTGAACCTTAAGTGCCCAGGGCACATGGGGCTTCCGCAAGGGTTTTCCACAAATGCCTGTCCTTCGCCTTTTTTCTGCTCTTGCCCAGGTGAGCCCTCTATTGCTCAACATCCAAATGTATAAGCTAGGGAAGAAAGTAGGAACAGTGTTATATGATAACAAACACAGAGTTGTGACGTTTCAGTGTGAACCTTACTCATACAAAAACACAGGATGAAGAAATAGAG
The DNA here is from genome assembly GCA_009760885.1 of Achatina immaculata. Classification (NCBI taxonomy): domain Eukaryota; kingdom Metazoa; phylum Mollusca; class Gastropoda; order Stylommatophora; family Achatinidae; genus Lissachatina; species Lissachatina immaculata. The sequence goes on from CM019702.1 coordinate 8,224,835, forward strand.
AGAGAGAGAGAGAGAAGATAACATATAATTCATATGAATGCTATGGAAAAAAATAGAATAAAATGAATGGAGCACCTAGCTGTGCCTTGTAAGAAGCCTGTGTTCGGAAGTGCTTAGAACACCAGGGTATGGAAGAAAACTGGCTCCTCAGTTCCATCAAGAAAAGGCTTATCAACCTTTGGTCACGTTAAACAACACTGTGGCTTAGAGAAAACAGTAATGGTCTGGGCCTCTGAGAGAAACTTTGGAAGTCAGTGCAAAAATTTTTTCTATATCCCACTCCACATCCTGTTTACCCATGAGGAAGAAGGCCTCCCTTGGAAGCCCTCAGGTCCTGCTTTAAAACAGAGGAAGCCCTCCAGGTCCTGCTTTAAAACAGAAAAAGCCCTCCAGGTCCTGCTTTAAAACAGAAAAAGCCCTCCAGGTCCTGCTTTAAAACAGAAGAAGCTGTCCAGGTCCTGCTTTAAAACAGAAGAAGCCCTCCAGGTCCTGCTTTAAAACAGAAGAAGCTGTCCAGGTCCTGCTTTAAAACAGATGAAGCCCTTCAGGTCCTGCTTTAAAACAGAAGAAGCCCTCCAGGCCCTGCTTTAAAACAGAAGAAGCCCTTCAGGTCCTGCTTTAAAACAGAAGAAGCCCTCTAGGTCCTGCTTTAAAACAGAAGAAGCTCTCCAGGCCCTGCTTTAAAACAGAAGAAGCCGTCCAGGTCCTGCTTTACAACAGAAACCCTCCAGGTCCTGCTTTAAAACAGAGGAAGGCCTCCAGGTCCTGCTTTAAAACAGAAGAAGCCCTTCAGGTCCTGCTTTAAAACAGAAGAAGCCCTCTAGGTCCTGCTTTAAAACAGAAAAAGCCGTCCAGGTCCTGCTTTACAACAGAAACCCTCCAGGTCCTGCTTTAAAACAGAAGAAGGCCTCCAGGTCCTGCTTTAAAACAGAAGAAGCCGTCCAGGTCCTGCTTTAAAACAGAAGAAGCCGTCCAGGTCCTGCTTTAAAACAGAAGAAGGCCTCAAGGTCCTGCTTTAAAACAGAGGAAGCCCTCCACGTCCTGCTTTAAAACGGAAAAAGCCCTTCAGGTCCTGCTTTAAAACAGAAGAAGGCCTCCAGGTCCTGCTTTAAAACAGAGGAAGCCGTCCAGGTCCTGCTTTAAAACAGAAAAAGCCGTCCAGGTCCTGCTTTAAAACAGAAGAAGCCCTCCATGTCCTGCTTTAAAATAGAAGAAGCCCTCTAGGTCCTGCTTTAAAACAGAAGAAGCCGTCCAGGTCCTGCTTTAAAACAGAGGAAGCCCTCCAGGTCCTGCTTTAAAACAGAAAAAGCCCTCCAGGTCCTGCTTTAAAACAGAAAAAGCCCTCCAGGTCCTGCTTTAAAACAGAAGAAGCTGTCCAGGTCCTGCTTTAAAACAGAAGAAGCCCTCCAGGTCCTGCTTTAAAACAGAAGAAGCTGTCCAGGTCCTGCTTTAAAACAGATGAAGCCCTTCAGGTCCTGCTTTAAACAGAAGAAGCCCTCCAGGCCCTGCTTTAAAACAGAAGAAGCCCTTCAGGTCCTGCTTTAAAACAGAAGAAGCCCTCTAGGTCCTGCTTTAAACAGAAGAAGCTCTCCAGGCCCTGCTTTAAAACAGAAGAAGTCGTCCAGGTCCTGCTTTAAAACAGAAGAAACCCTCCAGGTCCTGCTTTAAAACAGAGGAAGCCCTCCAGGTCCTGCTTTAAAACAGAAGAAGCCGTCCAGGACCTGCTTTAAAACAGAGGAAGCCGTCCAGGTCCTGCTTTAAAACAGAGGAAGCCCTCCAGGTCCTGCTTTTAAACAGAAGAAACCCTCCAGGTCCTGCTTTAAAACAGAAGAAGTCCTCCAGGTCCTGCTTTAAAACAGAAGAAACCCTCCAGGTCCTGCTTTAAAACAGAGGAAGCCCTCCAGGTCCTGCTTTAAAACAGAGGAAGCCCTCCAGGACCTGCTTTAAAACAGAGGAAGCCCTCCAGGTCCTGCTTTAAAACAGAGGAAGCCCTCCATGTCCTGCTTTTAAACAGAAGAAGCCCTCCAGGTCCTGCTTTAAAACAGAAGAAGCCGTCCAGGCCCTGCTTTAAAACAGAAGAAGTCTTCCAGGTCCTGCTTTAAAACAGAAGAAACCCTCCAGGTCCTGCTTTAAAACAGAGGAAGCCCTCCAGGTCCTGCTTTAAAACAGAGGAAGCCGTCCAGGTCCTGCTTTAAAACAGAGGAAGCCCTCCAGGTCCTGCTTTTAAACAGAAGAAGCCCTCCAGGTCCTGCTTTAAAACAGAGGAAGCCCTCCAGGTCCTGCTTTAAAACAGAAGAAGCCGTCCAGGACCTGCTTTAAAACAGAGGAAGCCGTCCAGGTCCTGCTTTAAAACAGAGGAAGCCCTCCAGGTCCTGCTTTTAAACAGAAGAAACCCTCCAGGTCCTGCTTTAAAACAGAAGAAGTCCTCCAGGTCCTGCTTTAAAACAGAAGAAACCCTCCAGGTCCTGCTTTAAAACAGAGGAAGCCGTCCAGGTCCTGCTTTAAAACAGAGGAAGCCCTCCAGGACCTGCTTTAAAACAGAGGAAGCCCTCCAGGTCCTGCTTTAAAACAGAGGAAGCCCTCCAGGTCCTGCTTTAAAACAGAAGAAGGCCTCCAGGTCCTGCTTTAAAACAGAAGAAGCCGTCCAGGTCCTGCTTTAAAACAGAAGAAGCCGTCCAGGTCCTGCTTTAAAACAGAAGAAGGCCTCAAGGTCCTGCTTTAAAACAGAGGAAGCCCTCCACGTCCTGCTTTAAAACGGAAAAAGCCCTTCAGGTCCTGCTTTAAAACAGAAGAAGGCCTCCAGGTCCTGCTTTAAAACAGAGGAAGCCGTCCAGGTCCTGCTTTAAAACAGAAAAAGCCGTCCAGGTCCTGCTTTAAAACAGAAGAAGCCCTCCATGTCCTGCTTTAAAATAGAAGAAGCCCTCTAGGTCCTGCTTTAAAACAGAAGAAGCCGTCCAGGCCCTGCTTTAAAACAGAAGAAGCCCTCCAGGTCCTGCTTTAAAACAGAAGAAGCCGTCCAGGTCCTGCTTTAAAACAGAAAAAGGCCTCCAGGTCCTGCTTTAAAACAGAAGAAGCCATTCAGGCCCTGCTTTAAAACAGAAGAAGCCATCTAGGTCCTGCTTTAAAACAGAAGAAGCCGTCCAGGCCCTGCTTTAAAACAGAAGAAGTCGTCCAGGTCCTGCTTTAAAACAGAAGAAACCCTCCAGGTCCTGCTTTAAAACAGAGGAAGCCCTCCAGGTCCTGCTTTAAAACAGAGGAAGCCGTCCAGGTCCTGCTTTAAAACAGAGGAAGCCCTCCAGGTCCTGCTTTAAAACAGAGGAAGCCGTCCAGGTCCTGCTTTAAAACAGAGGAAGCCCTCCAGGACCTGCTTTTAAACAGGGGAAGCCCTCTAGGCCCTGCTTTAAAACAGAAGAAGGCCTCCAGGTCCTGCTTTAAAACAGAAGAAGTCCTCTAGGTCCTGCATCAGTAGAATGGCTGAACTCCAGCTCTCACTGGGCCTGGGGAAGGTTCCTGGTAAACGACAAAGTGGGCGGCCAAGGGGGACTACTGGGGTCCTAGGGCAGTCACTGGAGCAGCAACACAGCTGGACAACGTGATGTTTTCAAATAGAAACCTGCTTATAGAACTTCCCTTGGAGGCCCCGGTCATATCACATGCAGTAGTTTGCGTTCCTGAAGTTAGAGTTTACACTAGTCTTTTCTAAGCACAAATTAGTTTTTTTTTTAAACAAATTCATTTTTTGTAAGACTGAGAAGAATTTGCTTCGTACAGGATGGCTTCATCTGTTAAGCCAGTCAGCTGTGACAAGCCTAACGTGGCTTTACTGTCCAGGGCATGCAGGAGTACATGGTAGTGATGTGGCAGATAGACTTGCTGGACAGGCTAAAATAAATAGCACATTGTCAATGGACAAGGGGGACATTGCTAAAGCTGTCTTGTGGGGAAAATGAAGAGCGAGAATGGAAGAACAATGTAGCTGTGAAGAGACTGTTGGAGCTAGGACAAATTAAAGGCGCTGGCAGGAAATCCGAACTGTGTGGCAGAAAACAACCAACATTTGATAGGAACTATTAGCAAACATATTCTTGGATGGACGCGGCGGAGCATATATGGGGTCGTCCCGAATGCAATGAAGCCAGAGTCTGAATTTTGAACTTTGAATTTTTTAAATTCATGTTGAAAAACAGCCTACATTTTATCTTAGAAATAGTTGCCTTTTCTCTACAAAAGCCTTCTTTCGTCTCCTTGCTTTGCTCTTCTGTATATTAATTTTACGTATTGCTTACAGCATTGATGCTCATTTTAAGCATTGCTTACAGCATGTTTTATTTTCTTTTTAACTCCACAGCAAAGCTATCATAACTTGTCAGATGCTTTCCATGTGATTCTTTCTCCATTTCTCTACCGTAAGGATAAGGAAGGGCTCAGATAGCAGTAGTAAGGGACGCAACACAATAATACTTTTGAACATTCGAGATTTCCAAGGAAGAAATCTTGGCTACTTTTTTTCCAAATATATCTTCTTGCTTATCTCCCCTGCAAGATCTTTCGAGAGATACAAGTTGATTTCTCTTTCTATTATTATAATAAACTGTCTCCTTTGCTTGTTGGAATTACAATAGACATCATAATGAAAAAATGCTGCACAGGTAACACAGGTATTGACTGTATATTAACATGGAACCCAACTAGAAGATCTTGATTTTGCTGATGACATAACTCTTATCAGTAGCAATGTGAATTCCATGCAAGAAAAAACAGATATCCTGTCTTCACTAGGTCGAATGATAGGACTTGAAATTAACAAGGACAAAACAAAAATAATGAAACTTACCATTAATCAAAATGGAAAAATACTTGTAGAAGGGACATATATTGAAGAAGTCAACCAATTTGCATACCTTGGCAGCTACATAGACCAAGATGGTGAAACCAGAAAGGAAGTTAGAATTGCAAAAGCATCATCGATTTTCAGGAATCTCGAGAACATATGGCATTCAAAAGTTATAAGCACAAAAACCAAGTTAAGACTATTCGATTCAAATGTAATATCCACCCTCGTTTATGCATGCGAAAGCTGGAAAGCAACTAAAGAAACAGACAAGAAATTGGACTCTTTTGAAAACAAATGTTTAAGGAAAATACTCGACATCATGTGGAACGAATTCAAGAACAACACAGAGATAAGACAGATGACTTAACAACAACCAGTCTCATGGCTGATAGGAAAAGGAGATAGACATATGTTGGTCACGTGATGAGAAGGAACGGTCAGAGAATCCCAAAACAAACTATCAAGTGGAACACAACAGGCCAAAGAAAAAAAGGCAGACCACGTGAAACTCTGAAGAGGACATTGTTAAGAGAGGCCAAATTAATATACATAAAATCCCTTGATGAGGTTGAAAAGCTCGCCGAAACAGAAAAAAATTGACGAACTAGCTTGCGAGCCCTATGTGACGTTTGACGGCACGGGAAGGACATAAGATAAGAATAAACAGTGACTGGCTACTTGTCAGACGGTCAGTGGCGGGATTATCCATTAGGCTGGACAGGCCTAAGCCTAGGGACCCGGAAGGGATTCAGTTTATTGTTTAATGAATTCTGTATGAGGACATGAACGGTATAGGTCGGAGTGATAGGGGCTCTAATTAAATTTAGCCTAAGGGCCTGGAAAGGTCACTGGTAGGAGTCTACAAAACTTGAAGGAAAAAAAGTGCTGGAAACAGACAAACAAGCCCCGCATTTACGCCAGTCTTAGTAGTGATTGATGTAAGTGCTAAGGCTTGTTTGTTAATAATTAAGCTAAACAATTTGCTATTTCCCTTTAACAAAATAGTTCCTTATCACGTTACATAAAGCATGGGCTATCAAGAGCTTCACTGTCACTGCCAGTATTGATGAAAGTTGTTTTCGCTCTACTCCGTCTTCTGTCTGGACAATGAGAGACCTCTGCAAGATGGCTCTAACAGATGCGTGGCCTTTGATTTCAAAATGAGAGCTCATCTGCTTGGTAGATGGTTCGAATCCCTGAGGCTGTCACAGCTTCATCGTTTGACCTTCGTTGTACCAGGTCATGCAGATGTCAGGGGAAATGAAAGAGCAGGTCAGCTGGTCGACTCAGCTGTCGTAGAGGAAGAGCAGATAATGGATCGAGCAGCCATCATCAGTGCTATAAGAGAAGCTGAGTCGAACAAAGAAGTTCACTGACATCTGTGAATTGCCGTCGTTGTCAAGAATGAAAGAGCTGAGGGGGAGGGTAAGGGGTGGAACTTGGGATTGTGAAAAATGAACGATTCGTCAAGAGCTTCAGACGGACTGTCAGTCAACAAAGAATGGGCGTTGTCAGTTACTGTACGCTTAAGGGAGATAGTGAAGAGAGAATGGACCACGTATACTGACTGACTGACTGACTGACTATCTATCTATCTATCTATCTATCTATCTATCTATCTATCTATCTATCTATCTATCTATCTGTCTGTCTGTCTGTCTGTCTGTCTGTCTGTCTGTCTGTCTAACTAACTAACTAACTAACTAACTAACTAACTAACTAACTAACTAACTAACTAACTAACTAACCAACCAACCAACTAAATAACTAATTAACTATTGGTAGATAACTTCATTCTGGATTTTCTGTTTCTTGCTCTACAAGATTTAGCCTTGTTCCTCCCACAGACAAGTAAACAGCTCGTCTTTTCCGCAACGCAGGAAAATGAACGACAAATAGCAATATAGAATTATTAAGATAAAATAATTCTAAAAATAGTTCGTCAGTATTTGTTTATCTTATCAGGAATATGCCTGCCACCTGCTTGATATAAATTAACTTTTATCTGGGTGAATTCCAGGGCGTGTTTCTATCCACCATGTAATGTTATCATGATTATGATTCTGGACAAAAACATTTTCTTTTGATTCTCAGAATTTGTTGTCAGCTCATCTAAACTTTATAACGCGGAGAAATCAAAATACAGCGCATACTTTCTGTCTGTCTTTTCATACATCCACCAGACTACCGATCCACCATTCCGGCTATCCATCTATCCATACATGAACACATCAGTTTCATCAGGTTTTTTTTCCCTCCTTATCTTTTCATTAAACTCCACAAAACGTAGGCACATTACGTCTGCCATATTTCAGGTCCATTTTCCCAGTTAAAGTGGACCACATTGTCTGAGTGAATCGTTACATGAAAAGTCTATACGTTACATGAAAAGTCTGTACTATAATAAATATGCATAATTTTAGTTGCACAGGCCATTACTCTTACAGAACAACTCATGCAGAACGTTTTTTAAAATGACAACATAAGGTGTGTGAATATTAACGAGGGTAGTATTTTCCACAAGGCTGCACTCATGATTATAAACTAGCTATAAGGGGACACAACCAATGTTATTTTTCGCCTACTTGCTAGAACGCTGCAAAACGCCCTGTTTTGATAGCAGGATCAAATAATGCTGCATGACATAATTAAACTTGTAACAACAATAGCAACAAAATTGCTCATACACGAACAAATAACGGTACAAATAGGTATTTAGATTGCATCGACCGACGCTTCATATGGTACAGAATTATCTACGTAAGTTCCTTGTTCTATAAATTTGTTCCTCTATGATTGTAAGTGAACCACTTTAAAATCAGTGTGAAAATAAGTATCAAATAACTATACTCTTGGTGTGGTTTCGGACTTGTATTACTGCCTTTTATCAAACAGCAGGTACTGTATTTTCTGATTCAAACGCTTTCTTTAAAATTTAGTTCTCCTGTAGCGACTTTTTGTTTTCTTAGAATTATTGTTCCAATTTTCGTGTATGAGCTAAGAGCTGTGAGAAACACTTGGTGCAGAGGTTAAGTGTGTGACAAGGGGGGGGGGGGGGGAAGGGGTTAGCAAGTTCAGTCCCAGACAACCGTACTTTTTTTTAGTTAGATACATATCAGATTTTCATTTCTTAATCCGTCATTTTTTTTTTTTTTAGTTACACCTAACTGAAGCACAAAATTACTCTCATGCACAGAAGTCATTGTCATGCTTCATTCCGGGTAGCTTTTGCGACAAGATCTCTTTAGTTATTTCAATTCATGTGCAGTTTATCAGCATATAAAGATAAGTTGTCAAGTATTATACCTTGAACATGCTTATCACCATGCTTTTCAGATCCATGTTACGGCAATACTTTAGGGCGAAAATGTAAAGCATAAAAGACTGTTTCAGCTCTCACCTGTACTGGCAGGTATGGTTGTGTGCCTTGCCCAAGAAATGCAGTATTTTCTGACACTTACTGACAGCGAGAATAAATCATATGTTCTGGACAGCAAAGCAGCTTCAGTGTACGTCACTTGGGACTGCATCCTCAGATACGAGAAGCTCTCTGAATAGTGCTTAAATTGTTTTTGTACCAGATCCTTCTAATAAGGCAACTGAAATATGTATCAATGAGGAAAAATTGGAAGAGACTGAGAGAGTTTTGAATATCTTGGGTCATTACTAACTAATCCGCTGTTGGCGATATTCTTCGGCTGTCGTGTGTGGAGCGGTGCTCCTCCCGGCCAACGAAGAAAGGTGCAAATGAGGTTGCCGCGCAGCATCACTGCGGAAAAGGTGGTAGAAAGGATAAAGCGAAGCAAACAGTCAAATCACGGCACCTCTGGTCTGGAGGTCGCCCACGTCCTGAGTGCAGTCATATCGGTTGAAAAGCATGAACTGGCTTGTCCCAGAGGTTAAGACACTGCTGGCGAGACTCTTCAAATGCCGCGCATGGAGTGAAGCTCCTCCCGGTCAAGGAAGAAATGCGGAAAAGAAATAAAGGTTGCTGTGCGGCGCCGATGGGAAAAGGTGGTGGAAAGTGAAGTTTAACCGGTATGTCCAGTAGTATCGCTACGAGAGCTATACCACGGCACCTCTGCTCTAAAGGCCGGCCACGTCCGAAATACACCTACACTGGTGAAATATGCCTAAACCGGCACACACCAGGGGTGGAACTTGATGGCTAGACACGTCATGCCACCTCCGCTCTAGAGGTCGGTCACGCCTGATATACACCCATACTGGTGAATTATGCCTAAACCGGCTCACACCAGGGGGTGAATCTTGAAGGCTATGCATGTCACAGTACCTCTGCTCTAGAGGTCGGTCACGTCCCAAACATGCCCATACTGGGATAATATGCCTAAACCGGCACACACCAGGGGTGGAAGTCACTAGTGGCGAGGATTCATCCTCCTGGACAAAAGCTCCATCCTGGTCACAACTAGGAAGGGTAGCGGCCACGATCGCAAAATGCTGAGGTCGGAGACACTGGACCAGGGAAATCTAGATAGGCAACCACCTCTCACCCGGCGGGGATGTTTGCGTATCCTAATCACGCTGAGGTTTTCTGGTGAGAAAGTCCAACTCTGGACTGGATGGGCTACCGCCTCTCACCCAGCGGGGATGCACTGATATCCCAAACACGTCGAGGTCTTCTGGTGAGAAAGTCCAACCCTAGACTAAACTGGTGCAACGAAAACCACGGTGTCACGCAATCCCGCTTCTGAGACCCACCAAGAATACAGGCTAAAGCCCTGTGATATTCTGAACCTCTTGTGGTCCTCTCGGGGATCTCGTGTGGTCCTTTCGGGGACCACACAGGAGACCACGAGACCTAACGAGGACCACAGGCGTAAATTCAGTAGGATCACAGTGCGGTTTTGGTGGTAGAAGCGAACGAAGAAGAAGAAGACTAACTAATAATGGAGATACAATGGGGGAAATTAAAAAGAGGACATCTATCGCTCTCCAAAAAGTAAAACAACTAAAGAAGCTGTGGAGAGGAACAGGCAGAACTACAAAAATAAGATTATTAAGGGCATGCATCTTTCCCATCGCAACATATGCCTGTGAGACCTGGACACTTAACAAAACAGCTGAGAAACACATGAATGCATGTGAATGTAAATGCTACAGAAGAATTCTCCAAATATCATGGACATAAAAAAAAAGAACAAATGTATTCACATTACAAGAACTTAATACTAAAGAAGGCTGGCTAGTAAAGAAAATTAAAAAGAGAAACCTTAATTATTTTGGGCACATTAAATGTCATGAGAATTTAGAGAAGACCGTATTGGAAGGGTACATAATGAGAAAAAGAAAGAGAGGAAGACCAAGGCGAAGATGGCTGCAAGACATCGTTAATAATCTGCGAATGGACGAATCAGCAGCAGGCCATCTTGCTTACAACCGAGTGGCCTGCAGTAGAGCCATTAGAGGGGCAAAGTTCCGCAAGGGACATGCAAATGATTGACTGACTGTATCCTTAAGCTGGTGCCTAAATACAGAGTGGAGCTTTGTTTTAGCATCTCACTGTGCAGATCTTTCTGCCTGATCTATTCCAGAAGTCTATATACTCGTCAGATCTATTCTCCATCTAGTGAGTCTGACAGTCACAGTTAGTGCCAGTCACCGACATACGGTAGCAGTAATCCTGGCATGGCATTTTAATAAGTATAATAATAAGTATAATAATATACTGAAAACCATACCAAACAGAAACGTTCAGAAATGAATAAAAAAAAAAGAGAGAAACGAGGAACGAAGACGATGAGAAGAGTGGCACAGATGGCTGCAGCACTGAGACAAACAATAAATCAAACTGGAGATATTTGTAGTTAAACTCCACTGGGGAAGCGGTACACGATGATGATGATGATGATGATGGTGGTGGTGGTGGTGGTGGTGGTGGTGGTGGTGGTGGTGGTGGTGGCGCCTCATACTCCCTGAGTCTATTAGATTCTGCCGCAGATAACAATCTGCCCTGTCATGTTGTCTTCCCGGCTTGGCTAATTCACTTTGAATCGATTTCCCGGCTGTTGTGACATTTTCTTTCATTCTCAGTTTCCTTGCTTGCCATTTGTCAAAGTTGATTGTCCTGTCCTTATTGTTAAGGTAATAAAATTTCACCTAATTTTATCGGCAACCTTTTTCGTTCGACGTTCTGAAACCAGCAACCAGCTACATCTTCACAAAAAGCACAGTTCTAAAGATTATAATGCCCATCATATTTATCTGCCCTGTTTCCTAGAATCATATCAAATGACCGGTCCCTATAGTACATATGCATTTTTTTTCTTATTGATAAAATATCGCTATATAATAACATTTCTCATTTTATTAAAGTGTTCTTTGCATTCCTCGTCTGTTTTGTTAAAAATAAATTCTCTGATCTGCATTATGCACTGTTCACCTTAAGTTAACAGACTGCTAGACTGTTAGGTTGGTACAGATTGTCGGAGCAGTTATACAAAGGAAAATAGAATCAAATGAACTGAAGAACGCTGCAGTCCTACCATAGTGAAAAGATCTCTCTCTCTCTCTCTCTCTCTCTCTCTCTCTCGTCCATGGCAATCAAGCGTTGATGGCCACTGATTTCCACAACCATCTATCCTTTACTCCTTCTATAAGATGTGTGCTGGACCTTGCTCCGTGCCACTCTTTTAGTCCGTCAAGTATCTTGTTTCTTTGTCCTCCTCTGCCCCTCAAATGTTCTCGTTGTCACTATGTTTTTTAATCTGCCTCTTCTTAAAATAAACTTCACAAAGGTCCCCAGGTATGTCTATACTATGTCTGACCCAACTAGAAGATCTTGATTTTGCTGATGACATAACTCTTATCAGTAACAATGTGAATTCCATGCAAGAAAAAACAGACATCCTGTCTTCACTGGCTAGCAAAACAGGACTTGAAGTTAACAAGGACAAAACAAAAATAATGAAACTTCTCATTAATCAAAATGGAATGATACTTGTAGAAGAGACATATATTGATGAAGTCAACCAATTTGCATACCTTGGCAGTTACATAGGCCAGGATGGTGACACCAGAAAGGAAGGTAGAATCAGAATTGCAAAAGCTGCATTGAACTTCAAGAATCTTGAGAACATATGGCATTCAAAAGTTATAAGCACAAAAACCAAGTTAAGATCATTCAGTTCGAATGTGATATCCACCCTCATTTATGCAGGTGAAAGCTGGAAAACAACTAAAGAAATAGACAAGAAATTAGACTCTTGAAAAACAAATGCCTAAAGAAAATACTCGACATCAAGTGGAGCGAATTCAAGAACAATGCAGAGATAAGACAGATGACTGAACAATAACCAGTCTCATGGGTGATCAGGAAAAAGAGATGGACATATGTTGGTCACGTGATGAGAAGAAACAGAGAATCCCAAAACAAACTATCAAGTGGAACACAACAGGCCAAAGAAAAAGAGGCAGACCGCGTGAAACTCTAAAGAGGACATTGTCAAGAGAGGCCAAATTAACAGGCATTATTTATGAGGTTGAAAAGCTCGCCGAAAACAGAAAAAATTGGCGAACTAGCTTGCGAGCCCTATGTGACGTTTGACGGCACGGGAAGGATATAAGATAGTCTATAACTTTCTATGTCGGTCATGACAATGGATGGGCTAATGAAGTGCATGTCTCAAGACTAACAACACTGCGACAGAAGTTCTACTGATTATGAAGCATTTTCTATTGTTTTATAAAAAGATATTTTTGTATTCCATGGAAGGCCAGCATGTAACAACTCTTCCACCACCCCCGTCTCTTCTCTGTAAATAAAGCATTTAGTCCACGTAACTGCATCAAATATTTGTTCTCTGTTAGATATGCGTAGTTAGGTACACTTTTATTACTCAGTGGAAAACAAAGAGGTCTGTGTACGGTAAAGGAAACAGAATATGTAAGTTTAGTCTAGAAAAATCAACACTCTATGAATAATTAGATATGTGCAAATAGTGGAAGAAAGGAATGCTTCGTGGTCAAGTTGTTAGAATGTTGTCTGTAAGTGACTGGGCTCACTCTTCGTTCCACTGGGTCCCTGGGCTCTGTTCTCTCCCGTGTAGTTTTTTTTTTTTTTCCCTTTAGGTTCATTCATTCATTTGCATGTCCCTTGCGGAACTTTGCCTCCCTAACAGCTCTCCTGTAGGTCTCTCGGTTGTAAGCAAGATGCCCTGATGCATCCATTTGCAGATTATCAACGATGCCATCGTCGAACTCCTTCCCCCTCCCCCATTATGTACCCTTCCAAGAATGTCACTAAATTCACTTGACGTTTAATATGTCCAAAATATTTAAGTTTTCCCTGTTTATAATCCTCCTTTACTAGCCAGCCTTCTTCAATATTAAGTTCTTGTAGTATGATATATTTATTCTTCAAGATTAATTCCACCTATTTAACTGTTAGATTGTGTCGCCTAATTTAGTATATTATAATTATATTTTGTCTGACACGGCCAGTTATTGTGTACCTTATGTTACTTAACTAACTATTGTTGACGAACATTGCTCCGGTTTGCGCAAGCGAGTCTGTGTACATGGTCTTAACGAATTATATGGGCCTTTCGCTGACTGTTACCGCAAGCAGAAACCTGAATTGTTACGCATGACTAGTTTTTGTGGAGAGGTAAAACATTCAGCCCAGAGTATACATAACTCGTAAACAGGCCTAAGGCTGGAGAAACTAAAAATACTCTTTGAACTCCGCACCTTCTAGTAACATAACTTTCGGCCAAGTCAGACTGTACTCACGATGTTGACAAAGATGCGTCGACCAAGCAATTCAGACTCCAGGCACAAATATGTAAACAATGAGGTTGGAAATGCATTTTTTTTTTCAAAAACATATGTGTAGAAATAAAGGACTCAAGTCATTTGCACGTCCCCTTGCGGAACTTTGCCACCCTAACAGCTCACCTGTGGGCCTCTCGGTTGTAAGCAAGATGGGCCTGCTGCTGATGCATCCATCTGCAAGATCATCAATGATGTCTTGCAGCCATCTTCGCCTTGGTCTTCCTCACTTTCTTTTCCCCAGTATGTACCTTTCCACGACGATCTTTAAAGAAAGGACTTCGCGAGTGTTTTACTGGATGTTTACTATTTCAGGAAAGATGGTAACTTCCTGCTGGTAAAATGAGGTCAACTTCTCCCTTTAAAGTGTTTACTTTCATTCCCGCCCAGGGCTCAGCCACCAGCGATTCCCTGGTGCTAAATGACACAAACATGACAGCACACTTGTACCGGAGTTCTCATATTTGACGGATGGGTTACAAACGTGTCCAGGCTCTTGGCTAGAATTACAGTGGGCGTCTCTTAAGAAGTGAATGCCTTAAGTCTACTATCTATAAGGGCTCTTGCGCCGTCGGCAACGCGCCAACAAAATTCGCGTCACGGTCCAAGGTTTTTGGGGACAGCACCGTTCGCTGCGACATTTCGTTCGTTCTTGCCGCTTGGGATTCGCAACGCTGGCAGGCGACGACACAGGTAGCGCGACAAGCCCAACTTAACGATATTTTTTTTTGTCCGAGTTTGGCCCCCTCCTTTCACTACGAGTCTTGGTGTGGCCCCCCCCCCCTCCCCCCACTCAACCCCCTAACTCCTTGTTGGGGAATCATCGTGTTTTTCTGTTCTCATTCCTAATACGGGAATAACACCAGGCGGCTCGAGAACTTGTTTTGCCTGTTCAAACGTGGTTTTTAAACGGTATCACTTCTAACCAACCCAGGAGTACGTTTCAGTATCTGCTTAACGTGGTGTGATATTTCTACCTGGAGTATTTTTTTTCCCTTTCTATTTGCACCTGGATTCACAGTAACCACAGGTGAGTTTTACAAATTGAAAGTTAAATTAACTTTGTTCTGTTAACGACCTGTGTCTATATGTGGATACTGTCAGGCAGGGGCTATGCTCGGTGTGTGCCCTCGCTACTGAGCGACACTTTCAGTTCGTGCCCTAAATAGCGCACGTGAAAGTGTGATGTGGTCAGTATCACGCCTGGTTGCTTTACCTTCCCAGATTTCTCTGGTACCCATTTTTAGAGGCTAAGTCAACCCCGGGACCTTTATTTGGTGTGCACCAGGAAAAAAAAAAAGATCTATTGATAATTAAAGACGGACCTATACTTATGCTTCATAGACTACTGTAAAACAGTTGATAAAGTGAAACACACAGAAATTATAAGGATGCTCGAAGACATCAACATAGATGGGAGAGATCTGAAACTCATCAAAAACATATACTGGCAACAATCAGCAGCAATTAAGATTGAGAACCAAATAGGACCATTCCAGGACATAAAATTGGGAGTGAGATGTGTTCTATCTCCTTACCTCTTCTTCTTGTACAGCAAAAACATAATGAGAAATATAGAGAGCTTGCCATGAATATCAACTGGCCGTTTTTAACAGCTTAGGATATGCAGACGACACAGTTCTGATTGCTAAAAGTGAAGGGGAGCTACAAGCTCTTCCGAATATCGTGGTTCGTGAAAGTAAAAGTAAAGATCTCAGCGTGAATAAAAAGAAGACTGAAGTGATGGTCATTTCAAAGAAAAGAATATCACCAAAATGTAGCATTACCATCGATGGCACAGAACTGAAACAAGTTGATAGATTCAAGTACTTAGGAATACTTAGGAACAATTATAACCGCTGATAGGAAATGTCACAACGAAATAAAAAGCAGATGTGCTCAGGCCAAGTCAGCGTTCCAGAAAATGAGAAACATCTTGTGCAAACAGATCCATATCAATGGAAACAAGATTCCGAGTACTTAAATGTTACATCGAGCCAATTTTGTTTTATGGATGTGAAGCATGGTCCATGAATAAGAGAGTACAGTGAGAAATAGAGGCCATGGAAATGTGGATCATAAGAAGGATATTGAAGATACCATGGACAGCTAAGAAAATCAATGAAGAAGTCTTAAGAGAGGCTGGAGTTAAAAGGCAAATTACAGCAAAGATCAGAGGCAGACAAGCGAGATTTGTAGGACATTTTCTGAGAAGAGGAAAATTGGAACACATTGTGGCAAATGGAAAAATTGAGTGAAGAAGAGACAGAGAAAGACACACACACACACACACACACAGAGAAAGAGAGAGAGAGAGAGAAACGTTACTGGATGGGCTGTCAGTGTGGCTAGGAAGAAAGTCACTGGCGGATCTCATAATCAAGTCTAAAGATAGGGAATTGTGGAGAAAAATGATCGCCTACGCCACGAGGCACGGCACTTGAACTGATTGACCAGAAAAAAATCACACCCCCCCCCCTTCCACCCAAAAAATGACACTATGTAACTGGACTAATTATATGAATGCCAAATGGGTTTTATAAGTATCGCTCAAGTCCAGTCTGTGTGTAGGTCTTGGCTAAACTTGGACGATCTTTAAAGCAAGAGCAGTTAGTTCAGATTCAGGCACCGAACTTGTTAGTCAAGCTGTGAAGTGTCTATTTTCGTAGACTGTTTATATAATTATGTAAGAGTGAAAGGAGTTATAAAACCACATTTTTCATAGCTAATTAGGGTGAATAAGTTTGACACGAAAGATGGTACTCATAATGAAAGATAATATAAATGGGCGAATTCTGTTGTTGAAATCTGTACAAAACAACAAGTTTATACCGTTTAGCGTCAACAAAAAATTATCTACGTCAAAGAGCAGAAAAGTACTGGGAATATGGAAAAGAAGTACATATCTTCATTGACTTCAAGAAACCCTATGACAGCATAGATAGGAGCAGCTTATGGAAAATTGTGAAAGAATTTGAGATACCTAATAAATTAATCAATCTGACCATAATATGTATGGAGGATACACAAAATATAGTAATATATAAAGGAAGAAAGTCAGAACCCTTCTCTATAAGAACTGGTTTAAAACAAGGTGATACATTATCTCCTTTACTATTCAACCTAGTACTAGAAAAGGTAATCAGAAAAACGAAAGAAGAAACCAGTACAGAAGAATACGCTGATGACATCGGCCTGGTGGGGGAAACTATCCAAGAAGTCATCAATACCTGCATTCACCTGAGAGATGTAGCACTAAAACTGGGATTGGCCATTAACCAAGATAAGACAGAGTATGTGAAGATATCAAGAGACCAGAGGCAGAATGATCCAGATTATATAAGTGTTAGAGAGATGATTATTAGGAAAGCAGAAACATACAAATGTCTAGACACAACCTTCAACAGAAGCAACACAATAAGCGAGGAAATTAAAATCAGAGTACAGATAGGGAATAAAATATAATTTGCCTTGCAACACCTGTTAAAATCCTAAATCCTGTCCCAAAACACCAAAATAACAATCTACAAAACTATAATAAGACCAGCCGTCATGTATGAATCAGAAACGTGGAGTACAACAAAGAAAGATGAAGAACAATTGCAGATCTTTGACAACGAGATCCTAAGAGGAATCTTTGGGCCTATAAAGAATACCAACAGTGGACAATGGAGAGCTAGAAAGAACACGAAACTGAGCAGACTACGCTCGTTGGGGCATGTAGAAATAATGGAAGAGAACAGACAAACGAAAATGATGCATGCACAAGAGGTGACGGAAACAAGACCAAGGGGTAGACCAGAGATGGAAAGAGAACATAGAAGAGGATATAAAAGAAATTGGTGTCACCAAATGGAGAGAGAAGATTAGGAATAGAAAGGAATGGAGGCGAACTTTATCTGCAGCAATGAGCCTTAATGGCTCGAAAAGCTGAAGAATATATATATATAATTCGATGTGTTTTTGTTCAGACTTGTGCCCAGCAGACATGCCTCCTTGATGAGCTGAATCATATGATATAGTATCAGATGGAGTGCTCACAGGGTTTGTAGATCTTGACATTTGGTTTTGTTCGACTCTTCGTTGACATCTTGGGCACACAAATTTCCCCCAGCTATGTACCCTGAATGTTAAGAATACCACGGACAACCAAAACAACAAATGAAGAATGGCCAAAGAAAGCCAGCGGGAAACAAATCTTAATGAACATATTACAGGGGAGCAGTCAAGATTTATTGACCATATAATGAGAAGAGGAGGGACAGAAAATATCATGACAACAGGGAAATTGGAGGCAGGAAAGGGAGAGATAGACCAAGAGAGATAATCTTAGATGGGTCGACAAAATGGCGTGGGAGAAGCACAACAGCAGAATTGGTGGATAACATGACAGATCGGAAACCGTGGAGAGACATGGTCGCCAACGCCTCTAAGCATGATGATGATGATGATGATCATGATGTATGTCCTGGGTCAGGTGTCTCAATTCATTGCAGTTCAATCATCCAGGGCCTATGAAAGGAACTTTGTAAGATAGTGTTTCTCCTCTCCTCCCCCCACCCCTAAACCCAACCCCCACCCAGCTCCCCTTACCCTATTGACCAGCTATTCTGTTTTCATCTACTAAGGGCCCCCATAAAACAGGAGATGCCCTCCACACCTTAGTCCCCTCACTATTTTTTTTTTTAAACAAGGGTAACCATCCGGGTCCCGCAGCGCCCCCGAACACCCACCACCTATTATGTTTCTTGTTGCAGGTCTGCGGACGTCTTTTTTGTATTTTAATTAAGGGCCCTGTAGCATGGAGCGCTAGCGGGTTCTGTCCCCATGTTGTAATTAACGTTGCTAAACACTTGTGGACCGGACTAATTTATAGCTGTCTGCTTGGCCGGATTACAGGATTTATGTACGCGTGGCGCTTTAATACCTCCTTGGTGAGGCCATTTTTGTCCATGGATGTATGAGAAGGAGCGACAGAGGGGAAAAATAATGCCAAAAGAATACGAGAAAGATAAAGTACTTTCATGAGATGTGGAGGCACTAAAAATATCGTAACAACAGGGAAAAAAAAGAGAGAGAGGGAATAAGAGCCACGGGAAAGCCGAGAGAAATGATATTGGATAATCAGACGAGATGGTGTGAGAGGAACTGATGGCCTGCATGAAGGATCGGGTACTATGGAGAAACATAATAACCAGCGCCAGTTGGCACGGCATCATTAACTGATGATGATGATGATTTATTAAAGTCAGGTCGTACAGTAATATTGCATAGATTTGTAGATTTTTTATGCCTTCTGTATACTGGTGAGCTCGAGCTCTCTCTCTCTCTCTCTCTCTCTCTCTCTCTCTCTCTCTCGTACTATAAAGACTGGTGGCGTTTTGCTGTCAATCGTATTATTGTTTTAATTTCTATCTGTGCAGCTTCTGTAGTTTATGCCTACCTAGCTACAAAAACATCACAGTTCACCCATGTCTTCTAGTTTTTCTTCATTACTCTCTGTTCTTGTTTTCTTCTTATAATTTTACTTTTATTGACATGAATCAAACTGAAGATAGAGAAAACCGTCTTGGAAGGGTACATAATGGGAAAAAGAAAGAGAGGAAGACCAAGGTGAAGATGGGTGCAAGACATCGTTGATGATCTGCAAATGGATGCATCAGCAGCAGGCCATCTTGTTCACAACCGAGAGGCCTGCAGGAATGCTGTTTGAGAGGCAAAGTTCCGCAAGGGACATGCAAATGAATGAATGAATGAAATGACATGAATCATGACTTCCGCTCTTTTGGCTTCCTTAATACAGTATGTGCAACAATGCGATGCTTAATCTAAGCTGTTCTTCTTCATATGGTTCTTGACAATCATGGTAGAGCATGTGAACTTCCGTGCTGTTAGTTATCATGGTAGAGCATGTGAACTTCCGTGCTGTCAGTTATCATGGTAGATCATGTGAACTTCCGTGCTGTCAGTTATCACGTTAGAGCATGTGAACTTCCGTGCTGTCAGTTATCATGGTAGAGCATGTGAACTTCCGTGCTGTCAGTTATCATGGTAGAGCATGTGAACTTCCGTGCTGTCAGTTATCACGGTAGAGCATGTGAACTTCCGTGGTGTCAGTTATCATGGTAGAGCATGTGAACTTCCGTGCTGTCAGTTATCATGGTAGAGCATGTGAACTTCCGTGCTGTCAGTTATCATGGCATCACAGCTTTCAGAGTCACATATGAGATACTTATGAAGAAAGAAACAAAATCAGAATTTGAAGGTATCTCAGTATAAATCTGGAGATATCTGGCTTTGATTTATTCAGTTTTTCTATTCCTTCAGTATCTTCTTCTTCTTTTTCTTCTTCTTCTTGAGAATGTTGAGCACAGCATCGTGTCCGACTGAGAACAGGGAATGCGAAGGCAGTACTTCTTTAGCAGACTCCACGGCTATGGGGACTATGGCTATCCCTGCCTCGTTAGCCAGGTAAGGCCTGCTACCGGGGACACCAATGGAGAGGTGGGATAGGGGTCTTGCTCCGCTGTGATTCGTTAGCTATGACGATAGCATGTCAGCTATGGGTCACTTATTGTCCAACCGGACAGCGTCTTCGAATGCTAGCCTTGTGTTGTATTACGTAGTCTATTATTACTGTAACTGTTCAGAAAAAACACAAAGAAAGATACACTTGATCGTCAACGGCTAACTGCACGGAGCCTAATAACTGAACAAACGAACGCTCAAATACGGCCTTAAAGGAGTCGATACCCAAGACGTCGCATCACTGCAACTGACACCATATTAAATCGATATCCTGGCACAAAAAACACAAAGGCCTGACGCTGAGCTCATCGATTGATCAAACTGACATTGTTTAGACCAGGAAGTGGTTGTGTCTCAAGTTATGAGTACCCTCATTTGACAGACAAACATATCGCTTCAAGAAAAAAAAAAAATAGCTGGCTTGATGGATGGTGGCGATGTTATGAAAATACACAAGTTTTCAAGAGACAGGAAAGAGGAAATATATATATATATATATATATATATATATATATATATATTTGCGTTTTAACTCTTTCATTCCGAAACAGCACTGGCAGGGTTGGTAGATCTTGCAGACCCATGCCAATAAATGCTCAGTACGATGTTTGTAGATAAAGTCTAAATAAAAGGAAAAGTAGTACGGTTGTAGCAACGCTTTAGGGTGCGGGTGGGGGTGAGGGTGGGGGGGGGGGTTGGGTAAGGCTTGTCCTGCTGCACTCAGTTATCATAGTCCTTTCCAGATCTATGGGAGAATTTTGACGACTCAATATTCTTCGAGCGTCATTGCAGACATTCACAGTTGTCAGAGTTCCAGTTCAGAGCATTTGTTCTCAGACTTCAGAGTATTTGTTTTCAGACTTCATAGTATTTGTTGTCAGAGTATGGTGTCGAATAAAGCTAGTGAATGGCCCCTCCCAGATGGGGTTTTCTTTTTCCCCACAAAAAAAAAACACACACACACGCACACACACACCTTCTGTTCTGTTCCCTTTCGTGTCACGAATTCAAGAACTCTTTACATTAAACTCAAACAAGTTCTGATCAGATCCACATCATAAAGACTTAAAGAAGGGAAAGACTACGAAAAGTACATTTTGCCAGGGTCTGTAGACTGACCCCTTCCAGTACAAGTCCTGTACAGCGTAGCAGCAAAAACAACCGTGTTGGGATCAGTAGCTGCACGGGGGACTAGAGTGTTAATGCGAAGATCCTGAAAAGTGGGCTTAGAAACGAGTGAGGTAGACACCCATTCTTGGAAATTATGACCCAGGCGCGTCCCTTTAAAAATGTCAGTGGTTAAAAAAAGGACGAACTGGGTGCAAGTATGTTTTCAGATAAGGCTTCTATTCTCCACAATAACTACTTGAGTAAACCACTTGGGAGTGGCGGCCAGGAATTTGTAACGAATGAAATGAACACCCACACCCCCTTCTGTGTCAACCCAATTGTAAAAAAATATAGGTACCAAAAACTTATGTTGAGGAAACTGCGTCTGAAAAGAGATAATATCGGAATGCAAGACAAGGCAATCTGTGCACAATATACAAATAATTGTTAGTATATTAAGAAAAACACTGTGTTCGCGTTAAATTCATGGTGTGTATATAGGGCAAAACTCCCCCACGTAAATGGGAGAAAAAAAAACCAAAAGAAGTTAATAGAATTATATTACTTCTCCGTTGCTGCTACTACTACTGCTGCGATTACTACTGCTTCTGTAGCTGCTACTGCTACATTTTCATGTCTCCATTATCTCCAAAAACCTGCTACTTTCAGTTGTTAACTCCAGATTAAATATGCACTTAGTTCTGTCGTACAAACTGAAGTTCTTATCACCCAAGACTCCCGCTCTTTAGCCATGCCTTTTAAACCAAACTTTCTTTACCTCTGCATTATTAACAGAGGGTACACAGTATAGAAGTTAGTGCTCCGAGCAGTTAGCTGTTGTTTGATATCACTGTATAATGCTGTGTTGCTCCGAGCACTCCTTTGTCGCCGACAAGTAGCGCTCTGTGGAATGTGAATATCGACTTAGAACCGCGTAGCTGCCTTTTCTTGTCGGTACAGTCGCACGTCCACCGTTGATTCAGACTATATCGATGTTACAATTGTGCGTGCTAGTACAAGTTTTAGAATGTCCCTTCGCAAATGAATTGTCTTCACGCACAGATCCATTCTTTTTCTGCTTTGAAAACGGGAGGTTGAAATTGTCAGTTTCTCTTTAATTGTTTAGAGTAGTGTAGAGAATGAGAACATAGTGGCGCCATGCTTACTATCATTAAGTTGAAAATGGGTACTCTATGCAACAATATATGAGGAATGAATTTTGATGTTCAACAGGTGTCAAAAACACTTTTCTTATCGGACCCTAGATGGGGGAATATGAATGCACATATATTTATGTGCGTGTATATATACGTACATACATCTTTACATATCTTTGTATTTCACTTCTGAGTGCTGTGTTAATTAAATGGAACTAAAGATTTGTTTTGAACGGTAGGGAGATGCACTTTGTTTTTATGTTAACTGGTCGAGTTATCATTTCTCATTGTCCATTGTATTCTTATTATTTGGTGCAGATTCTTGCCTGGTCTTTTTATCTCCCTGGGAACTGGGAAATGGTGTTCTTTGCAGACGATTCCGTGAAGATGTTGAGGCACAACATCCTGTCGGGTTGGGAGCGGGTTATGACAGCTATCAGTCCCAGAGTACAGCTAAAAAGCAGGGAGTGTGCATTACTTATTTAGCAGATTCAACCGCCATGGGGACTATGGCGATCCCTGCCCCGTTAGCCAGGCTAGGCCTGTTACCAACGGAGAAGTGGAACAGGGTCTTGGTCAGCTGTGGTTCTCCAGGCCTGATCCAGCATGGCAGCTATGGGTCGCTGATTAGTTCAGAGTCGATGAAACTGTAACCACGCTCCAATGTTTTAGTGTCGTAATTTCACGGACTAGAGATTTGCGTGTTCAGCTTCGTTAACTACCACTGTTTTCATCTTATTTGCATGTTCAGCTTCGTTAACTACAACTGTTTTTCATATTATTTGCGTGTTCAGCTTTGTTAACTGCAACTGTTTTTATCTTATTTGCGTGATCAGCTTCGTTACCTACCACTGTTTTCATCTTATTTGTGTGTTCAGCTTCGTTAACTACCACTGTTTTCATCTTATTTGCGTGTTCAGCTTCGTTAACTACCACTGTTTTCATCTTATTTGTGTGTTCAGCTTCGTTAACTACCACTGTTTTCATCTTATTTGCGTGTTCAGCTTCGTTAACTACCACTGTTTTCGTCTTATTTGCGTGTTCAGCTTCGTTAACCACAACTGTTTTCGTCTTAATTGCGTGTTCAGCTTCGTTAACTACAACTGTTTTCGTCTTATTAATAACTTACTTACACCCATCTGTGCTCCCGTTTTTGCAGTTTAGTTACTTAAAAACAAAAAACACATCTCTGTGTTTCCTGCAATCAACGTTCTATTATAGTTTGCATGTATCTAGTTCCGTCTTAACCCATAACATTCAGTTATATGCGTGTTTCTAGTTCCGTCTTAACCTATAACATTCAGTTATATACGTGTTTCTAGTTCCGTCTTAACCTATAACATTCAGTTATATGCGTGTTTCTAGTTCCGTCTTAACCTATAACATTCAGTTATATGCGTGTTTCTAGTTCCGTCTTAACCTATAACATTCAGTTATATGCGTGTTTCTAGTTCTGTCTTAAAATACAACATTTTGTTATAAGCGTGTATCTATTTCCGTCTTAACCTATAGTATATAGTATAAGTAAACAGTACAGCTGGGTCCCTCACATTTCAGATGTCAGTGTAACTTCTGTGTGTATGTGTAGTTTTTTTGGGGGGCGGAGGGGGGGGGGGGGTAAATAACGGCCAGTGTGGGTAAGGGTCCCCATGCATTATATTTTCCCCTGGGTCTACAGTGCTGTTAGGACGGCCCTGCTTGTACTTTGTTTTCATTTTACGAGATTTGCTTCGTATATTGGAGTGTGTTAAGTTTTGTTACTGAAAACAAAGGCTGCAGAGAGAGAGAGAGAGAGAGAGAGAGAGAGAGAGAGAGAGAGAGAGGTGGGAACAACTTTCTGTAATGTAATGATTTTATTGGCCAATACGCCAGATGTCCTGGATTTGAAATCCCTAAACTAAAATCTGAGCCAAACCCACCCTCTTCCCCACCTCCCCCTCCCCAGTTTTATATAGTTACCTCGAGGATATCGCAGTTCATGTACTGTACATACTTCCCGGCTTCTTCGTACACAATGAGATCTTGCCGTTCGCAGTGTTTTAGAACAGTAACAGTCAGTGTAAAGTAAAAATAGGTTGGACAGAAACTCATGATTTCTATTTTGCTTCAGAAATGCCACACTTCTGCCTTCTTTACTCTTAATTATGATGGACGTCGTTGTGGAAAGAAAGCCGTATAAGAGAATTGCGGAAATTCTAAAGGGAAGCTTAGCGCAAGGACACGTGCAGACGATATATGATATACGTGTTGATCTGGACTGCTGCCGATGAGTAAATCCGCAGATTTACGTCAGGACCGTAAATAGATAATAGATATGTTCTTAGTTTTCTAAATTCTCCCATCATTAGCTCTCTTGCTATAAAGATATTAGTTTGCATTATAGACAAAAGTGTGTTCTGATTACTTTCTGCATTCTGTTTCTCAATGTCTTATGCAGAAATTTAGCTAGATTTAGTGCCCAAACCATGTGGACATGAGGCGTGAGACATGGCCAGAGAACACAAGCTTGGGGCAAAAGATTTGGGGGCTCCTATCAGGATCTAGAGAGAACTGTGAGCTTTGCCATGTCGACAGGGATCAGGATCTGATGTGACCAACAACCTCGAACTCAGAAAAAGCTGGAAAAATTATATCAGTGGGTGACAGTTCTAGAGGAAAGTGTCTGGATGTGTCAAGTCTATTTATATCATATTTTTCTCATTATTGCTTCTTTTGGATGTATTTTGGACCAAGTTGCCCGTTTCTCCCTTCACGTCTCTGCGTACACACGTACACACACAACCGGATGATTACTGTCAACCTCTAATTCTTTTCAAATTCTTGTATCTTTGTGTGAGGTTTCCTCCATTTATGTTTTAGTTCCTATTGCCCCCGGACATCTCTTTCTTCTCTTCTCGTTCTCCCATGAACTAGTTAGATCAATTTGTTTATAGACGGCAAGACACTGGACCAATGCTGTCTAGATAGGCAACCACCTCTCACTTGACGGGGATATATGCGTATCCTAATCACGCTGAGGTTTTCAAGTGAGAAAGTCCAACGCTGGACTAGATGGGCAACCACCTCTCACCCGGCGGGGATATACTGATATCCAAAACACGCCGAGGTTTTCCGGTGAGAAAGCCCAGCTCTAGATTAAACTAGTGCAATGAAAACCACGGTGTCATGCAATCCCGCTTCTGCGACCCACCAAGAATTCAGACCCATGCCCCGCGATACTCTGAACCTCTTGTGATCCTCTCGGGGATCTCTTGTGGGCCTCTCAGGGAGGAGTAATTCAGTAGGATCACGGGGCGATGTTGGTGGTAGAAGCGAACGAAGAAGAAGAAGAAGATAGACGGCAGGAAGGAAGGAAACTGTCAACGGCTCCTGTTGTTTATCAACCAGTAAATGATGACAGTTTGATGACTTGCACGCCGGAGAAAGACACACATGGCACAGACTGAGACAGAGTAAGAGGTTTTGTTGTTGCTAGTATTTCTTTGTTTGTTCTGATATGTTTGTGCGGTTGTTTGAGCGCCTGGGTTCCTTATTTTGGAATTCTTCTTCTTCGTTCGCTTCTACCACCAAAAACCGCACTGTGATCCTACTGAATTCACGCCTGTGGTCCTCGTTAGGTCCCGTGGTCCCCTGTGTGGTTCCCGAAAAGACCACACGAGATCCACGAGAGGACCACAAGGGGTTCAGAGTATCACAGGGCTTTAGCCTGTATTCTTGGTGGGTCTCGGAAGCGGGATTGCGTGACACCGTGGTTTTCATTGCACCAGTTTAGTCTAGGGTTGGACTTTCTCACCGGAAGACCTCGACGTGTTTGGGATATCAGTGCATCCCCGCTGGGTGAGAGGCGGTAGCCCACCCAGGCCGGTTATTTTGGAATAAATGTAGCCTGGTCCCTGGAAGTACGCACTTGTTTGTTAGATGCTTTTACGTTTTAGACGTGGATTTATTGACTTGAAGTTTCATGCCAGATTCAGATCGCTGGCCTTCGACTTCCCTTACTCCAGAACCTTGGATGTGCAGCACTTCATCCCTGGCCTTACTCTTGAAGGGTCTGAAATTCTGCGATGGCGAAGATGAAAAGAAGAAGAAGAAGAAGAAGTAAAATGCTGAAGTAAGAAAGACCGTTTCTCCCGCCACAGACGACGCATCGGCATATGAGATGCACTTATAATTTGGCAAGTAATATTTTGGAACAGAACAAAAAAAACCCCATATTTTTCATGAACTTTGTAACCCTACACTGGGCAGGATTTTGGTCCGAGATTGTATGCGCCCGGATATTCCTACTGAGCTTCTAAACTGGACTGGATAGTTATCATCCACGTGGGCGTAGACAGGGTCATGAGTATTTGGGTATTAGTCCAGAACCAGAACCCCCCCACTCCCAAGCCCTCCTACCCAAACCTAACCATCGGGGTGTAGGACGCAGGGGAATTTTTCTTGAATCTTCATTCCCATTTTTTTTAAAAAGTGTTTTCCATGGCGGGAAACATGTAACTACATAACCCATCTGTTTAACTTTCTCCTGTGGCTCAGTTTCAACCTGCCCAGTTCAGCAAAAATGTGAACGTAGTAGAACACTGAAATCTAAACCTGAAATCCTTTGTATGGAGCGGGCTACTTCAAAGAAACCGTAAGCATTGTTAAAGGACTGGCCACGCTGTCTATCAAAAGGTACGATCAGACTTAACACTGATGACGTTTATTTCAAGCTGCGACACGCTGTGTATTGTTTGCTGACCTTAAACTTCTTGAGGATTTGGGGCCGAAGGGAGGGCTGGACTATTAACAGAATTAAGGAAAAAAGACAAATGTGTTTGTCCTGTCCCTTCGATTTGTTCCGGTGTTTGTCCGCTGTGACACGTTAACCCCGACGTACATTTTGAAGCGTGAGCGGTGTTTCTCAAACAGAATTTCTGAAAGCCCGACGTTCCTCGGGCTAACTTTAGGGGTTCAGTGAGAACGGTTTGTCGGGGGGGGGGGGGGGGGGGGGAGATAAGGCAGACGAATAATTAAACAAATTGCAAATATCTGAAACCTGGAAGTTTTTATCTGGCAATTCGAAAATACGTGTACATTTGTAAAAGATAAGTAGTAAATAAACGAATAAATAACGAAATATTATAAATAAAACATGCATGTAATAAATATGGGCACTAACACCATACCCCTATGTGCCTCTAAGGCATGCGAGGATTACCTTTACCTTTGAATAAATAAAACATGCCTGTAATAAATATACTCTAAAAAATTAATAAATAAAACTACATGCCATTCTAACTTTATCTGTAAAGGGCATGTGCTCATTTCTGCTGTTGTGGATCTGCCTCATTAAAAAAAAAAACAAACAAGGAAAAAATTGTCACGTTAATAGCCATGTTTGTGCTGGCCTACATTATTTCCAAGACTAATCTTAATCAGTTTTATCTCGATGTTTGGACATTGATAAACGTAATTATCAGTTTTATCTTATCGTTTCGATGTTTGGACATAACACATAAATGTACATTTTTGTATGTTGGTTTCAGTACACCGTAAGTCCTGAGAATCATGAGGCATGCATAACTGAACATGCAGTAACACCGTGAAACATAACAGTGATCTCGTTACACTCCTTCACACATCTTGTCTTGTCTTGTGCTATCTCCCTGTAACAGCCAGCTGGTGTTCTTTGCAGCCGATGCTGTGCAGGTTTTGAGGTACAGCATCGTATCGGCTTGGGAGCGAGTTACGGCAGCTATTTTTTTTTCAGCCCCAGAGTACAGCTAAAAAGCGGGGGGGGGGGGTGCAATACTTCTTTATCAGACTCCACCACCATGAGGACAATGGCAATCCCTGCCCCGTTAGCCAGGCTAGGCCTGTAATTGGAGATACTAACGGAGAGGTGGGACAGGGTCTTGACCAGCTATGGTTCGCTAACCCTGACACTAGGATATCAGATATGGGTCGCCGATTGCCTAATCTGAGAGCATCTTCACACATATAAGCAGACGATGAAATAGTTGCACGATCTAGGCACTTCACAAAATACATTCAATGCAGATCGTGATCAGAGAATTAAAATCCAGCTGAAATTTGTACGTATGGGAAAATAAAGTAAGGAGCAAATTTTGTAGGATTAGACCTGGAAAAAATCGTAGACAAAGCACTTTAGTGAGACGTGAGAGAAAGAAAAATCACAAGAGAATTACCTGGGATTCGAACCCGGACTCCAGTAGGACGAGCAGCCGTCTAGCCACGAGAGAACAGCGCATTATCCACTTAGCCAACTAGCACCCTAGAATGGGAAAATATGGCGTTTGCAAATGTTTTTCCCCTTTTCTACATTACAGCATCAGTTCTCGAGAATTATATTTACCACACATTCATTCACCAGTAACTGATTTATGTTCATTGTTATCAACTTTCATAATCCTTCAATGGGAAAGGAGGAGAGAAATGGGGAATAACTGATTGTGAATCATTTTTTCTTTTGAGGTTTCGTACCAGAAAGTTTACTCCTGGAACTTCGTGGTGTACAATATCAAAGTTTTTGGAACCATTGTGGCTTTGAGGTCGAAGTCTGAGGCGTAGAATGTTTGTTGACAATGCGGATTTGGCTAACAGAGCTGAAATTCACAACCGTTGTGGCGTCAGCTTTATCTGAGAAGGAAGTCTGTAGCTTACAGGGGGCGAAAGTTTTGGCGCATCATCCGAGTTTTGGCCAGAAGTTGAAGCTTGCAACAGGTCACATTCATGGCACAGGACAAACAGGCAAACAGGTTTCATCACGGCTGGGTCCACTGTTTACAGCATTCTTTTTTTATATTTTTTATTAATCGCCCTTTCCTTTATTTGCTCTCTGGTGTCTTTAAACTATGATTAAAAAGTCTTTTCTAGTGGTCTTTGATCCATGTTATGTTGCTGTCTTGTCTTGTGCTATCTCCATGTAACTCCCAGCTGGTGTTCTGTGCAGCCAATGCTGTGAAGATGTTGGCTTGGGAGCGGGTTATGGCAGCTATTTTTTCAGTTCCGGAACACGGCTAAAAAAGCAAGGAGATGTGCAATGCTTCTTTCGCAGGCTCCACTACCATAGGGACTATGGCGATCCCAGCTCTGTTAGCCAGGCTAGGCCTGATACTAGGGGTACCAACGGAGAGATGGGGCAGAGTTTTGGTCAGCTATGGTTCGCTAACCCTGACGCTAGCATGCCAGCTATCGGTAGCTAATTGTTTAATGGGACAGCGTCTTCATCCCCTATGTTATGTTATGTTACGTTGTGTTATGTTATGTTATGTTACGTTGTGTTACGTTATGTTATGTTACGTTGTGTTATGTTATGTTATGTTGTGTTATGTTATGTTATAGATGGATCATCACTGCACTCCGGACACGTCCATATTCGATATCCTCCTCAGTATATCCCTCATCGTACAGCGGTTAATTGTGTCAGTTCTGTGTTGACTGACGATTCCATTCACGCGCCAGGAACACAGCTCAGTCCTTCCGATGCCATCCCTCACTCTCAACTCGTACACCCGAGCCAGTCACCTCACTCAAAGTCCTCCGCCCTTCCAAGCTTGGAGTGAGCCATGACATCTGAAGCTGGTTACATAAAGTGCGTCCTGCTCTCATTTACATGAGCTGGTCTAAGGGTCACGGAGAGGCAGGCCACACCCTGGGGTCATTTACTATCGTGTCCTGTATCTAAACATAGAAAAGTGTATGGGGGAGGGGGGGGGGGTCGAACGTTACATGAATTTTATTTCTAATAAAAACAGAGAGAGAAATAACAGGACACTCGGGACCTTCTTAACTGCCTGGGCTTCAGGGGCACAGTCCCCACCCCCACCCCCAACTTCCACTCCCAGATCTTCGTCGGGTATTGCTGGTCATCGATTGACAGGGCAAATGCTGTCCCCATCCTAGTGTTCTTGTAGATTATGAGCCATTTTTGCTGCCTGGTCACGTTTTCTGTTTCTCCCTTGCTGTTTTATTTCTTCATCTTCGTCCTCTTCATCGTCTTTTTTTTTCTCTCATCCTCATATCTGTCTATATGTCTGTCTCCATCCATCCATCCATCCAGTACCCACTAATTTCATTAAGTTTAATATTATATAAGAGCCTCTCTGTTTAGCTAATCAGCGGAAGCGCCCGCCTGTTGATTAACTTACATCACACGGGTCCGCTAGCTGCCGCCATGTTAGCACGGAGCTATTGCCTTATGTCGGGCTCGGAATTGGGCCTCGATTTCATTTCGTTATGCTGGATCATTCATTATTCATAGAGTCATGTAACCATGTTTTACTGCTATGCCTGGTTTTCAAATTGATAAAGGCAGCGCGCTATACGGATAACGTTTTCAGGACTAGACAACTAGACTAGACAACTAGACTAGACAACTAGACTAGACAGTGAACGTTGATCTCATCTTGTCTCTCGATGGCGCTGGTTAGAGAAAACAGACTGCTTCGTTACCTCATCCTGACCAGTTTTTTTTAAAAACTATGAATATGTACCTCATGGTAGCGGACCTTGAGGAGAAGCATGTTTCTTAAGATTGCTAATAGAAAGCCACCGCAACGCGCTGTCCGCCCAACACAGCCTGTCTCAGCAGTCTTTACTAAAAAGCGTGAATGTGAATTTGAAGTTGACGTCTGAAGTGAGGTCATCAAAAGACCGAGTAGAGATATCTGCCTTTACGTTTAGACACAGAGATAAGCCATGATGTTGTCAGGAGATTGATTGAGACTTCTAACGATTTAACCATTTTTCGAGTTATTGTTAGACAAAGCTAGCGATAAGCGAAGGGCTGCTGCATAGCAAACAGTGGATATCGTATAGTGTCACCGCCATCTGCTACAAATCATTCCTTGTTTACGTTTTCATAAAACTGAACTGAGGTTCAGGGGATTCTAACTTCAGATATCTCAAACTTATCTTTTCCATCATAATTTTCATAGTGATAGGTGGCTTGTTTCCATCATAACTTTCATAGTGGTAGGTGGCTTGAGAAGATTCATGCGTCACATTATTATTCATTGTGATACATTACGTCATTGGTTTCTTTCTGTTGCAAAATAATTCACTTCATTGTTTTTATGCATGTTAACTTTGCCATTTGAGAATAGATATCTTACTTTCATGCGACCTACGCTTTTCAAAGACTCAAGTAACCAGAGTTTATAGAGAGAGGTAAGTTGCTACGTACGGTCACAGATCGTTTAGGCTGAGTAAACAAATATACGGGGGGGGGGGGGGGGGGGGGAGGAGAGAAAGAAAAAAAAAGAGAGAGAGAGAGATAGAGAACAAACTCTTACATTACATTGCCAGTGACTTACAACTGAAGTCTGTAGAGAAATGAATTGGAGAGCGGTGCATACTACATCAGTGCATCAGTGTATGTTAGTAATTTCATTTAAAAACAAACAACCAATCCGAATTAAAACCACTTGTGCATATATATATATATATATATATATATATATATATATATATATATATATCGTGTACAAGAACTATATGAAGGTTATGTGCCCAAACAGAAAGTAAGGACATGAAACTAACAGCCATCCAAGTACTAAAATTGTTTGAAACGTTTAGGCAACATTAGGGCTATTATTTCAAACGTTTGGGCGACATTATGGCTATTCTGTATGAAAACAACCACTTTGAAGTACGGCAGCATACCGGCCTTTTCTTTTACCAATCTTCGCGTCGTAACCCCAATTTCTCACAAATACCCCCACGCTTCTGGCCCTTTTATCCGATTAGTATCAATCAATGCTGTTATTCATCAACAGCCTAGGGGGTTCTTTCGAACGGCAATAGTTTCATCCTTGAGTGGTTCGTTGTCTCGCATTCCAGACATAGTGTAAGAAGCGAGAGCTGTGGCTTATGTGTCATTTGGATACCAGGGTAAAAGATGGGTGATTGGCAGAAGGAAAGACTGAAACGGGGTGTAGAGAAATTGCTGTACTGAAACCAGAAATGCCAAACATGATTTTAACTGAACTCAAGAATCCACTTTCATTTTGAGTGAACCCACGCCTCTGATGAAGCTGCTGCTGCTGGTCTTGCCTCTAAAGCAGGGCTGCGCTGCTAGTAAAAGTTAGTATAAGAATAGTAGCAGTGGTATTATAAGAATAGTAGCAGAGGTATTATAAGAATAGTAGCAGTGGTATTATAAGAATAGTGGTAGTGGTATTATAAGAATAGTAGCAGTGGTATTATAAGAATAGTGGTAGTGGTATTATAAGAATAGTAGCAGTGGTGTTATAAGAATAGTAGCAGTGGTATTATAAGAATAGTAGCAGTGGTGTAGTGGTTGGTGTGGAGTTTTTCTCGGACCGACCGGCACCGGACTCAACCCAGCCTAAAAAAAAAAATTTGGTACCTAGGTTTGCCTAGGAAAACAAAGACATCGAGGCCAGGTGCTGGCATCCCTACCTCAAATTGCTGTAGCGGCCTAGAAATGTCAAGGCAGTAGAACACTTCACACCCCCACGGCATGCAAGTGCTACAGGACTTAGATATAAGAATATTAGATCGGGTCTGTTTTGACCCACGGAATGGAGCTCCAAGTGATTCCATAAAGTCCGCGGCCTAGCAGTCAGCTAGTTTTACGCATGCCCAAAGTTGGTTATGTTCACTGCCAGTTTCATTATCGCCCTTGTGTCACAGACAAGTGCTTAACAGGTATGTCACCCGTCATCTTATGTCACACAGACAGGTACCAAACTCTTATGTCACCCGTCAACATATTGAAGATGGATCCCTTTGGATCTAGAACTGTTGTGGTTTTTTTAAAAACTATAATTACTGCAGTATTGGTTTGTTTATCTGGACATTACCTTTTTTCACTGTCTTCGTCTGCTCTTTTCTTGTTCATGATATTTTCAATGTTGTTTTGTTCCAGATAAATGATGGGCTATATATATATATATGTGTGTGTATATATATATATATTTTTTTTAAACTAAATCTTTTTTCGTAGTTTGAAGTATTCAGAGCTTGAAGCTGACACTCTTCCCACAAATAGTCCTTGTTTAAGGTTAACTGCTAACAAGATCAACTTCAATGCATTCTGGACAACTCTATAGCTGCTCCGATCTTCTCTTAGGAACTGGGGTCTCAGCACAGATTCATGTACTCCGTAGCACCATGATAATCTGTACATTGCAGAACGACCGTAATAGGGACAGAATCCACTGCTTTCAGTGCGTAACTCCGCGTCGTCATCCATCCGGCCGCTCCCATTACTCATACATAAAACATAAGATCTTCGTGTCCCACTTTTTTTAGTGTTTAGGTTTCTTCATTATTATTGCTGTCATTATTCTGATATTGCTGCTGTTGTGAAAACTATGAAATAAAGTGAGCAGTTCTTGTGAAAGTAAAATGACTAATTCATAGAGTGCTGCCAAAATGTGAAAATTTAAAACAAAATACGAAAACAAATCATTTTTTTTTTCATTATATCTCACAATTCAAAACTGTTTATACTAATTAAAAAAAAATAGAAGCTCTACTAAAGATGGGCAAGTCATTCATTCGCTATCATTTCATTTGCCAAGAGATTTCAGGTGCTGGGAGATCTAGCTGCTTACACCGCTATAGGATACAGTGATTTTTTTTATTGTTTTCACAGATGTTTGAACTATTCATCACTTTCTGAATTCTTATATCCTTCCCGTGCCGTTAAACGTCACATAGGGCTCGCATAGTAGTTCGCCAAGCTTTCTTGTTTTTGGAGAGCTTTTCAACCGCATCAAGGGATTTTATGCTTACTAATTTGACTTCTCTTAACAATGACCTCTTTAGAGTTCCATGTGGTCAACCTCTGTTTCATTGGTCTGTTGTGTCCCACTTGATAGCTTGTTTTGGGATTCTCTGTTTCTTCCTATCACGTGACCGATATATGTCCATTTCCTTTTTCTGATCACTCATGAGATAGGTTGTTGGTGTTCACTTATCTGCCTTATCTCTGCGCTGTTCCTGAATTCGTTCCATTTTATACCGAGTATTTTAGGCATTTGTTTTCAAAAGAATCTAATTTGTTGTTTGTATACAGTTACATTATTGCTAAATCACAATGTTAAGTATTGCTGGCTATAATACAAGTTTCCAAATCTCAACACATCTGTTCTGGTTCTTGCATAGTTCACCCTTTCATGTAATCAGGGCTTATTGTTGCCCTTTAAAAAGACTCCGTTCGGCGTTGTGGCTTTGAAAACACCGGAAGAGTTGGTCGTGAATACCTTTGATGTTGGATGCTAATGGCAAGTTAAAAGTAAAGCCGGGGTGTATGGCCGTCAGCGATGAAAAAATGTAGGCCGCGCTTTTTGACGATATCTTATTTATCTTTGGATACTGGATCAAAGGTCGATGTGATTGTGTGGTGGTAGTGTGTGTATGCCAGGGTACGTGGTGTAGGAGAGATGGTGCTATCAGTGTGCTGGAAAGAATAGACTATCTGTACAGCCGTGTAAGACTCAGCCTAATAAGCTAATTTAGTTGCCCGTATCACGTTTGCTTTGGCTGTTGTGTCTATGTAAGTGTGTCAAAACGTGCTGAGAAAGAGTTCAACAACACAGCGGTGCAGA
This sequence comes from Achatina immaculata, assembly GCA_009760885.1. Taxonomy (NCBI): domain Eukaryota; kingdom Metazoa; phylum Mollusca; class Gastropoda; order Stylommatophora; family Achatinidae; genus Lissachatina; species Lissachatina immaculata. The sequence goes on from CM019702.1 coordinate 8,259,841, forward strand.
TGTAAACACTCGAGGATTGTATACATGGACGCGTGATGAAGATTAAACTGCAGCTGTTCTGTAAGATTGCAAAAAATGTGTACATCCAAATCAGGCGTTGTGATATTTGATAGCAGATATCAGAGGCATGAATGATGTTTAATCTTCTTTACTAGCCAACCTAAAGAAGACAACAATAAATATTCTGGACATATTAAATGTCACGAGAATTTAGAGAAGACAATATTGGAAGGGTACATAATGGGGAAAAAGAAACAGAGGAAGGCCACTGCGAAGATGGCTGCAAGACATCGTTGATGGTCTGCGAGAGGAGGCATCAGCAACAGGGCATCTTGCTTACAACCGAGAGGCCTACAGGAGAGCTGTTAGGGAATTTAAGTTCCTCAAAGGACATGCAAATGACTGTTTGAATGATGTTTAAATAAGGCTATTTTTTGCCAAGAAGGCATGGTTATAATCATTACCGCCAGTGTCTTTCTGATGGACGAGCTGAAAGTTCGTGTTTCTGCGTTTGTGAAGTCATGATTGTCTCAGATCTGTTTCCTGTCTTATATGGGCAGCTTTCCAGTTTGTAAACTACGTAAGGTTATGCTGCAAATAGTTCAACAACAACAACACATCAGCAGTGGATACGCCCAGAATATCTGTAACGCAGCCTAGATGTGTCTATTACAGTCATTGTATCCGTAATTCGTTCAATGTTTGGTGTTTACGCATAAATGATTCCATAAAGCCCGCGGCCTAGCAGTCAGCTAGTTCTGCGCATGCCCAAAGTTAGCTCTGCCGTGTTGACGCAGAGGTCACTTTGATCTTCTCTTGTTATCAGAGACCTAATTTTATCGGGGTAGGGTGTATAACACATACTAGGACACTGTGCTTGGTGACATGTGACTTTGGGTGTATGGTGGAGATGTGTGTACCACTGTTCCCTCTAAGCTGCGCGGCCGCGCACAGAAAAAATACCGCGCAGAAAATTGTTGGAGCCGCGCAAAAAGAAAAACGAAACTGTTACTTTTATTTTCCAATTTTCAGATGTTACTCCATGCTTTAATTGCTATCAAGAAAAATACAATGATGGTACTTTTTTTCCCTTTACTGTTTCTTTCTTGTTGAGAAATAACTTTCGGATCGGATGTTTCAGTTTTTTTTTTTTTTATATCGCGTAGTTTCGGTAGTGCTGCATCAGAATCGTGATGAGGCAAATTGGCACACAGAGAATAGAGGGTAATTAAAATAAACGGGCAGATGAATTTCCACTGCAACGTGGAAAAGGAGAATGTCCATTGATCATGATAAATAACATCAGACGTCGTGACCACCGACATTAGAACCCTCCTTTTTTTAAATACCAGCAGGTTTATCCTGTTATTAAATGTACAGGCCTTTACAGTACATTTGCACACACAGTATTTTTTTTTTGCACATGAGGTGAACATTTTGCACACAGCCCGCAAACCTTTAGAGGGAACATTGGTGTGTATCCTTGCATATCACACCCCGCTAGTCCTCTTCACAGTTATTCCGTCGAGATTTTTTTCCCAGTTAGAAGACCCAGCAGCACAACAGACACCTGGACAGTTAAAATTAAAACAGTTTTAATGATAATTGCCTATGTCAAAATGTCCTAGTGTCGTCTGTCTGGAATCGAAAGATATCGCGACTGTGGATAGCCTCGACAGAGTTATGACCTTACAACGCTCAAAATACCACGCTTACAGAACAGCAAAGTCGGCAGTGGTTAAAAAAGCTGATTTAAGAAAGATCTGTTTCTTCATCCTTCATCAGCTGTTTGCTAGCCTGCCTGTGCCATATCTTGATTTATTTCTATACCTATATATCTAGTCTTATATATATATATATATATATATATATATATATATATATATATATATATATATATATATACTAAGAAACTATTCGTGTGTTGCTTGGTTTATTTCGTGCCATATCATTCATTCATTCATTTGCATGTCCCTTGCGGAACTTTGCCTCCCAAACAGCACTCCTGTAGGCCTCTCGGTTGTGAGCAAGATGGCCTGCTGCTGTTGCATCCATTTCCAGATCGTCAACGATGTCTTGCAGCCATCTTCGTCTTGGTCTTCCTCTTTTTCTTTTTCCCATTATGTATCCTTCCAATACGGTCTTCTCTAAATTATCATGACGTTTAATGTGTCCAAAATATTTCAGTTTTCTCTCTTTAATCCTCTTCACTAGCCAGCCTTCTTCAATATTAAGCTCTTGTAGTATAGATATATTATATTCGTGCCATATACATTTCTAAAATATGTTTTCACTATATTATTTGGATTACTAATGTATTTTCCTTGACAGTTCTGCCAGACGCTCTTTGCTTAGATACCTACTCGTCTTCTTTACACTTATTCTTCTTATGTAACCATTTTGTTTTTTTAATGGTAGCAGTGTTTTGTCTTGTGTACCTCCTGTATTTGATGCATCACCAGTTTATGCACATGCTTTAAAGCAGACGAGACAAGAAAATTTGATGAAACTTCTTCTTCTTCTTCTTCTTCGTCAATCTGCCTAGGATTGTAAGCTGGTGTTCTTTATAGCCGATACAGTGAAGACGTTGTGGTATAGCTTGGTGTCGGTTTGGGAGCGGGTCATGGCAGCTATTTTTTTCAGCGGAGCTAAAAAAAAGCAGGAAGCATGCAGTACTTCTTTAACAGACTCCACCACCATGGGGACTGTGACGATCCCTGCGCCGTTAGCCAGGCTAGGCCTGTTACTGAGGGTACAGAGGTTTTGGGTCAGAGCTGTGGTTTGCCAACCCTGACGACAGCATACCCAGCTATGAGTGGCTGACTTGCCCATATCTGACAGCGTCTTCACACCCTGATGAAAATACAAAACAAATATTGAGAGAGAGAGAGAGAGAGAGAGAGAGAGAGAGAGTATGACGCGATGTTAGTGGGGGGGGGGGGGGAATACGTTTCTGCGTGACTTCTCCATTACTAAAGAGGAAACGTTTAACTGTTTCTTTGGAGAGGCTCGCCGTGCAGCACTTGGAAAAGATGCGAAGAAATGATAAAAACAGGGGGAAAAAAACATTTGTCATTTTATGGACCTACCACAAGTAGCGGATCTAGGAACGTATCAAATGGAGGAGTCTTTTTTGATTACTTCATTTCCCGGTAGGTCTATGGATAGAAGTCAGTTGAGTCAAACAGTCATTATTTGCTGCTAATGTCAGATGCCGTAAAATAGGAGAGGCAATATATGAGGCACGGTGTCTAGTTAAGCCGCTTAGCAAGCTGGCCTTTAAAATATACGTTAACCACAAAGTGGGGGAATATCTCCTGACTGTTCCATGTTAGCCACACTACTTTACATCAAAGTTAACCGTATAAATGCTCTAACAATGTAACGTCGTTAGCACACATGCGTCACAAGACCGGGGTCATTTATATTTAAATGTAAAAATAGATTAATTTCTATGTTATGTTTCTTACTCCTAAACGAGGGCTGACTAATTCTCAGCTGAGATTAAATCACGTCTTCTGTACTGTGTAGAGGTATTCGAAACGAATATTGTTCTTCAGCACAGCCCGCCACATCCGGGATTACATTGCTCCCTTCCTCACTAAGAAAACTGTCATGACAGCCTGTTTTCAGTGAAATGTAACGGAATCTTGGTGGAACATCATTCGCCAACGGTGAGTCACGATGCAGTGGATGCTTCTGTTTACGGACATAAATTGCAAATCACTCGTCTTATTTTCATCAGGGCCAATGAGCCATACCAGTCCTAGGTCCTATCCCACCTCACTGTTGGTGCTCCCAGTAACATGCTCATCCTGGTCAACGGGACAGGGATCGCTATGGTTCACAAAACTTTCCAGGCAAGACATCATCATGGGGGGGGGGGGGGGGGGGCAATATGTCTTGCCTGGAAAGTTTTGTAACTTTTCCCCGCTTTTTTTTTTACTTCGCTCACTGTCTGTAACCCACTCCCCATCCGACCTGATGCTTGTTTTCAACATCTTTACTGTATCGGCTGCTGCAGAATACCTGGCTCTTAGTTTAGATGGACAGAGCAAGATCAAGATGAACTCTGTATTTATTTCTTCTCGGATTTTCTAATTCATTTGACACAAACAGACTAATTCTGAATAAGCTATAGTCAGCCACCCATAGTTGGTTGTTTGCATCAGGGTTGACGAACCACAGCCGGCAAAGACCATATACTATCTCCCAGTGGTCTTGTCTTGTGCTTTCTCCCTGTAACTGTGAGTTGTTCTCTGCAGCTGATGCTATAGAGGTGTTGAGGTACACCATCTCATCGACATTCGAGCGGGTTATGACAGCTATCAGTCCCGGAGTACAGCTAAAAAGCAGAGGGTGTGCAATGCTTCTTTAGTAGACTCCACCACCATGGGGACTATGGCGATCCCAGCCCCGTTAGCCAGGCTAGACCTGTTTCTAGGGATACCAACGGAAAGGGGATGGACATGGTCGTGGTCAGGTATGGGTCGCCAACCCTGAAGCTAGCATATTAAGTATGGGTCACCAACCTTGAAGCTAGCATATTAAGTATGGGTCGCCAACCCTGAAGCTAGCATATTAAGTATGGGTCGCCAACCCTGACGCTAACAGGCAGGGGTCGCCGATTGCCTAATCGGGCAACGTCTTCACCCCAGATGTGTTGAGCCATAAGACAGCATAACTGTGACCCAATGCAACCAAGAGTCCCTTTTGAGTTAGAAAGAGGAAGAAGATGAAGAAGTTGAAACAATGACTAAAACTGTGTTCATTCCGATTTTTCTATGAAGTCGATTGGGTTAGTGAATACATTTAAGAAGTTTAATCATCCTTTTGCATTATGCTATGAAACAATGCTTACGTTTAACGAAAGTAACAGCTGTCCATTATTTTAGATTAGCAATCGGATGCAAGATGTTGCACAGGACGACACTGAATTATTTATATGCAGTCACAGAATACGGAGAATTTTGAAAAAAAAAAACCCTGCATACTCCAAGATCATACCTGAGCAAAGGTGATTATGAAGTTCTCATCAAACGCCCGCCGCCTTTCAGAACCATCACGACAGTTAAGATTAATTATCCGAAAATAGCATTCATAAATTTTGTTTGTAATTTTAGACAAATCAGACTAAAAATATTTGCCGTATTTTGAAAAAAAAAAGAAAATTGTTTGTTAGTATAAAGATAAAACAATAATAGCACTAAGATGGACATCACAGGGGTTAGAAGTAAGGGTTAGACCAAAAGAGACATGGAGAAGAACAGCAGAAAGGATGTTGAGCAATAGAGGGCTCACTTGGGCGAAAGCAGAAAAAAAGGCAAAGGACAGGCATTTGTGGAAAACCATTGCAGAACCCCCATGTGCCCTGGGCACTTAAGCTTCAGAGAGAGAGAGAGAGAGAGAAAGAGAGAGAGAGAGAGAAAGAGAGAGAGAGAGAGAGAGATAAAGATAAAAATAAATAACTATTTTTTGTCCTCCCCTGAACATCACATACGCTGTTTTGTTTGCCCATAATTGCCTAACATTTAAATTTTCGTAGACAAACCTGAAGTTCTTACCTGGAATTGTTTACTAAGCAAGACGAGAACCTAATTACGAGTATTTGAGAACAGTATCATGAGAAGAATTTATAGACCCGTAAGAGACCTTATAACACAACAGTAGAAGATAAGAACTAACATGGAAATCCACATTGTTTAACTCTCCGCTTATAACAGCCATCACGAAGAACAACAGACAGGCTCGAGCAGTTAGTGAGAATGGAGGAGGATAGACAAACAAAGATGGCCTGTACAGAAGTGATGAAAGGGGACAGACCAAGAGGTTCACCTAGATACCGATGGCGAGACAACCTAGAAGAAGTTTTATAACTCGCTCTTGGAATCGACAACTGGCAAGGAAAGAGAGAGGAATGGTGGCATGTCTTGTCTGTAGCATTGAACCTCAAGGGCTCGGAAAGCTGCTGGATTCAGCAACTGCTTACAGAAAAAGAAGAATACTTGAAATTCAGCATTCGTCCTGCACACATTGCCCCTAGTATTTAACAACAGAAAGTCTCAGAAACTATACTCTGCATAAACAACATAGATAAACGAAAACTCGAGGCTGATGTTCTATCTCCCAGTAGCTGTGGGCGTGGAAGTTTTACGTAAACTATGCCATGATAAAAACCTTGCAACACAGACACTCTTTCGGACAGATGATAGTTACAGCAACTTCCATCTGATACTCAGAGCGCAGAAGCAGGCTTATATTTGGGGTCGGCACACCAAAACCTTTGGGGTCGGCACACCAAAACCTTTGGGGTCGGCACATTAAAACCTTTGAGGTCGGTTCACCAAACTTTTTGAGTTCTGTCCCTAATCCTTCGCAAATGAAACATTTCTCCTATTCACCCCCCCCACCCCTCAAATAATATCAATTCAGGTGGCTTCAGGGTTCAAAATTAGGCTTGTATTTTGGGTCGGTACACCAAAACTTTGGGTTGGTAGACCAGAACCTTTGGGGGTCTGTACACCAAACCTTTTGAGTCCCACCTCAGTGATAATTTCTCCAATTCCACCCAAAATGGGAGTCCAACGCCGAATCCACAGTCCCGACTCCCTAGCCGTACTTCTAAGTAAGCTCCCCCCCACCTCTCCGGGGAAACATGTTGATCCATGTTGTGGTATCACCGTTTACTCGAAGCAGCACGCTCAGGTAGAAATCAGTTTCTTGGCCAGAAATTGTTTGCTGACCCTCCCCCCTGTCAGTGTTATCTCGTGAACACAGCCACACTCACCACCCGAGGATTAGGCAGGAGAAGAGAGAGAGGGAGCAGAGAGAGAGAGAGAGAGATATGGGATATCCAGACAAAGAAAATAGGTGGCAAAGGAAGAAACAATTACAGGGAATATGCCGTGTAGGAGACATTGTTTAAGATTTCTTCTGCCTGAGTCGTTAATTCTATTGTTCTTAATAATAATGCCATGAATTCTCTTTCATTGTTCTTAATAATAATTTGATGAATTCTCTTCTATTGTTCTTAATAATAATAGGATAGATTCTCTTCTATTGTTCTTAATAATAATATGATGGATTCTCTTCCATTGTTCTTAATAATAATGCCATGAATTCTCTTTCATTGTTCTTAATAATAATATGATGAATTCTCTTCTATTGTTCTTAATAATAATAGGATAGATTCTCTTCTATTGTTCTTAATAATAATAATAGGATAGATTCTCTTCTATTGTTCTTAATAATAATAGGATAGATTCTCTTCTATTGTTCTTAATAATAATAGGATGAATTCTCTTCTATTGTTCTTAATAATAATGGGATGAATTCTCTTCTATTGTTCTTAATAATAATATGATGGATTCTCCTCTATTGTTCTTGATAATAATAGGATGAATTATCTTCTATTGTTCTTAATAATAACGGGATGAATTCTCTTCTATTGTTCTTAATAATAATAGGATGGATTCTCTTCTGTTGTTCTTAATAATAATCTGACGACATGACCAGTTGTCCGTCAGTCTGTTTTATGCGAGTCCATCAATGTGCTATATGTGCACTGGTCATTCCGCTTTATGTGCGTTAGCCAGTCTGCTTTATATGTCTGCTTTATTTGCCCCCATCAGTCTTGTGTATTTATTTTACTCTTGTTATCATTTTGTTTCGTCTATGCTGCTGTTTCATGTAGCTTGGACTATAAATGTTATGTTTATTTATTAACTCCTATAACCAGGCCATTTGGTGGGTGGGTGGGTGGGAGTGTATCGCTTCAGGGCCAGGAGAGTTTTTCATTGTTTTAAGGGTGAGACTGGATGGCTACAGGGAGCCCCCCCCCCCCCAATAATGGATGAAAATGTGGGGGAGGGAGGAAGGCGGGAAGGAATCTTGGTAAAATGTCTGGGACAGCCCTGCCTGTATCTGTGTACATGATCATTGTTGTTTTTAATGGACGTTTACGACTGCCCACGTTACTGGTATGTATAACTATGAGGACAGTTATGGTTGTTGTTATTACTTTATTTGTAGCATTAACAATAGTTAATAACATTATTTCTGCCGTTCAGAGAATTTCTCTTGAACGCGCATGCTCTTTACCGCATCACTCCCCCCTCTTGTACACAAAGCGCACGACGCGCCACCTGTACCTGACTCACTCTGCAAATGCTGCCTTCGAAACAGGAAGGTCAGGGCGTGTACCCTCGCCTCCGGTAGTCCGTGACTGGGTTTCCCTCAGGTCCCTCGTGTCTGTCTCGTCACACGTACCGCGGGCGCTCCAGAAGATTCTCAAACTTGTACAGGATGAAGCACGTGGTACGACAGGCTGTACTAGCCCACGGGGAGTATCGTGGGTTCAGTGGGTGTTTTGTACAGACAGACATGACAGACAGACAAACGGACGGATCGATGGAAGGATGAATGGAGGCAAAGGAGATAGAAGAGGTTTTGTTTTATTATGCATTTTATTTCTGTGTAAATAAGTAGTGATTTTATGGTGGAATTCTTTTTTTTTAAAAACAGTTATCTTTCCGGAGTTTTTTCTCCTTCAAACCAATCTTCGTCATCATCATCATCATCATCTTCTTCTTCTTCTTCTTTTTCTATCTCCCTGGAACTACGAGCTAGTTTTCTGTACAGCCGATGCAGTGCAGATGTTGAGCGAGCTACAGCATGTCGGATTGGGAGTGGGTTATGGAGTAATTCCTTGAGTGAAGCTAAAAAGCTCAAGGGGGGGGGGAAGAGATGCAATACTTCTTCAACAGACTCCACCACTATGGGAACTGTGGCGATCCATGCGCTGTTAGCCAGGGTAGGCCTGTTGCTGGAAGTGCCACCTTTAGTTGCCAACTATTCACCATGTCAGCTATGGGGTCGCCGATTGCCAACTCGAACATGACTTTTTCTTCTCTAAACCTGTTTAGAGCAGCAGTTATGTATTATCGTTCTATGACATCATCCTGGTAAGAGTTGGCTGTAGTGGACTTCTAGCTTATTCTATCTCATGCAATGATAGTTCTTTCGGGGAATCTCTCTTCTGGGGATGTTTTAAAGGATATACTTTCTTATCTTCCTTTTATTATTAAATTAACTGGACTGTCTCTTCTGGTTAATAATTTCAGTACATTCTAGTGTCTCTTAATCTGTCTGTCTGTGCATTAGCGACCTCCATCGCACCTTTTTGTTATATTAATTTCGTCATTCAACTCTTTTTTTCATAATTTCTGTTTTTAAATCATTTTCTTATACCACTTCCGCAACCTCTCTTTTTTCTTATACCACTTCCGCAATCTCTCCCCCCCCCCCTTTTTATACGCTCCACGTTCTTCTACATATTTCAAAGGCATTCGCTTTAAAATACCAGCCATCCACACACAAAAAAAACAAAAAAAAAACAAACCCAGATTTGCAACTTCCCGCGCTTCATCAAGCCCCTTACTTGTTTGACAAGTTCAGAACCTCTGCTTAAGCCTATGTGACCATACCATTGTGTGGTACTCACCCATTGATGGCCGCCAAGACTCAGCCAACCTTTGCCCTATGCCCTTTCCTCCCCCCAGCAGCCTTGACATGGAAATGCTCTTCTGCTAACATGTTCTTGCCTTTGTTGTGCTGTAGAAGACATGCCGCCTGTGTGTAATGTGCTTTCCTGGATATTTTCAAGCACTTCAGATTTCCGTTGAGGGGAGAGATTATCATCTTGTGGATATTCAGAGATCTAATTTGTTTATGGTGGAACTCTGTACAGTATATTCTTTTGAACCATTGAAGTAAGTCATTTATTTATGTATCTTGTCTCACAGTCTTCATTTGAAATTATATATTTTTTTGTGTTTTTTTTTTTTTTGCTGGAGTGAGTGAGGGAAGAAAATGAAAGTTGGGGATGAGGGTCTTTACCACTCCCCCCCCCCCCCCAACTCACTCAACTCTTTTTCTGTCTTTGTACTTCATCTTTTCACGCCACCGATTTCAAAACAAGCTAATCATTTATCTTCCATCTTCGTTATAGTTCGGATGCCACTTGTTAAAAAAAAAGTATTTCCTTTATCTCTTTTTGTTTTCTTGCCGTACCCCATTCTTTGTACAGGATTTAACATTACGCTGGGATGTACACTGTACACCAAGGTTAAGGTCTGCAGTGTGTACAGATGTACTACAAACTGTGGTCAGCCGCAGATGTTTTCTTTTCAGGCTGTGGCTTCATGAACGAAAAGCTACGGAGTTTTCTAGGTCAGGCGCAGGTGGTTTTAATCCCAGTTGTCGCCTGTGGAAGGGGGGGGGGGAAGGGGAGAGAGAGAGAGAGAGAGAGAGAGTGTGTGTGTGTGTGTGTGAGGGGGGGGAGTTCTGAAAATATGTTAAGACGGGCTGAGTCGGTTTGTGCGTTTTTGTGTTTTTGTTGTTAAGTAAGCAAGCAGGGTTTTAACTCTTTCACTCTGGAACTTTGTGTTGTTGAGTAAGCAAGCAGGGTTTTAACTCTTTCACTCCGGAATTAATCTCAGTGTTCTGCCAATATACATTTTTATGCAAAATGTTGGTAGGCAGGAAGCTCTCTGATATAGATAGCAAAACAACAACACAACTCCTCATATCATCAGAGAAGTACTCCCCCCCTCCCCCTCCCCCCCACTCGCAAGGCCAGCATTTCGGCCTTCTAAAATTCGAACGCTCTAAAGGGGGGGGGGGGGGTCATGACAGCTTCAGCAGGCTGAAGATACTGTTGGAATCTTCACCACGTCTGCAGTGTGTCAACGTTCCTAGACGTTTTTTCGGTGAGTTTCGATAAGCTGTCTTATATTACTGAGACCAGGTTCTTGACCGCGCTTCGCGTTTGTCTCCCTTGTTTGTCCAGCGGTATAAATAAACTGGAAGGAGCTATATAGTTGTGTGTGTTTTTTTTAAATGGATTTGGCTAGAAATGTGCTGCTTTTCGTTTTATTTAGAATTCGCCTAAATATCGCTGTAAGCATTCATTCACAAGATCTACCTACACTGGCAGTGTTGTTTCGGAGTGGAAGAGTTAATAAAACTACGACAAGGAATTTTCTCAAGGCAAAAAATGACTCCTTTCTTCTGGTGGTTTTGGTTTTGTTTACCCTCTGTCTCTCGCTCTATGTGGTTTCTCTTCTCTTCTCTCCTCTCTTTCTCAATTCAGGTCGAGCAGTTAGTAGCGCAAATACCAAAAAAAAAAAAAAAGATATAAAGTGGAACGCAACAGGCCATAGAAAAAGAGGCCGAACAGGTGAAACTCTAAAGAGGACATTATTAAGAGAGGCCAAATTAGTAGACATAAAATCCATTGATGAGGTTGAAAAGCTCGCCCGAAAACAGGAATATTAGGCGAACTACCATGCGAGGCCTATGTGACGTCTAATGGGACGGGAAGGATGTAAGATGTAAGTTACTAGCGCTGCCATTATTCTCGTAATAATTCGGACGACATTAATCTCATTTATGAACCTACTGAATCATTCCTTTTATGGACCTAATGAATCACCCCACCCCCTCCCAACTCCCTCCCTACAAACGCTTCACAGTCTCTGAGTTAGAATAGATAAGGTAAAAGTACAATCACAGTGTCCATGCCTTCAAGGCATATTGGGGATACAGTGTTAGGCCCGTATTTCCAAGACCTTCGACACACCTGAAAGTGTGATGTGGCCAGTATCACGCCTGGCGCCGCATTTACCTTTCTGCATTTCTCTGGTACCCATTTTTAGAGACCGAGTGGACCTCGGGGCCTTTTTGATGTGTACAACCCCCCCCCCCCCCCCCGCAAAAAAAACTGCCAGGACTTGAACCCGATACAACCAGATTAGTAAACCGAGTGCCTAAACTCTCTGAACTCAAATATATTATTTATGACTGATTTTTTTTTTTTTACTTAAGCGTCAGTATTTTACCCCTTAGATTGCGGTGTGCATCGTTTACTCTGGTGTGCCTCGCCTTGCATACGGACATTCAGATAAAAGTTCACATACTATGGGTACTCTCTCTCTCTCTCTCTCTCTCTCTCTCTCTCTCTCAGCCTTAAGTGCCCAAGGCACGTGGGGCTTCGGCAAGGGTTTTCTACAAACGGCTGTCCCGCTTTTGCTCAAGTGAGCCCTCTATTACTCAGCAACCTCTCTGTGTTCTTCTCCATGTCTCCTTTGGTCTACCCTTACAATATGGGTACCGGGGCCCAATATTTTATACCTCGGGTTGACTAGGACGTAAGGGGGAATGCAGTGTCTCAGGGAGGCGCTCCTGTACCAACTGCGCCACTCCTGCGCTCCCACTGAAACAGAAACACTAACAGTATAAGCTTGTTATTTATAAATAATCGCTACACCCACTGCTCATCTCCTCCACCCCCATCTGCCAGAGGGTTACGAAAGGACGAAGTGAAACAGGCATGGATCTTGATATACTAAGCTAACGGACTTTTTTTAGACCTTGGCGGGACATCTTGGAATGCCACCAAAGAGCGGTACAGAAAGAAGAGAACAAGAGTTTGGACTGTTACAGGCAGAATATGCCAAGACCTTGACGGTTAACTGACAGCGCGGTGATCTCTAACATTAGAATAACATGTCTGGAATTTATGATTTAAACGCTGTTTGCTTACTCAACAACACAAAATTCCGGAGTGAAAGGGTTAAAAAGAATTTTCTCTGTCCCTTATTGCCTCTTTCTGGAGGTAGAGTTGATAAACGTTACAGCCCGATGGATATTGCCACGTGTAACTGAATCAGAAGAACCGCAGCATACAACAGGGTTTTTTTTTTCTTCGTGCTTTTTAAAATAAACAAAAAAAAAGATGTCGTTAGTAGATATGACAGACATAGGGCTGGTAGATATGACAGACATAGGGCTGGTAGATATGACAGACATAGGGCTGGTAGATATGACAGACATTGCGCTTGTAGATATGACAGACATTGCGCTTGTAGATATGACAGACATAGCGCTTGTAGATATGACAGACATAGCGCTTGTAGATATGACAGACATAGCGCTTGTAGATATGACAGACATAGGGCTGGTAGATATGACAGACATTGCGCTTGTAGATATGACAGACATAGCGCTTGTAGATATGACAGACATAGGGCTGGTAGATATGACAGACATTGCGCTTGTAGATATGACAGACATAGCGCTTGTAGATATGACAGACATAGCGCTTGTAGATATGACAGACATTGCGCTTGTAGATATGACAGACATAGGGCTGGTAGATATGACAGACATAGGGCTGGTAGATATGACAGACATTGCGCTTGTAGATATGACAGACATTGCGCTTGTAGATATGACAGACATAGCGCTTGTAGATATGACAGACATTGCGCTTGTAGATATGACAGACATAGCGCTTGTAGATATGACAGACATTGCGCTTGTAGATATGACAGACATTGCGCTTGTAGATATGACAGACATTGCGCTTGTAGATATGACAGACACAGGGCTTGTAGATATGACAGACATTGCGCTTGTAGATATGACAGACATTGCGCTTGTAGATATGACAGACATTGCGCTTGTAGATATGACAGACACAGGGCTTGTAGATATGACAGACATTGCGCTTGTAGATATGACAGACATTGCGCTTGTAGATATGACAGACACAGGGCTGGTAGATATGACAGACACAGGGCTGGTAGATATGACAGACATTGCGCTTGTAGATATGACAGACATAGGGCTTGTAGATATGACAGACACAGGGCTGGTAGATATGACAGACATTGCGCTTGTAGATATGACAGACATAGCGCTTGTAGATATGACAGACACAGGGCTGGTAGATATGACAGACATAGCGCTTGTAGATATGACAGACATTGCGCTTGTAGATATGACAGACATTGCGCTTGTAGATATGCAGACACAGGGCTGGTACATATGACAGACATAGCGCTTGTAGATATGACAGACATTGCGCTTGTAGATATGACAGACATTGCGCTTGTAGATATGACAGACATTGCGCTTGTAGATATGCAGACACAGGGCTGGTACATATGACAGACATAGCGCTTGTAGATATGACGGACATAGCGCTTGTAGATATGACAGACATAGGGCTTGTAGATATGACAGACATAGCGCTGGTAGATATTACGGACATAGCATTTGACTGTGCACAACACCAGAAACTTTGAGAAATAATGAAAAAAAGGGATTTCCAACACATGTGACACAATTAAAATCTTTGCTGTATGTAGGCCAACAGGCATCAGTAAGAGTAAATAGTGAAACAACAACAATATGGTCTGACATAAAACAAGGAGTCCGTCAAGGTTGCATACTGTCGCTTTATTTATTTAACTTGTATACTGAAAATATAGTGAGGAATGTTAGAGACAATGTAGGCAAAGAGTTACGATGCCATAACAATTGGAGGTTATGATTTACCAGAGATTAGATATGCTGATGACACAGTGTTACTGTCCACAACACAGAAAGGAATGGAAAAACTAATTATGTCAGTCTGTAAGAACAGTGAAGAGCAAAACCTTTATCTTAATACAAAGAAAACTAAACTGATGATAATGACAAAAAAAAGGCAGCTGAAGTATATATAAATGATGAAAAATTGGAAGAGGTGGAGAGTTTTGAATATCTTGTATCATTACTAACTAATAATGGAGATGCAATGAGGGATAGTAAAAGAATGACACCTATCGGTCTTAAAAAAAAAACACCTAAAGAAGCCGTGGAGAGGAACAGACAGAACTACAAAACCAATATTTTTAAGGGCATGCATCTTTCTCATCGCAACATATGCCTCTATGAGACCTGAACACTTAATAACACAGCCGAGAAACACATAAATGCCTTTGAATGTAAATGCTACAGAAGAGTTCTGCAAATATCATGAGCATACACACACACAAAGAGCAAATATATCCGTGCTACAAGAACTTAATATTGAAGAAGGTTGGCTAGTAAGGAGGAAGATTAAACAGAAAAGTTAAATATTTTGGACACATTAAACGTCATGATAATTTAGAGAAGACAGTCTTGGCGGGGTACATATTGGGAAAAAGAAAGAGAGGAAGACGAAGGCTAAGATGGCTGCAAGACATAGTTGATGATCTGCGAATGGACGCATCAGCAGCAGGGCATCTTGCTTACAACTTAGAGGCCTACAGGAGTGCTGTTAGGGAGGCAAAGTTAAGCAAGGAACATGCAAATGACTGAATGACTGAGCGCTGGTAGATATGACGGAAATAGCTGGTAAGATAATGACAGACATAGCGCTTGTAAGATAACGACAGACATAGCGCTGGTTAGATAACGACAGACATAGCGCTGGTTAGATAATGACAGACATAGCGCTTGTAAGATAACGACAGACATAGCGCTGGTAAGATAATGACAGACATAGCGCTGATAAGATAATGACAGACATAGCGCTGGTAAGATAATGACAGACATAGCGCTGGTAAGATAATGACAGACATAGCGCTGGTTAGATAATGACAGACATAGCGCTGGTAAGATAATGACAGACATAGCGCTGGTAAGATAATGACAGACATAGCGCTGGTAAGATAACGACAGACATAGCGCTGGTAAGATAATGACAGACATAGCGCTGGTTAGATAACGACAGACATAGCGCTGGTAAGATAATGACAGACATAGCGCTGGTTAGATAACGACAGACATAGCGCTGGTTAGATAATGACAGACATAGCGCTGGTGAGATAACGACAGACATAGCGCTGGTTAGATAACGACAGACATATCTCTGGTAAGATAATGACAGACACAGCGCGTTTAACAGCTCAGAACAAACTAGCGAGCATCTGTGGTTTTGTTTCTTTATTATTATTATTGCAGTTCACATTCTTACATCTACCACCTTAAGTCCCCCCCCCCCCCCCAGGCAGTTTTTTTCCCACGCAGCTTCTCCTCCCCTCTCCCTCAATCTCCCCACAAGAATGTGATAGTGAAGGTAATGGTGTGTTTTATTTTATCTCTGGTTATCAACAAACACGTCAACATTTCTTATAATAAACGCTAGTACATGAGGTAGCCTAGAGTATGCGCTGTCGACCCTTGGGAAAACGTTGTTAGGGTGCGGCACAGGAGGGATTGGGGGTGGCGGGAGGTTGGGGGGAGGGGGAGAAGAACAGTTACACATTTTCCGCCCAAAAAGAAAACAACTGGAATAATTCTACGAATATTTCAAAAGATTCGCGTGCTCTGTTAGGCAAGTTTCGTGTGTTGTTTACTCAAGTGCAGTTTGGATAAATCTAAGGAATGTAAGGCGGTTCTCCCAGTCTGTGGTGTATTGTGTATAACCCGGACTCCCGAATTCCCCCCCCCCCCTCCACTCCCCCAATCTGCTGAGTGTGTTGAAAAAAAAAGAAACTTCAAAATGTCACGTGGCTAGACTTAAATCGGGTTTATTTCTTAGTATCAGGTTTCTTTTTCTGAGTGGTGTACAGTCAATGATGGCGCTAGGATTGTTTGTTTGTGACTACGCTGTACGATTAGGCAATCAGTGACCTATAGCTGATATGCTAGTATAAGGCTTAGCAAACCACAGCTGGCCAAGACCCTGTTCCACCTCTCCGTCGGTACCCCTAGAAACAGGGCTAGCCTGGATAACTGGGCACGGATCGCCACAGTCCCCTTGGTGGTGGTGTCTGGGAAAGAAGCATTGCACGACCCCCCCCCCCCCCGTGCTTTTTAGCTGTACTCCGGTGATGAAAAAGTAGATGCCCTAACCCCGCTCCCACGCCGATACGATGTTGTGCCTCAACATCTCTACAGCATCGGCTGCATCAGGTCTCAGTTACAGGGAGATAGGACAAGACAAGAGAAGACAATTCGCTACAAATGTACGTGTTTTACATTACACTTTTCCGAAATACCGGTTTTCTCTATACAACATTCGGTACTACATTTTTTAAAAAATGTAAAATGAAACACTCTGCAAACATCAGCAGTAATTAGGTGAGGTATTCATGCGAACATTTTTTTTTCTTAATTTATTTATTTGTAATCTTTACAAAATGCTGACAAACTGAACTGTAGTCAGAACTAGTCGTCTTTCCTCCATGAAAATCATCCTTCTGGCTCGATTATCCTACAGCCGAAATTGCTGCTTGCTGTTTACTTTTTTTTTTTTTAATATAAACCGACTATGGTAGCTGATGAACTCCAAAGTTTCGGTTTTTCTCTCGTTTTTAATCGGTAATATACCGGTAATTGTCGGCTAACGCAATTAAGGGGGCGTACCCGGAAGAAGAGGAACAACTTTTTTTATACATAGGAAACAACGAGGCTTTCGTACGGTCAAGTAACAGAACACAGTTTTGTAGGATGAGACCTGGAAAAAAAATCGTAGACAGAGCACTTTAGTGAGACGTGAGAGAAAGAAAAATCAGGAGAGAATTACCTGGGATTCGAACTACGGACTCCGGTAGGACGAGCAGCCGTCGGGCCACGAGATAACAGCGTACTAACGAACTGCGCTATCTCGCACCTCCAAAAAAAGGGGGGGGGGGGGGGAAAAGGTGTTTGAAAGCTAAATCATTAGTAACTGTTTAGTCGACAAAAGGATCGTGACACCTGGAAAGAAACGAGGTCTAACTTCAAGTAAAAAGTATTCGTTCGTTTGTTGTTGTTCAGGTATGCACCAGATATGACAGGAGGCCGTGTGTATGTTTGTCTGAAGTTGGTACCTGCTAGAGAGACTGAATCTAAGCTACGGAAGTTCTGAGAAAGGAAACACGGCCAGGCGTGATGCTGACCCACATCATCATCTTGCATACTGACAGGTCAAGGAAAATAAGGAAATATCGCCCTAGGTCATAAATAAAATAGTGTTACATTTACATTTACATGACCCACGAGAAGTTCGTGGCTGAATAGGTTAGGGGACCGCATGCAGAAACATCTGTACGATATCACTCAGCATGCGTCGAAACCAGTCCCGAATCATTTCAATGGCTCCAACCACAGAGGCAAATCTGACTTTCTGGTAACAGGCACCAAACATTGTCACGCAGATGACACAAGCCGGCTAGCACTTGAGAACCGCTACATTCAGGAATATGGGACTCTGGAACCACATGGTTTGAACTCATTCAGCTACACCTAACATTCTCCTCTTTCACAGTCATAATCCCTCTCCACTAAGTTCCACTCCCCTCTCACTTGTTATACATAGCTCAGAACCTCTTCACAGCATCACATTACAACCCCTCTACCCCTACTATAATCACATATTTCACCTTCTCCTGGCTAGATTATCATTGTATCACTCTCTCTCCCCTCCACGGTTTCACCACCCACCACCCTCAGTTACGACCCACCTATCACACATCCCAAATCTCCATTAAATACTCTCCACACTCCACCATGCGCATTTCAGACACAGCGTCGGACAAGACACAGCTTCTTACAAGTTACAGATAAGTCATCTATTCATTTTTTTATAGCATAGCATTCATGTGAACTTATATTTTATCTCCTGTCTCTATTGCTTTGTCCTGTATGTTTTTGTATGATTAAGGCTCACGCCGAAACGTCACAAATGTGTACTTGTTAAGTAATAAAGCTGTTCCTACTTTTTTCCTAGGAAAATATGGGCACTAGCACCATATCCCTATGTGCCTATAAGACGTGACAGGTTTACCGTTACCTTTTATTTTAATCTTACCTTTGTCCTAGTTTATACATTTTGGTATCGCAGCTTTACTGCATTGGCTCCGTGTATAGTTACGTATATACTCATACACTAATTATTGTGTGTTACTTCATTAGAAGGTTGTTCTTCAAGTGTTCCAGTTTCAAATCTCTGACATGTTCTTCCATCTTTTCTTATTTCAGCATCAGTGTGCTCAGGCAAGATTAACGAGATATTCTATCTTCTTCTATTTCCCCACTTCTATTTTCTTCTATTTCCACACTTCTATTTTCTTCTATTTCCACACTTCTATTTTCTTCTATTTCCACACTTCTATTTTCTTCTATTTCCACATTTCTATCTTCTTCAAAATGTAGCAGCGACAGGAACCACCTAACCAGATACAGCAAAATCAGTGACAGACCACTAGCTTTCGACTAGACAGTTGGTACAGTTGTTTACATTCCGACTCTATGTGAGGAACTATATGTAACGTGGTGGATTATCTGACGGAAACCCTGCTTCCTCTTGTTGTTTTCAGCGAAATGAAGCGGAATCTTGGTGGAACATGATTCGTCAGCCGCGAGGACACAGTGGATGCTTCTGTTTTAGGACATACATTGCAGATCTCCCCTCATATTTTCGAATCGGTGACTGCTGTGTTATAGAACTACTGGTACGATTGTTAGCCAGCACATTCATTCATTCATTCTTGCCTTGCGGGCAGGCCATCATGGTTCCCCACTTGTGTGGTCCTTAGTTTATCACTCATTTTGGTTGTTTTCTTTTTTTTTTGTTTGTTGTCATGCCCCACTGGATTAGTTCGTTCCCAACCAGTCAACCACCCATAGCTGACATTATAGCGTCAGGGTTGACAAACCATAGCCGGCCAAGATCCTGTCCAATCTCTCCGGTAGTGCCCCAACAACAGGCCTAGTCTGACTAAAAGGGCAGATATCGCCATAGTCCACATGGTAGTGGAGTCTGCTAAAGAAGTACTGCACACCCCCCCCCCCCGTGCTTTTTTAGCTCCACTTGAGGAATGAAGCAGTAACCGCCGTAACCCTCTCTCAATCCGACTCCGTTGTTATGCCTTAATGCGTTCATCGGCATCGGTTGCAAAGAACATCAAACTCATCGTTTCGGGGAAACAGAAGAAGAAGAAGATCTCTTCCTCCCTTCCTTTCGATGAAAAAAACTTCTGTCTGCTCATGAAGACACGTCTAGGGATTTGTAATTGCCTTTTCCCCGGGGATTTAATTATTCTTTTGTTCTGTAGCTCCCCTGAGAACTACATATTACATGGCACACTTTCTTGCCAAGTTACGCCTGTGTTAATTTCTATCTCATCCGTTCGATTATTCTAGTTTAGGGTTCATTTTCCCATGAGCAGCCATCTAGATAATGAAACGGTCCCCCCCCCCCCCCCCCCCCCAGTGAATCCAGTCGTTAGTAGTTCTCCAGTTGTATGCTAGTTTTCTATTTATATTCTCTCTTTTTTCTGGGATCAGGTTGGGTTTATAAGTGCAGTATTTAAAAGTAACATAAGAGTATAAACAGTGTCATCCATCCTTCTGTTGGATTATCCAGACACAGATTATCACGGAGAGAAAGAAAGAGAGAGAGAGAGAGGAGAGTGAGTGAGAGAGAGAGAGAGAGTGAGAGAGAGAGAGAGAGAGAGAGAGAGAGAACAAACGAACGAACTTTATTTTCAAAGGGTTAAGAACTGGGCACACAGGCCCGTATAACATTCTGCCCTTCACTGTACAGCTTTCACTCAGTCACAGCCATTCAACATTTGTTAATGCGCATAATAAGCATGAAGAAACAATGAAATGATTACATGAATAAATAATAAACTAACTTTTGTCCGTACACTCCACACTCTGATTTATGCAGCTACATGAAATAAACTTGCATTCTTACATTCATTCAAAACTAACAAATTTATGGAAAGCAGTATAAAAAAAAATACAACAACCAAGCCATACTTTAAACTAATTCAGACTTTATATATATATATATATAATATTATATATATATATATACTTTTAAAATACATATGTTCACACACAAATCCAAGTAGAGAGGAGATGAGAGAGGAGAGAGAGTATGGAAACAGAAGAGAGAGAGAGAGAGAGAGAGAGAGAGAGAGGACAGAGAGAAGAGAGAGAGAGAGAGAGGACAGAGAGAAAGAGAAGAAAAAAAAGTAAATGTTACATGAGGTGTGCAGATGTTTCTTGGAGGTTGAAGATCTCTGATGTTGTTGGGCAATGACGCTAGCGCAACCAGATCAGATTTATGCTGAGCTTGTCAGTTTTAGGGAAGTCAGAGTGGAGGGCCATTATCTGTCAAGTGTATGATGTTTTTTTTTTTTGTGTACAGCTGTCTCTGTATGGGTATAAATGGGATGTTAACTTTGATGCGCAGTGCTCTGGTGTGTACTTGACAAGTACTAACTCGTGTGGCAGTTTTATGGCCTCGTTTAACCTACTCCAACGACCCGGTGTCTTGTTTGAGCAGTCATCATAAGTGCGCTACCTTTTGGGCGCGGTTCGCCAGAGGAATGTCATAACATTTCGCTAAACAAACTCTTGACAGCGTTGTTGTGTAGTTATGTAAGAGTTTTGAGGGGTTTGGGGGGGGGGGGACGGCGGCGACGGCGGGGATGAGGATGATACTGTTGTTCATCGTTTAGAATTCGTGTGGCAATTCACTGGTTCGAAGCTCACAAGGAACAGGGCGATATTCAGATTTTTACTTGTAGTAGTGATCTACGATTTGGCTTGTCTTTGTCTCTTTCCTCATACAGTGCTCATGGGTAGGTGCTGTACGAGCTTGACTATGGTTAGAAAAGGCCGTTGCAGTGTTAATAGCTTGTTGCAAGGGACACACCGCACGGGACATTTTCAGTGTTCATAAAGTCGAAGATTCATAATGAAAGAAGAATGAAAGATTGGGGCATACAAATACGTTCTTATTAATGTATTTCCCTCCTTGGGATAGCAGGTCATTGGCTTTTTTTGTTGTTATTGTTGTTGTTGTTGTTGGCTTAATTATGTAGACTTTCCGTTATCGCCACATGCTTCCCGTGCCGTCATGCGTCACATAGGCCTCGCAGTGTTTCTCCATGAGTCTCCATTCTCGGCGAGCTTCTCAATCTCATTTAGGGATTTAATGCATTTTAGCCTTCCTTGTCAGCAGGCCATTAATTCTTTAGAGAAAAGGATGGAGCTATCTCCAGTAACATACATCGGTGACCAAGACCCTCTCCCATCTCTCCATTGGTACCCCCAGTAACAGGCCTAACCTGGCTAAGGGGGGTCGGGATCGCTTTAGTCCTCATGCTGGTCTAGTCTGCTAAAAAAGTATTGCACCCTCCCTCCTCCTGTTTTTCTAGCTGCGCTCATGGACTGAAAAAAAAATATCTGCCATGACGCGGTCTCAAGCAGACGCGATGCTGTGTCTCAACATCTTCACCGCACCCGCTGCAAAGAGCCCCAGCTCGCTGTTCCTAGTCTTTTATCTTTAGCATTTTTTGTTAAGAATTGTTCTGTATATGATCGGCATTTCTTTCCAGTTTCTTTCATCTTTTCTGATGCACCTCTCCCACTCAAGGTGCACTGGCATTAACACTCAAGGTCCAGGTAGGATGCTCTTCTTCAGATCTTTCACTTCTGCATTATGCATTGTGCTCTGCCGGAATACATTTTGATGAGAAATTTTGGTAGAAAGAAATTGGAAGGAAGTTACTCTGTAATTTAGAAGTATGGATTGGGTTAGAAATGTGCTAATTTTCATTTTGTTTAGACTTTTGCAAAAATACCGCTCTTAGCAATGATTTATAAAGGTATGCAAGATCTACCAGCGCTGCCAGTGTTGTTTTGGAGTTAAAGTTAACTATACTTATCTATGCTTGTTTGTGAATGAAAAAAAGGCAGTGAAATTATGGAGGTCTTTCGCTAAATAAATAACAAAAGCTAAAGAGATATTATTTCATCCATTGTATACATTTTCATGACATCTGATATAAACATGACCTCACACACCATGTATATCCTCACGCAGAAAGATTGACACACGTCGCATTGATTTCAGTTTTCTGAGCTGCGACGACAGAGTATAATGATGGACTCAGTAAAACAAGAGAGTATAGTACAGAGTAGGTAGACACAGGCGAAAGGCGCAGTTATATAGAAATCTTAAAAACTAAGAAAAAAAAGAGGAGATTAAGTGGCAGTAAAATTCTTGCAACACGCAGTTGTCTTGTCTTGTCTTCTTCCTCATTTGCTCTTCAATGTTGGTGGGACAGATAGACGTCTTAATAGGGTTTTGGCGGTTTGTTTTCATGCTTAAGATTTCTGTAATTTTCTACTTTCATCTCTTCCACGCATGAACGTTTTCTGTGGTATACTGTCTGGTGGTAGTCTTGTAACGTGGCCAAACCATCTGACTTGTTGTTTCTGGATGTGGCGTAGTACTGGTCTTACTTTGACCCTTGCCCTGATGATATCTGATTTTGTCTCTTGTGACCTTTAGTGAAAAAGATAAGAGAGAGACAGTGTACTTTCATAAGACATGCAATGAGAAGAGGGGGCATTGAAATTATTATAACAACAGGAAAAATAGAAGGAAGAAGATCAAGAGGAAGACCAAGAGAAATGATACTGGACAGTCTGACGGGATGGTGTGAGAGGAGATCACCAACTGAGCTGATGGCCTGCATGAAGGATCGTGTATTCTGGAGAAGCATAATAGCCAACGCCAGTCGGCACGGCACATGATGATGATGATGATAATGATGACGACCTTTAGTATTCTTAATTGCATATATATTCTAGAAATCACACATTCCTCTAGTTTCTGTCGTGATGATTCTCCTTTTGCTTTTTTTAGCTGTTCAAAAAGTTTACCGTTGATAGCACAAAAGTTGAAGAAAAACTGTGTTGTATAAATTACTGTAAAAAAAAACAAACTGAAGCACGTTTGGAACTTGTATACCTGCGAGCAGTGATTAGCTTCAGGGAGGTAATTAATTAGGCAGTGCACTGATAACAGTCGTTTGAACAATTCGCATTAATTAACTGCGAAATGTGCTCCACGAAGGTATAAGACAGACACAAGGACAGACAAAGCGTGACATCTGAATATAGCGTTTCAAAGGGGGAATGCCTCGTGGAAGTCACTGAAGGTCGCTCATTTTCCAGGGGGTCCAGTTATTCATAAACACGAACGAACAAAATAGCGGTCAAGCACCGTATAGAGGAATGTGTGGTTTCTAGAAATCGTCACAGTATAGAGGAATGTGTGGTTTCTAGAAATCATCACAGTATAGAGGAATGTGTGGTTTCTAGAAATCGTCACCGTATAGAGAGGAATGTGTGATTTCTAGAAATCATCACAGTATAGAGGAATGTGTGGTTTCTAGAAATCGTCACCTTATAGAGAGGAATGTGTGATTTCTAGAAATCGTCACAGTATAGAGGAATGTGTGGTTTCTAGAAATCGTCACCGTATAGAGAGAGATGTGTGGTTTCTAGAAATCGTCACCGTATAGAGAGGAATGTGTGATTTCTAGAAATCGTCACCGTATATAGAGGAATGTGTGATTTCTAGAAATCGTCACCGTATATAGAGGAATGTGTGATTTCTAGAAATCGTCACAGTATAGAGGAATGTGTGGTTTCTAGAAATCGTCACCGTATAGAGAGGGATGTGTGGTTTCTAGAAATCGTCACCGTATAGAGAGGGATGTGTGGTTTCTAGAAATCGTCACAGTATAGAGGAATGTGTGGTTTCTAGAAATCGTCACCGTATAGAGAGGAATGTGTGGTTTCTAGAAATCGTCACCGTATAGAGGAATATGCGATTTCTAGAAATCGTCACCGTATAGAGAGGAATGTGTGATTTCTAGAAATCGTCACCGTATAGAGAGGAATGTGTGATTTCTAGAAATCGTCACCGTATAGAGAGGAATGTGTGATTTCTAAAAATCATGCTGAATGTCCGAAATGGACGTAGGTGAGGGGGGGGGGGAGAGAGGGGTGAGCGTAGTGTAGATGTTTCTATGTTAGTATGTGTGTATGAGAGAGAGAGAGAGAGAGAGAGAGAGACAGGGGTGAGCGTAGTGTAGATGTTTCTGTGTTAGTATGTGTGTATTAGAGAGAGAGAGACAGGGGTGAGCGTAGTGTAGATGTTTCTATGTTAGTATGTGTGTATGAGAGAGAGAGAGAGAGAGACAGGGGTGAGCGTAGTGTAGATGTTTCTATGTTAGTATGTGAGTATGAGAGAGAGAGAGAGACAGGGGTGAGCGTAGTGTAGATGTTTCTATGTTAGTATGTGTGTATGAGAGAGAGAGAGAGAGAGAGAGAGAGACAGGGGTGAGCGTAGTGTAGATGTTTCTATGTTAGTATGTGAGTATGAGAGAGAGAGAGAGAGAGAGAGAGAGAGACAGGGGTGAGCGTAGTGTAGATGTTTCTATGTTAGTATGTGTGTATGAGAGAGAGAGAGAGAGAGAGAGAGAGCGAATGAATGATCGATCTTTATTTTAAAAGGGTAACGATTTGGGCACGCAGGCCCGTTCTTACACTCTGCCCTATATCACACCATCTTTCATTCTTCCCACACATTCGATTTTAATAATGTACAGTATGCACATTTTATATATTAAATAAAATAATTCAAGATGAAACTGTATGAAATATAAATATACAAATTACATGGAATATATATATATATATATATATAAGAATGCAAGATGAAACTGTTAAGTTCACAAATATAGGATAATGAACTACATGAGAGGTGACTAATCTAACAAGATATCTCGCACACATACATGTACTTACATACACACAGAAAATACATTTTAATGAAGTTCTTCTGACAGAGTTATTCAGTCAGTCAGTCCGTTAGTTAATTTAGATTAGTCTAGTCAAGTTAAGTCTGGTCTAGTTTAGTCTAGTCTAGTCTAGTCTAGCCAGTCTAGTCTAGGCTAGTCTAGTGTAGTTAGTAAGTTTAGTTTAATTTAGTTAGTCAGTCAGTCCGTCAGTCAGTCAGTCTGTTAGTTAGTTTAGATTAGTCTAGTCTAGTCTAGTTAGTTAGTTAGTTTAGTTAGTTAGTTAGTTAAGTTAAGTTAAGTTAGTTAGTTACAAAATTATCTCAGCATCAGGTGGACGTGATGTGTGAGCAAGGATGGGTAAAAGCATGTGTGTGTGTGGGGGGGGGGGGAGGATACCACGAGGTATAGCAAAATTAAGACACTAAACCATTTGTTGATCATCCATGAGAGTTCTCCGTTGGAAGAAGTGATAGAACCCTAAGGATATGGAAGAACTGCCAAAAGCCCTAACCACATGAAGAGCTATCCTGCTTACAAGTGCGAGGTCATTTGACGTGGAAACGATGCCACACATACACACACAAGTTACTCAAGTTCACGGAAACTGGACCTTGTAATACAAAAATCGTTTTGCTGTAACTGACCAGGCACGCAAATTCAGCGCAGTCACAGTCAGTCCTGAGAGAAGCTCTTCAGCTAAAAGGTGCTGAGCGAGTTTCATATAACACCCAACACCTGTCTCCTGACGCCATATTATAACATGTCATAACTGATTTTTCCAGAACGGTAGACTAGAAACCAGTATGGAGATTTGGCCTGTTCATAGAATAGATAGTCGGAGAGACATAAACAGAGAGATATTTTAAGGAACGAAAATGTTTCTTGTGATTTTGTAGTAAACTTATGAATTACGAACCATCGTTGTTTATTTCTTTCAGTGAGTGATACTTCCTCTGTTCTTTCAGTGAGTGATACTTCCTCTGTTCTTTCAGTGAGTGATACTTCCTCCTTTCAGTGAGTGATACTTCCTCTGTTCTTTCAGTGAGTGATACTTCCTCTGTTCTTTCAGTGAGTGATACTTCCTCTGTTCTTTCAGTGAGTGATACTTCCTCTGTTCTTTCAGTGAGTGATACTTCCTCTGTTCTTTCAGTGAGTGATACTTCCTCTGTTCTTTCAGTGAGTGATACTTCCTCTGTTCTTTCAGTGAGTGATACTTCCTCTGTTCTTTCAGTGAGTGATACTTCCTCTGTTCTTTCAGTGAGTGATACTTCCTCTGTTCTTTCATGTATAACAGCGGCGCCGTTATCGTAAATGCAGTTCGGCAACCGAAGACGTTTGTCAGCATTTGAAAGAAGCCTGTAGATAAGGACCAAATTAAACAGGCAACAGACAGTGTAGGGGCATTAGTGTGGATAGACCGAGCCTTCGAGCACTTTGAATTCATGCAGTTAGTCGAAAAGTCACTTCACAAAACTTCCAAATATATAGGGTGAACTTGCACATGTCAACTGGCTCAAAGATCAGTATTTATAATAGAGTTTTAAAATAATCAAACTGTACCAAGAAAACACATCGTGTAAGCGAATGAACGAGCGAAGTTGGGTTTGAAAGGGTTAATAATTTTGACTGAGCAGCGGTAACGTCTGGCAGTGTATCATTTTATTTATCTCAGTTCTCTTATTCTTTCCTACGCAAGTGTCAGCGGCCGTGAATGCGTTTTTTATATATGAAGTACACATATCATAAACAGCAGGACTCACGCCTTGTGTACATTTATGGGCACATTCACGGCAATGTAGCATAACATAATGTATTTATAATAAAATCTGGCAAATGAAGGCACAGACAAAGAACAATTAAAGCACGAAATATCGCAAAAGTAAATGAAAACACTAGCTAAAAGGAAATATCAAAACACTTGGAGGCAGAGGACAAACAGCAGATACCCACGGGACCCCATATTCAGACTTAAACAACAAGCCACAAGTTTCAGGTTACAAACCGGACACTGCGGACTCCGCGATCATCTCCTCAAGATAAAGTTAACGATCATCTCCTCAAGATAAAGTTAACGATCATCTCCTCAAGATAAAGTTAACGATCATCTCCTCAAGATAAAGTTAACAATCATCTCCTCAAGACAAAGTTAACGATCATCTCCTCAAGATAACGTTAACGATCATCTCCTCAAGAGTTAACGATCATCTCCTCAAGATAAAGTCAACGATCATCTCCTCAAGATAAAGTCAACGATTATCTCCTCAAGATAAAGTTAACGATCATCTTCTCAAGACAAAGTCAACGATCATCTCCTCAAGATAAAAGCAGCGCCAAGAGCCCATTGCATGTGCCAAAATCCCACCCCACTCCCCCAGACTAATGAACTCATACTACATACCTGTACCATGTACAGACATCTCAGAACCGAGGTATGGGCCCCGAGATAGGAGCACGATGGAGAAACTCTGGGGTTCCGACAAAGACCTCCTGCTGACTGTAGGATTCATGGAGGCAACCCTGTTTAGAAAGCTGAGCATACGAAACTGAACGAATAAGAAGAAATAATATGTATTATATACTCTGCAGTTATTATTTAAGTTTTGTTATTATTTAAACCACATAAGTATATGGAGTATATATTCTGAACCAGCTATAAATATAGGAGTGAGTGAAAATGTTGCAACATAAATCGATTCTCATTTATGAAACATTTCCCAGCCAGTGCTGGCCACCTGGTATAGAACTCCTAGAAAATCAGGTAAAGCTGGAGCATGACTGGTCTGGACTTTGAAGGTGGTGGAGTGTGAAAGATTTGACACTTGCGACGTCGACACTGTCGTACTCTGGGAGTCAGCTAATCTGCCTATCACACTTGTCTTCTGCTTACTGGGATCAGTTTGTCTCACCGAACGTTTGGGACGAGCGTTGTAAGTTTTGGGTCTCGATCAGGGTTTTTTTTACCCCCCCCCCCATTAAAAAAATACTGTGGGGACCCCCTCCACCGCCCCCACCCTCTTTCCGAGCTGAGTACAGCTGTGGATCCCTCACTAAAAATAATACAATAAATGGTGTGTGTGTGTGTGTGTGTATTATGCTCAATACGCGGTCCAATGCTGGTCTGTGAACCCCCAGAAATCCTTCTCTAAACCCTTGGGGTTTATGGACGCCAGGTTTAAGAGCCTCTAATAGGATTATGGAAGAATATACAGAGTATTTGATGAGGCTGACGAACGAAAGACAAGAAAAGAGGATTTGTCACAGGCAGCATAAGAACTGCTGCTTGAGAAAGAAGGAAAATGGGGCCCAGGGACTGTAGAAATTCAGCCCAGAAAGGGGGCACGAAAATAAAGAAGAAAAAAGTAGGGAAAAAAAAAAGGACGCATAGATAAGAGAGAAAGAAAGAGGAGGCTGGAGGATTGCAACCTGTGAAATAACAGACACAGGAGTGGCTACATTTTTTGGAAGAAGAAGAAACAGGTGTGCCTATTAATTAATGAAATATTTTGTCATAAAAATTTATGAAAGCAATCAATTTAGATAGCCCACCTATGTCGTGTAATCTCATTTCCTCCTTTCCAACCGTGAACTTTTCCAGACACATTTTCAAGTCTGCAGCTGTTGTCTGTTGTCTTCACTTGGGTTTCTATATGAGTTATCCGTGTTCCAGTTGGGTCTGTGACCCACATGGATTTCTGTTCCAGATACAGATCTTTAGACCATAACAGAGTTTTGTATCTCAGTCTCCGGTAACCACCTGAAGAAGATAAAAAAAAAAAACAACTCAAAAGGACACAGTGATATCATACACGTACAAGTCTCTAATCTCACTTTTATAGTCTTTTACTACTTCACAGAAAGTTCTGATTTGGGGGGGGGGGGGGGTAGAAATAATAATAATAATAATCATCATCATCATCTTCTTCTTCTAACAAATTTGGTCAAGCTAAATCTGAAGCCATGGTGCCCTGATAAAGTTCGCCGTCGTCTCCAGCCTTTGAGTGGGAGCCCCCATGGCTTTTTTTTTTCCTTTTTCATTCCTTTCTGTGGACATGAAAAGAATGACATGTTCAAATGTCAGTGAAACTACAGGCTGTTACCAACTACAACAACTTATCAACAAAGTACCTAAACACGACATCTTAATTGTCATGGGAGACTTCAACGCCAAAGTAGGAAAAGATAACACGGACTATCGAAAAAGTAATGGGGGAAAGAAGGAATTGATACAATAAATCAGAATGGAGAAAGATTAATTGAAATGTCTAACAGAGGGCATGGTCACTGGAGGCACAATATTTCCACACAAAGAAATATATAAAACACCATGGATATCTCCAGATGATAGAACCAGAAACCAGATAGATCATTTTTGTATTAGAAGACAGTTCAGAACATCTCTGATAGATGTAAGAGCATATAGAGGTGCACATGTCAACAGTGATCACAACCTGTGTATAGGGAGGATAAGACATAAACTGAAAAGCCAACACAAGAAATCAGTACTCAGAAAGATAAACAATCATAGCCTACAGGAAGAAAATACCAGCGGTGGTTTCAATCTAGAACTTACCAAACATTTCGCGGCACTCAAAGAGGTAGACGAGACATATATAGATGAATTATGGAATTCATACATCACAGACATAATCACGGCAGCAAAAGCAAGTGCTGGACTGCAGTCAACAAGTAGAAAAGCATGGATATCAGATAACACATGGAAACATATACAAGAACCATGAGCAGCCACATTAGCCATGTTGAATATAAAGACAAATCTTGGAAAAGTTTTGGCAAAAGCAGCATACAAAGAACTAGACAATAAAGTAAAACGTTCAGCTCTCTTTCTCTCTCTGAACCTTAAGTGCACAGGGCACATGGGGCTTCCGCAAGGGTGTTCCACAAATGCCTGTCCTTCGCCTTTTTTTCTGCTCTTGCCCAGGTGAGCCCTCTATTGCTCAACATCCTTTCTGTTGTTCTTCTCCATGTCTCTTTTGGTCTACCCTTACTTCTGTTCCCTTGTAGTGTCAACCGCTAGAATAGACAAAAGAGAATATATGGACATTATGGCAAAAGAAGCAGAAAATACAGCAAAGACAGGAGACAGTAAAACTCTATATAACATACAGAAGAAGATAACAGGTGCTATTACCTCCAGAGAAAGACCGGTCTTTAGCAAAACAGGCAACCTATTAACATCAAGTGAAGACCAAAAGCAAAGATGGGCCGAACACTTCCAAGAAATACTTAATCGACCACATCCAAATGAATTAATACATCTTGAAACCGATTTACCAATCCCACAACTAAATGTCAACTTAAATGAAGTTACACTGAATAAAATTGAAACTGCAGTGAATCTAATGGCTAACAACAAAGCTGCAAGTGAAGATGAAATAACAGTCGAAAGCTACTAACAATGACAACATGAGCCAACTACAAAGAATGTTTAATAAAATTTGGAAAGAGGAAAAAGTCCCTTCTAAATGGAAAAAGGGAATCACTGTTAAAATACCCAAAAAATGCAACCTCAATGACTGCAATAACTGGAGGGGTGTAACCTTACCATCAGTTGTGTCAAAGGTGTTTTGTAAAGTGATTCTGAGTAGAATTAAGGATGTAGTGGATACTGCAATGAGAGAAGAACAGGCATGATCGAAAAGGGAGAAGCTGTCTCGACCAGATCTTTACTCTAAGAATAATACTTGAAGAACATATTGAAAAGCAGAAACCATTAATACTGAACTTCATAGACTTTAAAAAAAGCATTTGATAGCATACACAGAGATTCACTGTGGAGAATTTTAAGACATTATGGAATACCATCTAAAATTGTCAACATCATTAGAGACATGTTTGAGCGGTCAAGACAGAAGAAGGAATAAGCGAGTGGTTTCAGATTGAAATAGGCGTGAAACAAGGATGTATCATCAGCAAGAAGAGACCAATGATCACGCTAGGATGACTTCCCTGATCATGCTAGGATGACTTCACTGATCACGCTAGGATGACTTCCCAGATCACCCTAGGATGACTTCACGGATCACGCTAGAATGACGTCACTGATCAGGCTACGATGATGTCATTGATCAGGCTAGGATGACTTCACTAATCACGCTAGGATGTCTTCACTGATCACGCTAGGATTCGTGGAAACCGGTATAATTTTACCTGTCTTTCGCTTTGCATTAAGTACTTTCCGAAATACCGGTTTTTCTTTTCTTTTTTTTTTTTTTTAAGCACAACATTTGGTACTTTATACTTTTTTTCTTCTGTTCCAAAATTAAACATGCTTTACAAACATCAGCGGGAACATCTGAACATCAGCATGGACGACGACGGGTCGTGGGAACTTTGTTTTTTCTTACTTTAGTTGCGATGAGATTTAATCTTCACATGCAAAAACCTAAGTCAGGACTGGCTGCTTCAAGCAGAATGATGATGATGATGATGATGATGATGATGATGATAATGATGATGATGATGATGATGATGATGATGATGATGATGATGTCTACTGGCCCGAGTAACCTCCGGCCGATTTCGCTGGTTGCTTTTTTTCACTAGGCTTTTTATAATATAAACCGGTTACGGTAACCGACGACCTCCAAAACTCGGTTTTTCTCTCTCTCTCTTTTTTTTTTTTAATCGGTAATTTACCGGTAATTTACATCTATAGCTCTTCAGAAAGTAAAACAAATAAAGAATCTGTGGAGAGGAACAGATAGAACCACACAAATAAGATTTTTAAGGGCATGCATCTTTCTCATTACAACATACGCCTGTGAGACCTGGACACTTAACAAAACAGCTGAGAAACACATAAATGCCTTTGGATGTAAATGCTACAGAAGAGTTCTTCAGATATCATGGACACAAAAAAGAAAAAATATATCCATACTACAAGAACTTAATATTGAAGAAGGCTGGCTAGTAAAGAGGATTAAAGAGAGAAAACTTAAATATTTTGGACACATTAAACGTCATGATAATTTAGAGAATTGGAAGGATACATAATGGGAAAAAGAAAAAGAGGACGACGAAAACGAAGATGGCTGCAAGAAATCGTTGACGATCTGCAAATGGACGCAGCAGCAGCAGCAGGCCATCTTGCTCAAAACCGAGAGGCCTACAGGAGTGCTGTTTGGGAGGCAAAGTTCCACAAG
Source organism: Achatina immaculata (assembly GCA_009760885.1). Taxonomy (NCBI): domain Eukaryota; kingdom Metazoa; phylum Mollusca; class Gastropoda; order Stylommatophora; family Achatinidae; genus Lissachatina; species Lissachatina immaculata. The sequence continues at coordinate 8,292,482 of CM019702.1, forward strand.
GGACATGCAAATGAATGAATGATGAATTTACTGGTAATTGCTGGTTAACGCGATGACTGATCTGACTGACCGTAATTAGCGCAGTTTGTGTACCCATCCATGTAGCCTCTAGTGTTCTCTAGTGTATTCTATAGTTTAAAATGAATGTGAGCATGTAATGAAGTTTATTTCATGTAGTTGCATAAAGCAGAATGTGGGGTGTATGGAAAGAAAGGGTTTATTAATTATTTACTTGTTCATTTTATGTTTTTTTTCATGCATATTATGTTCAATAACAAATGCTGAATATCTGTGACTGAATGAAAGTTGTATGATGAAGGACAGAATGGTAGACGGGCCTGCGTGCCCAATTCTTAACTCTTCGAAAATAAACGTTCGTTCGTTCCTATGTACAGTTGTAGACTTCTCTATCGTTAACTTTCAAGTAAGGTAACTCTGCGAAATCAAATTAACCGGATACTGCTGAATCAGTTCATTAAAATACACAAACTGGCAAGCAAAGAACAAAAATAACGACTTAAACACTAAAGTTGCAGCTTAGACATCAATATAGGATGCGGTGTGAGTGGGAAGAGATATAAGAGAAATGATAACTGCGGTAAAAATGATTCTAGTAACGAAGGCAGGTTAGTTTTAGTTTAGTTTAGTTTTACAAAAAGGATGAGAAAAATGAGCAGAAACAGTACTGTCAGAAAGTACGATGAGCACATATATAAAAAAAAAGCCTTTTTCAAGGATCACATACAAAAACAACACAAAAGATAAAAACACTAAAAATAGACGAAAAATTAAACACAAGATTGTTTTTATTTTTTGTATCCTCCTTCGGACACACTCTACGGCAATCTACATCCAGCACTACAAGGCAAGCCCTAACATGGAACCCACAGGGTAAAAGGAGGAGAGGGAGACCAATGAACCAGACATGGAGACAGTTGGAAAGAGTGGCCCAGGACCGAACTGCCTGGCGAGCTCTTGTTGGCGGCCTGTGCCCCACGAGGGGTCAGAGGCATAGATAGATAGATCCTCCTTTGCTGTGTTTTTATCTACTGTGTTATTTTTGTGCGTGATCCTCGAAAAAAAGGCTTTTGCCAAAATATTGGATCATTGTATGTTTTTCATTTATATGTGCTCGTATTAGTTTTGTCACATTCTTGTTTCTCTCCACTTTCTTCGCTCTTTTTATCTTTTTTTTTTTTTTTTGCAAAACTTAATCATACATCTCTACCTATCTTCATTGTCAGAGATATTGCATTTTACGAAGGAGTCAATTGGATAGTTCATTCATTCATTCATTTGCATGTCCCTTTTGCGGAACTTTGCCTCCCTAACAGCTCTTAGGCCTCTCGGTTGTGAGCAGGATGACCTGCTGCTGATGCATCCATTTGCAGATCATCAACGATGTCTTGCAGCCATCTTCGCCTTGGTCTTCCTCTTCCTCTCTTTCTTTTTCCCATTATGTACCCTTCCAAGACTGTCGTCTCCAGATTATCATGACGTTTAATGTGTCCAAAATATTTAAGTTTTCTCTCACTTGGACAGTAGAAAAAAAGAATTTTTAAAAAAGGCTATAGTTGGAAGTTACTGTGGATGAGAGTGGAATCGGTAGAACGTAACACTTCTGATGGATATGCAGCCAGAGTTGGCGAGTAATAAATTAAAGAGGTTGTGAGTAGAAGTTCCCCAGTGGACTGGGGGGGGGAAGGGGCGGCGGCAATTCAGAAAGCCCTGTTATTAACAAAGCCATCTGAAATAGCTCTAAAGTAAATCGTGTGATTCCGAGATGGGTTTCAACGTATTTCAGTTTTTTTTTTATTTAAACTCCACCTAAAAATAGCCGTGTGCACGACCTTTTGCTCTTGACTAACACAGAGGTTAAATATGGGGAAGACCCTGTTGATGTATGACAACACAAACACCTACCACCCATTCTCTCCAGTCTCATACATGTTTCGTTGTATTTAGATAGTGCTGGATCATGATTGAAGCTCTAGATTACCGTGATGGAATGTGATGTGTCTAGGCCGCAGAATTATATATATCTGAGTGGCGAAGTGGTTAGTGCACTGGTCTCTCATGGCGAAGGTCGGGGGTTCGAATTCGGTCACCCAGCTGTAGAAATTGGTACCCGACTTCTTCTGGAGTTGGCGAGGGAAAAGGTAGCCAGGCGTGATACTGACCATATCGCCCTCTAGTGTGCTGACAGGTCAAGGAAAATATGGGCACTAACACCAAATCTATATGTGCCTCTAAGTCATGAGAGGGTTATCTTTACTTATATATATATATATATGTGTGTGTGTGTGTGTGTATGTGTGTCTGTCTGTCTGTCTGCGTGAAACTCTGACAACTTTCTTCTCTCCCCCCCCCCTTCCCCCACCCCCACCCGACATGCTTTGACAACTTTTTTTGTTTTGCTTTTAAAATTAAAATTTAAAGCCATTATTTAGATCTAATAAGGAAAGTTGAAAGTTGCACTTTGGCGCGCAAAAGCCAACGGCGAGTATATAAGCATTAGCATAAGCGATCATATTTATACGGGTAAATTATAAAACTGGATAGTGACTGGAAACATCGTTCATATTCTCCACTATGCATAATGTATAAGCGCGCCCAGTCAACTCGTCAGTACACAACAGCTTAAAATGTTTTTAAATGACCTTGTATTTTTATTATTTCTACAGAACGTTGGAGTATCATTGTCGATGCGGGTAGCAGCTTAAAAGACTGGTACACATGCCTTCACTATGTCTAATCTAGACACACAGAACTTTGAAAAAGGCCGGATTAAGGCGCTCCAGGACGAAAGAGTTTACATTCAGAAAAAGACCTTTACAAAATGGGCCAACGCTTTCTTGGAAAAGGTAAGGAATGTGTTTATCAGTATCTGTAAGCAGATACGCTGGCCGTGAAAAAGAAAATGTCATATAAGTGCCATGAAAAAGAAAATGTCGTATAAGTGCCATGAAAAAAAAAAACTTGGTATAAGGCCATGAAAAAGAAAATGTCGTATAAGTGCCATGAAAAAAAAAAAAACTTGGTATAAGGCCATGAAAAAGAAAATGTCGTATAAACGGGCACACTTTTTCTTTCGAGAAACACTGTTCTTTGTCTTCTTCTTCTTCGTTCGCTTCCACCATCAAGATCGCCCCGTGATCCTACCGAATTTACTCCTATGGTTCTCGCGATAGTCTCATTTAGGATGGAGTCTCAGAGCATCGTGGGGCTTGGGCCTGTATTTTCGGTGGGTCACAGAAACGGCATTTGGTGACACTGTGGTTTTTGTTGCACCAGTTTAGTCTAGAGGTGGACTTCCTCAATTGTTCTTTGTGGCACCACATGGTTTTGAAATATGTGCCTTAAATATTTGTCCTTTTTATACTGCTTTCAAACATGTCAAATGTTCTTCCATCCTGTCCAGTATGTTGTTTTCCTTTTAGTTTATTGTTTTCCTGCTGATCTATTCCTCCTAGTTTTGTTTTGCAGTTTGGTTGCTTTTCTTGTCTACATGTTCTGTAACTGTGTTAAAAAATGTGGTTAATATATGTGCTCCATCACCAGTTTTCAGTTTTCTGTTCGGGCGTATAAAGGCGATCTTGACGCATTTCAGATTTATAAAACGCCAAGTAAATAGCTTTTAACCTCTTGCAAGCGACAACACTGAAGTTTTTATATTCTTCTTATGTCTCTTTGTAACCGACAGTTGTTGTCCTGTGGCAGTGGAGCTGTGACAGATTGGTGTAGAAAGGGGGTTCGGGGGGAGTACGGTTGCTAGATGATTACTGTTGCTAGGGGATTACGGTTGCTAGCTTGCAAAGCTGGAGTTGTTTTCCGGTGAGAAAGTCCAACTCTAGATTCAACTGGTGCAACGAAAATCACGGTATCACGCACTCCCGTCTCTTAAACTCACCAAGAATACAGGCTAAAGCCCTGCGATACTCTGAACCTCTTGTGGACCTCTCGGTGATCTCGTGTGGTCCTTTCAGGGACGACAGAGGGACAACAGGAGTAAATTCAGTAGGATCACGGTGCGGTCTTGGTGGTAGAAGCGAACGAAGAAGGAGAAGAAGAAGAATGCTGGAGTCCACCCAAGAAATGAGCTTCTCTGAGAGTGCACCAACATGGGACCCTAAGCCCATTGGCCAGGCAAATCGACATTTTACTAGGTGCACCACGAGGAGACTGGATACTCTTTGCCAGCTCGAGTTACTCTTTGCCAGCCCGAGTTTGTCGATAAACATGACCATTTAAACCCTCTAAGATTATGCGATTCGTGTGAAAAGTTTGAATCTGTGTGCAGATATATTATCAAAAACATTTCGTGTGCAAATGTCTGTTTTAACGTCAAGTTACAGAGGAAAGCTAAGGAAAACTTGAAAGAGTTGGAGAGTTTTGAATATCTTGGATCATTACTAACTAATAGTTGAGATACAAAGAGGGAAATTAAAAGGAGAACATCTATCGCTCTTCAGAAAGTAAAACAACTAAAGAAGCTGTGGAAATGAACAGACAGAACTATAAAAAAATAAGATTTTTAAGGGCATGCATCTTTCCCATCGCAACATAAGCCTATGAGACCTGGACACTTAACAAAATATACGAGAAACACATAAATGCCTTTGAATGTAAATGGTTTCAGAAGAGTTCTTCAAATATCATGGGCACAAAAAAAGAACAAATATATCCATGCTACAAGAACTTAATATTGAAGAAGGCTGGCTAATAAAGAGGATTAGATAGAGAAAAGTTAAATATTTTAGACACATTAAACGTCATAATAATTTAGAGAAGACTGTTTTGGAAGGGTACATAATGAGAAAAAGAAAGAGAGAAAGATAAAGGCGAAGATGGCTGCAAGACTTCGTTGATAATCTGCAGCAGGGCATCTTGCATACAAAAGAGAGGCCTACAAGAGAGCTGTTAGGGAGGCAGTGTTCCGCAAGGGACATGCAAATGACTGAATAACTGGCTTGAAAGTTCTGATAGAAAAAGAAAAAAACTAATATCCAAAGAAATCGGGAAATAAATTCACGTAGCGCTATCATGTTTGTATTCAACTTTGCTGTAGCGTAGAGTAATATCACAGATTGAAAAATCGAAGTAGGAGTTTTATTACTTTGCGCTACCTTGAATATTTCGTGATTTTTTTATTTTTTGAGCGCGGCCGCGCTATAGGCGTCTTAGAAAAAAGAAAGAGAGGAAGACCAAGGTGAAGATGGATGCAAGACATCGTTGATAATCTGCAAATGGATGCATCAGCAGCAGGGCATCTTGTTTTTTTTTCTTTTAGATGGCTGTTCTGTTTGAGAAAGGTAACGTTTTCCTTGGCGTTTTCACTGGATATAGGAAGGAGTTGGTAAACTTGGGAATGCACAAGGGACGACAGCAAGATCTTTAACAATCTTTTCGTATGCAAACCTCTAGGTAAACTGTTCCTCCAAGAAGAGAGCTTTAATGTTAACGCCACACAGCCGCGGGGGGTGGCATTGACCATACCATGGTTCTGGCTTAGAAGTATGAGCACGGGGGTCCTTCCTCGAAGTGTCCTGTGTAGATTATTTAGAGTACTGCTGGTGTATGAGATTATTTCATGTAATGCCCTGTAGCGAGTCGGGTGGAGAGCAAGGGGCGAATTATGACTTACATCACTGGTCCGTGACAGGATAAACAGTTGGGAGCCATTTTCCTAGAACCGGTATCGTTTTAAAATATTTATGTAACCAGTAGCAGGGTAACCATTAGACTGAATAGGCTTAAGTCCAGGGGTCCAGCGTTAAAAAAAAACCAAAACAAACTCCGTAAATAATAGATTGTTCTCTCTTGAATTTGACATCAAGAGATGTCAAATGTCAGCGGCGTAAGTTGGGCCCTTAATACGTTTAACCTAGTGCCCTAGCCTTGCTGGTGGTTAATCCGCCAATGATCGTTTTTTTTTCTATTATCCGTTACGATGTCCTGGTCTTTGTTTTGACTCTGCTGTCTTCCTTTATGTATATTAAAATGCTCCCCCCCCCCCTAACTACAGTATTTCAGAAACAGTGTCTTTCAGACCTGTTGAAAATCTTCTCCGTCTCTTTTAATGAGAAAGTTTCACATGCGTAGGTAATACACCGCGTGTGCTTAAAGATAACTCATCTAGATTTTCTGAAAGTAGTTCAGTCGAGGATTAGATTTACCCGCCGTTACAAACGGAATCAAGAGGGCTTCACCTTGACATTCATTCCCGAACAGAGGTCGGTGTCGTGGTCATGCCAGTGACGAGCTGGCGCAGAGCGATGAGTCAGGGAGCTTTAAAGTCTGCGAGGTCTTAAATCTAGTGCGCCACTTTTCTCCCCGCTGTGGCACCGCCCCCTGCCCCCCCCCCCCCCGCGGCTGTGTGGTGTTTACATTAAAGTCCTCTATGGGGGGGGGGGGGGAAATAGTTTATCTAAAGGTTTGCATACGAAAAGATCTTGCTGTCGTCCCTTGTGCATTCCCAAGTTTATTTATTAAACCAACCTTTTCGTGTATCCAGCGAAAACGCCCAGGAAAAAGTTACCTTTAACAAACAGAACAGCCATCTAAAAGAAAATAGAAACAACTTACAAACGACAGTACACAGTCTACCACGTAAATGTTGATACGCTAGTTTAGCTAACCGTATATCATTTTTAGTACGTCGTTTCGTAAGGGGATATGAATGTTGAGTGATATCATGCTGTCAGAAACAAGGCTGTGTGCATTTTACTTGAGAGAGGGAAGAGGAACGAAAGCTTAAAACATATTTCAAGCGGTGCATAATGTTAGAAACATGGGCCATGAATAAACAGTTAGAACAAAAAGTAAAGGCTACTTTAATGTGGTTTCTAAGAAAGATGCTCTGCATACCATGGACAGCCAGAAAGACAAATGAAGAAGTATTACAGAATATTCCAAACTGGCGCCATACGTAAGAAAAAGACAATCAAAATTTCTCAGACACATCAGCAGACACGAAGGTCTCAAAAAATTGGCCATGACTGGAAAGATAAATGGCAAAAGACAGGAGGAGGCGGAGAAGGCAGGCACACCTACATGGCCTGACTGCGTGGTTTGGCGTGAAAACAACTGAATTGACTTCAGGCACGGAAGATCGAGTGAGATGACCGCCTACGCCCATCGACACGGCACTGATCTGATATGCATAATGTTAACAGCGAACAGTGCTGGTTACACTACGTGGACTGAATGAACGCTTAAGAGTGATAATGTGTTTATGTGAGTGTGTGTTCCAACGACCCCACCCCACCCACCCCCATACACATCTTCTTTCTTCTTCGCAATCCCAAACAAATTAACAGCTCCACTCCATCGTCCTTGTCCCAGTTCGCTTATTTTAAAGCTGTCTTTCGCTTATTTGAATGTTATATCTTTCGCTTATTTGAATGTTATATCTTTCGCGCTTGTTTGAATGTTAATATCTTTCGCTTATTTGAAAGCCATGTCTTTCGCTTATATTAATTCTCGTTCTGTGTTTAGTCTTGATATTTACTTAATGTTTCTGAAGATTTTTTTCTGTTCTGAAAAACATCAGTTTAAAAAACAAAAAATGAACAATGTACACGCATTCCTGGCATCAATAGGTAGTGAGTATGCCTTGGTAGTCTGTTCCGTCGAATGTCTGCTTACAGTATTTGCTTACAGTACTACACTTGCTGACTTAATTTCCTTGCTCTGTTGACTATTTAAGTATTTTACTAGGACTACTTTTGGGATAATGTGACAGTCTCATCTGACATTGGAAGTTCTGGTGTACACAAAAGCCTGAGAAGCGATGTCTTGCATGGAGCTATGACCTCACCAAGGCGGTCACATCAGGCAAACCTTTAACACTGACAAAAGATTTAGTAAAAGTAGAAATCTGAGACTCAAGGCTTTAGTATATGACATAATCAAAATCAGTGGTTACCAAACTGTTTTCTTGGATTGTCTCCTTACCACATCCTTAGAGCTTTTCACCAACCAGATGCTTTGCGGTCAGTTGACCCTGATGATTTCTTGTCGTTTCCCCCTTTTTAAAAAACCTCTCCCTCCCCGCCCTTCCCGTAGCTTCTAATAATCATATCGGGGGCAGTACTGCCCATCTTGATAACCACTGATCTAAATAAATTATCGAAATAAGAAGCATCGGAAGATCTTTGAAGAGAAATGTCAAGAAAAGGGGGCGGGTTTTTTTGGTTTTTTTTTTATACTGCAAAGACGATTGAAAGAAGGTGACACCATCAAGCCGTAGAGGCACCCAAATGCTTATATTTTCCTCGATTTCTCTGTACACTAGAGGGTGATGTAGGGAGCGCCCACACCTAAATTTTCCTCCATTTCTCTTTTCGCTAGAGGCGCCCACACCTAAACGCCGTTCTCTATTCAACTTTGGGGGGGGGGGGGCGCACGTGGCATCTCCTACAACTGGGTGATTTGGGGCGCCTACCAATGGATCTTTCCCATAGCAACATGTGCCTGTGAGACCTGGACACTTAATAAAACACTTGAGAAAAACATAAATGCCTTTGAATGTAAATGATACAGAATATTCCTTCAAATATTGACACAGAAAAGAACAAATATATCCATACTACAAGAACTTAATACTGAAGAAGGTTGACTAGTAAAGAAGATTAAACAGAGAAAACTTAAATATTTTCGACATATTAACCGTCATGAGAATTTCGAAAAGAACGTCTTGGAAGGGTTACATAATGGGAAAAAGAGGAAGACCAAGGCGAAGGTTGGTGCAAAACACCGGTGGTGATCTGCGAGTGGACGCATTAGCAGCAGGGCATCTTGCTTACAGGTCAGAGGCCTACAGGAGAGTTGTTATGAAGGTAAAGTTCCACAAGGGACATTGCAAATGACTGACTGACCAATGATCTTCGCCCTTTGCTACTCAGGCGCCTAAGGCAAGGATATCTACAGCCACAGAAGCAGGGAAAATGGAAAGTTCAACAGATCCATACAACAGTTCCCTTTCTCTCTCTCCTCCCTCCCCTCCAAGTAATACTACATGCTGAATTAGCCCAAAGACCACCTTTCGTTTGGGGGAGATACCCTTATTGCGATCAGGCTTATGTCAATATTTCTAGGAGTTCGGGTGTCTTTGAAATGTTGATACAAGGAAGTGTCAACAGGAGGTTGGGAGATAAATATTTCACGGGTACACTCCTTTTGTTGCCACCGTGGGAACCCCGAGGGTCAGCCATGCATTGCTTTCCCCTTCCTTTCTCCATATTATTCAAAGTTTCTTTGTCTTCCCATTTTCCGCGTCGTTCTAATAGAAGCGTATGATAGAAATAATCGCTTCTGGAGTGTGGTCAGTGCTTCTGTATCGTAATAGGTCCATCTTCTTAAATCCTACTGCTTGTGCATCTTTAAGGCTGATGCATGTTGCGGCAATTTATAGATATAAGTTTTTACAAATAGGAAACAAGGCTTTCGCACAGTAAAGTAACATAACGCAGTGTTGCATCGTTAAACCTAAAAACATATATATATATAAACCACTTCTAGACGAGAGAGAAAGAAAAAAATGACAAGAGAATTACCTGGAACTTGATTCGCGAACTCACACTATAAAAGTGCTGTGTATGTGATTTTTCGAGGCCTAACAACGCAAAAGAGATACAGCCATAAACGCAAAAAAATTCTATTGCTTTACAAGAATTTATAGGAAGCATATCACCAGATACTTGGTGGTTAACTTTGTACAGGAATGAGGTCAAGAGATAATACAGTCACTTTTCACTTTGTCGGTGTGCCTGAGCACTTGAAACTATGGAACACATCGTTGAAAACTTCATCAGGCATGAACTAATGAGTAGTACAAATCAGATCCAACGATATCACATAAGAAGCTAATCTCACTTTACGCTAGAGTGCTTTGCCCACGATTTTTTAAAGGTTAGCCATACAGCACTGTGATCCTTTACTTTTATATCATCATAATCATCATCATCATCATCATCATCATCCCGTCTCCCAACGGAAGGTTGGCTGCAATGAATCCCCACTCTGCTCTGTTTCTTGTCTTCGTAGTGTACATGGCCAAGCTGGTTCCTGTCCATCTATTGATGTTGTCCACTCATCTATGTCGTTGTTGGCCTCTTGTTCTCTTCCCTTCAATATTGTCCTCAAGAGTCAGTTAGCCATATGCATGTCCCTTGCGCAACTTTACCACCATAACAGCTCTCATACAGGCCTCTTGGTTGTAAGCAAGATGCCCTGCTGCTGATGCAGCCAGATCATCAACGATGTATTGCATCCACCTTCGCCTTGGTCTTCCTCTCTTTCTTTTTCTCGTTATGTAACCCTTCCAAGACGTTCTATAAATTCTCATGACGTTTAATATGTCGAAAATACTTAAGTTTTCTCTGTTTAATCTTCTTTACTTGCCAACCTTCTTCAATATTAAGTTTTTGTAGTATGGATATATTTGTTACTATTTTGTGTCCATTATATTTGAAGGACTCTTCTGTTGTATTTACATTCAAAGACATTTATGTGTTTCTCAAATGTTTTGTTAAGTGTCCAGGTGTCACAGGCATATGTTGCGATGAGAAAGATGCATGCCTTTAAAAAATCGTATTTTTGTAGTTCTATCTGTTCCTCTGCACAGATTTTTTAGTTCTTGTATTTTTTGAAGAGCTATGGATGTCCTCCTTTTAATATCCCTCATTGTATTTCCATTATTAGTTAGTAATGATCCAATATATTCAAAATTCCCCACCTCTTTCAATTTTTCCTTATATATATATATATATATATATATATATATATATATATATTTCAGCTGTCTTATTTGTTTTGTCATCTGTCATCATAGTTTTCTTTGCATTAAGAGAAGGGTTTTGCTTCTCTGTTCTTACGGACTGACATAATTAGTTTTCATCATCATCATCATCATCATCATCATGTGCCGTGCCGACTGGCGTTGGCTATCATGCTTCTCCAGAGTACGCGATCCTTCATGCAGGCCATCAGCTCAGTTGGTGATCTCATCTCACACCATCCCGTCAGACTGTCCAGTATCATTTCTCTTGGTCTTCCTCTTGATCTTCTTCCTTCTATTTTTCCTGTTGTTATAATATTTTCAATGCCCCCTCTTCTCATTGCATGTCCTATGAAAGTACAATGTCTCTCTCTTATCTTTTTGACAAGGTTTTTTGTCTCTCCAGCTCTTCTCCTACATTCTTCATTAGTTATTTGTGCTGTCCAGGGGATTCGCAACATTCTTCTAATAAACCACATTTCTGCTGCTTCCAATGATTTTTGTGCAGACTTGCCTATTGTCCATGATTCACTTCCATATAACAAGATAGGTTCAATATAGCATTTTAGGACTCGTTTTCTAACATTCATTGATAAGGATGTGTTGGTCAATATGTTTCTCATTCTCTGAAATGCAGTCTTTGCTTGGCCTATTCTGTTCCTAATTTCTGTTCTCCATTTCCCATCTGAAGTTATTACTGCTCCAAGGTATTTGAATTTCTGCACCTGCTTTAGAACAGTTCCGTTTAATTTAATACTGCATGCTGGTGGATTCTGTTTCTTAGATATAACCATAGTCTCTGTCTTTTTAATGTTCAAAGTAAGGCCTTTCTGTTCACTTTCTTTGGCGACTTTATCCAAGAGATTTTGCAGGTCTTGTTGGTTCTCAGCTATCAGTACTGTTTAAGTAAATTAGTTTTCCCATTCCTTTCTGTGTTGTGGACAGAAATACTGTGTCATCAGCATATCTAATCTCTGGTATTTCACAACCTCCAATTGGTATAAAAAAGGTAAAGGTAAAGGTAATCCTGTCATGCCTTAGAGGCACATGGCATATCGTAATATTCTTGTGTCTACATTTTCTCTATGATGAGCAGCAGAAAAAGAGTCTTCAGTATATTATTTTACCTCTTGACATGTATAAGCCATCCTAGTTGTCTTGTTTTTTGTGATTTTCAATGTCTATTTTCACCCCTAGCTGGTTTAGTATATCTTATATATGTATAGCTTCACTCTCCATTCACATTTGACATTTCTCAGTTCATAAGTACTCTTACTTCACTAAAACATTTATTTTTCGTCGGCGCTGTCTTTCCAAGTACTTAAATACTTTCTACGTTTTCTAAGTACTGGCCATTAATAAACTGTAAACTGATTATGCTCGAGGGAGTTTGAGCCATCCAGATAGTCGCGCCTTCAATTCCCAGCATCTCATGGATGATCAGAAAAAGAAAAGACAAGACATTTGTCGGTCACGTGATGAGAAGAAACAGTCAGAGAATCTCAAAACAAGCTATCAAGTGGAACGCAACAGGCCGAAGAAAAAGAGGTCGACCACGTGAAACTCTAAACAGGACATTGTTAAGAGAGGTCAGTTGTGTGGGCATAACATCCCTTGACGAGGTTGAAAAGCTCGCCGAAAACAGGAAAACTTGGCGAACTAACATGCGAGCCCTGTGTGACGTTTAACGGCACAGGGAGGATGTAATAAGCTAGCAGACATGGAGTGGGCGGTGCTATATACGAGGATCAGAATATAGGAGAAAAAATATCTGATGCCAGCGAACAAATCTTAAACAATACTTGAGAGAGAAATGCTAAAATAGCGACAAAACCGCCCGAGACAGTGGTTCTCAACATCTGTAAATCCAAGGGATCACATTTTCATCAGTATGTAAGTTGCGGACCACCAGATTATATGCAGTGTCATGGATGGTGGCATAAATCCTTTTTCTTTTTATTCAGTAGATGGCACTTAAAATCATAGTGATAGCGCAGCTGCAGACCACCTTATAATGAGTCGTGGAGCACCTGATAATGAGCGGCCGATAGCCTTATAATGAGCTGCGGACCACCTTATAATGAGCTGTGGACCACATTGTAATGAGCTGTGTGCTGTTGACCACCTAACAATGAGCTGCGGACCACCTGATAATGAACTGTGGACCACACATTGGAAATAATCATCATCATCATCATCATTTACTCCCTTGAGAGCATCAGTCAATCAAGTGCCATGCCGTGTGGCGAAGGTGATCATTTCTCTCCACAATTCCCTGTCTTTAGACTTGATTATGAGATCCGCCAGTGACTTTCTTCCTAGCCACACTGACAGCCCATCCAGTAACTTCTCTCTCTGTCCTCATCTGTCTCTTGTTCCCTCAATTTTTCTAGTTGCCACAGTGTGTTCCAATTTTCCTCTCCTCAGAAAATGTTCTACAAATCTCGCTTATCTGCCTCTGATCTTTGCTGTAAATTGCCTTTTAACTCCAACCTCTCTTGAGACATCTTCGTTGGTTTTCTTAGCTGTCCATGGTACCTTCAACATCCTTCTTATGAACCACATTTCCATGGCCTCCATTTCTCGCTGTGCTCGCAAACGTGCTCAGGCCTTCAGCATTCCAGAAAATGAGAAACATCTTGTGCAACAGATCAATAGAAACAAGATTCCTAGTACTTAAATGTTACATCGAGCCAATTTTGTTTTATGGGTGTGAAGCCTGGTCCATGAATACGAGAGTACAGCGAGAAATGGAGGTCATGAGAGCATAGGCCACGGATAAAGGCTCTCCAGTCATCCCTTGTCTCTGAGCACTGTCATAATTTCTCTTCTTCAAGTAAGTCTAGATCTTCCTCATTTTCTGTTTCCGTGAGGATTCCACAATGCCTGTCTTGCTATGCTGGTGTCGGGTTTCCTCAGAGTGTGGCCAGTCCACCTCCATTTCGTAGACATGATTTGCAGATTCATAGGTTCTTGTTCTGCTCTTTCCCAAACCTCCTCGTCCCTGATCTTGTCCTGCCATTTAATGTTTAAAACCCTCATCAGGCAGTAGTTCATGAATGTTTGTATTCTTTGTTGTATTGTCTCGGTCATAACCCATGTCTCCGAACAATATAGCAGGACAGTCTTTACGCTTGTATTGAAAAGTCTAAGTTTGGTTCTTGTTTTGATGTTCTTAGATGACCATATTTTGTTAAGTTGAAAAATGCTGTCCTGGCCTTGGTTATTCTGGCTTTAACATCCTTTTCCGCTCCTCCGTATTTATCCACTATTGTGCCTAAATATGTGAAATACTCTACTTCCTCAGTTGGCACTTCCTTGATTACCATGGGACTATTGCTTGCACTATTACTTTTCTTTATCTTTTTTAAAAATATATTAATATATATTCTCAGTGAGATGAGAAGATAATATAATCAAGATAATAGTCCTCATGGGTTCACTCTCCGACATAGCTGTAATATTTATTTATTGTGGTGGTGGTTGTGGGAGAGAGAGAGAGAGACAGAGAGAGAGAGAGAGAGAGACAGACAGACAGACAGAGAGACAGAGAGAGATTGACTGATTGATCTTTATTTCAAAAGTGTTAAGAATTGGGCATGCAGGCCCGTCTGGCATTCTGCCCTTTATCATACATCTTTCACTCTATTCCAGATATTCTACAATTATGCTGTTCATGTAACAAACATAACTAACATTGAAGCTGAGAGACATAAAATAGAATATAACATTTACGTTTCGCTTTTATCCATTCACTCAGTACAAAATTAACTACATACATTATTAAATTACTATCTGCTAAACACAAATTTCGGGACTATTCAGAATAAACAATTGACTGTATTCGGTGTCTGTAAGAGCAATCTAAGACAACTTTTAAGTTTTATGATTCATGGAGGCATGTAGTCGACATCAAATAGATATTGGGAAAGTTTGTAGTTGTAGGAAGGAGTATAATTTATATTTTTTATACAGGATGGGAGGTTATTCCAAAGATGAGCAGCAGAATAACTAAAGCTTTCTTGTCAAGATCAAGCCTAGGTTTTGGAAGACATATGTTGTTCAAGCGTTGACTGCACTTTGGGCTAAATTTAAACAGGTTCCATAGATAAGGCGGGACATGCCAGAGAGGGGGAGAGAGAGAGAGACAGAGAGAGAGAGAGAGAGAGAGAGAGAGAACACATGAAGGCTATAATTTTTAAAAAATCATGCTGTCATGTCTTTATAACGTAGAGCAGCAGTTGGTAGCCTTTTTTTTTCCTTATGTGTGGGGTATCCACTTTTCGATCTCAGAACATTTCATTAAAAAATAAGGCAATAAATTGTATTCATATTGTGCTAAGATTTGTTTGCTATTTTAATTCGAGCCAATCCATTCCCTGGTCCGTGGACCACCAAAAATCCTTCTGTGGACCCACTGGGGAGAGGGAGGATGGAGTCCATTGATCCCAGGTTAAGAACCACTGACATAGAAGAATGCAGTGCTCACTTTGGCTCAGAGAATCATACTCCTGTGGAGATTTTGAAGAAAACTGGATGATAGGGAAATCAATTTCAGCCCCCCCCCCCCTTATTACTTTGTCTTTTTAAAAATCTTGTTCCCCGAAAAAGGTCTTTTGTTGTAAATATTTGTTGTTATTTCTGCTTTTTTTGTGTGCCACTTCTATGTGATTTCTTATCAGAGTGGCTTATTTTTGTAAAATACCACCAAACGGATGGAAGAGAGATTGATAAAGAACAAGACGCAGGCGAAAATATTTTTTTGGTTTTTTTTTAATACTTTCGTTCCTGGTGACATAAGCAAATATCTTACATTTACGTTCCTGCGGGCCGTGTGGACTTTTTGTTTAACTTGGCGGGTAAAGTTCAAGGTGATATTCTCTCAGAAAAGAAAAGTTCTCTGTCAACTTTGAACTATGTACACTTTCATTCATGGACCGCCATGTTTTACGTCTGTAGTTTTGGCTCGTGCATTGTGCAGAATATTAGACAAATATGTGCAGAATACCAGACAAACATGTGTAGAATACCAGACAAGTGTGTGTAGAATACCAGACCAATATGTGCAGAATACCAGACAAATATGTGTAGAATATCGATTTGTGCTTTGATAAATATTTTTATGTAGAATACCTTATCTAAACTTTGCTAACTATTTTTATGTAGAATACCAGATTTATACTTTGATAACTGTTTTTATGTAGAATACCAGTTTTGATAGCTATTTTTTGTGAAGAATACAAAGTTTATACTTTGATAATTATTTTTGTGTAGAATACCAGGTCTATATTTATGTGTAGAATACCAGATATATACCTAGATAATTCCCAGTGTTATTTGTAGAATACCAGATCTATTATTAGATAACTATTTATGTGTAAATTACCAGATCTGTACCAGTGTCAGTATGGCCATAAAAACTATTGTCTGTGAAAGAAGAAACAGTTCGCCAGCTATAAAAGATGATACAGTTGATGTTAAAAATACAGACAAACAAAAGTTGTCAGTTTATATAGCGGAAAGTTGGTTTGCAACTTCTTTTTTTTCTGAATAAATAGTTATTTCATTATAATTTTACACCAAGGCACTACGCCAGCTAAGAGAAGGTGAAAGTTTGCTGCGTAAAAACTTCATGCACAGAAAGCCCGCACCCGTCTTTAACATAGTTCGTACAGAACCGTGTTCATAATGGCTAAGTACAGAACCGTGTTCATAATGGCTAAGTACAGAACCGTGTTCATAATGGCTAAGCACAGAACCGTGTTCATAATGGCCAAGTACAGAACCGTGTTCATAATGGCCAAGTACAGAACCGTGTTCATAATGGCTAAGCACAGAACCGTGTTCATAATGGCCAAGTACAGAACCGTGTTCATAATGGCCAAGTACAGAACCGTGTTCATAACGGCTAAAAAAGCTTTACCACAGGGTTTCCCAAACCATTTGAGCTCATAGCCTCTCTCTTGCATGAAACTTTTCACGGCAGCCCAGATGCAAATAGTGCCACTGAGAGAACAAAAAATTATTTACGTCTTTTATTGTTCGCCTTAGTTAACAAACATTGCTTAGAATATATCTGTAACAGTACAGAGCACAGCTCTTATCAGAATATTTAACAATATTTAAATAGTATTTTTTTTTTAAAAAAAAGCCCAAAAGATACGGTACGTTGCCGGATGTTTCCACAAGCCACTCCTACTTCACACAGGATATCAAACAGTACAGCACATGTCGTATATCGCTTGAGTATATGTACGAAGGCTCGAGGGTGGGGTTTTTGTGCGATTATTTCATCTCTCATGTTTCTGGGAGTTAGAATTAAACATAATGCCAGCGTGGTCATACAGATACACATAAATGATGAAAGGGAAACAGAGATTTTTTATTCGGCGAGATCTCATTTATGCTTATCTCTGCTAATTTTGTTACCCGGGTAGTAAAGAAATAAACAGAAAACAGACGCAGTGTGGTTTTTTTTTCGTTTTTTTTTTCCAAGAATGTATGAATGGCTATAAAATAGCATTAATATATTTAGAGGTATGGAACTAACGTATGAAGCTGTTGGGCTGAGAAGATATTCTCATAGAAGCTGTAGGACTGATGCTCTCTTCTCAGAGAAGCTGTGGGACTGATGCTCTCTTCTCAGAGAAGCTGTGAGACTGATGCTATCTTCTCAGATAAGCTGTAGGACTGATGCTCTCTTCTCAGATAAGCTGTGAGACTGATGCTATCTTCTCAGATAAGCTGTAGGACTGATGCTATCTTCTCAGATAAGCTGTAGGACTGATGCTCTCTTCTCAGATAAGCTGTAGGACTGATGCTCTCTTCTCAGAGAAGCTGTGAGACTGATGCTATCTTTTCAGATAAGCTGTAGGACTGATGCTCTCTTCTCAGAGAAGCTGTGAGACTGATGCTATCTTCTCAGGGAAGCTGTGGGACTGATGCTGTCTTCTCAGATAAGCTGTGAGACTGATGCTATCTTCTCAGAGAAGCTGTGGGACTGATGCTGTCTTCTCAGATAAGAGGTGTACTCTGAGGACCTCTTCTCAGAAGAGAGGATCAGTCCCACAGCTTCTCTGAGAAGAGAGGATCAGTCTCACGGCTTCTCTGAGAAGTGAGTATCAGCCCCACAGCTTCTCTGATAACCTACATACCTAACACCTTCATAGAGAAGCGTTAGAACAAGGAAAACAAAACTAAAACCTTCGTTGACCATGCCACGAGAAGACAGAGACTAGCAATTTTTTTTAGAGAAAAATTAACGAGGGGAGGGGGGGGGGGAACAAGAACTTGATGGAAGATCAAGACCAAAAAAAAAAAAAAAAATCTCAATAGACTGACCTTACTGGCGCAGGAAAGAGAAGAAGGGTAGATCTTATCAGAAACTACACAACACACACACGGCATAGTGCTTAAAACTCATACTGGAACCAGGATATAACGAACTAGTGACGACGTTAATGCGCTGATGTGTCATGGTAAGGCAGATGTTGGCAAGGCAGCTGTTCCAGACTCATTGACGTCCGTTCGAAAGATTACTAACTTACACTTGTTCC
The DNA here is from genome assembly GCA_009760885.1 of Achatina immaculata. Taxonomy (NCBI): domain Eukaryota; kingdom Metazoa; phylum Mollusca; class Gastropoda; order Stylommatophora; family Achatinidae; genus Lissachatina; species Lissachatina immaculata. The sequence goes on from CM019702.1 coordinate 8,310,818, forward strand.
GGCAGGGAAAAGGAAAAATGGGAGGGGAGTTAACGCCAGGACTGATTTAGGGCACGGAATGGCCAACCTTTTTTTTTTTTTTTTGCTGCTTGTGCTATGCCAGGAATGTGTCACTAAAGTTCTTCTTCATTGGTTAAAATTAAAAAAAAAGGTGAGCAGTACGGCGCTGTGAAGGTATTGGTGGGGGGAGGGTGCGGGTAAAGGACGACATCAGAATCAGAAGAGCAAAAAGTTTTTGAGCGTTGCTACGGAAGTGGCTTTGGAGGCAGTTGGGCGGCAGCGGGGAAAGGGGGGTTTGGGAACCACTGGTCTAGTGCTTTTAAACCTCATGAAAGCATAAAGTGGTAATAATCGTATACAGTGGGATAGGGCTCGGCACTTGGCTCACCAGAACTTTGGCTGAAAATAACTGAAAGTCTGCGCCTCACATGTACTAGTACATCAGAACAGGTTGCTGACTAAGTGATAAACTAGTATATCAGGATATGTAACTAAATGATAAACGAGTATATCAGGACAGGTTGCTAAATGATAAACGATTTTATCAGGACAGGTTGCTGACTAAGTGATAAACGGGTATATAGGAACAGGTAGCCGAATAAGTAATAAACGAGTATATCAGGACAGGTTGCTGACTAAGTGATAAATGAGTATATCAGGACAGGTTGCTGACTACGTAAGTGATAAACGAGTATATCAGAACAGGTTGCTGACTAAGCGATAAAAGAGTATATCAGGACAGATACCTGACTAAGTGATAAACGAGTACATCAGGACAGGTTGCTGACAAAGTGATAAATGAGTATATCAGGATATGTAGCTAAGTGATAAACGAGTATATCAGGACAGGTTGCTGAGTGATATACGAGTATACCAGGACATGTAGCTAACTAAGCGATAAACGAGTATATCAGAACAGGTCGATAAATGATAAACGGTTTTATCAGGACAGGTTGCTGACTAAGTGATAAACGAGTTTACCAGGGGATGTAGCTAACTAAGGGATAAACGAGTACATCAGGACAGGTTGCTGACTAAGTGATAAACGGGTATATAAGAACATGTAGCCGAGTAAGTGATAAACGAGTATATCAGGACAGATTGCTGACTAAGTGATAAACGAGTATATAAGGACAGGTAGCTGACTTACTGATGAACGAGTATATCAGGACAGGTAGCTAAGTGATAGACGAGTATACAAGATCAGGTAGCTGAATAAGTGATAAAAGAGTATACTAGATCAGGTAGCTGAATAAGCGATAAACGAGTGTACTAGATAATGTAGCTGAGTGATAAACGAGTATACTAGATCAGGTAGCTGAATAAATGATACTCGAGTATATCAGAACATATAGCTGACTAGGTGATAAAGTATACCAGAACAGGTAGCTAAGTGATAAATGGAACAGAGTTGGGTGCATGCATTTACTAACTTCAGTTTTTATTTTTTTTGGACATCCGTTCCGCTTCATGAGACACGACTTGTAAAAAACATTTCCACAGTCCAAATGGCTTCATTTCTTGCGGTGTCATGGGCTTTCAGCCCTTCACCAGATACTACACGGCATAACAATGTTCTTGAACGTTTTCGGTATGTTCGCGTGTTTTATTATTTTGATAATTTGGGGCTGTTTTGCAGCGCCTGGAATGCAGAATGGCGGGTTCATCGACTGTAAACACGGACCTTGTGTCAAGCAAGTCGTGTTGTTGACATTTCAGCCAATTTCTTCATTTGTTACTGTGGGGAGGGTGCTTGAGAACGTTCCATGAAAGTCGTAGCAGTGATCAGTGCACTGGCAGACACATGTTCATTCATTCATTTGCATGTCCCTTGCGGAACTTTGCCTCCCTAACAGCTCTCCTGTAGGCCTCTCGGTTGTGGGCAAGATGCCCTGTTGCTGATGCATCTATTGGCAGATCATCAACGATGTCTTGCAGTCATATTCGCTTTGGTCTTCTTCTTTCATTTCCTCATTATGTACCCTTCCAAGACAGTCTCCTCTAGATTATCTTGACTTTTAATGTGTCCAAAATATTTATAATATATTTTTTGGCAGATAGATGTTCACGTAGATAAATGCGTTAATATCGTATCAAGCAACATACCCAACACTAAGCAACATATCATACACCAAGCAGCATACTATACCCCAAGCAACATACCTAACGCCAAGCAATATACCTAAAACCAAGGAACATACCTAACACCAGGCAACATACCTAACACCAAGCAACATATCTAACACCAAGCAACTTACCCATCACCAAGCAACATATCTTACACCAAGCAACATACATAAACCAAGCAACATACCTAACACCAAGCAATATACTTACACCAATCAACATACCTAATACCAATCAACATACCTAACACCAAGCAACATACCCAATACCAAGCAACATATCCTACATTTAAGTTGACTACATTGATACATTGTATCATCTGTAAGAATGGCATATAGATTCTGAAGCACCATGAGAAAAGGATGAATGGAGGAATAGTGTTAACATTTGATTAGATTTGGACAGATAGAACTTTCGAAAGCGCAGTCAAATCTGCTGACGTTGTATTTTTCTTCCCGTTCTGTTAACACCCTATCCTTTTGCATGTATACATGTGTCCTTTACGTGTATTATTATTTTAAGAAGTAATTAAACAGTTTTCAAGGCAAGTATGGTCACGAGAGATGGCGGTGATAAAGGGTGGGATAGATAATTGATTTACTGACATTCTCTCTTTCACTGATAGTTTTACGCTCAAGTCCCTGCTGGTGTTAAAATGAACTTGCCGCGAAGTCCCTGCTGGTATTAACAATGAAGTTTTACACTCAAGTCCCTGCTGGTGTTAACATGAACATGCCGTGAAGTCCCTGCTGGTATTAACAATGAAGTCTGACACTGAAGTCCCTGCTGGTGTTAACAAGATTATAGTCATCAATCTATCTTGCATAACAAAGGAGTAGCATCGTCTTAAGTTTTCAGTTTATTAATGATAATAATAGTTCTGGAATGTGATACGGCTGGTTTGAATGATGGACTTAATACTTCAGAAAGAGACAGCTCAACACAAACGCTAAAGAAAACAAGGGATTTTTTTTTCTTCTTCTTGTAAAAACTCTTGTCTTTCAGTGCATATTTACCCGCCACACATTTGCCAGGTTGGACACCCACGTGTTTACATTTGTTTACTTAACCATGTCTGTTCGTACTTGGAATAACGGCTTGCGTGAAGTTGAAGGTCGAGCTGAAGACACCAAAAGAACGAATGACCGTTACCTTACCTGAGGGTGTGGATCTGAGACAGAAGAAGTGAAACCTCGGAGAACACACCGAATTTGATCCTTTCGATAGCATTGGGATTTTAGCTCTCATTCATTCCTTTGCATGTCCCTTGCGGAACTTTGCCTCCCAAACAGCACTCCTGTAGGCCTCTCGGTTGTGAGCAAGATGGCCTGCTGCTGCTGCATCCATTTCCAGATCATCAACGATGTCTTGCAGCCATCTTCGTTTCGGTCTTCCTCTTTTTATTTTTCCCATTATCTATCCTTCCAATACGGTCTTCTCTAAATTATCATGACGTTTAATGTGGCCAAAATATTTAAGTTTTCTCTCTTTAATCCTCTTTACTAGCCAGCCTTCTTCAATATTAAGCTCTTGTAGTATAGATATATTTGTTCTTTTTTGTGTCCACGATATTTGGAGAACTCTTCTATAGCATTTACATTCAAAGGCATTTATGTGCTTCTCAGCTGTTTTGTTAAGTGTCCAGGTCTCACAGGCATATGTTGTGATGGGAAAGATGCATGCCCTTAAAAATCTTATTTTTGTGGTTCTGTCTGCTCCTCTCCACAGATTCTTTATTTGTTTTACTTTCTGAAGAGCAATAGATGTCCTCCTTTTAATTTCCCGCATTGTATCTCCATTATTAGTTAGTAGTGATCCAAGATATTCAAAACTCTCCACTTCTTCCAGTTTTTCCTCACTGATACATATTTCAGTTGCCTTGTTTGTTTTGTCAGTTGTCATCACTTTAGTTTTCTTTGCATTAAGATAGAGGTTCTGCTCTTCGCTGTTCTTGCGGACTGACATAATTAGTTTTTCCATTCCTTCTTGTGTTGTGGACAGCAATACTGTGTCATCAGCATATCTAATCTCTGGTATTTCATAACCTCCAACTGTTATGGCATCGTAATATTCTTTGTCTACATCTTCTCTAACATTCCTCATTATATTTTCAGTATACAAGTTAAATAAGTAGGGTGACAATATGCACCCCTGACGGACCCCTTGAATTGGCTACGCAGGCCAAAGATATCTTAGTAACAACAGCTAAAGACATGGTTCCAGTAAAGAAAACACAAAAGAATAGATGGATCACAGCAGGTACACTAGAACTGATAAAACAATGTAGAGAAATGAAGACGCAATGGAGAGTGACAAACAACAACAAAGATAAATATAAAACTTTAACAAAAGAAGTACGAAGAAACATAAGAAAAGACAAAAAACAATACATACAAGATTGTTGTGAAAGAATAGAAGAACATCAGAGGTGTGGAAGAGATAGTGAAATGTTTAAAGAAATGAAGACATTGACGAGAAATGTCACACCTAAGCTAAATGTAATTTGTGATGAGATGGGGAATACCCTGACAGAGACAGAGGAAATTCTGGAAAGATGGAAGGATTATTGCAAAAGAATGTATGAAACAACCGACTGTGGAAGCAGAAATCAACAGTGTGAATTATTATTGGAGGAGAAAGAACCCGAGCCGACAATGGAAGAAGTTTTATGGGCAATAAAGAGTCTGAAAAATGGTAAATCACCAGGATGTGATGAGATAACCGCTGAATTTATTAAAGCAGGAGGAAAGGAGTGTGCAACAATCTATCATGCACTATGTAAAAAGATATGGCATTCAGGTATTTGGCCAAAAGAATGGAAAAGAACTGTATTCATACCACTGCCAACAAAGGGTAACCTGAAATTATGCACCAACTACAGAACTGTTGCCCTGATTAGTCATGCCAGTAAAATTCTGTTAAAAATCATAATGGGTAGACTTCGAAAGAAAATAGAAGAAGAAGTCAATATGGTCCAAGCTGGCTTCAGGCAAGGAAGAGGATCAAGAGATCATATATTCAATCTAAGATTAATAATAGAGAAATGCAGGGAGTTTAATGTGAATCTATATTTATCCTTTATAGACTACTCAAAGGCATTTGATTGTGTACAACACCAGAAACTTTGGGAAATAATGGAAAAAATGGGATTTCCAACACATTTGATACAATTAACATCACTGCTGTATTTAGACCAACAAGCAGCAGTAAGAATAAATGGTGAATTTTAGCTCTACGCAACATTTATATACGGAGGAAAAGCACACTCATATAGGAAACAGTGGTTCCTAAACTTGTGGGGCAGCCGGCCCTTTCCTCCTAAGCCACGCCTCCAGAATTTTTTTTTTCTTCGCACATTCGGTTGTGATGTCCCCCGCCTCTTCTTTTCCCTTCAAACCGCTCTGCCCATCTTCCAAATCTCCCTGTTGTTTATGAACAGAACAGAAAAATTTTTCCATTCGTGTATTGTAAATTCCATTCCCAGGATAAATTTGTCGTGGAATGATATCAAGGATATTAAAATAAATTAACAGTCTGAATCTACAACAGTTCAGAAGCACAAATATTATTTTCATAATTTTATTAAAAACAAAATTCAGCTGAAAGTTTCCCAATTTTGTTGTTGTTGTTGTTGTTGTTGTTCCCATATTGTCGACCCCCTTAATCCACAGTTCATGGCGGAGTTCTCTTTCAGATCAGGTCGATTTCATCGATGTTGAAGATTTGCTTTGGGTGGCTTGTAGTTTGATCGATGAGATGCCGCGGGGAACGCGTGGGAAAGATCCTGCTGGAGGTGTAATGTATTTTTGTTTAATGAGAAAAAAAATCCCGTCATATTTGTTGATATCTCTTTCCTTATTTCTCTCTCTGCTCTCTCTACCTCTCCCCCCCCCCCCATCCCCACTCCTTTTTCTCAAAGCTTCGTCTCTGCTCCTGACTGCCACAGACTGAATAACATTTGGTTAAAATGAAAATTATATTAATGTGTCCATTATGTGTGTAATCTCTTCTGTCATCTGCAGACTTTTGGCATTTGCTTTCGTTGTTTTCTTTATTTCCACCACCACCACCACCACCACCACCACCACCACCACCACCACCACCACAACCACCACCGCCAGCATCATCATCTTTCATTCCCTTGGGAACATGGACCATGGATAAAGACTCTCCAGTCATTCTTGTTCTTGAAATTATTCTCTGCGTCCTTCCATGTGTATCCCTTGTCTCTGAGCGCTGTCATGAGTTCCTTTCTCCATGTAAGTCTAGGTCTTCCTCGTTTTCTATTTCCGTGAGGATTCCATGTCAGTGCCTGTCTTGCTATGCTGGTGTCAGGTTTCCTCAGTGTGTGAACAATCCACTTCCATTTCCTAGACATGTTTTGTAAGTTCCTAGGCTCTTGTCCTGCTCTTTCCCAGACCTCCTTTTTCCTGATCTTGTCCTGCCATTTAACGTTTAAAATCCTCGTCATTAATGTCTGCGTTCTATGTTGTGTTGCCTTGGTCATAACCCATGTCTCCTAACTATATAGAAGGACAGTCTTTACATTTGTATTGAAAAATCTTTATTTCCAGATATATCTCAGTTAAATTAAAAAAAAAGATAGTTGTCATAAACTCAGCAGTTCTGATGGTCTAAACTCATAATTGATGGCGATTGTTATAAATTCATCACTGTTGGTGTCCTAAGCTCATCACTGTTTGATGACTGACCTCAAATCATTACTGTTGGTGATTTTTCAAACTCTTCGCAGTTTATATTTAAAACATCACTGCTGATGATTGTTTTTGACTTGCCATTGTTGACGATTGTCACAAACTCATTACTGTTATTGACTGTCACAGGCTCCCCACTGTTGATGATTGTTTTTGACTCACCACTGTTGATGATTGTCACAGACTCGCCACTATGGATTGTTTTTTCATTCGTCACTGTTGATAATTGTTTTTGACTCACCACTGTTGATGATTGTCATAGACTCGCCACTATTGATTGTTTTTCATTTATCACTGTTGATGATTGTTTTTGACTCACCACTGTTGATGATTGTCACAGACTCGCCACTATGGATTGTTTTTTCATTCGTCACTGTTGATGATTGTTTTTGACTCACCACTGTTGATGGTTGTCATAGACTCGCCACTATTGATTGTTTTTCATTTATCACTGTTGATGATTGTTTTTGACTCACCACTGTTGATGATTGTCACAGACTTGCCACTGCTGACTATTGTCCTTAACTCTTTATTGTTATTGTCCTCAATGCTCATATTGATTTAAGACACGAGTATTCTGTTCCCATTTAGATCTCTCAGTACCGTCTTCATGATGTGTCCTGGTTTTGCCCAGAGTGATTAAACAAACAAACAAAAAAATCAGTCCTGCCAGACGTTTAGCCGAATTGATTTGTTGAATCACACGAGGTTTCTCCCGCCTGTGTTTGTTTTATCGACTCCTATCTCGCCACATTAATCAGTGCGCCATCACATGTTGCTTAGACTTCGTCTCAAATGGCGCCACAATATGTCTTTGACCACGTCATAAGACAATAAATGCTCGGAAGCCAGAAAACATCTGGGCATTTAGGAACGAACTTATGGGGAGAATGGGTCAGAAGGAGATGCATATTTCTCAGGTGATCATAACAATTAGGGCTCTCGGAGAGGAACTGTGTAAAGCCGTGGATAATTATTTCCCCTTCCTTTTTTTCTCTCTCTCTCTCTCTCTCTTCCTTCCCTTCGTTTACCCTGTTGAATTGCCTTTCTGTTTTCATCCACTACGCCTCCGGTACCCGGAAGGACAGTCTGCTGCAACGGATTGCTATGTCGGCAGAGTAACTAAAGTGTGGCCCCAAATTTTGATTTGGGAAAACAATTCTTTTAAAAAAGCGCACTCATTATAGTGTAAAGCTGTAAAAATATACTATATACGAGGGCCATACCAAAAGTCGTGAGCATACATTTTTTAAAAATCAGAATTTATAGATAGGGAAAATATAAATGTATCACCTTAGTCTGCATCCTTTTCTTCACTTTTCAACAAAATCTCAATTTCTCTGCACACATTTTTCCCATCGCTCTGCAAGTTTGAAAATACCCTCCTGGTAGAATTCCGTTCCAGCTGACCGACGGCACAGACACACTGCTTTCTCGACGTTCTCTCTCATGGGACCCAGCTGGCATAAACTTTTCTATAGACTAGGGTTTCAATCATTTCCTGTAGTGCATTGTGTTCTATTCCAAGATTTACAGCGATTTCAGAAACTGTGACACGTCTGTCTTCTTTAATGATGTCGTCAACCTTTTCCACGTTGCGTTCAGTGGAGGCAGCTCGATGGCGACCGCTGCGAGTCATATCTTGGATGGTGGTGTTTCCATCGTTGAAATGTTTCACCCACCTCCTAACACTGCTAGCATCCATACACACATCTCCGTTAGCAAGCTGAAGTCTTTGGTGATTTTCAGCAGCGGGGATTTCCTCTTGAACGAGGAACTCAATAACAGCACTTTGACTAAACGAAACTTCAGCACCTGCCATTTTGTTTATGCTCCGCGTGGTCACGTGATACATTATGGTGACGTCATGTGATCTCTACATGAAGTGGAAAGGATGCAGATTAAGATGATGCATTTATATTTTCTCTATCTATAAATTCTGATTTAAAAAAAATTTACTTACGACTTTCAGTATGGCCCTCGTATTACTGTTAATAAGAGCGTATGCGTGGCATGTGGGAAAAAAAAACAAAACTTTCTCAGTTGCGCCACAGTCGAAAAGTTTTAGAACCACTGTTCTAGAAGACTTATCTTGAAGAATGTGATTTGCTCAAGCCCATACATAGAGGTTTTCCCATTACCTGTCTTACTCTTGAATTAATTTCCATGTTCTGCTAGAATATATATGGATGAGATGGTTTGATAGAAACAAACTATAAAGAGGTTACTGTATAAATTGGATTGGGTTGGGTTAGGAAATGTCCTACCTTTCATTTTATTTAGAATTTAATAGCTAACTATTTGTTCTGAGCATTGATTTTCATAGACGTTCAAGATCTAGCAACACTGTTCTGTTGGAGTGGAAGAGTTAATATCATTTGATTTTTCAAGGAAAATATTGCAGTCAGATATCAAATATCAGAAGATATGCTAAGTGATGTAGTACTCAGATATCTGAGGTGTTTCTGCTAAGCGGTGTTATACTCAGACATCAGATGTGTTTCTGATATGGTAAGGCATGTAATACCAACAATACCAGAAGACGTAAGTCCATAGCAAAAGAGCAAGATAAAGTTGAAAGATTAACATGACAGCTGGTCCAGTGTACTTATCATGGCTAGAGACATTAAGCTGGAAATCCATTCCTGTTGTGGGGACAACACACGATTATGCTTATTATTTCAACTGCTTATGTATCTTGTGTGTGCAGGATGTTTTATATACAAATGACCCACAGCTGGTAATACTGTAGTAAGAACTGACATACCTTCAGTAAAGAGACTTGACCAACATGTAATTTTCCGTGTCCGAACACCTCAGTCCGTAGTAAACAGTGTCATTTACCCGTTCATTAATGTATTGTATGTAATAGGCTTTGCTCCTGGTTGGCTGAGTGGTTAGGTGCTCGGTCTACTAATCCAGTGCTATCGGGTTCAAGTCCCAACAGTGGGGCTTTTTTTTTTTCTCGTACCATCACACTAAATAAGCCACGGGATTCACCCAGCCTCTAAAAATGGGTACCAGAGAAATCTGAGAAGGTGAATGCGACCAGGCGTGATACTGACCACATCAGACTTTCATGTGCCGAAGGTCTTGGAAATACGGGCCCTAACACCGTATCCCCAGTATGGCTTAATGGCATGGGAACGGGGATTTTACCTTTACCTATATGACACGTGTGTCCAGTGGTGGTGGGCGAGGCCTATTTTTGCCTCCTTGATGTTATTACGAACATGTAATTTAATTATTAAAATTAACATACAATCAAATATGTAACTTGAGAAATGCGCTTGCATACATTTCTAGTTTTTAGAACATTTTTTGGAAGATTTGAAAATCTAATTAAATACATTACATTTACTCTCTCTCTCTCTCTCTCTTTCTCTCTCTTTCTCTCTCTGTGTCTATTTATCTCTCTCACTCTTTCTGTCTGTCTCTCTCACTCGTTCTGTCTGTTTGTCTCTCTCTCTCTCTCTTTCTGTCTGTTTGTCTCTCTCTCTCTTTCTGTCTGTTTGTCTCTCTCTCTTTTTCTGTTTGTTTGTCTCTCTCTTTCTTTCTGTCTGTTTGTCTCTCTCTCTTTCTGTATGTTTCTCTCTCTCGTTCTCTCTCTCTTTCTGTCTCTCTCTCTTTCTGTCTGTTTGTCTCTCTCTCTTTCTGTCTGTTTGTCTCTCTCTCTTTCTGTCTGTTTGTCTCTCTCTCTCTCTTTTTCTGTTTGTTTGTCTCTCTCTCTTTCTGTCTGTTTGTCTCTCTCTCTTTCTATATGTTTCTCTCTCTCTCGTTCTCTCTCTCTTTCTGTCTGTTTGTCTCTCTCTCTGTTTTTCTGTCTGTTTGTCTCTCTCTCTCTTTCTATATGTTTCTCTCTCTCGTTCTCTCTCTCTTTCTGTCTGTTTATCTCTCTCTCTCTCTTTCTGTCTGTTTGTCTCTCTCTCTCTTTCTGTCTGTTTGTCTCTCTCTCTCTTTTTCTGTCTGTTTGTCTCTCTCTCTCTCACTTTCTGTCTGTTTGTCTCTCTCTCTCTTTCTGTCTGTTTGTCTCTCTCTCTTTCTGTCTGTTTGTCTCTCTCTCTCTTTCTGTCTGTTTGTCTCTCTCTCTCTTTCTGTCTGTTTGTCTCTCTCTCTCTCTTTCTGTCTGTTTGTCTCTCTCTCTTTCTGTCTGTTTGTCTCTCTCTCTTTCTATATGTTTCTCTCTCTCGTTCTCGCTCTCTTTCTGTCTGTTTGTCTCTCTTTCTGTCTGTTTGTCTCTCTCTCTCTCTCTCTCTCTTTCTGTCTGTTTGTCTCTCTCTCTCTCTCTCACAAGGTCCTGCTGACAGGCATAGGACATCATGTCCATCCATAACCCTCAGTCCCTTGTGCTTCCCAACAGGCATGTCACTGAGCATTTCCCTGTTGCCACGAGATGCTTTAAGCCCACCTCTCCTCCAAACATGCCCCACAAATTTAGACTGTCGTGTGATCTTTGTCATAATTTTCATTGATTCTTGTGCCTCTTTCAGAACTGTCCATGGTAACTTCAGCATTCTTCTTGAGAGCCATATTTCAGCTGATTCTAGCCTTCTTTGTATCTTTTTAACTGACCGTCCAAGCTTAGCGCCCATAGAACAGAATTTCAAACCGTTGCTGACTTTAAGTCTAATGGAATAATCCAGACATGAATTCAGCGGTAGGCAATGGGAGAGCACCACCGTACTTTTCCAAGAATATGTCATGGACAACCATAATCGATATCTATGGATGAGTAACAACGTGAACGGAAACTCCAGAGAAGTCACCGCTTACGATATGAATTGTCATGTGCGACAGATGATACCCGACTGTCAGCCAGATACTGTGTGTAAAATGAGTAACAACTTTATATCTTTTTGTACGTGGTACATCAGAATACTAAATGACCTTTACTTCATAACTATGGCTTTTTTGTTCCTTTCATTTTTATGTATGTTGGAGAAAAGAAAATATTCAGATGCGGCCTGCCAACCGTTTTCCGCACATGGTTGTTGTCACTGAGGCCACTGAAATTGAACACCCCAGATATATAACATTTAAAAGATTAGATAAAGATACGAAAGAGTTCTTGTTCAGTGCAAGATGATAAATTGTCAGTATTTTGTCATTGTCAGTCTCATTTGTTAGCAAAACAACATTGAAATAACAGAGAGTTCATTTGTTAGCAAAACAACATTGAAACAGCAGAGAGATGAACCTATAGCAGATTAGCGCATTGGGAATAAACGACATAAATTCTTTCATACGTTTAATGTGTAATTAACCTGAAGCAGCCCGCTGAAGTCGAAATGTTGGATGTTTGTATTTTCGTGAACCATGCGAGCGAAGACATCACTCGGAGTGAAGGGATTTTTGGAGAGAACTTTTCAAAGTTGTCTGTCCCTTTTCGCCTTTCATGACCAGACAGACAGAATGTCAAGTAGATAATAAAGTGAAGAAAATATGTTAATGGCTCTTAAAGATTACGCGGTCGAAAGGTTTAATTATCTTCTCCGCCCACTGTCGTATTCAAATTTAAACCTGCCACCATATAGTGTATACACCACTAGCTGCACTGTAATGTTCTTTGTTAACTTTGGCGTGGCAGAAAATCTATGAGCTTACTCTAGCCCAGTAGCAGATTGTTGTTTTCCTCATAATAGTAAAGATAACAGTGTACTGTACTAGTAGTTGAAGGTGGAAGTGTACTGTACTAGTAGCTGAAGGTGGAAATGTACTGTACTAGTAGTTGAAGGTGGTAATGTAGTGTACTAGTAGTTGAAGGTGGTAATGTACTATACTAGTAGCTGAAGGTAGTAATGTACTGTACTAGTAGTTGAAGGTGGTAACGTACTGTACTAGTAGTTGAAGGTGGTAACGTACTGTACTAGTAGTTGAAGGTGGTAATGTACTATACTAGTAGCTGAAGGTAGTAATGTACTGTACTAGTAGTTGAAGGTGGTAATGTACTGTACTAGTAGTTGAAGGTGGTAATGTACTGTACTAGTAGTTGAAGGTGGTAACGTACTGTAGTAGCAGTTGAAGGTAGTAATGTACTGTAGTAGCAGTAGAAAGCAGTAATGCACTATACTAGTAGTTGATATAGTACGTACGCAGGAAACTCTCTACTGTAGAGAGCGGAACAACAACACAACTCCTTCAGATCATTAGAGGAAGTACCCCCCCCCCCCCCGACAAGTGTTTCGGTCCTATTAAACTCCTGACACTCTAAAGGGGGTGGAGGGAGGGTGGGCCACTCTGGGTCATATACTAGAAGTTCAAAGTACCCATATACTGTACTGGCAGTTGAATGTAGCTGAAGGTACTGTACTAGCAACTGAAAGTAGAAATTTTCGATATTAGCGGTTGACAGTAGAAACGTACTGTACTAGCAGCTGAAAATAGAAATGTAATGTACTAGCAGTTGAAGGTAGAAATATTCTGCACTAGCAGTTAAAGATAGTAATGTGCTGTACTAGCAGTAGTTTACAAACACATTGCATTGAGCAAGCAAATTCGTTCATTCATTCATTTCATGGATGTTTTGTAGGTATATGCTGGAGTCATTCTTTTCCGTTTTAGCTGCCTTTTGTATATATAATCTAGATTCATTGCCTTTCCTCTCTATCTGGTTAGCTCTTATATTTTCTGTCGGCCTCCCTCCTCAGTCTCTCTTTCTTGAGAGAAAATAAATGCCTAATACTCGGTATAAGGTGAAACGAAGTAAAAAAAACAGCGCAGAGATAAGGCAGATGAGCGAACAGCAACCTGTCTCATGGGCGATCAGAAAAAGGAGATATATAAGGATAACGATATAAAGGAGAAATATATCGGTCACGTGATGAGAAGAAACAAAGAAAACAACCCATCAAGTGGAACACAACAGGCTGAAGAAAAAAAAAAGAGGTCGACCACGTGAAACTCGAAAGAGGACATTGCTAAGAGAAGCCAAATTAGTAGGCATAAAATCCCTTGATGAGGTTGAAAAGCTCGCCGAAGACAGGAAAATATGACGAACTACCACGAGAGCCCTATGTGAAGTTTAACGGCAATATATTTTTCCTTTAAGGATAGAGAGAACAAGATAGAATGAACTGCTTGATATTAGAAATGAGAAGAAGTCATCAGAATGTTGTCTAGAACACTAACTGAACAAAGTGTTTAAAGGCACACCCCAAACATCAAACAGAGAACATGGTAACACCGTTTGTGGCTTGGAAAGGTGGTTTATTTATGACATCTTTCCGAGCCGTGTTCTTCGGATTTCAGCAGCCCACCAGCATTTAAGATTTCTGTAATGTACCTTTGTCCATGAATTGTGTGTGAATCGTTGGTCTTGAAATTTAAGAGACTTTTTTTTTTAGACATATGTTCCATTCTAAACTTTAAATATAAGCACGAGTTTGAAGCACAGCATCGTGTGGGCTTGAGCAAATGAGGCGAGCACATTGAAGCACAGCATCGTGTGGGCTTCAGCAAATGAGGCGAGCACGTTGAAGCACAGCATCTTGTGGGCTTGGGCAAATGAGGCGAGCACGTTGAAGCACAGCATCTTGTGGGCTTCAGCAAATGAGGCGAGCACGTTGAAGCACAGCATCTTGTGGGCTTGGGCAAATGAGGCGGGCACATTGAAGCACAGCATCTTGTGGGCCTTAGTGAGGCAAGCACGTTGAAGCACAGCATCGTGTGGGCCTTAGTGAGGCAAGCACGTTGAAGCACAGCATCGTGTGGGCCTTAGTGAGGCAAGCACATTGAAGCACAGCATCTTGTGGGCTTGGGAGCGGGTTTATGGCGGCTATTTTTTCAGCCCTGAGTGGAGCTAAAAAGCATGTGGCGTGTGGTGCTTCTTTCCCACCTCCCTGGGGACTACGGCGGTCATTGCCCCTTTAGGCAGGCTAGACCTGTTACTGAGGGCACCGACGGTGAGGTGGGACAGGATCTTGGTCAGCTATGGTCCTGACGCTAGCACGTCAGTTATGGGTCGTTGATTTGCCAGGTAGGGCATCCCTGAGTGAATGCATAATAAATTAATCCCCGAGTTTCTCTCTTATTTGCTTCATTAACTTTTAACTTACGGGTTAACGATGATTTTAATCCTTATAGTTGTGCTGTTGGTGGTGTTAAGGATCTGTAATGTAAAATTCGGAGAAATAATATTTTAAACTTTTCAACGGGACATGAGGGTTCGGACACTAAGTATAACCCAGAACTTTAAAAAAAATATGAATATGTACTGTACTGGGCATTTCTGTAATTAAAAGTCTAAATAAAGATCTGAAGAACGATTGTATCTTTCAGAAAAGAAAAGAATAAAATGACAAATTGTTTACACTGGATGTTGCCCACCAAATTAAAATCTTGAGGTTATTTACGTTGAGACTTATTCAACTAGTTTTTGTCCCAGAACCGTTTCATACTTTGGCGTGAATTTCCAAGAATAAGAGTCTGGGGGATGATGGATGGAAAGCTGCCAGGATGTTAATCACACGATTATGGAGCATTTTGTGGCGTGTAGAGATCTTATTGGTCATTCAGTCGGTTTTACTGGTAATTGTCCACGTCTGTCATTACTCGCCTCTGTGTGGGCCAAGCCCACCATCCTCACGCAAATCTTGTACACGTCTTTAGTTTACCCTGGTTGTACACTTGAAGTGTACCTAATCAGTATCTTTATCTCACTTCTTCTTGGAAACAGTAATGCACTGAAACAGACTGTGGCATGACAGCCTAACGAGTGAGGTAGGCATGGGGCAGTGAAGATTGCCAAGAAGTTTCACATTGTAGACTGCAGCTCTTTTGATAGGGCATGGAACATTCTTCGTGTGGAATCCATAGCAGATGGATAAAGCAGTGATAGTCTGTCATCGTCAAGAACGTAGTATAAATTAATAATTTTCATTTGGGCACAAACAATCATGAATCCACCAAGTACATCGCTCTCTCTCTCTCTTCTCTCTCTCTCTCTCTCTTTTCTTTGTCTCTCTCTCTATTCTCTCTCTCTTTTTCTTTCTCTCTCTCTTCTTTCTTTCTCTTCTTTTTTTTCTCTCCTTCTCTTTTCTTTCTCTCTCTTTTCTTTCTCTCTCTCTTCTCTCTCTTTTCTTTCTCTCTCTCTTCTCTCTCTTTTCTTTCTCGCTCTCTTTTCTTTCACTCTCTCTCTATTCTCTCTCTCTCATTTCTCTCCTTCTCTTTTCTCTCTCTCTCTCTCTGTCTGTTCCTTTTCCCCTCCCTCTTTCCCTGTTTGTCAGTGTGCTCATTTTGTTGACTTGTCTTTCACCCACCAGTTCTCCTTCAACCTCCTATTGACTCCCTTGCTTCCCAGGTTGTTTAATTATGCTCCCCAGGGGGAGATTGATGCCCGAGTCATGACCTGGGCGCCACCCCAGCCACGTGTAGAGCATTAAGCGAAGGGAAAATGGCTATCTCTGGAACTATTTATACTATTTAGATTCTGTACTGTGATGTCTTTAATGATGACACAAACAGCACTGAATGCATGTCTATAATACAGCATGTTTTTTACAAGTATATTATTTTGTAAGTTTAGTCATAATGGCATTTTTAAAAGTATACTGTACTAATAGCTGACATTGTATTAAAGGCTGTCAATAAAGACAAGTCATAGACAGAAACTGCAGGCATCCCCGCTTTTCGAAAGTTCGCTATTACGCCATTTCGCTTTTATGAGAGCGCCTTTCTTTAGTATATATTAGTGCTATATTTTTTGTTTTATGTGTTACTTCCTTTGATTTTTCTGGGTCTGTGGATCATTACATTTTTTTCCAAATAAATTAAATAAATAAATAAAGAGATGAGGGAAACAAGACCAATGGATAGACCAAGACAGAGATGGCAAGACAACATAGAAGACGATATATAAAAGAAATTGGTGTCACCAAATGGAGAGAGAAAATTAGGAATAGATAAAACGGATTTCTCGGTGTGATTCAATCTTCTGCTCTTCTATGTGTAGAATGTAAACTTGTTGCTCATCTCTCTGTAAATTTCCACTATTGTCCACTGGAATAATGTTCTTTCTATTTACAACGACAAGTGTTGACTTTATCAGTTAACGTTAATATATATCTAATTTAATCTACGAGTATTCTACGTCGTTCTGCGTCTGTTTTGTTACTCACTTCACAGACTTACTTGCTCCCAGGTTCATTCTCTCTCAGTGGAAATAGTAATACAGAAGCAGCAACTTTACATTTGAAGCGACTTTAATGATGCACGGGGTGACGATGAGTCGATGAGCGATATGACGAGAACGACAAAGGCATCAACAAAATCCATGGACACAAGACTGGACATCTCTACAATATGTTCGGCAGACTGCTGTCGCCATCTGAACATCCTAATACACTCTATTCTACATCTATTTCACTAAACAACAGCATTTCTAACAGACTAATCTATGTCCATCTCAGACGATACACAAAGCACAACTGTCCCTCAGTCATATGATTTCTCTCTTACCAGGCCTTTTTCCTGTCATACCTTAACCCTGACCCTCGTGCAACCCGAGAGAAAGCAGATGTACTCTACTTACAAACAGCTGATTACTTTAGAAGATAACTCATTTTATACAAATGTTCCAATTCTCAGATGAGTTATCTATCTTACATCCTAACATTCAATGTACTGTTATATAGAGAGGAATGGAGGCGAACTTTATCTGCAGCAATGAGCCTTAATGGCTCGGAAAGCTGGAGAAGAAGAAGAAGAAGAAATAAATTAATGGTAATTGCTTTTTCGTTTTATGGCATTTCGGTTTACGAAAGGTTTCGTAGGAACGCTCAGCTTTCGGATAGAGGGGAAGGAGTCTGTATTTGCTCCCGAAAAGACAACAAATACTGATCAGAACTACGATTATTGAAAGAAAAACTTTGTTTAGGTAAACAGTACGACGATAACAAGATATCTCAAGTGTTTACTTCCGATAACCCTGGAAATTTATTTAGAAACAAAAAAGCATGCTTACTGTAGAAAACAAACAGCCATTGTTACCGAATACCGAGTGAAGGTTTCCTTTTTAATGCCTGTTTTATATAATACTTTTCCTTTCTCATATGAAACGGCCCCGGAGTTGACCCAGCCTCTAAAAATGGGTGCCAGAGAAATCTGGAAAAGTAAATAGGGCCAGGCCTAATGACCACAATCACACTTTCGAAGGTCGTGGAAATACGGGCCTAACACCGTATCCCCAATATGCCTTAATGGCATGGAAACGGAAACTTTTATCTTTCATTTATGAAAAATTAATTCGTCATATTCTGAAAGCGTATCCAGTGTTTGTTCACATTAACTTGACGAGCTACGGCGGGAAAGATTTTTTGGGGAATAATGCGGCGAATGTGACAGAATGTGTCACAGAACATGACTGTTTTGTCACGTGAATGTGACAGGGTATAGAAAAGCTACGCCAGTCCTTCACTGTTATTTTCTCTTTTCCGAGCACGTACACACAAGGAGACACACGGTCTACGGGCAGAACAGGGGATCAGTTTTGGTGTATAATGTACGAGTTGTTGTTTGGTATTGCTGACAGATGTAATGTATATGTTGTGGTTTGTAGTGTTTACAGATGTCGTGGTATATGTTGTGTTTGTTTACACCTGTAATCTGAATGTTTTGTTTGGCGGTGTTTACAGATTTATGCCTCTATGTGGTATTTGGTAGTGTTTACGGATATCATGTATATGTTGGGTGTGTGATGTTTACAGGTATCATGTATATGATGAGTGTATGATGTTTAGAGATATATCATGTATATGTTGGGTGTGTAAATTTGACAGTGGTGTTGACAGATGCAATGTGTATGTTGTGTCTTACAGATCTAATGTACATATTGTGCACTTTGAAACTTTCGATCATCATCATCATCATCACTGCTGTACAAAAACTTTACGTTTGAAGAAGGAAGCCTCAGTGAACATATCAACAGAAGATTCCTGCCTTCCATTGCACTGTAGTTTCTAAAGACTCCTGCCTTCCATTGCACTGTAGTTTCTAAAGACTCCTGCCTTCCATTGCACTGTAGTTTCTAAAGACTCCTGCCTTTCATTGCACTGTTCTTTCTAAAGACTCCTGCCTTCCATTGCACTATTCTTTCTAAAGACTCCTGCCTTCCATTGCACTGTAGTTTCTAAAGACTCCTGCCTTTCATTGCACTGTTCTTTCTAAAGACTCCTGCCTTCCATTGCACTATTCTTTCTAAAGACTCCTGCCTTCCATTGTACTGTTGTTTCTAAAGACTCCTGCCTTCCATTGTACTGTTGTTTCTAAAGACTCCTGCCTTTCATTGCACTGTTGTTTCTGTTTATTACTTAAAACGTCTTTGTGTCCCCGTTGTTGTCTTTCACTATAGTCTAACCTTAGTGATTTTAACACAACTGCAACATGGTGTATTCACAAATAATCAATAATCTAGACAAGATGATTATTGGATTTGAGGATTAAGAAAGCTTATATCTAGCACATGCTGTGTTTGTATCTTTTATCTTATATCCTTCCCGTGCCGTTAAACGTCACATAGAGCTCGCAAAGTAGTTCGCCAATTTTTCCTGTCTTCGGCGAGTCTTTCAACCTCATCAAGGGATTTAATGCCTGTTAATTTGGCCTCTTAACAATGTCCCCTTCTGAGTTTCATGCGGCCTGCCTCTTTCTCTTTGGCCTGTTGTGTTCCACTTGATAGCTTGTTTTGAGATTCTGTGAAACTTTAAGAAAAGAAAAAACTTAAGAAAGGACTTAAAATCATAGAGTAGCTAATAATAGAGTAGTCACAACATACAGGGGATCTGCCCATGTCTTTATGCATCTATATATGTACAGTACACAGATAACGCGGGCTTGTAATAAACTATCAGCTTATTTTTCTCCTGGCAGTATGTTCATATTGCTTTCAAGACTCTATTTTCTTTTAATTAAAAAAAAGAATTCTTTTTTATTATTTCAGTGTGTACTTTTTTCCTCCCTTGCTTCTTTCTCGATTTCTTCTTCCAGGAAATTCTCAAAAAGGTGGCATTCTAATCAATCAAGCTGCCTTTTTTTTTTTTTTTTTGCGATGCACGATGGGTTTACGTTGGCGACTGGTAACCCATGGTCACTGAAGATACCCCCTGTCTTCCTGCAGCGTCACAACAGCCATGTGTAGGAAATAGAGGATTGATGCCCGGCTAGTTATGATAGGCTTCACCGAGGAGCACCAGAACTGAGAAGCCCATATTCACATCTCACTTAAGGCTCAGTGCCGGGAGGAAAGCCGTGACAGCCGTCATTCCTCGACCATACATCGATCAGAAACAAAGTGCAGAAGAGCAAAGGACTCTGAACTGCCACGCTGGGAACATCATTTCCGTATTACTTTCTGATATCTTGCCGAGAGTTATTCCGCAGAGTAACATTTGTGATCATATTGTCACATACATCATCTTATCTGTTTCACATAATCTCTGGTTTTTTTTTTTTAAATATAGAGATTAAAGCAGAATTCCCAGAACATCTGCCATACAGAACGCACTGCCTTTGACAGAAAAAAAAAAAAACAAAAAAAACTCCAGATTCGAACCCGTGTTTTCTGAAAGAGAGTTCGATCTTCAAGCACATGGTCACTGCGACCCAGTGTACACGTAATCATATCTGATAATCACGTGATTCATTGTTTATCAAGATATGATAATCATACCTAGAAGATGTGGTCTTTATATACTCCTTATACCTAAATCTAAAGGCGTCTTCGTTCTGTTGTGAATGATAAAGATATATGTATCAAGAGTGGCCTTTATGAAAGCACTCAGGTACAGCTGATGCTTCTGTTGTGAGTGAGGGAAGATAGCCCGACTTTCAAAACAGAAAAAAAAGTTAACAAACAGCAACAAAAAAAAAAGGGGGGGGGGTGTAAAGCAATTTTATTGTAAGAGTAGCTACAGTTTGACCTTGCTTTGGCGCGCCCGTCCTTGACAAAACATTTCCCGACGTTCCTTGTTTCGTGTCCTCCTCTCTTGAGATTTGGTCGAGTTTCTCATCGTCATTTCTGCGTTGATGACTCAGAAGATAAATGTATATGTTATGGAGGAACATTTTTTTTTTTAACAAAAGGGATATTTCGGCAAAAAGCTTTCCTAGGGCAACATAAAAAGACAAATTAAAGAAGAAAATGGGGGGGGGGGGGGGGGCGCTAGAAGCCAGTAAAGTAAATGTAAAATTTAACAAGCTTGGCTTCCGGTATCAAAATGCAGGATTGAGTCCGATATATATTTTTTGGGTGGGCCAAAGATGTCGATTTTTTCTCACCTGGACAACAAAAACAATGAATTGGTGAGTTTTTCCAAAACTTGTCACTGAATACGATCAAGTTATGTTATGATGTGGATAAATTGCAACGAATACCGTGAACACAGCAAGTCTTTTCGGCGCCGAGTTTGAATATAGTGACCACCAGAGGGAGAAACTAGAACAAAAGCTCAGAACAAATGAATATGTGAAAGGAAATACAATGATGCACTAATGTATAGGCTGTTACAAAAGTTCCGTTACATTTTCCGGAGGCCAGTGTAGGAAAATAAATGCGGTTATATGGAGAAAGTGTGTGTTGTTGTAGATAGATTTAGCCAGTTTTTGGTTCCTGGTTATCCAAGCCTGCAATGTCCTGTTCTCACTCGGGAGATTATAATTTTATTGTTTCCTGAGAGTTTATAGTCTTCGTCATTTTGCTTTTTTTTTTTCTTCTTCGGGGTATTGTTTTATCCATCTGCCTTCACATCTTTCTTTCTTTCTTTCTTTCTTTCTTCGTATGTTCGTATGTTGAGCTTCTAGCGATGTGTTACACTCATCCTCCCTATTTTGGCAGCCCGTCAGACTTTTCATTTCCTTTAATGTTAATGAAGACAGGTGTCCACTGTATGGCTGCTTTATTGGCGCAGTGAAGTGTTAGACCACAGTGTTGTAGGGTTATTCTTGGAAAAAATATAGTACACAGAGAAATTTTTAGACTAGGGAGAAAAACAAATGACTAGCGAATTACTGTGACCCGAATCACGAACTTCGGTAACAGTAGTGGAATGCTCTGCCGGCTTGCTGGACTGTTGCTGGGAGATCTAGGGTTGTCCCGAGTCCTTTTCGCTAGTGGCCCTCACTGTTATTGTTCCCAGCCTCCATCACTGGGATGTAGGGTAAGCTACTGGAAAGTTACAAAATATTCGCTTCCCAGCCTTGTCAGAGAAAAGCTATCCGATCATCAGACACCACACGTCCTTAAAGTCAGAAAGCCTAATTAGGCGATGAGGCTGGTCTTGGGTTGCACCAAGGATACTCCAGTGACAGTCATGCGCTTTCTGCTTAATATGTTAAGTGTGAGGTCAAGACACAAGTATGCTCAGGTAAAGGCATACATCAGGGTTGGTGGCATTAAGGACCATCCTCTCCATAAGGAGTTGGGGTTGATTAAGTAAAGAAGGACCGGTGACAATCATAGGAGAATATGCAGAGCAAGTTTAAATATAATCACATCAACAAGTTAAAAGGTAGGGAGTTCTGCGGACAAATATAAAAAAAAAATCACAGCATACATCGTCCAAGAATGACGGTCACATGAGAAGAAGAATAATAAACCAAGTGACAATATAAATTTACACTAAACCTCTATTCTCAGTGGTTTACTGTAAACCCCCATTCCCAAATGATTTACACCAAACCTCTGTTCCAGATGATTTACTCTAAACTTCAGTCCCCAGTGATTCACACTAAGATTCAAGCCTCAGTGATTTACACTAAACCTATATTTACGATGATTTACACGAAACCTTTATTCACAGTGATTTACATGAAACTTCCATTTACAATGATTTATCACTAAACCTCCATTCCCATTTATTTACATTAAACCTTAATTCCCATTATTTAAGTAAAGAGCATAGAAGTATACAATTTATAATCTCAAATAGGGGAAAAAAACCTGTCTGTTTATATACTGTAATAATATGTTTTATTTAAAGGCACTCGGGCAAACAAAACTGGCAGTCATGCATAAAAGACGGCGAATGTGGCGGATAGGCTGAGACTACAGCAAACACAAAACAGGCAGCCGGTCACACGACTGTACGACTTATCTTCCAAATGTTAACATTGTCCTCTGCTGCGCCTTCCCCCCCCCCCCCCCCCCCCCCAAACAACGTCAGGGTGTCTCCAAGCCAGACTTTATTTTGTGCACGCTGCATACTTTATATCCTTCTCGAGTTTCACAGAATACATTCTTCTTGCCCCACGCGTCACATTATACCCGTACCCCCGCACTGCAACATTTATTCTTGTGGCCAACCCTGCACTTTAATCGCCAGCCCCTTTAATCCCCCCCCCCTCTCCTCGCGTCAGACACACACACACATACACATACGCACACTTACCAGCAATAAATATTATTCTCTTGTCGAACCCAGTACATTCTCACGTCTCACACTACACGTTATTCTCATGTCTCCACACTACACGTTATTCTCATGTCTCCACACTACATGTTATTCTCATGTCTCCACACTACATGTTATTCTCATGTCTCCACACTACACGTTATTCTCATGTCTCACACTACATGTTATTCTCATGTCTCCACACTACATGCTATTCTCACGTCCCACACTACACGTTATTCTCATGTCTCCACACTACATGTTATTCTCACGTCCCACACTACACGTTATTCTCATGTCTCCACACTACATGCTATTCTCACGTCCCACACTACACGTTATTCTCATGTCTCCACACTACATGCTATTCTCACGTCCCACACTACACGTTATTCTCATGTCTCCACACTACATGTTATTCTCATGTCTCCACACTACACGTTATTCTCATGTCTCCACACTACATGTTATTCTCATGTCTCCACACTACACGTTATTCTCATGTCTCACACTACATGTTATTCTCATGTCTCCACACTACATGCTATTCTCACGTCCCACACTACATGTTATTCTCACGTCCCACACTACATGTTATTCTCACGTCCCACATTATGTGTTATTCTCATGTACCACACTACACGTTATTCTCACGTCCCACACTATACGTTATTCTCACGTCCCACCCTACGTGTTATTCTCATGTGCCGCACTATATGTTATTCTCACGTTTCGCACTACATATTACTCTTATGTCCCACACCACATGCTAGTCTCATGTCCGACACCACACATTATTCTCACGTTTCACACCACATATCTTATCTCCCAAGCTACGTGTTATTTTCACGCCCCACACTACATGTTATTCTTATGTCCCACACTGCATGTTCTCGCCTCTTACAGTTAACTTAAGTTTCCAGCATATTCTAAAAACACACAGCGTTTGGCTTGGTACTTTTTATGGTGTGTTACAGTAAAAGATTACTGAGGTTATTTCCCTTCCTTCCTTCCTTTCCCATCCACGTTTCCTTTTTGTTGCCTTCTGTTTCAGTGCGCACCAGCTATTGTCTCTTGTCAATATGCTCATTTCGATGCCTTGTCTTTCACCCACGAGTCCCCCCCCCCCCCCCCCAAATCCATCACGTGTGACTCACTTGCTTCCCGTATTGTTTAATTATGGTCCCCCAGCGGGGAGATATTTGGACTGATCTTCCCTGACTTTGGAAGTTCCGAGTCATCACTTCTTGCACGGCCATCGAGGTTACGAGAATTGTAAGGAGAATGTTTCATAGGGGTTTTTGTTTGTTTGTTTAGGTTTTTTTTTTGGAGGGGGTGGGGGAGATACTTAAGAAAACTGGGGTCTCGGCTTTTGGACCGAGCGATTGTGCATTAGAAAATGACTTAAGAGAGACAAGTTTACCTCCACGTTTCGTATTCTTGCGGCTGAACTATTGACTTATGTCTTCTGTTGCTAGTGTATTTGTATTTATGTCTGTTCAACCGTTAATTTGAGTTGTCGGATGTTACCATCATTAACGTCATTCTTAGGATCATCATCTTCATCTTCACCTTCTTCTTAAGCTTTCTGAGCCATTAAGGCTTATTCCTGCAGATAAAGCTTGCCTCCATTCCTCTCTATTCCTAATTTTCTCTCTCCAGTTGGTGACACCAATTCCTTTTATATCCTCTTCTATGTTCTCTTTCCATGTCTGTCTTGGTCTACCTCTTGATCTTGTTTCCCTCATCTCTTGTGCATATATCATTTTCGTTTGTCTGTTCTATTCTTTCTACATGCCCCAGCCAGCGTAGTCTGTTCAGTTTCAAGACATTTATAATTCGTTGTGATTTAAATAAGCTGTTCAGTTCAGTGTTCTTTCTAGCTCTCCATTCTCCACTGTTGGTATCTTTTTGTGGGTCCAGCGATTCTTCTTAGAATCGTGTTCTCAAAGATCTGCAGTTGTTGTTCATCTTTCTTTGTTGTACTCCACATTTCTGATCCATACATGACGGCTGGTCTTATTATAGTTTTGTAGATTGTTATTTTGGTGTTTTGGGACAGGACTGTGGATTTTATCAGGGCGAAGTGTATTTTATTCCCTATCTGTACTCTGCTTTTAATTTTCTCGCTTACTGTGTTGCTTCTGTTGAAGGTTGTACCTTATTTATATTATACATATTTCCTAATAATCATCTCTCCAACATTTATATAATCTGGATTATTTCGCCTCTGGTCTCTTGATATCTTCTTATCTTGGTTAATGGCCAGGCCCACTTTTAGTGCCACATCTATCATGTGTATGCAGGTATTGATGACTTCTTTTCACGTCATCATGTTCACCATCAAATATTATTTGACTCGGCCTATGAAATGTTGAGACTCCTGTGTTTGGTACCACTGTGGACTTATAGAACCTAGTTACTATCAGAGTGTACCCCAGAGGTGTTGTTGCCGTCGTACCCCCAAACTGTGCCATCTGATGTCCTCATACTGTCTTCATTTGCTGTCTTACTACAAACATATGAAGAAATGCTTCTTCAAGTTTTACTGTTCTGGATATAATATACTTTTACCTTAAAGTAGTCTGTTCTCAACGAGTTCATAGACATCAATGCTGTTTACTTGATACTCGAGCCATACCGTAAATTTGGAGAGTTTGCAGCTAAATTTAACATAAGTACTATTTATCTTATTCTGAAGGGATTTTCTGTATCAAATCACTTCTGGAGCGTAAATTACCATGTTCTAAAGACGATACTGTTATCATGGCTAATCAGCCAAGACCCTGCAGATAACCATAGCTGATCACGATTCTCCAGCCAACCGTAGCTGATCTAGACTCCTCAACCAACTATAAGTTTACAAAGACTCTCCATCCAGATATAGCTCAACAGAAATCTCCAAGTTTACATAGATTCTCCAAACAGATACAGCTCAACAGAAATCTCCAAGTTTACAAAGATTCTCCTACCAGATATAGCTCAGCAGAAATCTCCTGTCAGCCACAACTGATCAAGATTCTACAGCCAATCAAAACTAACCAAGATCCTCTAGTCAGCTATATTCTACTAAGACTCTAAGTTCAACTATAGTTGGCCAGTATTGTCTAACCAACCAGAACTGCCCAAGACCCTCCAGCCAACCATAAAACTGTGGATGTTCCTATACGAAGTTTTTAAAAAAAAAGTTTTACTGTTTTCCATTTCTTCACTCATAGTTTTTGTTCTCGCTTTCTTATTTTTACAGTCAAAAACTCTTTGGAGTGACATAAGAATATAATATGAGGGAACCTGACAATGATTGGAAAACTCAAGGGGAACGCCCCTTTGAGAGAGAGAGAGAGAGAGAGAGAGAGAGAGAAGAGAGAGATCTGAAAGAGAACACCGTGGGGAAGTGGGACATAAGAAGAAATGACAGGAACCGCGCTAGACAGACATAACTCCCAGGGAATAGCGACTCGGCTCCGCTTGAATGAACGCGTTCCTGTTTTGTTGTTGTTGTCCTAAGTGTTGTCGTGAAAATGAAAGCCGAAATTTTACTTTGTTAATTTGTCACTAAAGTTAGCTCCCTACTTTTTTTTCCATTTAACAATTGCACACATACATATATATTCATAAACATACACTACATGCGTAGATATAATCCAAACATACGGGCGTGTCCGTAATACATGTGTGCATCATCCGTATATATATAAAGTACATACGTACCCATGTATTTATGTAATGATAAAGAGATACAGTTACATCGCATTGATATACAAGGACAGGTGTAATAAATCGATGGATACGCATGTAGGCTGGTAGGTGGTGCTGAAAGTTCTGGAAGGATTCAAGTACTGTATATATATATATGTGTGTAAGCTAATAATAGCGCACAAGCAGGCAAGCTTGGAGTGTCTCCGCCTGCAGACAGTCACGTAACATCGACGATGTGTGTCACTTTGTCTTCTCATGTTTACTGTACCCGGCCACACGACGTAAATAACAGCCAGGGAGAATATGTGTTGGTGGTAAGAGAGAGAGATAGAGAGAGAGGCAGAGGGAAAAGGGGAGGGAGGGTAATTATGAAACTTAAATTACAACAGTACAAACTGAGCAAGTAAAGAAAAACTGCTACTGTAGCAGAGAAGTTTCCACATTCTACAAAACCATGGCCAGTCATTTTAATTAACAACTGATTCCGCCTGTCTTGTGCCTATCATTCAGGTGAGAAGCATTGCAGGGAGTGTTATATCAATGCATATACTTCCTGAAATGGTTGGCATGGTGAGGTGTATTACGTATTTCTTTACTCACCATCCTCTTGATCCGCTCCACCTCAGACAGAAGCCTTACTCGATGTCACCATTACTTGAACAATCACGTGTCAAAGGTGTTCGAAGTGATGAACTTCTGCATTTAACAGATTAGTGCAAAGTCACTAGAGGCAACAGAGATGCGGTTTCTGAGAAGAATGTTAAGTGTACCATAGACAGCTAAGATGACAAACAGGAGCTGTCTAATAAAAGCATATGGGAAAAGGAACCCAATAACAACAGCCAGAATAAAACCACAATCACCATTCATTGGGCATGTACTGAAAAGGGGAGGTTTTGAAAAAATAACAACAAGAAAGATAAATAGAAAGAGAAGCAGGGAAAGGCCAACAGAGGAAAAAGAAATCTAACGTGATGGCACAACGAAAAGTCACGATTTGAACTGATGGAAAATACCAAGGATCGAGGTCTGTAGAGAAGCACAAGCACCGAAGCTTGTCAACACGATAGCTAAAGATAACAATGCTCATACCAGTGAGCCATAACTAGAGAACGGGGCGGCAGGATGTGGAAAGCAAAGATAGAATGACAGGCAGTATCATCAATATCAGGGTCTTTGGTAGACTGGAAGTTAATGATGTTTCCTATTCTGTCCCCTTCAGGGATTCGAATCATGGTCCATTTCCAACAAATGACGGTAGCAATAACAGGGTATCACATGCAAACAGCAGAGAATAGGTGAGAATGAGTTTGGGGAAAGGGACAGAAAATGTTCATTTATATATGCAGATTATCAATGGTTTCATTTTTTAAAGCGCGCGCGCACACACACACACACATTCATATTTAATGTTTATATTAAAACAGTTCTCAAAGAGAGCCAAGGGAAGAAAATTATCAGAGAATGCGGATCTGGAGAAAAGATAACTTGTACGAGGTCCTCACTCCGTGCGTTTGACACCTTCATTTTACATTTAAAACCATCTTATATTTGCTAAAATTATAACTAAGACCGAACCGTAACGTTCTTGCTAATAATGAGCCTATAAAGACATTTTTCTTAAATAATAAAAAGTGAGCGTTGTTAGTGGCGAGCAACTCAGTTTTTCCTCTAGATGCTTAAGGACCAATTTCCTGTAAATCTAAAGTTATTTTGAACACAAAATCGATATTACTTCATGAAGAAACTATTTCTTTTCTTTCCATTTTAATGGCACAGTTTTTTTTAAAGAAAATTTTAATGACAATAGATACTTGTCCAAGAAAATACATACCTGGGCTGTTCTCTGTATTGTCTAGGATTATAGTCGTAATGAACAATCCACTGCGAACTTTTTCACTGGCTTGGCACTAGAAATGTTTATTAAGAACGGGAACCTCAAGACTTAGCAATGCAGTTGATAGTAAACGCAGCTGTTTATGTTCTAAGGTGCATATTTACTAAATGAAATCATTATAGTCTTTTATTTGTTCTACTTTTATAACATTTTTTTCTCATTTCTCTTTTCAGTTTATCTGTTGCATTGTCTAAATAAAGGTCATGCTCAGCCTTCTACTTCTGGTGCGGAATCCTAAGATTAACCTCTCTCTGATCCATCATAGGATATTCCAGATAACATCAGTGCGATTTGGCATGGAGAAAATTGTAATCAAATACACGTCCGTACACTGACTTCGTAATAGGAACGCTGCATACCAGTCTTTTGATACTCATTTCAGAGTGATGAACTGCTACTTCATGGTGCCATCGCAACAAGGTCCCCAGCTAGGTTCTTCACACGTAGCTTGATACAAAGAAAACTGACCCCTAAATTAAATTAATTTGTAACTTTTCAGTATCGAGCACAACTACAGAAACGTTGCCCTGATTAATCATGCCAGTAAAATTCTATTAAAAATGATAATGGGTAGACATCGTAAGAAAATAGAAGTCAAGCTGGTTTCAGACAATTACGAGGATCAAGAGGTCATATATTCAATATAAAATTAATAATAGAGAAATGCAGAGAATTTAATGTGAAGTTATATTTATCTTTTATAGACTACTCAAAGGCGTTTGATTGTGTACAACACCAGAAACTTTGAGAAATAATGGGGAAAAAATGGGATTTCCAACACATTTGATACAATTAACATCACTGCTGTATCTAGACCAACAAGCAGCAGTAAGAATAAATGGTGAAACAACAACTTGGTTTGGCATAAAAAAAGGGATTCCGTTAGGGGTGCATATTGTCGTCTTACTTATTTAACTTGTATACTGAAAATATAATGAGGAATGTTAGAAAAGATGTTGATAAAGAATATTTCGATGCCATAAAAATTAGATGTTATGAAATACCAGAGATTAGATATGCTGATGACACAGTATTACTGTTCACAACACAAAAAGGAATGGAAAAACTAATTATGTCAGTCCAAAAGAATAGTGAAGAGCAAAACCTCTTAATGCAAAGAAAACTAAACTGATGACAACTGACAAAACAAATAAGGCAGTTGAAATGTGTATCAATGAGGAAAAATTGGAAGAGGTGAAGAGTTTTGAATATCTTTGATTATTACTAACTAATAATGGAGATACGATGAGGGAAATTAAAAGGAGGACATCTATCGCTCTTCAAAAAGTAAAACAACTAAAGAATCTGTGGCGAGGAACAGACAACTACAAAAATAAGATTTTTAAGGGCATACATCTTTCCCATTGCAACATATGCTTGTGATACTTGGACGCTTAACAAAACAGCCAAGAAACATATAAATGCCTTTGAATGTAAATGCTACAGAAGAGTTCTTCAAATATCATGGAGACAGAAAATAACAAATAACAAAAATATCCATACTACAAGAACCTAAAATTGAAGAAGGTTGGCTAGTAAAGAGGATTAAACAAAGAAAACTTAAATATTCTGGACATATTAAATGTCATGATAATTTAGAGAAGACCATCTTGGAAGGGTACATAATGGAAAAAAGAAAGAGAGAGAGGAAGACTAAGGCGAAGATGGCTGCAAGACATCGTTGATAATCTACAAATAGATGCATCAGCAGCAGGACATCTTGCTTACAACCGAATGGCTTACAGGAGAGCTGTTAGGGAGTCAAAGTTCCCCAAGGGACATGCAGATGACTGACTGACTGATCGAGCATAACATTCATATGAACACAGTGTCACTTGCTCCCTCATATTCTCAGGTTCTCCTAATCGGCCAAGCCAACTCACAATGCAAATAAATAATCTTGCCCTCATTCAGTAGTCACTTAATCAAATATGTATGATGCAGGCCTTAGATATTTTAAACAATACTCATGACTGAAATATATACAAGTGCTGTTCACTGAGACACCTCTTCATTGTGACATGTCCTATTTTAGATCACATGGTGCCACCTTTGTTCTGACGAATCTTGTTGCAGACGCCTCCACGTTGATCAGTCGTGTTTTGCTTAACAACTTTCAGCACTTGTTACCACTACCTATCTTGAGAATTCGATGATAAATACTGCATATTCACGGGACTTGCCTCAGCTTGCCCAAACAACATAAAATGCTAATGGCTGCCAGCTCACTTCACAAGCTATGACGTCATACTTCCTGTCATTCACTGTCACTCACGCTGCTCCTCCATTCTTTCCCCATACACCATTTTAATGGGATCATTTCCAGTTTAAAAGGTTTGGTTTGTGTATAAGTCAGTAATGTTTCATCGCATTGTCTCTTCCCGCCCAAACCAGGTCCGCATGGAGATTCGGGACCTGTTTACAGACTTAGCAGATGGCAAGATCCTCATGAAGCTACTGGAAATCATCTCAGGAGAGCAGCTAGGCCGACCCAACAAAGGCATGCTGAGGGTACAGAAGGTGGAGAACGTGAACAGGTGTCTGAAATTTCTTGCTACCAAGGTAAGATAATTGAGAAAAGAATGAAAGAATTTTATTTTTTTCAAGAATTGCTCATTTGGGCTCATCTGATGTCATCATCATTCTTCTTGTTTGTTTGTTTTTTTTCTTCTTAGAAATAGTAATGGCCAAATGTGCCATCTTTGTATTAAAGGAAATCTTCCAGGTGATGCTGAGCTGTTATTTTTCCAGTGCCATTGGTGGACTCATCAGTTGTGTCTATCTTCGTGCTGTTATAAATGTGATATCTCAGTCTGTTGTGACCCACATAGAAGTTGGAGATCTTGATATGCTGATGTTCAATCCTTTTTCTATCAATTTTCACAAAGTTGCCAGCATTCCCTGTCAGTTTAGTATGTGTGTGTTATAAGCATATACATATATAATAATCATAGGCAAACTGAAAATTAATTGACATAGCAAAGCATTTACATTTTATCTTGTTTCCCAGGTAATCAGCAATATGAAATTGCCAAGCACAGACAGTATAATTATTTTACCAGGTTATACATTTACCCTCCATTAGTAAAGCTATTATAACCATACAACAACATGTTTACACTGAATGTAAATGACGAGGCAGGAAAAACAAAACTGAGTGAAAAGGTATATATGATAAATCATTTTTTTAAAAAAAATCTAGTTTGCTGTAAGGATGTAACTCCACTAGTGAATTTTAAATGGTATTGGAGAATATTTTAAAGGTGAGTAGCAGAGTAAACAAGGCTTTTCTTGAGCATGTCAAAAACATGTTTTTGAAAGAGGTAAATTATTGAAACAGATACATTTTTGTGTATACACAAACAGTGACCACAAATAGTAATCACAAATAAGATGGGGTGTTCAGCAAAGTAGGGGGAGATGCTGTGAAAGGAGAGTAGAGAGAGAAGTGAGATACCAGAGAAGTCAGTGTTTAGGTGGAGTTGCTGTTTCTAAGTTCAAGGGATAGTAAACAAAAAGATATGAAGAGTGGCAACATGCGAGTATAATATAGGGTAGACAATCAATAAATGGATGCTAAAATTCTTTACACTGAACACAGTCATAGAAATAAAAATTGGCTAGGAATGTGTTTTTTTTTTTTTTGGTTATGGTAACAGTGTAGTTTGAGTTTGATAAGTAAGTTCTCATCTACTCTTTCCTTGTCTGCAACTGATATTTTATAACCTTCACCTCACACCATATCACAAACCTTCTACCCCTACTACATTCAGTTGTTCCGACAGTCTTTTCTCAGCTTGACAACCAGTGTATCACTGTTTGCCATTTCCCCCATCCCCAGCCATTTCCTCCTCTCTACTACCAACCAGTCAGATTGGTATCACATCCCAGAATTCTTCATTCAAACATTCACAATACTTCCACTTGCACTCTTAGCCACAGCTTCTTGCAAGCCATAGCTAAGTGCTTTCTTTTTTTTCCCATTATTTTTCTTTCTATTTCTGTTTGTCATTTAATTTTGTCATTTTATTTGTCATTTGTCATCTATTTATCATTCATGTGAATTCATATTTTCCCATCTTTTTCTGTTTCTTTGTCCTGTATTTTTTTTTAAATGTTACAATTCTGTGCTCATTGATTAATGAAGCTGTCTCTACTTGTGCTTTAAACAGTCTAACATTTTGATCAATAAAGGGCACATAGATACAACAGATAAATAACATCTTGTTGGCAGAAATGCAGATGAAGCCACTGACAGCAATTATTGAGGAAAGATGCTGCCGATGGTTGGGACATCTGCTCCGAATGACTGACAACTCACTACCAAAAAAAAGCACTAAGATGGACACCACAGGGGAACAGAAGTAAGAATAGACCAAAAGAGACTTGGAGAAGAACGATAGAAAGGATGTTGAGCAATAAATGGCTCACCTGGGCAAGAGCAGAAAAAAGGCACAGGACAGGCATTTGTGGAAAACCCTTGCGGATGCCCCATATGCCCTGGGCACTTAAGGTTCAGAGAGAGATACAACATATGTAATGGAATCAGAGAAAATGCATTACAGAGAACATTTTATAATGTATACATTGAACTGCCACATCACATAGTTTTTTGACAGCAAAAGCTGAAAATTACATTAACTCTTACCTGTGGTGTTTTCCTTGAATTGTAAAATTTAAACTGCTCCATGAAGCAAACTTTTAATTCTTCTTTCCTATTGCTTTTGACAGCATTCTCAGATGATTCAGAATGAAATAAAAATCCTAAAATTTATTATTCATTGAAGGTGATTATTAACTCATTCTTTAAATTATTTCTTTTATACATATCCACAGTAACAGCTAGAATGTGTGAAAGTAAAACAAAGCCTAAATGGAACAAAAGAGTCAAATGAAGACATGAATAGATTGTATCCTATAGTATTATCTTCACTGTTAACAAATGGACAAAAAGGGGTTAAAATAGATACAATAATCTTTGGTAAAATTTGTGATACCAAAATATTTAAATAATTCTTTTAAAAATCTCAATGTGTCTTGAGTTCTTGTAGTAAATTTACTAAACCTAAGTTTTAATGCCCCTACTGCAGGTAAAAAAAAGGTAAAATTCCTGTTTCCACGCCATTAAGGCATATTGGGGAATACGGTGTTAGGCCTGTATTTTTCGTGATCTTCGGCACATGAAAGTATAGTATGGTCAGTATCACGCCTGGCCACTTTACCTTCCCAGATTTCTCTGGTACCCATTTTTAGAGGCTGGATGAACCCCAGGGCCTTTTTAGTGTGTACCAGAAAAAAATCCCACTGCAGGGACTGAACCTGGTACCACCTGATTAGTAAACCGAGCGCCAAACCACTCTATTAACCAGGCTGCCCACTGCAGGTAGATCTTTTTAAATGTCCTGTGAGATCTGGACACTTAACAAAACAGGTGAGAAACACATAAATGCCTTTGAATGTAAAAGCTACAGAAGAGTTCTTCAAATATTATGGACACAAAAAAGTATCCATACCACAAGAACTTAATATTGAATAAGGCTGGCTAGTAAAGAGAATTAAACAGAGAAAACTTAAATATTTTGGACACATTAAACATCATGAGAATTTAGAGAAGACTGTCTTGGAAGAGCACATGATGGGAAAAAGAAAGAGAGGATGACCAAGGCGAAGACAACTGCAAGACATTGTTGATAATCTGCAAATGGATGCATCAGCAAGTCTTGCTCACAACCGAGAGGCCTACAGGAGAGCTGTTAGAGAGGCAAAGTTCCGCAAGGGACATGCAAATGACTGACTTAACCTTTGTACTTTTTGGTGCTGATATAATTAGCTTTATTTTCTCAAAATTATTAATGTTTTAAAGTTTAAACTCATGTTC
This sequence comes from Achatina immaculata, assembly GCA_009760885.1. Lineage (NCBI taxonomy): Eukaryota > Metazoa > Mollusca > Gastropoda > Stylommatophora > Achatinidae > Lissachatina > Lissachatina immaculata. The sequence continues at coordinate 8,345,516 of CM019702.1, forward strand.
TCTTTGTCAGGTTTATTTTGAGAATATTGGTGCTGAGGACATTGTGGACGGAAACCCTCGTTTGATCCTAGGGTTAATATGGACCATCATTTTGCGTTTCCAGATTCAGGAAATTATAATCAATGTGGTAAGTTGATTGTGTTTCAGCTAACATCAGTGATGATTGTAAGTGATGTCTGTAGCTATCAAGGCTGTGGAGTTTGAAACAGTTCTAGGTGGAGTTGGAATCAAAGTCATTAGAAAGTTACTATTAATGTAGGTACCATGGCAGCATGCTAACGACTTATGGAGGAACAAATAAAGAGTAGAATAAATAAAGCTTTTATTAATCTTGAAACATCTGGAAGTTCTCCCAGTACAGCACTAGAACCAAAATAAACCTGTCCCAAAGTTGTGTTATTCATATGCCTAGGTGCAGCAGGATGCTGGAGAAGAGCTGAGAAGGAAATGGGCAAATTATCCTTATTCCACACAACCTGACTTAGAGAGATTTTAAATACTTTCTGGCCACAAATGATGAATAATAGAGACCAACCTCTCCAAGGTTTGCTAGTAAAGAGGATTAAACAGAGAAAACTTAAATATTTTGGACATATTAAATGTCATGAGAAGACCGTTTTGGAATGATACATAATAGGAAAAAGAAAGAGAGGAAGACCAAGGCAAAGATGGCTGCAAGACATCGTTGAGAGTCTGCAAATGAATGCATCAGCAGCAGGGCATCTTACTTACAACCGAGAAGCCTATAGGAGAGCTGTTATGGAGGCAAAGTTCCCCAAGGGACATGCAAATGACTGACTGTCCTGTCCAATGCGAACTAGAAGATATGCATTTCATAACTGCAATACACATTGCTGGAAATGGATTGGTCATGTGGTCCAAAGAGACCCCAGCAACATGACTGAAACAGCCATGCAGTGGACACCAAAGGGGAAAAAAAAGAGAGACCGACCAAAGGCTACCTTCTTCTCCTTCTTCTGCGCTTGAAGTTGGTCACTTCAAATCCTGATCCTTGTCAACATGGCAAAGCCCGCAGACCTCTCCAGATCCTGATAAGTGCCCCGAAGCTTCTGCCCCAAGATTGTATCCTCTGGTCATGTCCCATGCCTCAGGTCTGCATGGTTTGGGCACTCTTGTAGGATATGTTCTGGAGTCTTGACTCCACTGCCACATGGACACTCGTCTGTGTGTGAGAAATTTTGAGTCGATGCAGTGGAGACTTGTAGAAGCAGATATGAGTAGAATGCAGCACAGCTGGGGCACAATATAAAGGCTGGTCTCAGATAATGAGAGGTGGAGAGAATTTGTTGCTGCTCTGCAAGGTGCCACAGGTAATACTTGGTGGTGATTGCTAACCAGTCATCAAACAAGAACATGGATGGATTAATGTAGGAGTTGAGAGCTGGAGTCAGTTTCAGATAGCAGAGAAAAACAGAGAAGTCAGAGTTGGAATTAATATGAGCTGAATCAGGGTCAGTAGAAATGTGCTGTTGTGAAAGTATCAGAGTTATAGGGAGTAGAAAAATAGAAGAGCCAGAGTCGAAGGTGTGACATAGACCTGGAGGTTATGTTCAAGATAATGATTTTGGGAATAATTAGGACAGTAATACTTGTATGTGATTAAAATGCAAGATGATGATAAAGATGAAATTGTTCTGGTGGGGAATGATGGTGTTTAAACAGAATGATTTTAAAAAGTGTAGACAATTTTGTTATTGTTGATGATTATGAAAATCCCAAAACAAGCTATCAAGTGGAACTTAACAGGGCGAAGAAAAAATGTCGACTACGTGAAACTCTAAAGAGGACATTGTAAAAAGAGGCCAATTTAGTTGGCATAACAACCCTTGATGAGGTTGAAAAGCTCGCTGAAAACAGGAAAACTTGACGAACTACCACACGAGCCCTATATGATGTTTAATGGCATGGGAAGGGCGTAAGATGATTATGAAAATAAAAAATGTTCCTCCTCCTTTTTTCAGGACAGTAAGTGAAAACCCACAGATAATGATGAAGAGAGGAATGTATTTTGTAACAGTATTGATAATAATAAGATTATAATGGAGTACAAGGTGTGTCCGGTAAGTAATGAGGAGGATTCCATAAAATTTGATTTGTTCAGGATATACTTACATATACTTTAAACTCCTCGAAATCACATCCTTGAGCATTAATACACCGTTGCCAGCGGTTCCGCCACGCGTCGTAGCTCGCCTGGAAGTCTTGAACAGGGATTTCCTTCAACGCACTCGTCACAGCAGCTTGCACGCCATTAACAGTCCCAAAAATTATGGCCTTTCAAGCTTGATTTGAAAAGGGGAAACAAAAATAAATCAACCGAGGCCAAGTCTTGGCTGTAGGGAGGTTGTCACGGTTTGTTTTGCCAGAAACTCTCTCACCAGCAACGACGCATGGCTCGACACATTGTCGTAGTGAAGAACCCAGGTGTTGGCGATCTCCGGGCGGATGCACGTGACTCTGTTCTTCAGCCATTTAAGCACTTCCATGTAAAATGCTGCGTTGACCATTTGTCCGGGTGGTATGAACTCCTTTAGAGTAAAAAAAAAGACAATGAGCACTGATTTCATCTTTGATTTGCACACTGGAGCCTTCTTTGCTTTCTCTTCCTTCATTGAACGTCCTGTGCCACTGAAACACTTGTGCTTTCGATAAAGCGTCCTTCCTGTAGGCTTTATGTATCATAGCAAGCATCTCGGTCGCGATTTTTAAAGTTTAACACAAAACTTTATCGCGTATCGCTGCTCGACATTTCTCTGCGTTTTGACCGTTACGCGACGCTTAAACAGCTCTTCACTCTATACAATCTCAGAGCCAAATGACAAGATATTGACCCTTTACTTAATATCCCCCACTAACCTTCAGGCCCAGAGAATCCACCCCCCCCCCCAGTCCCTGCTGATTGGCTGAATAAAATAAGTCTCATTAATTATCGGACACATCTTGTATAGTTTGTAACAGTGTTGATAATTATAATATTTTAGTGGAATATGTCTTATAACAATGATGAAAATGTTAATATGTTTGTTGATTAAGACTAGTTTCTATTGTGACATTGGAACTAGAGATAAAATTGCTGTCAGAGACAGCAAAACTCACGTTATGTCCTGTCATAAAGTAGTGCTATCCCTGTCCTTGGACATCGGGGTAGAGAGCATTTTGTTTCAAAAGATGATATAGCCTACTGAAAAACTATAGATCTTAGTTCTGCTCTCAGTAATCTGGAAAAACCACTATGGTACCTTCTTGGTGCCTTTGTTCTGTGTTCTTCACTGTACCATCAGCTATCAGAAGCTTCCACTTTGCAGCAATAGAAAGATCCTATAACAGCAGTAACGATTTGGACGTTCTACAGACTGGGAGTGGGTGAAGTGATGGCTGCATGGGTTCTTAGACTGTGGGTAGGGGAATATATTCCAGCTACAGTTGTGCTCCAGTCAGTAAGGATTATTGCTGGTACTGTGGAGTATATGTACCTGAGCTGAGATTCTACTTTCAAAAAGGAGATCAAAGCACTTGTGGGTAGGTCCAGAGTGCAATGATGATAATCCTAAAAAATATATATTCTGACATTTATTTTGTAACATTTTGATACTATCTGTATAATAACGGATATAACAGTAATGATGCCTTTGAATGAAACAATGATTTTGATGAAGCTTTCATGCAAGCATAAACTGAAAAGAAAGAAATGTGCAACCAAGAAAAATAATGTTTCTTGAATTTTACTTTCTTCACAAAATGAAAACTGATATGATTTGATTGTTGTGCGTCTTGTTAAATTTTGATGTGGAGTTGTTAAAATTCAAATTATGGTTATAAATCATCAATGGCCAGGATGAAGAACAAGAAAACAGTGAGAAGAGATCTGCCAAAGATGCTCTTCTGCTTTGGTGTCAAAGAAAGACAGCTGGGTATGGCTTTTTTGTTGCTGTTTTTTTTGTGTCTTATTTGTTTGTGTAAAAAGTATACCTAAAACAATGTCTGGTCTGTTCTTATGTATTAGAGTGATGTGGATGGAAGATTTGATTTTGAGCATAATCTTTTTTTTAAAAAAAAATCATAAGATCTACTTGTTTACTAACATTCTACTCATGTAATTGTTTCCTATCTTTATTCAGTTATTTGCTAACCACGTGTTTATTTACTTCAACTATTAGCATCTTATATATTTACTCGCTGCCCTGTAAATTACACATCTGTCATTTGTTAAGTTGCTGCTCATGTATTCACTGATTAATTAATGTACTCACATCTCATTTATCCCTTCACATTAGTATAATTGTAATAACATTAAGCTATCAATTTTTAAAAAATTAATTTACTCACTGTATTGCCACAGAACTCATTAACTGTCTGGGTGCACAATATTTATTTCAGCAGTCATTGCTAACCTCTGCAGTTCTTCCTATATGTTCTTTTTTTAGTTATGCATTGTCTTATCAGTAGGTGACTTTCATCCACTCCATCCATCATCCATTTTTCTTAAAATTCTTCTGGTGAATTGATTATTCTCTCCCTTTCCCATTCATCCTGTCATTAGCTTGCTCACTGATATTGTACTGTTCCTCTCAGTCACTGACAGTGGATTTTCTGCATAAACATTTGATAACAGAGTTGGTTTCCTGCACACACACACACAGACCTTGAAGTGTAACAGATTTGTGCTGTCTTTCATGTGTGCTTTAGGGTATGAGTGTAAATGTAAAAAAAGAAAAGAAAAGAGAAAAGAAAAAAGAAAAACTATCAATTTGCAAATGTGACATAAGTCAAAAAATGTTCAAACAAACTGAACTGGAGCTGCATGAAATGAACAAATACATTTTCCAACAAACTTGAGGACAAAGGGAGAGAAATGTGAACACTTGTAATGCAAAAACCACAGCACTTCTCAATATTAACACAACTGTTTCAACAAGGGCCAAACCTCCAGTTTATTTGTAAATGTGCAGAGAGTGTTTAATTGTGCAAGATTCCTCCACTCCAACTGTTTAAATTAAGCTCGGAAATGGGGATGTTTGCCATTCCCCTTTCACAATTGGAAAGACAAACTGGTTTTTGTTAAAGGAATGTCGGCACACACAATGAAGGATGGAGGAATACTTGTAGTTCGTCATATACATATATATCCAGAAAATAACAATTTAATAATGAACTACTAAATTAAAGAATACAGGGGAGATTATAGCAGTATTGTGCAAACATAATCATGGGTAGGTAGTGGGTGATATAGCTTTATAAAGGAAACTATTTTTGAAAACATTTTTGCCTTAGCAACCACAGTGGAAAACATGATATTTCTGTCAGTGCAGTCTGCTCTTGTTCTGCTGATGTACAGTCTCAGAGGGTTCTAGAACAGCACCATATTTTCCAGGCTGGCTGTCTCCATACAGCTGGAATTAACAATATCTTCAGCTTCCTTTAACTTCTTTAGTTTTTCACCCTTTTTTGTGATTTATACTCTACTTTCTTGTTTCTTTCTCCTAGCTCCCCTCCCTATCGCTACCTTCTCTTCTTCTCTGGTGTCCTATAGGTGTATAAGGTCTTGTCCTATTCACCAGTCTCACATTTTCTCACTGCAGGTGTTTATGTTCTTCATTCATTATCCACTCCCTCCAACCAGACACCTGCTCCTCTAGTGGCTATCATATGTCTATTGCCCTTCTGTTTCCCTCCTTCTCTCTGCCACTTCTCTATGATTGGCTCTATTGGCTTATCCTTTGTGTGGTCCCGCATGGTCTTTATGCCTCGTCTACTGGAAATGCATTTCTATGTTTCCTACTTTTGGAAGATGCCACATTAAGATAAGTTTTTCATTTAGGTATACATTTTTGTCTTGTTTGTGTATGTAATCCTAAAAAAAAAGCTCACGCCAACATATCGGATGTTGTATGTTTTTCATTTATACATTCTCATCTCACTCTCATACTTTCTATTTGTTTTTTTCTCACTTTTCTCACTCCCTCTGCCACCTTGTAAAACTGCACCATACACATCTATCTACCTTTATTATTTGAACCAGTTTTACTTCAGCCACCATCTTTTTATCTGTCTTTCCTACGTTGATCTTTAATCCTATGTTGTTTGCATTCTGAGTTAGCTTGTTTATTGTATCTTGCATTTCTTTGAGGGTTCTTGTTAGTAGATGTATGTATCATATTACATCCTTCCTATGCCGTCACATTGGGCTTGCATAGTTGTTTGCTAAGTTTTCCTGTTCTCGGTGAGTCTTTCACCTTCATCAAGGGATGTTATGCCCACTTAAATGGCTTCTCTTAAACAATGTCCTCTTTAGAGTTTCACGTGGTTGACCCCTTTTTCTTCGGCCTGTTGTGCTCCACTTGATAGTTTGTTTTAGTATTCTCTGATTGTTTCTTCTCATCACATGGCTTACATATGTCCATCTTCTTTTTTCTGATCACCCATGAGACAGGTTGTTGTTTGCACATCTGTCTTATCTCTGCGTTATTCTTGAATTTGTTCCACTTTATACCAGGTATTTTCCTTAGGCATTTGTTTTCAAAAGAGTCTAATTTATTGTCTATTTCTTTAGTTGATTTCCAGCTTTTGCATGCATAAATGAGGGTGAATTGAATACTCTTTACTTGGTTTTTGTGCTTATAACTTTTGAATTCCATATGTTCTCAAAAGTTTTGAAGGACAATGCTGCTTTTGCAATTCGAATTCTAACTTCATTCCTGGTGTCCCCATCCTGGTCTGTGTAGCTGCCAAGGAATGCAAATTGGTTTACTTCATCAATAACTATTCCTTCTATGTAGTTTTCCTTCTTGATTAATGAGAAGTTTCATTCTTTTTGTTTTGTTTTTGTTAATTTCAATACCTATTTTGCTAGCCAAGGAAGACAGGGAATCTGTTTTTTCCTGCATTGATTTCACATTGCCACTGATAAGAGTTATGTCATCTGCAAAACCAAGATCTTCTATTTGGGTCCCATGTACCCAATCAATGCTGGTTTTACCTGTACAGCATCTTTTCATTATAAAGTCAATGGCAGTTCCAAAAAAGCAATGGAGATAATATACATCCTTGTTTCACACCTGTTTCAATATATGTGTCATACTACCCTGAAAATACATTATGAAGCTCTGTTTTCAAAATAGTTATTTTTTGTTATAAATGTGTAACTTTTTATTTCATATATTTTAAAAAAGAGATCATCTCTCTCTGAACTTTAAGTGCCCAGGGCACATGGGGCTTTCCACATTTGCCTGCTCTTTCAATTCAAGCGTAATATCCACCTTCATTTATGCATGTGAAAGCTGAAAAACAACTAAAGAAGTAGACAACAAATTAAACTCTTTTGAAAACAAATGCCTCAGGAAAATGCTCGATATAAAGTGGAACGAATTCAAGAACAATGCAGAGATAAGGCAGATGACCGAACAAAACCTTGTCTCATGGGCGATCAGAAAAAGGAGATGGACATATGTCAGTCACATGATGAGAAGAAATAGTCAGAGAATCCCAAAACAAGCTATCAAGTGGAACATAATGGGCAGAAGAAAAATGGGTCAACCATAAAAAACTCTAAAGGACATTATTAAGAGAGGTCAATTTAGCAGACATAAAATCCCTTGATGAGGTTGAAAAGCTCACTGAAAACAGGAAAACTTGGCAAACTACCATGCAAGCCCTATGTAACATTTAACAGCATGATGAGGATGTAAGATGTTCAGAAAGTATAAACATTAATTTGAAAATAATTTATTATATGGAAAAGATGAATATGTGTTGCAACGTTTGTTAATAAGATAAATTTTTAACATCAGCCCTTCATCCCTGGATTTTTTATCTTTTGTAGTGGACTCCTTCAGTGTTCATATCTGCAGTTTCCATTGTTCTTTCTATTTATTTATATGCTTAATTTCATATTTTTGTTTCAGTATGACCACGGATGTTCTTGTAGTAAATGCTATAAGATTATATCAAAGACTTTCATTGTTACTCTTGCCCTGCCTTGGTTCAGCATAGCCAAGCTAGCTCGATAAGTTTTATTTCAGGACTAATCACATTTGTAGCTCTCAAAAAAGAGGAATAAGTGACCGTTCAACAAGTCATACCAGCCAGATTATTAGAGCAGAAAGTTTATGGTAAAGCAAAAAAGTGTTTTTAAATAATAAAATATTCATGTCCACTTTGGGCTATTGGGAAAAAGTGGGGGTGAAGGCAGAAATGAAAAAACTTCAATAAGAATTTAATAAATATAAATGGGACAGGTATAGAAATCAGGAAAACGTGATAAGAGGAATGTACAGATGAGGTTCCGTAGTGTTCACAACAGGGTCAAAAATGGGACATAAAACCTTCCATGGAGTCAACAGCGTGGAAAAAAAAATATCTTTCCACTTCATGTCACACCTGTTGCATGCATTCTAGATTAGTCACATTTCTACTGCTGTGTGCTTTGTCAGTTGTTTCAGGTTGTGAGACTGATTTCAGAATCTGTTATCGGTTAATATGCATGACAAAATTTAGTCCACATTTCCCATAACTTACTGTATTAATAATCTAAGTCTTTTAATCTAGAACTTTAGAATTCTTGTTTAACTGCATATAATAATATACATAGTAAAAGACTCGTGACTTAGTCATTTCAGGCTCTCTAAGTAACAGCTTAGTCACAATGAAGTTTCTTAGTATATGAAATAAATTGGAATTAAGACCAGATCATGTAACAGCTTAGTTATAGAATAATTTATATTATGTATATAAAATCTAATGTAATATATAATTCCGGATATCATCATTTTCATCACCGCCATCACCCATAATTATCCAGTGCAACCTTCCCAGTTTAGGTTGAATATAATGAATCTTTAATATGTTCTATTTTCTTCTTTATTTTATATGTTAAAATTGCACATGGACAAGCTGGCTTCCTGTGTATCTGTTGTTATGCTTCTCATTGGCTTATCTCTTATGCTATGTTTTGTCCACAAATTTTCAGTCATTTTTTTTAAAAAGCATATTATTGTGACATAGAAGCAATCTGTAATTCTTATTCTTGTCGCACTTCATACATCATTTCATCTGTATGTAATCTCTATAGAGTTTCATTGGTATTGATCACACAGGTCTTTTATTTCTTTATTTATTATTTCTTTTATAAAGCTGAAATTCTTCAGGGCATTTTCAGTTGTGTTTAATTGTCTGCATAGATAATTTTTGTTTTTTTTTGGTCATGTCTTTAATTTGTAGTACAAAGAATGTTTGAAAAGCTCATGGTTTCAATGTTTGAGAAACTGCAGAATGTTGTGTGAATGATCAATAGCTGAGCCAGGGCTCAGAGAAACTTGATTTCCTTCTCTTGGAGTAAGTCTTCATCAAATATTCATAACATCAGCCTTGCCAGCAGTACTAGTTACAAACGTGTAGGAAAATTCAGTGACAGAAGTGGGGATCTCTTTTTCTGTTGTTGTGGTGGTTGTGATCTACCAGTGACTACAGATTTCAGAGTGTTAAAATAAATATATCAGTGGAATGCTCCAATATTAGAAACTCAAACATATTCTTAATACTTTGATCATAGAAGGATTGGACTTGTAAGCTAAGTTCTGTATCGGTGGAGTGATTACTGCTGGAAATTAATAAAAGCAATAACGGACTTGAGTAAATTTGAGTACAAGTTACTGTGAAAGTCAGACATTATTTTTTTAAAAATCATTTATATGATAAATTATAATCAGTAGACAGTGATCAATAAAGTATAATCAATAGGCAATGATTTCAACTCAGTGTCTTATGTGTGAAGGAATACAGACATAGAATCAGCTATGTTGACTGTGACATGTTTAAGCTGTAAACTGTTTCTATAACCTTCTACATCTTACTATTAACTTTAATTACATAATGTTACAAATTATTGTTGAAATGGAAGCCATCTCCTGTAGAAGAACTGGCTTGCAACGCTATTTCAAGTTGCAATAAAGAATGCGCCCTATCAGACGTCATTATTCCAGGTGATATAATTAACCCCAGTTTAAAATTTGTGCAGGATATTGATGTGCAGACAGTGAGTGTGTGTTGTTTTGTTCTCCATTTTCAGAATTACAGCTGATCCATCAATGTTAGAAAGGTCCAGTCATTAAAGAATAGTGAAGCATGGTCATTTAGATGCAAATATTACAATTCTTTTCACAGACTTTGAATACAGGGTGAAAAGCATGTACATAAGCATTCTCTTTATAGACCATCTTAGCTGCTTTTAGAAATTTTGTAAGAAAATGTCAGTTGGTAAACATTGATATTCTTTGTGCAAAGAGAGGCCATTGCTGACAGTGAAGAATGAAACTGACTGTTCTTTTGCAGGTACCCTGGAGTGAACATTCAAAACTTTACTAACAGCTGGAGGAATGGACTGGGCTTTAATGCCCTCATACATGCTCACAGGTGATCTTATTATTTGACTTGTTGTAATTCACAGCTGAACTATTCATTTGACTTTAGTCTTTGCTCAGAGGTTTTGATTTAAGTGACATCATTGTGCCATGCAAGCACCAATGACAAATGTGAATTTGGCTATTCTGGCAACATTTTTTTCATTATGACTAGCCAAAAAAAAAAAAAGAATAAAAAAAAATTCAGATTTCATTGTCTGTGCTATAATACTATTTGTTTTAACCATTTGTAGCAGAAAAAAAACAGTCAAAATATTTGATTGCTTTTTATTGATCTTCCTGCCTTTTAGCTTTGTATTTTGCACACAAAAAATTTTTTTGAATTAGAATAGCTTTTTAGGCCCCCCCCCCCCCCCCAAAAAAAAAAAAAAATAGAATATAATGTTCTGTTTTGATTTGCAACATTTTGTTTAGAATAAACTGTCTTTACAAATTTAAAAAAAAAATAGGACAAAGCTGTTATAAGTGATCTTGAAGAAATATTTTAACCACCTAATCATTTCTTTTATAGTTCATTTGTTCAAATAATGTGCTCTTAGATGCTAGTTATGCCATTGATATATTATTTATTTCTTTTTCCCCCTTTCCTTCATGAGCAGCATCTTTAGTGTTGAGATGATAAGTATCTGATGTTTCTGCTACAACTGAGACTCTATGAATAACTAGTAAAGTTTGTAATTTATTGTTGTACAACATTCAGACCGGACCTTATCAACTATGACCGGCTTGACCCTGCAGACCACATTGGCAATCTCAACAATGCTTTTGACATCGCAGACAAGCATCTTGGTATACCAAAGATTCTGGATGCTGAAGGTATTTTTGTCTAATTTTATACTACATTTACATAATTTCACATCTGTAAGCCAATTAAATGTGTTAAAAACTGTATAATCTGCATGTGTGGACTTTTGGTGTAGTAAAGTTTAATAAGTTTATTTTATTAAAAATCTTAAATAATTATTTAGTAAGATTATAGTAAGACCCTGGAAAATTGCTTTAAAATTCATGTTCCTGATGTTTAAAAGGGAAATTTTAAAGTCTTAGCTTGATGGCTTGAAAACTGTGTTAGAAATGTACACCTAAGCAAAACTAATTTTTAATTTATGATTAAAAATTAAAATACATTAAGCAAATTATCATTTTAGATTTAAATTATAGGTCACTTACATGAATGATTAAATCTACTTACTGTTCTTGGATTAATGTTAGAACCAGTGCTGAGAAGGTGCAGTTTAAAGAAATTTTAATGGAGTTAAATGAAAATGTATTAATTATGAAAAAAAATTGGAGTCTGACAGTAGAAGAAGTAAAATATTTCAAATTAACTTGTTCCAAAAGTAACAGTTACTGGTGCTCATATAGCATTTTTTTTCTCCTTGAAACTTGTAGATGTGGATGTTAATCGACCTGATGAGAAGATCATTGTCACATATGTGGCCTCCTACTACCACTATTTTGCCAAGATGAAAAGTGAAATGACTGGAGGAAAGAGAATTGCCAAGGTTAGTAGACATAAAAAAAAAGTTCTTATTTTGATGGGTGTTCATCTGTTGAGCAGTTACAAATGAGATAACACACAACATCTGCTTCCTGGGGATCTGTAATTTGAAGATTGTAGCATTATGCTTAAATGTCAGCAGAGTGAGAGCATTCATGTGTTGTGATGTGAAAATAGCATCATGTGGATTGTTGAGCAAAAAATATAATAAATTAGTCATTGTTCTGGCATGTTTTTGTAGTATTAATATGTCCATACTGTGCTTACATGTCATTTTTTTCTCTTAATCCGGTTGATATATAATGCAGTGCACCTGAGTAAAAACAGAGTGAATGAGCAAATTGTATTTTCAAAGGATAAAGAATTGTCAAATAGACCCCTCTGACACTCTGCCATTTATCATTCACTTTTTCCTCTGTTGGAAATAATTAAGTTTCATTTAATACAAGTATTTTATCATATAACAAGAGAATTGACATGCAAGATTTTGTAGAATCTAGATATATATACTGTTAAAAAAAAGGAACGCAGAAAATATGATGTTGCGATTTAAACTGAAGTTTGCTGATCAGACAAGGGCAAATTGCCTGAAACATTCACTTGGACATCAACTACATGTGCTGACCTGAATTGTACTCAGCAGATGAGTCATGAGCACAGAAAAGCAACACTAGTCAAAACAGCATTTTTGACAATAACTCATGACAGGTTCATGAGAATCCTGTGAAACTTACTGAACACGAAACTCACTGACCATGTTATTGAATGCCTATAAAAGATTGACACTCCTCGAATCAATTCATTTGAAAATTCACTGTGCAAGTATGGGTCATCTCACTACAGAACAATGACTCATCATCATTGGACATTTACAGACTGGACAGTCACAAAGTGTAGTGGCCAGACAATTTAATTTGGTTAGAAGCACCATTAGTCGCCTTTGGAGATGATTTCAGGAAACTGGCTCAGTTGCAGACTGGCCGTGCAGTGGAAGACCCATAGTCACAACTCCTGCTGAAAACCACTTCATACGGCTGCGTCACCTCAGGACTCAATTTGCATCTGCATCCTCAACGGTCTAGTCAATGACAGTAGCTCGTCAAATTTCAGATCAAACAGTCAGGAAATCAGCTGCACGACGCTAGTAGAAGACCCTGCAGAGGTCCTGTTTGTACAGACTGGCATCGCCAGAACTGACTGCAGTGGGCAAACCAGCATCGTCAATGGACTGTAGTGAGTGATTGGAGAAGGGTTTGGTTTAGTGATGAATCATTCTTTCTGCTCCAGCAACATGATAGACAGAGAAGAGTTTACCGCATTAAACATTAATTCTGTAAAATAAAATTATAATATAAGTTTGAAATTTGGTGCCTATTATGACTGCAGTAGTGTTGTGCTTCTTTTTTTTTGAACGGTACAGGAAAAACAGAGCTGGCATTAATAAGAAAACATCTTTGTCCAGGGATAATATAGTGCTAAATCTTGATTGCTACTCAAGCAAAGGCAAATTTTAAATTAATCAATCTTTTCATTTCTTTTCCCGTTCCCTTTCTTTTCTTTTCTTTTTCTTTGTCATTTCTTTCCTTTTTCCTTGGCCATTCTTTTTTTCCTTGTCTGTTCTTTTTTAACATTTTTCCATGTCTTTTCATTTCTTTGCTTTTCTTTTTTTTTCTTTTTCCTTTTATTTTCTTTTCTTTTTCTGTGTCATTTCTTTTCTTTTTTCTTTTAAAAAAAGATTTCAAATGCATATTCTTAGTGAACAAAGAACTGCTAAAGAGAGTTGACAGACAAAAGTCCAGACATTTCTAATCTGTGTTCTTCAAAATCAGAAGTTAAAATATCACTTTTTTTTTCTTTTGACAATTTTGCAATTAAGAATTTTTTTTTCTTTCTACACAAGGCCTTGCTAACAATTGTTGGTAAGCAAAGCTGCATAATTCACACAAACTCCACATTTAAGACTTGTAATATATAGTAGCTGATAACTATAACCAGAGTTGTAAAATGCAAAAAATATTCCTTGGATGTAGAAATATGCATCAGTAGGTACAATGAGTTAACAAATTTTTTCAAAGTTACCTTATTTCATGTTTCTTCTCAGTTTGTTGGTTTTTCCATACTGGATTCCAATTGTTTTAAATTGTTAAACACAAGGCTTATTGTTTAAGGTCATACCAGTTTTAACCTCCTGTAGTTGGTTTAGTATCTAACTTTATACAATTTTTAGCCTTGTTTGTTTATATGAAAGTGTTCAAGTAGTGAAATGGTTACTACACTCATCTCTTATGGCAAAAGTCAGTGGTTTGAATCTGACTGGAAGTGCCTCAGTCATCCAACTGTAGAAAAGGGTACCTGACTCTTTTTGGAATTGGGGAAGGAAAGGTGGCTAATTTTGAGGCTGACCACATCACCCTCTAGTGTGCTGATGATCGAGGAAGAATGAACGCAAACAGTATATCCCATAGGTGTCTCTAGGTACATATACTTTTGCTTTACCATATGCAAAAATGGTAATCCTTACAGTTAATCCAAAAAGTTTTTAATATTGCTGTCATATACAAGAGTCGAGAGGCCTACAGAAGAGCTGTTAGGGAGGCAAAGTTCCGCAAGGGACATGCATATGACTGACTGACACAAGAATGATGATCATTTTCAACAGTATGCAACAGCTGAGAAACACATAAATGCATTTGAATGTAAATGGTTCTAAGGACTGCAAACGCGCCACAAACAGCCTCTGGCAGTCAAGTCCAGCTCCTGGCCTTCCCGTGGCAGAACTGTTTAAACTGACAGGAGAAGGGGCGAGGGCGAATATCTGGCGCCTGAAAACCAGTTACTTAGGGTAGATGAGTGGCACGTTTGGTAGCTCATCTGCCGCTGTTGGCAAGATCTTCAGCTGCTGTGTGTGGAGCGGTGCTCCTCCTGGCCAATGAAGAAATTTGCAGATGAGGTTGCTGCGCAGCATCACTGCGGAAAAGGTGGTAGAAAGGATAAAGTGAAGCAAACAGTCAAATCACGGCACCTCTGGTCTGGAGGTCGGCCACGTCCTGAGTGCAGTCATATCGGGTGAAATGCATGAACCGGCTTGTCCCAGAGGTTAAGACACTGCTGGCGAGACTCTTCAAATGCCGCGCGTGGAGTGAAGCCTCCTCCCGGTTAAGGAAGTAAATGCGGAAAAGAAATAAAGGTTGCTGTGCGGAGCCGATGGGAAAAGATGGTGGAAAGTGAAGTTTAACCGGTATGTCCAGTAGTATTGCTACGAGAGCTATACCACGGCACCTCTGCTCTAGAGGCCGCCCACGTCCGAAATACACCTACACTGGTGAAATATGCCTAAACTGGCACACACCAGGGGTGGAACTTGATGGCTAGACATGTCATGCCACCTCCGCTCTAGAGGTCGGTAACGCCTGATAAACACCCATACTGGTGAATTTTGCCTAAACTGGCTCATACCAGGGGTGAATCTTGAAGGCTATGCATGTCACAGTACCTCTGCCCTAGAGGTCGGTCCTGTCCCAAACACGCCCATACTGGGATAATGCCTAAACCGGCTCAACCCAGGGGTAGAAGTCACTAGTGGCGAGGATTCGTCCTCCTGGACAATAGCTCCATCCTGGTCACAACTAGGAAGGGTAGCGGCCACGACCGCAAAATGCTGAAGTCGGAGACACTGGACCAGGGAAGTCTAGATAGGCAACCACCTCTCACCCGGCGGGGACGTTTGCGTATCCTAATCACGCTGAGGTTTTCCGGTGAGAAAGTCCAACCCTGGATTGGATGGGCAACCACCTCTCACCCGGCGGTGATACACGGGTATCTCAAAACACGTCGAGGTTTTCCGGTGAGAAGGTCCAACTCTGGCCTGGGTGGGCTACCGCCTCTCACACAGCGGGGATGCACTGATATCCTAAACACGTCGAGGTCTTCCGGTGAGAAAGTCCAACTCTAGACTAAACTGGTGCAATGAAAACCACGGTGTCACGCAATCCCGCTTCCGAGACCCACCAAGAATACAGGCTAAAGCACTGTGATACTCTGAACCCCTTGTGGTCCTCTCGTGGATCTCATGTGGTCTATTTTGGACCACACAGGGGACCACGGGACCTAACGAGGACCACAGGCGTGAATTCAGTAGGTTCACAGTGCGGTTTTTGGTGGTAGAAGTGAACGAAGAAGAAGAAGAAGATGAATGTAAATGCTAGCTCTTCAAATATCATGGACACAAAAAAGAACAAATATATCCATACTACAAGAACTTAATATTGAAGAAGGCTGGCTAGTAAAGAGGATTAAAGAGAGAAAACTTAAATATTTTGGACACATTATATATCATGATAATCTAGAGAAGACCATCTTGGAAGGGTACATAATGGGGAAAAAGAAAGAGAGGAAGACCAAAGCGAAGATGGCTGCAAGACATCGTTGATGATCTGCAAATGGATGCATCAGCAGCAGGCCATCTTGCTCACAACTGAGAGGCCTACAGGAGTGCTGTTAGGTAAGCAAAGTTCCACAAGGGACATGCAAATGAATGAATGAATGCAACAGATAAATGGAGCTTTTGTTTGTATCATTTATCCATGTGCTGATTTTTATAAATTTTTTTTATAAATCTAGATTGTAGGAATGATGAGAGAAGTGGAGAAGATGCAAGATGACTATGAGAGCCTGACATCTAATCTCTTGACCTGGATTAAGGAGAAGATCAAGTCACTGAACAACAGAGATTTCCCAAACTCCCTGGAAGGCATACAGAAAGAACTCATTCATTTCAAGGAGTACATGACAGTTGAAAAACCTCCCAAGTAAGCATCAGGCAATTAATTATAACTGTGTGCTTATTTTTTTGTTATCAAATCTTTACCAGAAAACAAGTGAGGGTTTACTGAAGTGGATCTCCAGTTCATTTTCTGTCATATATCTGACGGGACCACTTTAACAGGCAGCTTACTTTTCATTTGTCTGCTCATGAGCTTGCTATTCATTTGTCTACTCATGAGCTTACTATTCATTTGTCTACTCATGAGCTTACTATTCATTTGTCTACTCATGAGCTTACTATTCATTTGTCTACTCATGAGCTTACTATTCATTTGTCTACTCATGAGCTTACTCATGAGCTTACTATTCATTTGTCTACTCATGTGTACATCATATTTCTTTCTCTTTTGTTTGTTGACATTTCCTTCCAGTATTGTTTGTCTCTTTGTTAGATCAAATGCTCCCATGTAACACAACTATGTATCTGAGACTTTTGAGACTGAATGCATTTTGAACTACAGAGTTTTTCAGATTTTAGACTGGTGATACTGTACAGTGCATATTCCCAGTGGTACAGTTTGAAACGAAAATTAAATGTGTGTATGTGTAGACCATCATAAATTCCACTTTCTTTGTTTCTAAAGGGTAGCCTGGTTGGCTTAGTGGATAGATGCTCAGTCAACTGCCCCATGGTACCAGCAGTGGGGATTGTTTCAGGTACCCCCAGACCAAAAAGGTCCCAGTGTTCATCCAGCCTCTAAAAATGGGTACCAGAGAAATCTGGGAGGTAGATGTGGCCAGGCATGATATGGATCATGTCACACTTTCATATGCCAAAGGTCTTAGAAATGCAGGCCTAACGCCATGTCCCCAGTATAACATAATGGCATGGAAGTGGGGCTTTTACCTTTTGTTTCTAAATAATGCTGAATGAAAGAATCAATACAAGTTTGAACTAAATTGCATATTTAGACAGTCAAATGTAGTAAGTGTACATTTGGCTGTAAAAAAATGTCATTCTAAGTGAAAGTAAATGCTAAATGCATTACTTTTTTTTTTTGCAAAAAAGTTTTCTGTGTGATAGAATTTTCAGTATTAAGAGCTTTTTTGGATTTCAGAATTTGGCTATTTTTAAAAATTGATTTTGGTGTTGTTTGAAATAGATAGAAGCTGAAATATCACATCATTGTCCTGTTGTCTTGTTAATAAAGCTTTCTTAATATCAGCATTAAAAGAAGAGGCTCACTTTAGCTGTGGTGACTATGAATATTTGTTTGAACATTTGTGGATGTGTCTAGACTACATTATCCTTCTTGTTTGCTAGAACACTGTTAATTTTACTAGTTTAAGTGTAAATGATAATAGTGTATTTATTTTATCACTAGATATCGGGAGAAAGGAAATGTTGAAGTGCAGTACTTCAACATCCAAGCTCGACTGAAAGCCAATGGACAGAAACAGTACATACCACCAGAAGGCATGTTAATTCATGATATTGAATCTGCTTGGATGCAGCTGGAAAAATGTGAACATGGGCGTGAGGTTGCACTCAAAGATGAGCTTGTCAGGCAAGAGCGACTGGAACAGCTTGCCCGGAGATTCTCTAGAAAGGTAAATGGTTGTATAGGAAGCAGAAACCACTGTGAACTTTGATATGGCATGCTTATGCCTTTGTTAGCTCTTACATTTAAAAATTAAAATTAAGTGATTTAACCAATCAATAGATTTTAATAAATGTTTATGTTGAGTATTAATTTAATTTCATTAAAAATATGAATTATTTCACAACCAGGCTGCTATCCGAGAGTCATGGCTTGGTGATATGGAGCAGATTCTCAAGGAAGAGATCATCTGCAACAATGCAATGCAAACTGAGGCAGCAGTGAAGAAACATGAGGCTATCAGTGCTGAAATTCTGGCTAGAGTAAGAAATTGCCATAGTTTTATTATCTTTAGAGTTTTAGTCACAGAATTTTCACAAACAAACAGTAAAGTGCAATTTCAGGACCCACTTAAGAACTTTTTTTAACAGAATAGTTTCTTCATATAAAAGTGATTGTTTGGAATAATAGAATAAGAAAAGGAAAAAAGTCAGAATAAGCAAATTTTCCACCTCAGCTTTATCAGTAAAGTTGTTATAAAAAAAGCAATTTTCCACCTTAGCTTTATCAGTAAAGTTGTAATAAAAAAGCAATTTTCCACCTCAGCTTTATCAGTAAAGTTGTTATAAAAATTTCTTTATATATTGTACTTTTGTTTCACTCTGAGCAGAAAGACAGATTCAGAGCCCTGAACAGTTTGGCTACAGAACTTGTACAAGGCAACTATAGAGCAAAAGAGCAAGTTAAGCAAAAGTCAGTAGTCTCATTTCTGTGAATACTGTTATAGTGTCCTTTTTAAAAATCATATTAAAATATTATAAAGCGTTGTCATCGTTGCACTTTGAACAAGACCATAAATTCTCTGATATCTTCCTGCAGATGAAGATCTCTGCAATGTGCATGCACTTAATAACACCCGAGAGACCACTGATTAATAAAATAAAAGTGGCATATGGTTGAATTACTCTGTCAATATTGATACAGTATTTGTGAATGGACCGATATTCTGTCAGTTTACTTTGTTGATTAAAATTATATTGTGGTGACTAAGTGGTTTAGGCAGTGAATTTAGACTACCTTATGTTAACACTTATGAAATTGTGATAAACTTGAGCTGTTCACCTACAGCAGTTTCTCATCCTTTTTTTTAAAAATTATGCCTCACCTCAATGCCTCAAAGATTTTGACGCCCCTGATCCTACAGTATAATAGTCAACCAAGTTCTGAAAAAATATAATATAAATATATTCTAATTGCCTCTCCTCTCCCTTTTCCTATCCTTTCAGGAATGGTTGGAAATTATGTAGGTAATCCAAGAAAAAAAATGTGTGCACATATAATAAAGAAGAATAAATGGGGAAAGGAGGTTCTTTATTCAAGTGTTACCATTTATTCAATAACTCTTTTGTGATTGTATATTCATCTTGATGAGGTACACTTTGCATCTGACTGCTTCATTTTAAAATATTTATTTCATATGTAATAGACATTTTATCTGATTCTCTGCCCCTGCTTTTTGTTCTGTTTCTTCCCCCCCCCCCCCCGATTTCTTCTCCAAGATTTGTTATAGAAGTATCTTTTATGATACTTTGGCAAATATGTAGACTAGGTGACACTAGAAAGGAAGTTAGAATTCGAATTACAAAAGCAGCACTGACCTTCAAGAATCTTGAGAACATATGGCATTCAAAAGTTATAAGCACAAAAACCAAGTTAATATTATTCAGTTGAAATATAATATCCACCCTCATTTATGCATGGGAAAGCTGGAAAACAACTAAAGAAATAGACAAGAAATTAGACTCTTTTGAAAACAAATGCCTAAGGAAAGTACTCGGTATAAAGTGAAATGAATTCAAGAGCAGTGCAGAGATAAGACAGATGAGCAAAAAACAACCAGTCTCATGGGTGATCAGAAAAGAAGATGGACATATGTCGGTCACGTGATGAGAAGAAACAGTCAGAGAATCCCAAAACAAACTATCAAGTGGAACACAACAGGCTGAAGAAAAAGAGGTCGATCACATGAAACTTTAAAGAGGACATTGTAAAGAGAGGCCAGTTTAGTGATGAGGTTGAAAAGCTCACTGATAACAGGAAAACTTGGCAAACTACCATGCAAGCCATATATGACGTTTAATGGCACAAGAAGGATGTAAGATTTATCTTTAATGGCAGTTTTTAACTTTGCTTTAAAATGTTGTGCTATGTTGGGACAAAAGTTACCGAAATGCGATTTGCATCTTTGACACGCTTACACTTTTATATTTATCAGAGATCAAGAGGTCATGCAACGGTGGAAACAGCTTCTTGATAAACTAGATTCAAGAAAGGAAACTCTGTCAGGTTTCAATGCCCTCATGTCTTTGTTCAGGGAGATTGAGAGTATTACAGAAGAGCTGCATGAAGTTGAGGTAATTTTTTTTTTTCTGGCTGTTAAGCTTACATTTATTTTTATTATTAACTATTTGTGCAAGATTACTTGGTCAGTAGTGTAAAAGATCATTACTGTTTAACTTTAAATAGCGCACATGCTGGTAAACACTTGTTTTCTAAACATAAGTTGGATTGTCTGTTGTATTTTTGTTCCTGTTTTGAACATTATAAAATGTTAAGCTTCTTTTAGCCATTTCCATGTTTTTGTTACTTCTTCTGATGCAGCATCCTTGGTAGATCTAAATGAGGGGTTTGGATTTTATGTTCATTAAAGTTTATGTCTAAGAAGATGTAAGGACTTGAAATGTCAGTAAAAGAAGATGCCTCTTGAAAAATTGATAATTACATTAAGTCATCATCATCATTATCAGCATCACCATTATCTTCTTGCTATATCAGTCATCAGTTCTCGGAATCGAGATGGTTATGGAGGCATTTCCAGATAGATAATTTGCAGTCTGTCATTAGCGTTGCACTTTTCCCGGGTAGATTCTTTCAACACTTTTTATCTGTGATAATGTTTAATCATTTCTTTATTTTGCCTTCCTACTTACATCGCATGATGAGAAGAAACAATCAGAGAATCCCAAAACAAACTGTCAAGTGGAACACAACAGCCCAAAGAAAAAGAGATCAACCACTTGAAACTGTAAAGGGGACATTGTTAAGAGAGGCCAAATTAGTAGGCATAGAGTCCCTTGATGAGATTGAGGGACTCACCGCAGACAGAAAGACTTGGCTAACTGCCATGCGAGCCCTATGTGACGTTTAATGGCACAGGATGGATGTAAGATGTAAGAAGGTGATCTTTATAGATGGTTCTGAAGCAGGTAGATGATATATGTCTGGGTGGTGTCAGTCATCATTTTGCAGAGCAGCTTCTCTCATGACTTATCCTGTGAATATCTGATTGATATAAATGGTCATAGTAATTGCAAACTGTTTTTCTTGCAAGGATGCTTTGTCAGAGTTGCACTAAGCCAGAAAATGGGATGAGATCTGGCTGTGTGGAATTCTCAGAGAAAAAGGAAGATTGGAAAGAGAAACTTCACCATCAAATGCCAAGAAGACCCTCTAGATTTTAAATAATTATAAGTAAAGAAGATATAAATGCTTTAAAATTTTTTACATATTTAATAATACAGTTCATATCCAGACATGAATGAGTGAGTGTACAAGATATAAGTTGTATGTACCAATATTATATTAGTTACCAGTATTCCTCATCTTTTTTTTTTTTTTCAGTCAAAGGTCAAAACTGAAGACTGTGGTAAACACTTGGAAGCCACAGAGAACTTGTTACAACAACATATGCTGCTGGAAGCTCAGCTGCAGTCCCTGACCAAACGTGTTCAAGCTCTCAACGACAAATCCTCCCAGTATGCAGGGAAACACCACGCAGAAGCCAAGCATTTGAATGAAAAGCTTCAGGCTCTAAATAGAGAATTAGAAAGGTGAGTGTTGACATCTTTCCTACCTGTATTTTGTAAGTCAGCATTTCTTCTTCCTCATCAACTAACAGTTGAAGTAACATAGCTTGTTATCATGAGCATTACATAGAGCCAAGACTGGGTCTCCTCAGCTTTTGGCACAGTTGTTACTTTGCTGATCATTTATTTTTGTTCTTTCTCATCAGAATGACAGATGTTATGATTAGTCTCATTGCTGAAGGAAGTATTAGGGTTCACATAATTTTGGCAAGGTGTACTGAGGATTTAAAATATACACACAAAAAAAAAGAAGTGCAGTCTTTGCAGTGGAAATAAACTGTGACTGGCATGAGTTGTAAATTTTTAAAAAATAAGAATACAAATGGCTTTAAAAAAACCACAATAAGACAGTCAAAACAATGTCACAATAAGACAGTCAAAACAATATAGCTATCTTTTGTTTTAGCTTTTTCAAAACATAGTGGATATGTTTTTTTTTCTCTTTTTTTAAAAAAAATAAATGCACAGGCATTTTTCATTCCTGGTATGCCAATATATTTTCCATCTTGAGTCCACTGGATGAACATTGGACACTACTTAAATCACACAAATATGTCAAAACAGCAAACTTTTCTGAGAAATGTTATTTTTATGAGAATTGAAAATAAAACTTTGCTGACAGGCCATGTTTGTTTGCATTACAGTGTCATTGTTTTATCTTAGAATGTCTTGCTCCACAACTTCTAAAGAAAAAAAAATTATTTGAAGATACCTAGTTCAAAAAATTAAAAAAACAAAAAAGTACCTACTGGTACCTCAGCCTGTAACACCTTTTATGAACTGAGAAGTTAAACAAGATAAAGAAGTTGTTGAAAAGAGCATATAGACATAAAAAAATAAGAATTTACAAGAGAATGACAGAAAGTTATTCCAGTAGAATGAGCAACCTTCTAGTCAAGGATGAGTAGCATACTTTCCACTCAGATGTGAAACATCTCTTAGATGCTTAAATTGTTCTCAGAAAGCCATAGAAATGATTTATGAATTATCTACTTTTTAAAAAGTCCTTTTAACTTATATTACAACACTTTGTCTTCGGCTTAATTCTTGTCACAAGTTAGCACCACTATGAAATTGACGGTGAAGACTTTTCTGCTCATTTTAGAGTCCAGAAGCTGAGCAACAAGAGGAAGAACAACTTAGAAACAGCCAAACGATATTTTCAGTTTTTGGACGACACAGAACAGGAAGAAAGATGGGTGGCTGAGAAGTTGGAAGAGGTGAAGTCTACCAATGTTGGCAAGGACCTCAGTGCTGGCCTTATATTGCTGAAGAAGCATGAGGTATTTTATTCTTGTTGCTCTTGTGAGGAAGATGTCATATATTTGTACTTCTTGTACAGTGCACCTGCAAAAAAGCAAGGTTCAATCGTTTTGTTCTGTTATGTATACAATAAATAAATTCTCCTGAGCTCGTTTGGAATTTTTCTTAAGTTTCCAGTGAGATAGTATTCCACTGTGATAATGGTTAATGGTGTGTTTAATAAATTTAGCTGCCTCATTTACATTTGATTTTGAAAAGAAAATAGATGGCTTATTTACATGGATCTTCATATCTGTTCAAAGAGGGATGAAAAAATGTTGGAAAATTTGTAATACTTTTATATTTCTTATTTCAAATGCTATCCATACATATCATCAACCAAGCAACTACCATCCAGGACTTCATGTGACATCTTGCAGGAAAACAAATTTCCTCCACTTTTATGGTGTGCAGCCACAATTTATATGATGCCCCAGTTATGTCACATTCTGTTCATCTTGGCTTTGCCAGTTATTTGGTGTCAGGCTGTCTAAGGCTGGGCTCTCTTTCTCTTTTCCTTGGGTGTCCATCACATGGCAGATTCTTTTGGACCAATTTTTCCTACCTTTGTAACAATTTTTTTATGGCTTTCCTCATTTCCCAGAGTAGACAAAATGTGATGATGACATCCAAGTGAACTGTAATAGTGATTTTCTCGGTAAACTGGACTTTGATCACCAGAAAGACTGGCCATGAAATATAAAATGAAAAAAGAAAGAAAAGAAAAAAAAGGAATAATAAAGGAAATAAAGAAAATACTTTAGGAACAACTTCACTCTCTCTCTCCTCTCTCTCTCTCTCCTCTTCTCTTTCTTCCTCTCTCTCTTTCATCTCTCTCTCTCCCTCTCTCTCTCCTCTCTCCTTCTCTCTCCTCTCTCCCTCTCTCTCTCTCTCCTCTCTCTCTCTCTCTCTCAAGATTCCTGCTGACAAGCTTAGAATATCATGTCCCTTCATAACCCTCAGTCCCTTGTGCATCTCAACATGCTTGTCACTGACCACTTCCTGTGCCAGGATACCAAACCATCGAACATCTTTTCTAGCTTACTACCTCTGTCTCTTCTACACAGACCAGCTTAAATCTTTACTTGTCTATAATGTGCTCAGAGATTTTGATTGTTGTGGGCAATAAAATCCAAATGTCAAAGAGTATTTTATACGTTCCTCATTTTACTGTTTCATCACAGGCACTTGAAGCAGAAATGCAAGGTAGATGGCGTCGATGTGAACAAATTTGTGCAGTAGGTCAAGATCTTGTCAACCAAGGTCATCCAGCTAGATCAGAAATTGGGTCAAGGATCAAGTCTCTGATGGACAAGTGGAATCAGCTACAGGAAGCTGCAGCAAGCAGAAAAACCAGACTGGAGGATGCTCTTGAAGCCCAACAGGTGAGATTGTGAAAGTCAGGCTGCATAGTGAATGATGAGGCTAGGCATGTAAAAAGTGTTAAGTTAAATTAAATCATTGAAAGAACAAGTACTTAGAAAGAACTGGCACAAGAGTGGCTTAAAGCATGGCCTTTTCTCTTAAATAGATTTTGTTTAGTTTCTTGAAAAGACCTTTTTTTTCCCCCAGAAACTAAGTAAATCTATTTGAAAAAATTTTTTAAAAACTATGACTTGATTATTTCACATACTTACAATGTTAATTTTTAAAATAATTCTTCAGATATGTTTCTGTGTTAGTGAATGTTAAAATATTTTGAGATGAGGCTGATTCTTTCATTTAGACCTTGGTCAGCAACCTTGTAACTATAGAGAGCGACACCACCAGAGTCCAGTCAAGCTGCGGGGCCTAATTTAGCAAATGTTTGAGCGATGCAGGTGTGGGAAGATTAAGTTCTCTCAGAGACTTTCTTCATTCACTCATTCATTTGCATGTCCCTCGCAGAACTTTGCCTACCTAACAGCACACCTGTGGGCCTCTCAGTTGTGAGCAAGATGGCCTGCTGCTGATGCATCCATTTGCAGATCATCAACAATGTCTTGCAGCCATCTTCGCCTTGGTTTTCCTCTCTTTCTTTTTCCCATTATGTACCCTTTAAAAACGGTCTTCTCTAGATTATCATGATGTTTAATGTGTCCAAAATATTTAAGTTTTCTTTGTTTAATCCTCTTTACTAGCCAGCCTTTTTGAATATTAAGCTCTTCTAGTATAGATATATTTGTTCTTTTTTGTGTTCATGATATTTGAAGAACTCTTCTGCAGCATTTACATTCAAAGGCATTTATGTGTTTCTCAGCTGTTTTGTTAAGTGTCCAGGTCTCACAGATATATAAATCTTTCTTACATTTTTGAAATCTTCCAACATCTGCATCTCTGAAATTATATCAGAAAATGCAAAGTTACTGAACCAGAGTTGTAGTAGGCTGCATGAAATCATATTACAGGCAGCTGATCCCTGATACAGACATTCATTTGAGAAAAAAATAGTTTATGTTGCAGCATTAGTTTTGAGTTCTTGCAAATTTGTTCTGTAATGAAAGTGTAGATAACATTTCAGTGCTCATCAGCTGTAAATGTTAATGTTTTTTTTTTGTTTTTGTTTGTAATATGCATTCTGACTTGTTTACTGTCCCTGGCATGAAGATAGATATATGTCTTTAAGTCTTAAGCATAATGTTTTATTATTAACTATATTAATGTATTTTATTATGAACTCTATTCCACAGTACTATGCTGATGCTAATGAAGCTGAGTCTTGGATGAAAGAAAAGATGCCCCTGGTGTGCAGTGATGACTTTGGTAAAGATGAGGCTAGTGCCCAGGTGAGATCAAGAAGGTCACATCATTGGCAGTATGAATATTAATAAAAAAAAAGCTTTGTCAAGGTCAGACAGAATTTTCTGGTAATGGCGGTCTCTCATTTTGTCTTGGTCTGAATGATGAGACTGACTTTTCGCAGTCTACCCACCTGTATAAATGGGTACTTGGCACACTGTGCTGAGGGCAGGATGTCTCTGGAATTGAAGAGTATCTGCCTGCATTGTGAGGCGTCCTAGGTTATACTGCACACATGGCAGTCAGTGAATAAATTATAGGATGCCATGCACAACTCAGTCCGATAAACATGAGATTGATTGAATCACGAGAAAAAAAAAATTGATAAGGTAGATACAACAGCATGCAAAGTATACAGTTATTTAAGTTACTTCTTGAAGACTGAAAATGGTCCCGGTATTTATAAATCATTAAAATGTAGAAGCAATAGGAAGGATAGGAAATGTCATGAGAAAAAAAAAACAGTAAAAAAAATTGTGTAAAGAAGTACAAAAGATAAAGTTTTCATTACAGATTCTGAAAAACTTCACTGATTGTCAAAATTCTTTTGCCTTATCATGGCTGCTTTATAAATTGAAAACACAGACAAGTTTAATTTTAAAAAATAAGAAAAATTATACTTGAACTAAGTAATATCTTTGAATGAGAGTGGCAAGGACCTGACTGAAATATGCTGGAGATGTTGAAATATTGTAGATAAATAATCTCTCATCTTGGTGCTTCTTTTATGTTCAAAATCTGGTCATCCTGATCAGAAATATGAAATCATATCACATAAACTTGGGCTTCAGCTACTTTCCTTTGAACATGTTAAGATAATGGTTGCCTGAGTAGTGAAATGGTGTGTTCATGGTGAGATGAGTGGTTAAAGTCTAGTGAGAGATGCCCCAGTCACCCAGCTGTAGACATGGGTACTTGATTCTTCTTAAAGTTGAAGAAGTAAAAGACAGCCAGACATGATGCTAACTACATAATCTTGTAGTGTTCAGACAAGTCAAGAAAATATGCACATTAATACCATATCCCATAGATTCCTTTATGGCATGATGTGGCTACCTTTATGTTATTATAATGCTGAAGAAACTCATAGAAAATTTTTTTAAAAGGGGCAACCATGACTTATCAGGGCATGTATGCTGTGATTTTTTTTTTCTGAATGTTTACCATATTGAAAACTGACTTTAATAAGCAGGTTTATTGAGCCTGAACTGGAGTTCTGGTTCATGAAATGCCAAACTGGCAAGCATCATGTCAGGAGTCTGGTTTCTCCAGAATCTTGACTTTGTTTTTTCAGCCTGAAACCTTGTGGAAGTCAGCTTCCATGTTCACCATGATTAAGTCCAGGCTAAGGAGAGGCAGAATTCTGTTGTAGGGAGACTTATAATTCTGCTCACCTTTTCTTGAAAAGCAAGTTTGTGACATAATCCAGTCAGTTTAGTTGTGTGTGATGGGCACATCTTAAAATGAGATTTGGATAAATGATTTTTAATAAACAGCAATACTTAAAAGTTCTTTATTACTGAACATATCCAGATAGAAGTTTTAGTGGATTGTGCAGAATTAAATGCACAGACTAGTGATTTTTGAAGCCATTGATATTCTACAAAGAACAAAGGGATTTTATCAAGCCAGTCGATGCCGTTATTGTTTCAAGACATTGCTGGGCAATTTTTAAAGATCTAATTATATCCTTATACCAGGCTCTGCTGTCTCGCCACAATCGCTTGGACCAAGACATCAAAGCTTTCAATGTTGAAATCAAGAGACTGGAGGAACTGGCGGTCCTGATGACAAAAGCTGCCAATGAGCACAATGTAAGTCCCTCATTGTGAAGAATAAATGCTGCTTGTCAGATCAAGGACTGTATGAAGCACAGATGAAAACTTTATATTTGAGCTAGTCTTGGCATTATGTCTTACATCTGTACTTTTTAATATGCTGCTCTCTCATGCCTGTTCTTCTGGAGTCTGTGGTTCAATTTCCAGGTAATTTTCTTGTGATTTTTTTGTCTTTCTCTCACATCCAGAAGTGCTTTGTCTATCACTTTCTCAAGGCCTAATCATACAACATTGTGTTCTGTTACTTTACTGCTTCATTCTTTCCTCTCTCTCTCTCTCTGAACCTTAAGTGCCCAGGGCACATGGGGCTTCCGCAAGGGTTTTCCACAAATGCCTGTCTTTCGCCTTTTTTTTCTGCTCTTGCCCAGGTGAGCCCTCTATTGCTCAACATCCTTTCTGTTGTTCTTCTCCATGTCTCTTTTGGTCTACCCTTACTTCTGCTCCCCTGTGGTGTCCATCTTAGTGCTATTTTTGGTAGTGAGTTGTCAGTAATTCGGAGCACATGTCCCAACCATCGCCAGCGTCTTTCCTCAATAATTGTTGTCAGTGGTTTCATCTGCATTTCTGCTAATAAGATGTTATTTCTTTCCTACATGTAAAAATATGTACTTTTCATACATATCATATGACTACACCACTTCTGATTATTTGTGTTTCTGACACTAATCTTCAGAGATGATTTCCAGTTTTTTTTGTTGTTGTTGCTCTTAGAGCTTCTTCCCATCATGAGAAATTATTTCAGCACATGATTTGTAATGTTTAAACTTCAGGATCAATCAAATGGAGTGAAAATGCAGTTCACGAGCCACTGACTAGAGAGAAAAGGCTTATAGCAAAGACATGTATGAATTTCAGACATTGACAAAAAGTGAGGGACTGATTCATTGTGGTATTTCCTCTGTCATAAAGAAATGTTTTCCAACCTTTTGTGATCCATACTTCAAATGTTAGTGATTTATTAATTCTTTGATATACATACATGCACATCAACCAGAAGGAAAATGCTGTCACAGATTCGCAATGAACTACATGCCACTGGATTTTGTGTTTTTACTTGTTGTTTTCTTTCTAATTCTTCTGTGATTTAAAAAAAAAAGGTTTTTGTATTCAGGCAATAATTAGATTTTTACATTTTTGTGTTTGTTGTTAAAATAAAATATAGACATAGATTTATTTACAATTATTTAAATAACATACTTCATTTAGGTTGAATCTTTTATTTTAGGTTTCATTTATCCTTTTCCAATTTTTTAAAACCAAAACATAATATTTATTTACTGTTGACCCTTGATGTAATGGACAAACAGAAAGATTGTGTTAAAAAATCTGGGAATCTGAATTTTCTTAATGAATAATTAACAAAATTTTTAACTGTATAGTACAGTATGTAAACATGAATAAGATATCAGACAATGCACATTTTACAAACAAGTAATGTAATAAGTACAGCATGTGCAAAAAAAAAAAAAATACAAGAATAAATAAATAATGTGCACTAAATAGCAGACATCTTATTTTATGAAGTAATTTATTTGTGAATTAATGGTGCTATCAACAACAACAAAATACAAGAATAAATAAATAATGTGCACTAAATAGCATACATCCTATTTTATGAAGTAATTTATTTGTGAATTAATGGTGCTATCAACAAACAAACAAAAAAATGGCAGTATGGTTTGATTTTTATTGTTAAAAATTATCTGAAGTCTGGGAAATTAAGGTCTACGAGATGAATATCATCAGCATGTACAAGTTCCAGCTTCTGTAATTTCTTTCTATTAGTAGTGATTTTCTTGTAATAAATGTTTTGAAGACTGACTAGTAATTCTTATTTCCTTACCTCTTTGCTCGTGGAGAATGGAGAACCTGAGAATGGAGAAAGGAAGGAGGAGGAAGAGGAGGAAGTTGTAGAAGTGCCTAAAGAAATAGAAGTGGAAGAAATTGTGGAAAGAGAGGTGCTTCAGGATGTTATGGAAACTCGGAAGATTCCTCAGGTCAAAGCTTTGTATGCATACAAGGGGCAGGGCATGTCAGTGGACAAAGGGGAGGTAAGTTAAAATTTTTATTTTAATAGAAATGTAACATTATGATGAATTTTCTTATTGGTAGATTCAGGATTATGAGACATGTAAAGAGTGGCTTTTGAAAGTTAATGGGTTATGACCACACTCTATCTACAATAGTCAAATAGCAGGGAAAAAAAGCGTCCGGTATGAGAGTCATACTGAAAGTCATGAGCAAAGATTTTTTAAAAATCAGAATTTATAGATAGAGAAAATATAAATGTATCACCTTAATTTGCATCATTTGCACTTCATGTAGAGGTCACATGACGTCACCACCAATCTGTCATGTGACCATGCAGACCATAAACAAAATGGCGGGTGCAAAGTTTCATTTTGTCAACGTGCTGTTATTGAGTTCCTCGTTAAAGGGGAAATCCCTGCTGCTGAAATCCACCAAAGACTTCAGCTTGCTTATGTGTGTATGGGTGCTAGCAGTGTTAGGAGGTGGGTGAAACATTTTAAAGATGAAAACACGAGCATCCAAGATATGCCTCGTAGTGGTCGCCCTCAAAATGCCTCCTCTGAACTCAATGTGGAAAGGGTTGACGACATCATTAAAGAAGACAGACGTTTCTGAAATCACTGTAAATCTTGGAATAAGATACAGTGCAGTACAGGAAATGATTGAAACCCTAGGGTATAGAAAAGTTTATGCCAGCTAGGTCCCACAAGAGAGAACATCCAGAAAGCAGTGCATCTGTGCCGTCGGTCAACTGGAATGGAATTCTACTGATAGGGTATTTTCAAACGTGCAGAGCGATGGGAAAAATGTGTGCAGAAAAATGGAGATTATGTTGAAAAGTGAAGAAAAGGATGCGGATCAAGTTGATACATTTATATTTTCTCTATTTATAAGTTCTGATTTTTAAAAACTTTTTGCTCACGACTTTCGGTATGACCCTCATACATGTGTTTAGGAAAGTGCTTCTGAAAATAGATAATATATGTCGGAGGGAATACATAGCAAAGCTAACAAAGATATACAACTGTTGGTGTTTTAGGGAAAAAACTGAAAATTCACATAAAAACAATGTCATGTACAAGGAACTATAACTGCAGGGCAATAGGGACAAAAAGGTCAAGATAAAAGTTGAAAAAACATTTTGTGGACAGCTTTGTTTACATTTTAATTATAGGATATTTCATCTGTCATCTATCGTAAATGAATGGCACATCTTCAGAGATAAACATTTTCCTCTTGTGTAGTCTGAATGAAAACTCATTTCCTATTTTAACCATGGCTGCTTTTTTCCCTTGTCTATGTAGCAGAATGTTTTTTCATAGAAGATTAAAAAAAGACAAAAAAAACAACCCTTTTCCTTACATTAATCTTATCTTATATCCTTCCCGTGCCATTAAACATCACATAGGACTCGCAGAGTAGTTCGCCAATTTTTCCTGTCTTTGGCGAGTCTTTCAACCTCATCAAGGGGTTTTATGCCTGTTAATTTGGCCTCTCTTAATAATGTCCTCTTCAGAGTTTCACGTGTCTGCCTCTTTTTCTTTGGCCTGTTGTGCTCCACTTGATAGCTTTCCTTACATTAAAGGAAGTATTTTTTGTTTTCATTTCTCAGCACAGATTTATGTCAGTTTTTCTCAGCTTTCCAAGTATTCAGTTCTTATCTCTTTATTCATATCAAAATGCCATATTTTATTAATTAATTTGTTTTGTGATACAAATGCTCTAGTGTTATATCATTTGTAGGTATTTCATTGTGACCTTTTGTCTGTTTTGTGGCAAATTCAGTATTCTTACATTATGGTATCTTTCTTCCCTCTCCTTTCTATTTTTCATTCTGAAAATCAAGGATATATTTGGGGAAAAAAATGTTATCATAGAAAATGGAAAGGTAATTTCTTAATTCAAAAGATGTTGCATCAGTTTCTGAGCACTTCATAAAAATAATGATAATACATAATCTCATTACTCTCTCTGAGCTGTTAATACTTTACTCATGTGCTGTCATACACTCACTACACTTGCTGAGTTTTATTAATACCTCACATTTCATGTGCTATTATACATTCAGTACACTTACTGAGTTATTACTATTTGGTTCATTCACACCACACTTACTGAGCTGTTAATGTCTGGTTCAGATGTTAAATGTTAACTACACTCACTGAGTTATCAAATCTTGGTTAGGTGTTATATGCTCACTACTCTTACTGAATTACTAATGTTTTGCAAATATTTCATTTGCATGAGGTATGAAGAATCATAAAATAAGAAGTTTAAGATATGTGCCTGTCTTTTTAAAAATTGTTATGAAATAAATGTTTATTTTATAAAGTGTCCATCAAAAATGAAGACATTAAAAGTGTGCACTTTTTTTTTTACACTATACACATGCAAAATGTACATTAAACATAAAATAATTCATAAAATTTTGCCAAGATTAGGTTTTGCAAAGCCATTGCCGCCACCACCACCACCACCACCACCATCATCATCATCATCATCATCATCATCACCATCATCATCACGTGCCATGCCGGGTGGCGTGGGCGGTAATACCCCTCCACAAATCTCGGTCCTTGACATTTCTGAATAACTCTGCTGCTGACTTCTTTCCATGCCACAGTGTCAGGCCCTAGGTCGTGCTCTGCCTCTCCTGCCTTCAATTTTGCCTATTGTTAAGATGTTTTCCAATTTATTTCTCTCTTCTCATCACATGCCCCAAGAATGATGATTGCCTTTTCCTTATCTGTGTTATTATATTATGTTTTTCGTTAGCTTGTCTCAAACGCTGCTCATTAGTTATCTAGTCTGTCCATGCAATCTTCATATTTCTTCTCAGGAACAACATCTCTGTTGCCTCCAATGATTTGCTCAATTTTCTGCCAATAGTCCATGATTCACATCAGTATAGCAACATAAGTTCATTATAGCACTGTGATACTTTCTTTCTCACATTCAGTGACAATGACTTATTGCACAAGATGGTTTTCAGTTTATAAAATGCTACTTTTGCCTGCCATATTCTGCTTTTAATTTCTGTAACATATCTTTATCACTGATCCCAGGTACTTAAATTGTCATCATACTGCTTTAAAAGCAGATGAAACGTAGATAATGAAATACAATTGGTTAATTTCGCCTCATCTCCCCCCTCCGCCCCCCCCCCCCCTCAGCCAACACACACGTATCTCGAGATCAATGGTTCTCTCTCCCCCCTCATTCCCCCATACTTTAGAAAAGCTTCTTATCTGTATGGTATCTTTGTGGTCTGAATGCACAAAATGTGGGCAACTGTGGCGGTGAAAGTTACCCTCCTGCTATGTTGCTCTAGTTTTCACAATCGTGAACATGTTGTGGAAACTTCTTACAAGTTCCAATTAACATCAGACTTCAGCCTTTGTCTGTCATCCTCTTTGTTCTTCTCGCAGTTGCCCGACTGTAGGACGCTGTCATATTAGTTCATCACCGAGACCAGCAAAACTTCGCGCATCAAACAAATGTGGAAAAAAAAGTTATTTCTTCCACACAGGATTTACCGAAACTTCGGTTGTTAAACATTTGACAGCGAAAATAATAATAATAAAAAAAAGAACCTTAGGGCAGGTTCCACAGACCACCGTGGGGTCCACGGACCACCAGTTGGGAACCACTGATACAGATGATTTTAAAACAAACAAAAAAAAAAAGCAAAACTACACGAAACTGCCGAGTAAAAACAAACAAAAACAAAAACCGAAGTTGTTATTGTTTGTTTATGCTCCCATGCCAGCTTTAAGAGTGCACATTATACAAATACTCATTATGCGGACACAAACTCGGACAAAATTTCCGACTCGGAAGTTCAGGGATTTTTTTTTTTTTAAATGGCACTGGTGGGGGGAGGATGGTGGACGAGTCACAATATGCAGTCAGTATTGAACAGGATTTTATGAAACATAATGATTATTAATGAACTGGTCATTACAGGGATTCGAACAGGACATTGATCTTTATACAGAGGCGTGGCCATTGTTTGAAATGTGTGTGTGTGTGTGGGGGGGGAGGGCATGAATCAAATGAATGAGAGAACTCATTTATAAAATACTTCATTTTTATACATAATTTTTATGTTTTTATGATATGATTTAATTATTTGTATTCCAGCATAAATACACGTGTTATATTTGTGCTATGTGTTATGTACGAGAATTTCTTTTGAGTGCACTCGTCCTAATTCGCGCCTGCTTGTAAAAAATTAAAACGTTAAAATATTGGCGGAAATTCCGTTCGTGCAGGGACCGAAATTTATTCAGCTAAGATAACAACAGTGCTTCGTTGGTTAAACAAACTCCCAACATGCCACCGTTGTGTTACGCAAGAAACGAACAGCGTATTGATACTGTCGTATTGGTATTGCATTATACTGACAAATTATTAAGCGAGACAAGTTTCCAGGAGTTAGTAACAACTTGTGGTGGTAACTGCTATAAAACCTGGGACTAGCAGGGTTTAGGCGGAGGTTTTACGGAAAACAGGTAGGTAGAGGAAAGAAAGAAGAAAGACAAGTTAGCAATAAGAACAAGGAACAGTTAAAAAAACAATATCAATCCAATATTAAGGCAGATATCCTTCCTCCGTTCCACACAGTATTTAGGCAAACTTCCTTCCTTCTTTAGTTAGTAAGTGTTAGATGCCATATTTCAGTATAAGATCACCCCCTCTTGAATGCTGCTTTTCTGTATAGTTTGTGTATAGGTACTTCTGTGACAAAAACTCAAGCCATCACGAAGTCTGCACTATAAAATATATTCATTTTGCTTTTGTCATTTTTTTTCTTCTGGTTTTTCTTCATCAAGCTCGCAAAGCATGTGTTCAACATTATCGTCAATCATTTTACCGTTGACTAGAGATCAATACAACAAATTAATGTGCCGGGGGGGGGGGGGATAGTTTAATTTGATTAGGCTCAGGAGTAGAGCTCAGTGATTAGGATCTGAAATAACCTTTACTTCCAGGTGAATGGAGTCAATGGCTATGGCCGTGGGTTTCGAAGTGCTTTGTTTTCCTATGATCCCCATATGCTATTACCATATCTGTATCGACTGGATGACCTCTTTGCGCAGTAAATCTACAAACTTCATTTCAAGAGTGCCCAAACCATGCGGACCTGAGGCGTGAGATATGGCCAGAGGACACAAGCTTGGGACAAAAGCTTTGGGGCTCCTATCAGGATCTGGAGAGGACTGCGAGCTTTGCCACGTCGACAGGGATCAGGATCTGATGTGACCAACAATTTCGAACGCAGAAGAAGAAGAAGATACAAACTTCATCTCTGTCACACGTCAACTATTTCGTCCTCTTCATCTCATTTTCAAGATCTCCCCGTGCCCGATTGTCACCTGGATCGTATTTCGAAATAGACGAGGCTGTTTATGTGAATATCGTGTACTCACGTTAACTCATTATCTGTCGCCAGAGATTTTAAAAAGAATTGTGACATTCTCGTACAGTTTCCTAGTTTTATTAAATATAAATTCATATTTGAATTTTGGTTAATCAGTCGGGGAGAAAGCAGACACCTATAATTCCTTCAGAGAAATAATTAACTTTACACAGCAACCACAAATCGGAAGAGGTTAAACTGTAGAGAACAAATGAATGAAATTGCAGAGTTATAAATTACTTGGACTATACAGTAAGATTTTTTTTTCGTAAATTGATATGGAGTAGTTAACTCACTGATACCCATGTTACTGTGGTGTGCACAAACTTGCGGGTAAACGCTTTCCATTTTAGTTGCCCTAACTCTGTCAGCTGCAACTGTCATGGAGGATAAACAGGCAATAAATCGAGCGGACATAATCAGTGCTGTAAGAAACTGGTCGAACAAAGAACTTCACTGACAGCTGTCAATCAGCGTTGTTGTCAAGAAAAAAGAAATTGGGAGTGACCCCCCCCCCCTTTTTTCCCCCCAAAAAATGCACACAGAGCTCCAGACTGATGGTCAATCAGCAAATAACAGATGTAGGATTAGGGTTATTGTGTTACTATGCACTGAAAGAGATACTGATAAGGCGACATGAACACCTTTGTATGTGCCTGGAGCGCGTATAGGATGGTCCTTCCTAACTAATCAACCAAAATCCTACTGAGGAGGAGGGTTATGAAGTTCATGGAAAATATGGAGGCGTTCACTTTTGTTCTAAAATATTACGTGCCAAGATATAGGTGCTCCTCATACGCCAGTGCATCACATATGGCGGGAATACGATATAATAGTCATTAAAAATCCTGAGCCTGCCGTCTGCACATAATCTGTAAAACTTTAAACTCAATAAACATTAAGAATAAAATTTGTACAGGAATAGTGTGTAAGTTTAAGAGTTGAGTACGAGTGGGAATAAAGTTCAGTGATTTTAAGAAAAGAAAATTTGATTTCTAAAGAAAATAATAAAGTTCTGCATGCTAGAAATTTTGCTTTGACGATTTTGAATGAGCGAGTGAGGACCATTAGCGATAAGAAGTAGGAACAGTGAAAAAGCATTATGAAAAAAAAACCCAACAATATCAGTCCAATATTTCGGCAGACGTCCTTCCTCTGTACCACACAGTATTTAGGCAAACTTCCTTCCTTCCTTCTTTAGTTAGTAAGTGTTCTTAGAAATCTTAGGATTGGATTTTTGTTTTTTAATTTCAATATTATCTGGGTATTTATCACTTCATGTAAAATATGGATGCTCTTATTTTTAAAATCTTTACGAAAAAACGAATTTTCAAGTAGTGATAGTAGATCTGACGAACTTTGGGTAACACCCATCGCTGTAAAAAAATTTTAAACATTTGGTAGTTAACATTGTTCGAGTTATATGGTGCCATCGAGAAAATCTAAAAAAAAAAAAGATCTAAATCACTCCATGAAGTTTTCCAGCTGATGCTTTCCGAGTTGTCTGAACTAAAACTATGGGGCAGAAATCTGTAAAAATCAACTTACAGACAAGCATACATTTCTTTTTTTTTTTCGATTATTTAAGGCTTTTGTGATGCGTATACTTTCTCATGTCTCTAATAGCGAACTATTGAAAAAGTAGCAATGAGCTACATTTAATTTCACTCGCCCATGGCATCTCTAACAAAGAATATGGTTGGAATAATTTTATTTTCCTCAGCAGACCAAAGGGTAATTGGCTGTCACAAGTATTTTGTGTTTAATCATACTATGAAGGAATCAGGAAACTGTTTATGGAGCACGGCGGAATGTGTCCGTAAAATTACTGCATTATGTCATCATGACATCCAGCGTTTGAAGGTATTGACCACAAAGTAATTGCTGTCATTATGTTGTCGTTATTTTGTATTTGCGTCGTTATTTTTTAAAATGAGAAACGTTTGTGTGGGGTTAAAATGAATTAAACGTTGGGCACAGAATATCTGCTGTCACGGAAGATGTGCCCTGAAAGTGTTCGCCGCTTAGTTGTAAACATCCACGTGGAAGAATTAAGCCGTACATTAAGCAGTGAACCACAATCTTTGCATTACTATACCGCAGTCTTTGCATTACGATAGCGCAAGTCTGAATCATGAAACGAATGCAACGTTTGGATCTTGATATTTTAATCCTGAAACATCTAACTTGCTCAATCGGATTCAATGAATTTGTACCTGAGTCCGAAAAATTCTGCACTGGACCTTACAGCTGATTCTGCTTCATCATCATAATTGAAAGTGCACATAGCAGGTAACTTCAGGGTTGTAAACTGGTATCATCCCACCTAACTCTCATATATACCTGCAAATCGTAATGTCGTTAACGTCTTTGAGAACATTTCGGCATCAGAATACTCGAATTAAATGAGTAGAAGGAAAAAACACGATAAAAGAACCACCTGTTAAAAAATACTTATTTGAATATGTCGTGATAGGTCACAGTTTAATAACGCTGAAAACCCTTAGACTTGTAACAGTTAAGGAACCTAATACTCACTTGAAAACTCGATGGAAAAAAGAAAGAAATCGAGAGAGAAAATAACGAAAAAAAAAAACAAGCCAAAAGTACTGGCCAGATAACATGGGGCAGGAAAATAAACCAATCTGATCAATGTTAGAGAAGATGTAGACAAAGAATATTATGATGCCATAAAAATTGGAGGTTATGAAATACCAGAGATTAGATATGCTGATGGCACAGTATTACTGCCCACAACACAAAAAGGAATGGAAAAACTAATTATATCACTCCGTAAGAATAGTGAAGAGCAAAACCTCTATCTTAATGCGAAGAAAACTAAATTGATGACAACTGACAAAACAAATAAGGCAACTGAAAAATATATCAATGAGGAAAAACTGGAAGAGGTGGAAAGTTTTGAATATCTTGGATCATTACTAACTAATAATGGAGATACAATGAGGGAAATTAAAAGGAGGACATCTATCGCTCTTAAAAAAGTAAAACAGCTAAAGAAGCTGTGGAGAGGAACAGACATAACTACAAAGAATACGATTTTTAAGGGCATGCATCTTTCCCATCGCAACATATGCCTGTGAGACCTGGACACCTAACAAAACAGCTGAGAAACACATAAATGCCAATGAATGTAAATGCTACAGAAGAGTTCTTCAAATATCATGGACACAAAAATAGAACAAATATATCCATACTCATTCATTCATTCATTTGCATGTCCCTTGCGGAACTTTGCCTCCCAAACAGCACTCCTGTAGGCCTCTCGGTTGCGAGCAAGATGGCCTGCTGCTGCATCCATTTGCAGATCGTCAACGATTTCTTGCAGCCATCTTCGTTTTGGTCTTCCTCTTTTTCTTTTTCCCATTATGTATCCTTCCAATACGGTCTTCTCTAAATTATCATGACGTTTAATGTGTCCAAAATATTTAAGTTTTCTCTCTTTAATCCTCTTTACTAGCTAGCCTTCTTCAATATTAAGCTCTTGTAGTATAGATATATTTGTTCTTTTTTGTGTCCAAGATATTTTATATCCATACTACAAGAACTTAATATTGAAGAAGGCTGGCTAGTAAGGAGGATTAAGCAAAGAAAACAAATATTTTGGACACGTTTAAACGTCAAGCGATTTTAGAGAAGACCGTCTTGGAAGGGTACATAATGAGAAAAAGAAAGAGAGGAAGACCAAGGCGAAGATGGATCATCATCATCATCATGTGCCGTGCCGTTGGCTATTATGCTTCTCCAGAGTACGCGATCCTTCATGCAGGCCATCAGCTCAGTTGGTGATCTCCTCTCACACCATCCCGTCAGACTGTCCAGTATCATTTCTCTTGGTCTTCCTCTTGATCTTCTTCCTTCTATTTTTCCTGTTGTTATAATATTTTCAATGCCCCCTCTTCTCATTGCATGTCCTATGAAAGTACATTGTCTCTCTCTTATCTTTTTGACAAGGTTTTTTGTCTCTCCAGCTCTTCTCCTACATTCTTCATTAGTTATTTTTGCTGTCCAGGGGATTCGCAACATTCTTCTAATAAACCACATTTCTGTTGCTTCCAACGATTTTTTGTGCAGATGGATACAAGATATCAATATCTGTAAATGGATGCATCAGTAGCAGGGCATCTAGCTTACAACCGAGAGGCCTGCTGTTAGGGAGGCAAAGTTCCGCAAGGGACATGCAAATGACTGACTGGCTGATTGACTGATTAAGAGATATTAAGGACAATACCAAATACAGAAGCATGATCACTAACGTCTAACGGGCTACGATGTCCAATCAGGGAATGAATCTGAAGTCGACGTCTGTTTACTGTTGGGCAGTGCAACAAGAATTAAGGTGCACGTGAAAATGAAGATACGTGAACGTTGAGAACACGGCCCCTGTCACCTTCGTCTCGCTCAGAAATAATTATTTCGAGCTTTAGTTCGAGGAAGCTGTCTGGTCGCCCCGACCAGATCGTCGATGCTGGAGTGAAGTGGGGTATGATCCGATTGTGTACGTAAGTTGCCCAGCTGCTGTAGGAACTTAGTATTGAGTGAATAGATGCAATAAACTACTGAACGTGCAAGATTTACGAAGACAGAAAAGGAATACTGATTTAAAAGGGGCGATCGTGGAGGTGAGTGAAGTTCAAGGATAATATAGGCCCCGCGCTACACGGTGCGAGTCTTATAAATACACAGCCCTTCATCCCATCATCTAGTATGTACTAAAAACAAGAGAATAAATAGGAGTTTGTGACTGATAATGAAGGAAGATATGTGATTACTTATCATTAGAGGAGAGACAAAGGTAGAATATGTGAGACGGTGAAGCAAGATACGTTTTAACACAGAAATGGACATTTGTCTACTCTTAGACTGTCTTGTCTTCTTCACACTTTGTCTTAATAACTTTTCCATTTGTCTGCATATTTGACACTTTAGTCCATTTCAGTTATAGGGGAATCCGCTGTGGGTCGTAGACTTCTGACAATGTCTCTTCTGTCTCCATCATCCACGATCTCCATCGCTTGATATGCTTTCCCTTTGCTGAGTTTAGCTCTGATAGGAGGAGGTGGCAACCCTGAGATACGTCTTCACCTGCGCGCACTTGTGCCTTACTTCCATGCTGGGCATATCCAGCAATTAGCGCATAGATCGGAGTCTCTCTGGTGCACCCCAGAACTGCTTTCATTGCCTCATTTTGAATTCTTTCAAGGTTGATTATCTGAGTCGTGGGTAAAGTTAGAAGGCCGATGCCATACTCAACCACCGACAACACGAGCGCCCGCATCAGCAAGAAGAGTGTTCGTTATGGCAGTCCGGCAGCTGCCATAGTCTTCACTGCACCAAGACCTTTCTTTGCTTTCTGAATAACCATGTCAACATGGTG
Source organism: Achatina immaculata (assembly GCA_009760885.1). Lineage (NCBI taxonomy): Eukaryota > Metazoa > Mollusca > Gastropoda > Stylommatophora > Achatinidae > Lissachatina > Lissachatina immaculata. The sequence continues at coordinate 8,386,510 of CM019702.1, forward strand.
GTTGAAAGATAAGTATCTTGTCGAACACAATCCCAGTGTATACTGTAAAAAAAAAACAAACCCATAGCTAGTGATGACCCAATTTTAGCCATAACTTTGATATTCTATACTTTTTTAAATTGAATGAATAACATTTCCAAATTTCACACAATAATACCTAAGGGTTTAAACACTCACTTGGTAGTTTCTTGCATCTGTGTGACGAGAATGTGTTAGCCCCAGGGGTTCTCAAGTTAGTATGGTGTGTGGCCTCCGCTTGCATCGATCAGCGACCGGCATCTCCTAGGCATAGATGCGATCAGATGTCTGATGTGCGCCTTTGGGATGGCTGCTCACTCTTCCTAGAGTGCCTGCCAGAGATCACGACGATTGGCTGGAGAAACGTTTCGGTGACAAACACGTCCTTGCAGCTCATCCCTTAGGTGCTCGATCGGATTCATGTCTGGAGACAGGGATGGCTAGAGAAGGGTGAGAATGTTGTTGGCAGTCAGGAACTGTGTGGTGAACCGTGCAGAATGGGGTCTGGCGTTGTCCTGTTGAAATACAGACCTTTGTGCAGCCAAAAATAGAAGGACGTGGGGTTGAAGAATTTCACTGTCGTATCGTTGCGCATTCAAGCCTCCTTCAGTCTGCACCAATGGACTCCTTTCGTTGAAATTGATCATTCCCCATACCATTACACCTCCACCACCGTGCAGCGGAGCTTCATCAACGCAATTTTGGGCAGAACGTTCATTTGGCCTACGGTAGACCCTTTTCCGCATATCATGGCGGTGAAACAAAAAGGAAGATTCGTCACTAAACCAGACACGTCTCCATTGATTGTCAGTTGTCCAGGGCCGATGCTGGTGGCTGAAACAAGTCGATTTTGGCGATGGCGCCTCGTTAAGACAAGACCTCGGTGAGGTCGTTGTGCCACCAGTCCAGCTTCATGCTGTCTATTCCGGACAGTTTGATCAGGCACACGACGTCCTGCAAGCAATGACTGGGCACTTGAGGAAGCTGTTGTAAACCTATTTCTGAGGTGATGAACCAGAGTAAAGCGACCATCAGCTGCTGTTGTCACCCTGGATCGTCTACTGCTTTGCCGGTCTTCAACTAAGCCAGTGGTTTGGAAACGGTGCCAAAGTCGACTGATGGTACTTTGCTGCACGTTTAAACGCCTGGCAACCTGACCTTGACTTTCGCCTGCTTGCAGGCAGCCAATAACGGTGTTTCGTAAATTTTGCGATAGATGCGCCATAATTGTCTGCTTGAAAATTAACTGAATTTGTTTGTGCAACCTCATCCTTTTACAGGTTTTCATTTGTATGGTAAGTGAGTTGTGCTCACAACAAAAATCACGACTTTTCCACAAAAGCAACGTGAGTTATGGTTAAAAAAAAAGCGTGATTAGCAAGGGCAGCTACTGCGTTCTGACTATACACGAGAATTGCAAAATTCACGCTAAATCAAGGACCTGATATCTTGGTGACAATTTTTGGTTTGATTTGAGATACCCAGGAAAAATATTGTGTCATAACATATAAAAATATGAAGCTTATATAAGTTGTGCGTTTTTTTTTTTTGGACAGTATGTTTGAAAAATTGCCGCCGTTCATCGCACTGCACTGCCGGAAGGGTGGTCTTTGCATATCTGTTATCTAATGAGTACCATGGGATTAAATAAGCTACATGTATGTCGTGAAGTCAGCTAACCTAAGCTACATGTATGTCCTAAAGTCAACTAACCTAAGCTACATGTATGTCCTGAAGTCAGCTAACCTAAGCTACATGTATATCCTAAAGTCAACTAACCTAAGCTACATGTATGTCCTAAAGTCAGCTAACCTAAGCTACATGTATATCTGTACAAGCGCTCCTTGCTTCTCACAGACTGGTAGCACCATAGAGCAAATTAATTAGGCGAAGAAGAACATTTGAAGACGTTGTGCAGTTGTTAAATAAAGGGAAAAAAAGAGAATACTAATGCAGTTTCCTTGTCTTTTGTGTTTCCTATTTCGGCCGAAGGATTGTGGGACTGCACTTAAAATCGCTATATTTATTAATCAGTGTAAGTGCCATAGACTGTACGTACTATAAAAATCCATAAATGCTTTTATATGTGGATTATGCTTTAGGCTGTCTTTCCCCCCCCCCCCTCCCCCCAGACCCCGAGAATTTCATATAAAAATGTACAAATATGTATATGTATATCAGTCTCGCTATAAGGAGATAAATCTTCATGACTTCAATGGGGAAAATGTTCTCACTTATCACACCCATGGTCTTGTGGGTGTGTCTGTGTGTGTTTTTAAATCACCACATTACTTCTCACTGCGTGCCGGACTGAAAGTCGGTTGCAGAAATATCTTTTGTTTTGAGATTTACGAAAACTTTCTTCAGTAACAGCAGAAAGGCCCGTTGAAAGTCTTTGCGAAATATCCCATAGATCAGAGGGTTGATGACCGAAGAACAGTACTGGAAAACACTGGCTGTTAGATTGACGTAACCAGGTAGAATGACCTGGGGGAAGACTACCTGTGAACGATAAGAGTTCGGGTTGAAAACGTCAGTTAAAATGAGAAGATGTCAGTCTGTAGCTTGGTATAATATGTACATAAATCTGTTATTTTACACATTTACAAATCTTTTGTTGCGGTTACATACAGGGCAGAGCTCCTTTTGTCGTCTGTAACTCAAAAGTCATGCACCCAGTTAGTCAGTCATGTGCATGTCCCTTGTGGAACTTTGCCTCCCTAATAGCTCTTCTGTAGGCCTCTCGGTTTTCAAGCAAGATGGCCTGCTGCCGATGCATCCATTTGCAGATTATCAACGATGTCTTGCAACCATCTTCGCCTTGGTCTTCCTCTCTTTCTTTTTCTCATTTCATGCACCCGTTAAAAAAAAAACAACAGAATTTTCACGATCTGAATCAGAAGTAAAATTCTTAAGCTTTCCTGACCAAAGTTCGTGGTTTTTAATACAGAAAGACGAGTTCTCTCCATTCTGCTCTGTAATGAGTTTTTATACTGCATATTTCTTATAGCTAATTTAGTCTTAAATTTCCTTTATTTTATTTGTAAACACCCACACTCTGGATTTGCACTAATAGTCATTAATACAACACAGTCATACTTAAAACTAGGTGTATGAGTTGTTGTTGTTAGTCTTCTTCTTCCTCAGCACTCTCAGTCTTGAAGGCTCTTTGCCACAGACAAAAGCTGGTCCCTGTTATACTGTACTCTTGTCATTCATTGACCAGTTAGCGTGTCTTAGTTCCTGCATGTCGTCTTCTATATTGTTTTTCCATCTCTGTCTAGGTCTGCGCTTTGATCCTGGTCCCTGCCATCTCCAGATTGCGCTTATTTTTGTTAGCACGAGCATTTTTGATAGGTCGACAGTGAGTGGCACCCGAGGTACTCCAGTCAGCCTAAATATTGAAATAGAAACCAGACTTCATGCAGTAAACTATTGTAGAGATCGGAACAATAACACAACTCCTTCAGATCATCAGAGGAAGTACCCCCCCCCCCCCTCAGAAAAGTGTTTCGGCCCTATTAAACTTCTGACACTCTAAGGGGGTGGGCTCCCCTGGGTCATGACTCCTAGAGGTCTTGTGAGTTGTTGCTTTTTTCGTCCCGGGATTGAGTTGGCACTGCACTTTGAAGTGCGTCTTTAACGATTTAGCTACGGATTGGTTGTGGCAAATGACATTTATGTTCTCAATGCATAAATATGATAATGGTCACATCGTCCTTCAGTGTGCCGATGGATCAAATAAAATATGGACATTAACACCAAATCCCCTAAATGCCTCAACACATGGATTTCTTATTTTTCGCTAAGTACCAACGCTTAAGATGAGGTTTTGCTTCACAACAAAGTACCACTTACCTTGTAGAGTTTTGTAACACTGAATGGAGTCATGCAGATGAGGTATGCTACAATGATAATTATCAAGGACTTAATCACCTTATTATTGGCGGCGGAATTTCGTTTGGGCCTGATGGTCGAGTGATTATAATTTGTAGGCGTGGTTGCCTCAGAATTATTGCTGCCTGTGTTGTGCAGTCTTTCTTGAGCCTTTAAATCTGGGCATTTTAAGGAAGATAAGTTATCAGCAGAAGTGATTGCATTACTATCTTGAGGATCATCTTGGATGTCAAAAGTTTTTGGTCTGTGTTGGGAATATACATCGTTAATGAATGATTTATCTGCACTGCTGAAAGCAATCCACTGAATCCTTTTCTGGCCCCTGTTTACTTCAGATTTGGAAGCAGGTGATGGGTGAGTATTCAGCTGTGGGGAGTATAAACTGTCCGGGTTTCTAGGCATGCAGCTGTTAGGTGATGTATCATCCAGTATATGAGCAGAGATTCCTGACCTCTGATCTAACGATGAGTGAGGAAGCAGGCGACTTTCGTTAGAATCTTCACAGCTTGTTATCTCCGTATCTTTCAATTGGGTGGAGTTGGATGTGTTTGATATTGTCGTGAATGATGTGCTATGAGTCAGGTGAACTTCTGCTTTGATAAAATGATTGGCATTTTTCTGTTGTTCTACCGTGTGTCTGTCTCCGATGATCACCTGGGACCTATTGCTGCAAGATTTTTCGTTGTGCTCCTTCCGATTTTCACCAAGAAAGTTACTGCTAGAGGGGAAAGTATCCTCTTTTACCTTTGTGTTGTTCTGAAACTCTGCAGATTTCGTTTGATTTCCAGCCAAACATTCTTCTGACTGAAATGTTTGATCACTTGAAAATATTTCATCATCAGAAGATATCTGAGGAAGGACATTATTTATTGCGTTTCTTATAGGGGCCATGTTTTCGTTGTTGTTGATAATCTTACGTTGAGTGAATGATGCAGAAGCAACGTTTGTAGTGGACACATCTCTTTCTGTGGAGACTCTGTGACGTAGCTGAGCGTTTTGAGGATGCACGTTGTTATGTGCTATAGCTATTTTCATCACCTACAAGAGAGACAAGGTTAAACCTACACGAAAAACCTTAGCATATTTATTAATAAGTGCAAGATTCTGTAAAAGTGTGTATTTAAAGGAATGTGTATAAAATAGTGGACTATTCAGACTTACGTGGACTTAAATTTATAAGGAAACTACGAAAATTCACACATGAAAAGGAGACCAGAAAATGACTGAGAAATGAAATCTTGTCACGAGAGCTGGAAAAGCAACGCGGTCTGCTCGTCCAGAAGCCACCGTACTAGCTAATTAGTGCATGGCGTAATGATACATACAGAGTAGTTTGGGTTCTAAGATAGGTGTGCTAGAGTGGTTGCCGGTTATGGGGACGAACAAGCTAGAGCTGACCGGAACTAAATTCCACTAGTCTGTGGTACCCATAATAACAGGCCGATGTGTTTGCTTAGCCTGTAAAACGACGAAAGAGCTCGAGGAGTTGATATTGTGGTTGGGTTTGCAGAAAAGTTCTTCTACAAGTATTCAAGCAGCAACCGTTGTCCACTCCCCATCCAGTGCGATTCTTTTGCTTCGACGTTATCAAAGCGTCGACTGCAAGAAAAAAAAAAGCTCTGAGTTTGAGGGAAATCAGAACAAAGATCACGTGGTTCAAGTAAATTAACTTTATTGCGACAGAATTCCACTCTCCAATGAAAGGCTTGTTTCATTTTCTGAGTATTATTTGAAAATGAGTCTTCACGGGCCACTAGTTCTGCGCACGTCCGCTTCGTCACAGCTGAATTCTCGAGTGCGTTGGCTTATTATTTCTAAGTAGCTGCATCATATGTGGGGAAACTCAGGTTCTTTATTGTGCCTCGCTTCTTTCTTCTTTACACTTCCAGGTATCGTGCTCTCCGACTAAGCTCGTTGTGTTTTAAAACTGCCACAGAACTTTTGAAAATATGTAAACGAATGCGACAGTTTCAAGAGTGATACATACTGAACAATAAATAAATGTTGTAAGACCCAAGTAATCGTGCAGAATAGCAATCCTAAAACAGCGAGCTAAAATGATAATCAGAGAGATCACAGTAGTAATCAGGACCCGCGGATCCCTTTTGGTGTTCGTCTATTTGCGATTTGTTTACTTCTGTCACATGACATGACTTAAATTTTATATCCTTCCCGTGCCATTAAACGTCACACAGGGCTCGAATGGTTGTTTGCCAAGATTCCGTGTTCTCGGCGAGTCTTTAAACCTCATCAAGGGATTTTATTCCCACTAAACTGGCTTCTCTTAACAATGTCCTCTTTAGAGTTTCACGCGGTCGACCTCTTTTTCTTAGGCCTGTTGTGCTTCACTTGATAGCTTGTTTTGGTATTCTCTGATTGTTTCTTCTCATCACATGTCCTACATATGTCCATCTTCTTTTTCTGATCACCCTTGTTTGCTCATATGTCTTATCTCTGTGTTGTTCTTGAATTCATTCCACTTTATACCAAGTATTTTCCTTAGGCATTTGTTTTCAAAAGAGTCTAATTTCTTGTCTATTTCTTTAGTTGATTTCCAGCTTTCGCATGCATAAATGAGGGTGGATATCACATTTGAATTGAATAATCTTAACTTGGTTTTTGTGCTTATAACTTTTGAATTCCATATCATGACAGGACTACTATGGCAACAACAACAACAACAACAACAACAACAACAACAACAACAAAAGCCTTATCACAAAGCATGTTTGACTCGTCAAATAATGAAAGTAGACAAGACAAGATATTTTTTAAAGCGTAGTTTCTTTCCTTTCGGACAGACTGACGAACTGAATAATTAAAACCGTATGTCCCTATTCTAGGCTCCTAACTGTTCCGTCTCAACAATACAAGTAACAATATTTGATAAGGAAAACGTTATTCCGTTACATTCACATTAACAACACTCACCCAGACGAAATACTTCACTATTCATACAACATGAAGACTGGCAACTAAACACGACTGACCAATCCAGCAAATGTACAACAGCACTAACAGAAAACGTTAATCCAATCAGCAGACTAACTCATTAGTTACAAATCCATTCAACAAGTTTAATACGGAAAGAACAATGACAGTGGAATCAGCTAATGAAATACGAAAGATGAGTCATCAGTGCAACACATGAAGAATCATCATCATCATCAGGTGCCGTGCCGACTGGCGTTGGCTATTATGCTTCTCCAGAGTACACGATCCTTCATGCAGGCCATCAGTTCAGTTGGTGATCTCCTCTCACACCATCCCGTCAGACTGTCCAGTATCATTTCTCTTGGTCTTCCTCTTGATCTTCTTCCTTCTATTTTTCCTGTTGTTATAATATTTTCAATGCCCCCTCTTCTCATTGCATGTCCTATGAAAGTACACTGTCTCTCTCTTATCTTTCTGACAAGGTTTTTTTGTCTCTCCAGCTCTTCTCCTACATTCTTCATTAATTATTTTTGCTGTCCAGGGGATTCGCAACATTCTTCTAATAAACCACATTTCTGCTGCTTCCAATTATTGTATTGTTGATGAAGAATCAACAATACAATAATTGACACAAAAGCATTCCGACGATTATAACTTCGCCACAAGAATGAACACAATCAGTCAAAACAACATACTAGCCTCCAGTCAAGAACACATCCAACTAGAAATTTCACTCATCACCATGTCTAATAAAAACTCCATTTGTGTCTTTAAAAAGGAGAGTCAGACACCTATTCCTTACATTCACTCTAACTACACAAACACTGCATCTGTGTGCAAAAAAGGGTAGTTCCTACATTCTACAACTCTGCACCCAAATCACTCTAACCGGACAAAATCTAGAGACGAAAACAACACGTCTTCTCCCAACGACAACTTACAAACTTTCTGTCCAGAAAAATCCCATACTGAACTCGTCTCTGCCAAAAATGGCCAATCATAACACGGGCTTATTTTAAGTGCAGGCCTACCCGAACAGGGGATTCACTCTGTCTTCAAGAGTGACCTAGCACGGTTCATTAAAACTTCCCTTAATCTGTCACATAGTAGCGCCAACGTCAGTTATGTATAATCATGAGGCGTATTCATTGTACACCGCTGTTTGCGCTCTTGTGTGTGTGTGTGTGCCTGTTTTTTATTATGAAAAACGAGCACGCCTGATCTGTATGTTTGCATACATGAAATTAAAGTACCAAAAAACTATAACATTTTAAAGGATAGCCACAGATTTCGCTAAGTCCTGACCATAGCTGATATGCTAGCGTCAGGGTTAGCGAACCATAGCTGACCAAGACCTTGTCCCACCTTTCCGTTGGTACCCGCAGTAACAGACCTAGCCTGGCTAACGGGGCAGGGATCGCCATAGTCCCCATGGTGGTGGAGTCTGCTAAAGAAGCATTGGACACCCCCTGCTTGTTAGCTGTACTCGGGGACTGAACAAATAGCTGCCATAATCCGCTCCCACGCCGATACGATGATGTAGTCCAACACCACCACAGCATCGGCTGCAAAGAACAGCAGCTCGCAGTTACAGAGAGATAGCACAAGACAAAACAAGAAAGGATAGCCACAAAACATAACGTTTAACTCTCTCACCTTGCAGTAAGCAATGACCAGCATCAGACTCGGTAGTAAGAAGCAAACAGTGAAGCCAACGATAACGTAGATCATCAAATTATTACGGTCCATATGCCAGACAATGGCGCAGACAACCTCCCAGTAGTCGTATCTGATCCACTCCCGCACGATCGGGACAATTCCAAAGCAAAGACCTTGAAACCACGAATAGACGACTAAAATGTAGATTCTTTTTTTTGTTACGCACGCATGGTAGCGTAGCGCGTGTTTAACAGCTGTGTACCGGTCGAGCGCAATGAAGCAGAGAGTAAGTAATGAAACAATTATTAGCATGTAGTTGGCGCCGCATACAATATTGCACCATAACTGACCCATCCTCCATTCGTCCAGTGCCATGGCATGTAATGAACTGGATATCACCACCACAGCACTGCATATGTCGGTCACGCTTAAATTGATCACGAACAGATTTCCATTGTCTTCTCGCAGACGATGTTGTTGGCGGATGCAGATTATGACGAACATGTTTCCCACCAGCGACGCCGTCAAGATCATAAATAGAAACAGTGACCACACAACTCTCTCAACGATGGACCTCGTCTCCTCCTCGGTCTGAACATAGGAACACGTGGTGGCCTGCCCACATAACATGTTTGTTTTATTGTTATCCAGATCCATACTGCAGCTGTTTGTTGTTCCTGTCCTGACTCGAGCATGGATAACGTTTGGTGCTTTAGTACTGAAAACAAATTTGATGATGTTACCTTACATCAATGCACAATCCATCAAGAGGCCAGATAGCCGCGTTCCCAATTGTCATTTTGCTTCAAATAAGATTTCTGAAATAAATTAAAAAAATAAAAATGAAAATCATCCTAACCGCACAGCTGAAGTCATGAGCGAATCATATTTGGACGAGGCAGTTCTAGTGATAGGGACCAGCAAATCATATCTGGGCAAGACTGTCTTAGTAATCAGGACCAGCAAATCATATCTGGGCAAGACTGTCTTAGTAATTAGGACCAGTAAATCATATCTGGGCAAGACTGTCTTAGTAATTAGGACCAGTAAATCATATCTGGGCAAGATTGTCTTAGTAATCAGGACCAATAAATCATATCTGGGCAAGATTGTCTTAGTAATCAGGACCAGTAAATCATATCTGGGCAAGATTGTCTTAGTAATCAGGACCAATAAATCATATCTGGGCAAGGCTGTCTTAGTAATCAGGACCAGTAAATCATATCTGGGCAAGCCTGTCTTAGTAATCAAGACCAGTAAATCATAACTGAGCAAGACTGTCTTAGTAATCAGGAGCAGTAAATCATATCTGGGCAAGAACGCGGTGTTCCCTCCAACAGATTGTTGTAGAGTAGGAAAACGAGACTGCTATATTTCATCCTAATCATCATGTAGATATCGTCATTTTTTTTCTGATGGTGGAGCTTGCACGAAAGGTGGATGAGAAATAGACGCTTATCTATGATAAGCAGGCATTAGATATGAAAAACTGAATGAAAATGCTCAGGGCACTAGATCTGAATTTGTAACCACATCTAGAATAATAGTCAAAATTAACTGTATTTGCCAGACTGAATAGTTAAAGTGACGTAGATTGCATTCCTACTTCATTGCCGTGCCACAGCCAAAGTTATTTTGCTGAGTTCCTCCTTTTAACCATCGGAGACAAAAACACTGACAGACCTCATTCAAAACCTGGGGGGGAAGGGTGAGGAGTATATGTGGCTGTGTTCTTAAGTGAATAGAGGATGAATGGCGAAAATCAATTCGCTTCTGTTTACTTATCTTTAAATTAGTGGTATTAATTACGTTCTTCCGCAACTTTATAAATAAATCCAGGCGTAAACAACGAATTTGTTCAGTGAATGTGAACAGAAGGTTACAAACTTTTTGTTGCTGAAGGACATAGAAAAGGATGATAGAAAGTGATGGTCCTGTGGAATAATTAACGCAAACCACTGCTTCCATCATCTCACATGTGGAACTCTTCGCTTTAGTTGTTTATTTTTCTTAATTCGCTAAGCAAAATAGGCTACTTGGTCAATATACGATCAGGACGTGAAACCACGATCACAATCAGTGACCTTGGACCAGGTCAGCAAGTTGTTGTTTTTTTTTTTAAATGCCTTCTTTTTATATTAAAATGTGCGGTTTTCTGTGGTAAATGACAGTACTAGAGATCAACAAATTTAATCAGTTAAAATAAACAGTAGTTTCATTTATTTCCAAAGTGTTCATTCATTCATTTGCATGTCCCATGCGGAACTTTGTCTCCCTACCAGCACTCCTGTAGGCCTCTCGGTTGTGAGCAAGATGGCCTGCTGCTGATGCATCCATTTGCAGATCATCAAAGATGTCTTGCAGCCATCTTCGCCTTGGTCTTCCTCTCTTTCTTTTCCCCATTATGTACCCTTCCAAGACCCCTAAAGTGTTACGTTGACATTTTCTATTATTGCTGAAAACACATCAGTTATCGAAATGATATGCACTATTAGCTAGTGTTATTGGGGGGAAAAAGGGTTAAGGTAAACTCCCCGCTCACATGCATACGGGGAATACAGTGTTAGCCCCATGATGACCATCGACACGTGATGGAACGTATTTATCTAATGTCAGATAAAACATCTGAATACAGTAGTATATTGAGAACAATTGTTAATTTATGTCTCTCCACAGTTTCCGATCTTTCGTGTTTCCCGTCATTTCTGTGCTGTTTTTTTGTGTGTATGTGTGCTTATCCCATGCCATTTCGTCACGACATCTAAGATTTTATCGCTTGGTTAACCTCCATCTTTCCTGCCTCTCATTTCCCCTGTTGTCACGATATTCTAGATTTCTCCTTTTTTTTTTCATTATATGGCCAATGAACATAGACTGTCTTTGTAGGGTGTTCATTAAGGTTCATTTCTCATTGGGTTTTTCTTGGCATTCTTCGTTTGTTATTTTAGCTGCCATGGTATTTTTAACATTCTTCATTTGTTATTTTAGCTGTCCATGGTATTTTTAACCTTCTTCATTTATTTTAGCTGTCCATGGTATTTTTTAAGATTCTTCATTTTTTATTTTAGCTGTCCATGGTATTTTTAACCTTCTTCATTTATTTTAGCTGTCCATGGTATTTTTAACCTTCTTCATTTATTTTAGCTGTCCATGGTATTTTTAACCTTCTTCATTTATTTTAGCTGTCCATGGTATTTTTAACCTTCTTCATTTATTTTAGCTGTCCATGGTATTTTTTAAGATTCTTCATTTTTTATTTTAGCTGTCCATGGTATTTTTAACCTTCTTCATTTATTTTAGCTGTCCATGGTATTTTTAACCTTCTTCATTTATTTTAGCTGTCCATGGTATTTTTTAAAGATTCTTCGTTTATTATTTTAGCTGCCCATGGTATTCTTAACATTCTTCGTAGGCACTGCATTTCAGTTGCCTCTAATGCTGTCTTTGTTGTTTTTTTTTTATTATTAATGATTAGTGTCATACTCTCATATGTTCTGTCTTGGGAAGGAGTGGCAGATTGTCCATTATGTTGAAGAGCAGGCTAAACTTTAAAGGTCTGGCGGAGAAAAAAAAATCTTCAACTAAAGATTGTTTCATGAATTTTATATCAGGAGATGAACGGTATATGTAGGTAGGTAGGTAGGTAGGTAGAGAGAGAGAGAGAGAGAGAGAGAGAGAGAGAGAGGCTTATTTAGTTTAGCCTAATCACCTTGATGGTGGTTAATCGGCTACTACCGGGGACCACGGTCAGACGCTTAATTTCCTGAAAAATTAGAATATTTGTCTAAATTGAGGTACCTCATAGTACACTGTAATTAGATGGCATTACATCACGTATGTTATACATGTACGTATACAGAGACAGGCCTGAGCTGGAAAAGAAGAATGGAAGAAAGTGGCAGTTTATGCCACTATATTTATTTGGACATTTTAAAACCCTGCGCGTGTGTACTGCAAGTCCCAAAGGACTGCTTCAGGCATTCACTAGTAAAATGGCAAGTCACGCAAACCACAGTAAAACGGACTGAATATAATTCTCCTTTTTTTTTCTTTTTGTCGTCAGTGTCGTAATGTCGTAATGGACATTTGTGGGATAGATAATGTCGACTTCTAATAAAAGTTTCGCGTAACGAGAAATTATTCTTTGCCTCAATCAGACTGGAGGACACAGCAAGACACCCTCATACCGATTAGAGATCCTTCAGTAAAAAATAAAGCCTTATTCACTTGGTCGTCGAAAATATTCCAGTGACACGGTTATCGACTCTAATTTTTAAATGGCTCCCGGTGGTTGCCATTATGAGAAGCTGTCTTCGATTTTACCCACCCTCATTCATAACTGTATGTTTATTCTTTGCTTTTTACCTGTTGTTCGCAGGAATTTTTGTGAGAGCGTCTAGTTTTCTTGTGCATGCGCTTCAATAATTTTTTTCCTAATTCAAATTCAGCTCAGGCAAATCTGTATGTTTTTTAAACTTAAGTTACGCATGATACTCTTATTTCCCCCCCCCCTTTATTCTCTGACAGTCGTGAGAGCAGTTTTGTGGGTGATTCGCTGTACAGGGCCATAAATTCTTCGTTTTGGGAACTACGAGGCTTTGGTATAGTAAAGTAAGAGAACAAATTTTGTATGATTAGACCTCGAAAAAATCGTAGACAAAGCACTTTAGTGAGACGTGAGAGAAAGAAAAATCACAAGAGAATTACCTGGGATTCGAACACGGACTCCGGTAGGACGAGCAGCCGTCTAGCCACGAGAGAGCAGCTTACTATCGACTTAGCCAACTAGCACCCCAAAAAAGGTGTTTTGTTGACATAGTCTTTAGTAACCGCTCAGCAAACATAAGGGATCGTGACACCCGGAAAGAAACGAGGTCGTGACACAGAAATTCCGTAGCTTAGATTCATTCTCTCTAGCAGGTACCAACTAGACAAACATACACACGGTCTCCTGCCATGTCTGGTGCAAACTTGGACAACAATAACAAACGAACGAATACTTATTACATGAAGTTAGTTTCGGATATAGTAAACAATTTTTTATAATTTTTTATAAATAGGAAACTACGAGGCTTTGGTATAGTAAAGTAAGAGAACAAATTTTGTATGATTAGACCTCGAAAAAATCGTAGACAAAGCACTTTAGTGAGACGTGAGAGAAAGAAAAATCACAAGAGAATTACCTGGGATTCGAACACGGACTCCGGTAGGACGAGCAGCCGTCTAGCCACGAGAGAGCAGCTTACTATCGACTTAGCCAACTAGCACCCCAAAAAAGGTGTTTTGTTGACATAGTCTTTAGTAACCGCTCAGCAAACATAAGGGATCGTGACACCCGGAAAGAAACGAGGTCGTGACACAGAAATTCCGTAGCTTAGATTCATTCTCTCTAGCAGGTACCAACTAGACAAACATACACACGGTCTCCTGCCATGTCTGGTGCAAACTTGGACAACAATAACAAACGAACGAATACTTATTACATGAAGTTAGTTTCGGATATAGTAAACAATTTTTTATAATTTTTTATAAATAGGAAACTACGAGGCTTTGGTATAGTAAAGTAAGAGAACAAATTTTGTATGATTAGACCTCGAAAAAATCGTAGACAAAGCACTTTAGTGAGACGTGAGAGAAAGAAAAATCACAAGAGAATTACCTGGGATTCGAACACGGACTCCGGTAGGACGAGCAGCCGTCTAGCCACGAGAGAGCAGCTTACTATCGACTTAGCCAACTAGCACCCCAAAAAAGGTGTTTTGTTGACATAGTCTTTAGTAACCGCTCAGCAAACATAAGGGATCGTGACACCCGGAAAGAAACGAGGTCGTGACACAGAAATTCCGTAGCTTAGATTCATTCTCTCTAGCAGGTACCAACTAGACAAACATACACACGGTCTCCTGCCATGTCTGGTGCAAACTTGGACAACAATAACAAACGAACGAATACTTATTACATGAAGTTAGTTTCGGATATAGTAAACAATTTTTTATAATTTTTTATAAATAGGAAACTACGAGGCTTTGGTATAGTAAAGTAAGAGAACAAATTTTGTATGATTAGACCTCGAAAAAATCGTAGACAAAGCACTTTAGTGAGACGTGAGAGAAAGAAAAATCACAAGAGAATTACCTGGGATTCGAACACGGACTCCGGTAGGACGAGCAGCCGTCTAGCCACGAGAGAGCAGCTTACTATCGACTTAGCCAACTAGCACCCCAAAAAAGGTGTTTTGTTGACATAGTCTTTAGTAACCGCTCAGCAAACATAAGGGATCGTGACACCCGGAAAGAAACGAGGTCGTGACACAGAAATTCCGTAGCTTAGATTCATTCTCTCTAGCAGGTACCAACTAGACAAACATACACACGGTCTCCTGCCATGTCTGGTGCAAACTTGGACAACAATAACAAACGAACGAATACTTATTACATGAAGTTAGTTTCGGATATAGTAAACAATTTTTTATAATTTTTTATAAATAGGAAACTACGAGGCTTTGGTATAGTAAAGTAAGAGAACAAATTTTGTATGATTAGACCTCGAAAAAATCGTAGACAAAGCACTTTAGTGAGACGTGAGAGAAAGAAAAATCACAAGAGAATTACCTGGGATTCGAACACGGACTCCGGTAGGACGAGCAGCCGTCTAGCCACGAGAGAGCAGCTTACTATCGACTTAGCCAACTAGCACCCCAAAAAAGGTGTTTTGTTGACATAGTCTTTAGTAACCGCTCAGCAAACATAAGGGATCGTGACACCCGGAAAGAAACGAGGTCGTGACACAGAAATTCCGTAGCTTAGATTCATTCTCTCTAGCAGGTACCAACTAGACAAACATACACACGGTCTCCTGCCATGTCTGGTGCAAACTTGGACAACAATAACAAACGAACGAATACTTATTACATGAAGTTAGTTTCGGATATAGTAAACAATTTTTTATAATTTTTTATAAATAGGAAACTACGAGGCTTTGGTATAGTAAAGTAAGAGAACAAATTTTGTATGATTAGACCTCGAAAAAATCGTAGACAAAGCACTTTAGTGAGACGTGAGAGAAAGAAAAATCACAAGAGAATTACCTGGGATTCGAACACGGACTCCGGTAGGACGAGCAGCCGTCTAGCCACGAGAGAGCAGCTTACTATCGACTTAGCCAACTAGCACCCCAAAAAAGGTGTTTTGTTGACATAGTCTTTAGTAACCGCTCAGCAAACATAAGGGATCGTGACACCCGGAAAGAAACGAGGTCGTGACACAGAAATTCCGTAGCTTAGATTCATTCTCTCTAGCAGGTACCAACTAGACAAACATACACACGGTCTCCTGCCATGTCTGGTGCAAACTTGGACAACAATAACAAACGAACGAATACTTATTACATGAAGTTAGTTTCGGATATAGTAAACAATTTTTTATAATTTTTTATAAATAGGAAACTACGAGGCTTTGGTATAGTAAAGTAAGAGAACAAATTTTGTATGATTAGACCTCGAAAAAATCGTAGACAAAGCACTTTAGTGAGACGTGAGAGAAAGAAAAATCACAAGAGAATTACCTGGGATTCGAACACGGACTCCGGTAGGACGAGCAGCCGTCTAGCCACGAGAGAGCAGCTTACTATCGACTTAGCCAACTAGCACCCCAAAAAAGGTGTTTTGTTGACATAGTCTTTAGTAACCGCTCAGCAAACATAAGGGATCGTGACACCCGGAAAGAAACGAGGTCGTGACACAGAAATTCCGTAGCTTAGATTCATTCTCTCTAGCAGGTACCAACTAGACAAACATACACACGGTCTCCTGCCATGTCTGGTGCAAACTTGGACAACAATAACAAACGAACGAATACTTATTACATGAAGTTAGTTTCGGATATAGTAAACAATTTTTTATAATTTTTTATAAATAGGAAACTACGAGGCTTTGGTATAGTAAAGTAAGAGAACAAATTTTGTATGATTAGACCTCGAAAAAATCGTAGACAAAGCACTTTAGTGAGACGTGAGAGAAAGAAAAATCACAAGAGAATTACCTGGGATTCGAACACGGACTCCGGTAGGACGAGCAGCCGTCTAGCCGGAATTTCTGTGTCACGACCTCGTTTCTTTCCGGGTGTCACGATCCCTTATGTTTGCTGAGCGGTTACTAAAGACTATGTCAACAAAACACCTTTTTTGGGGTGCTAGTTGGCTAAGTCGATAGTAAGCTGCTCTCTCGTGGCTAGACGGCTGCTCGTCCTACCGGAGTCCGTGTTCGAATCCCAGGTAATTCTCTTGTGATTTTTCTTTCTCTCACGTCTCACTAAAGTGCTTTGTCTACGATTTTTTCGAGGTCTAATCATACAAAATTTGTTCTCTTACTTTACTATACCAAAGCCTCGTAGTTTCCTATTTATAAAAAATTATAAAAAATTGTTTACTATATCCGAAACTAACTTCATGTAATAAGTATTCGTTCGTTTGTTATTGTTGTCCAAGTTTGCACCAGACATGGCAGGAGACCGTGTGTATGTTTGTCTAGTTGGTACCTGCTAGAGAGAATGAATCTAAGCTACGGAATTTCTGTGTCACGACCTCGTTTCTTTCCGGGTGTCACGATCCCTTATGTTTGCTGAGCGGTTACTAAAGACTATGTCAACAAAACACCTTTTTTGGGGTGCTAGTTGGCTAAGTCGATAGTAAGCTGCTCTCTCGTGGCTAGACGGCTGCTCGTCCTACCGGAGTCCGTGTTCGAATCCCAGGTAATTCTCTTGTGATTTTTCTTTCTCTCACGTCTCACTAAAGTGCTTTGTCTACGATTTTTTCGAGGTCTAATCATACAAAATTTGTTCTCTTCGTTTTGGGGAGTAATTTGTCCTCAACATCGAATGCCGAGTACCCGTTCTTACTGCTGGGTTGACAGACGGGAGTCAGTCCTACGTTTTCAGCGTGTACGATGTCTGGTTGTTATATACTAACATCAACCACTGTACTGAAAGTATAAACATGACCTCATTCTAATGTTTACACTTTATCCCAGCCTCATTCCTCAAAGCATCACAGTGAAGAAATGTATGGTCAACTTTCGAGTGTCTAGTGAGGAAATCTGTGTTCGTGACATTTGCATGCCATAGGGGTGTGAAGGTTGCTGATTGCCGAGAACCAAAAAGACCAACTGAATCTAGTGACGCGAATAAAACTATGGAAGTCAAAAGTACGGACTGTAAATAAATATCAGAAAGACAAATGTCAAAGTAATCAGCAGAGAAGAAAGAAAGCCAACAGTAAATATAAAAATAAATGGAGAATTACTTGAACAAGTTAAAAGTTTCAGGTATTTGGGGCACATGATAACAGAGGATGGAAAATGTGAAACAGAAATTAACAAAAGAATAGGTTTAGCAAAAAAAAAAAAAACCCACCTTGAGCAGAATGAGGAGGATCATTACATCAGAACAAATTCACAGCAATTGAGATTACTTGTCTTAAAATGCTATATATATTCATATTCCTGTGTGGTGCAGAAGCCTAGACCTTGAATAAGACAACAGAAAAGAAAATCGAGGCCCTTGAAATGTGGATAAACAGAAGAATAGGCCGTATCCCATGGACAGAAAAGAAAACAAACAATGAAATGCTAAACCAACTAGAAGTGAAAAGAGAAATACTGAAAATCATTAAAAAAAAACAAGACAGATACGTCAGGCATGTCAACAAGCACAGTGCTATACTGAAGACTCTTCTTGAAGGCAAGACCGAAGGGAAAAGAACAAGAGGACGACAAAGATATAGATGGGTGAACAACATCAAGAGATGGACAGCGACAAACTTGCCCGAGTGTTTTAAGAAACAGAGCAGAGTGGAGATTCATTTCAGCCAACCTTCCATGGGGAGGCGGCACGAAAATGATGATGATGATGATGATGATGAGTGTGAAGTGCTAGCGCCTTCACATTTCTAGGCCACTGCATCATTTGAGGTGGGGATGCCACCACATACCCTCACTGTCTTGTCGTCTCTCCCCCCCCCCCCAAATAGGGAAACCAGTTACCCATTTTACGAGGTTGGGTTGACACCGGTTCGAACAGACTTCGCCACAGAGTGCGAAGTCGAACCGGGAACCTTTTGGTCGTCAGACGAGTGCGCTACACCACCGCGGCATATTGTCTGGAGAGGAGCCTGTCATAGAATAAAAGTCCAAATCAATTTTAATGAACATCATTTCATTGTTAAAGTCTTAAAGTTTCTACTGTCTTATGACAGTAATACGAGGGGTGATTGATAAGTTCTCGGCATAAGGTACAACGGATTATTTGTGGACAACTTTTTGGGGTTATTTCTCAACACAGCCCCCTTACAAGTTTGTGCACTTAGTTTAGCGATCCTGGAGCATACGGATCCCTTCTTTGTAATAGTCAGCATCTTGTGCCAGTAGAAAGTGGTCTACATCTGTAGCAAATTTGCGACCACTGAGCTCCTTTTTGAGTTTGGTAAACAGGTAAGAGCCAAACAAGTACAGGTTCTGCTTCTCTATATAGATAATTATAACAAAGAATATTTATAAATATTATATAATAATAAATAATTATAATAAAGAAAGAACGCTCCGCTTTGGTCGCCGCCCCCTTCGCTCAGAGCAGTTACCGGACACCCCCCCCCCCCCCCCCCCAATCCTCACGGTACGCCATTGGGTTAGCAGCAGCAGTGCTGTATTAAAGCTGAGATAGCAGTGCTTTAAGCCGAGGAACCACATCCAAGATGGAGCCAAAATAATGAAAGAACAAAGCATGAACCGTGAAGGAATAAGAAACGGAAAATGCTGCTTTCGCGACAAAGCGAGTACTGAGCAGGGTCCTCTACACTGAGATTAGTAAACATTTATTCTTTACAGATTGGATCAGGAGCGGAAAAATGGACACATGAGCACGGCGTGGTAAGGACGTGCGGTTTAAAATAGTTTTAGAAATAGCTTGCTATACGTGACCTCCTGATCGATGCTACCTTTTTTCCCTGATTGGAGCAAATCCATGAAGGCAAACAAAACCGAGTGCTGTTTTTTCCCCCCTCTTTTTGGGGCTTTTTTCCATCTTAAGGAAGACTTGCAAAGGTACAAAAGAAGAGGAATAAAAAGAAAAAGTATAAACTACGAAAACAAGTAGGAACAGCTTTATCATTCAACGAACACTTCAACGAACACCGAACACAATGTGTTCGTTGAGTGATAAAGCTGTTCCTACTTTTTTTCCCCGTAGTTTATACATTTTGGTATCACAGCTTTACTGCAGTGCTTCGTGTATAGGTGTATACTTATCATCATCATCATCATCATCATGTGCCGTGCCGACTGGCGTTGGCTATTATGCTTCTCCAGAGTATCCGATCCTTCATGCAGGCCATCAGTTCAGTTGGTGATCTCCTCTCACACCATCCCGTCAGACTGTCCAGTATCATTTCTCTTGGTCTTCCTCTTGATCTTCTTCCTTCTATTTTTCCTGTTGTTATAATATTTTCAATGCCCCCTCTTCTCATTGCATGTCCTATGAAAGTACATTGTCTCTCTCTTATCTTTTTGACAAGGTTTTTTGTCTCTCCAGCTCTTCTCCTACATTCTTCATTAGTTATTTTTGCTGTCCAGGGGATTCGCAACATTCTTCTAATAAACCACATTTCTGTTGCTTCCAATGATTTTTGTGCAGACTTGCCTATTGTCCATGATTCACTTCCATATAACAAGATAGGTTCAATATAGCATTTTAGGACTCGTTTTCTAACATTCATTGATAAAGATGTGTTGGTTAATGTTTCTCATTCTCTGAAATGCAGTCTTTGCTTGGCCTATTCTGTTCCTAATTAGTGTATACTTATACACTAATTATTGTCTGTTATTAAAAAGAAAAGGTGTGTGGGTGTGCGTGTGTGGGTGTAGATGTGTGGTTGGTTGGGTTGGGGGGGGGGGGTGGGTGGAAGAAAGAAGACCAAGTACTATGGAAAATAAACGTCCAAAAATGAAAACTAACGCTAACTGTGTTCACATAATATGACAATTCGGCAGACGCCACATAGTGAAATAAATAATATGGCAGTGTGGCAGATGTCATGTGATGAAATAATATGGCATTGTAGTAGATGTCATGTAGTGAAATAATATGGCATTGTGGCAGATGTCATGTAGTGAAGTAATATGGCATTGTAGCAGATGTCATATAGTGAAGTAATATGGCATTGTAGCAGATGTCATGTAGTGAAATAATATGTCATTGTAGCAGATGTTATGTAGTGAAGTAATATGGCATTGTAGCAGATGTCATGTAGTGAAGTAATATGGCATTGTAGCAGATGTCATATAGTGAAATAATATGGCATTGTAGCAGATGTTATGTAGTGAAATAATATGTCATTGTAGCAGGCATCATATAGTGAATTAATACGGCAGTCTTGAAGAATGGATGAATGTAGAGATGAGATTGAATCACATTTAACCGTAAAAAAATAAGATTTGAGGAGGAAAAATAATATATATGAGACGAGGAGAAGGATAAATGAGGAGGGGAAACAAAAGAAATAAAACAAAATGAGCTTACAGTAAAATGTGTAAAATTCGTATTTTATCATTCATATTTTGCCCTCGGAATATAAACTTACACTCAATGGTGCGGTCATTCAGCGTTTATTTACTTATCCTGCTCAGACACTCGTGGTAAATCCATTGTCTTGTACTGGTTATTTAAATATTGGCTTTGTCTTTAACCGGCAAGATTAATCGAACACACAAGGGAAGTGCATAATCAATCGATAAATAGAATATGAAATGATTTTTTCGAAAACTTATAAGGTAACTGCAAACTCCTATATTATGTGTATTTTAACGTGCAGAGAAATTTAGTGTAGTCTTCACTATGTTGAGGAGTTTAAAATTTGCATAATACTTATGAGAATTATGTGGCGGTAGCAAGTTGCAAAACAATATTGCAAAGATATTTTCATAGGTAATTTAATAAATATCCATTAACCAAATGTAATGGAAGATTATTATTATTATTATTATTATTATTATTATACATTTGTCAGTAAAAGTCAGCAGGTTATAAATACAATAACCTTATTTTAAAGAAAGTATGGGTAGTATTTTTTTAAACGAAGTAATTAAGTGAAAAACTCTTAGATTTAAAAAAAAATCACCAATAAGTTACTGACCTTAAATTTTATAGATACAGCGTCACTCGTAGATCTATGGCCCTGATATTTATAATCCATTTACGTTCCAGTGTCGACCTGGTGCTGTCCTGACGTTGGAAGCACGTGAGGTCTGGCTCAGTAACTGGTTAGAAGACACGTTGCCCGGATGTTTGTTTGTTTTTTCTGTAATAACTTGCGGGCTAGTGCGCGTGCTGAGCATGTATTGGGCCAGGTAGCAACTTAACGGGGATTCGTTCACTGTCAACAGCGCTTTGCGAGGCCATAAAAGTCATGGCTAGTTTTTTTTTTTCCTAACAGTCTGAAACAGATGCGTTGTTTTGTTTTGAGCTGTGTTCAACTCTTTCATCATGTCGGCACTTCAGATATCAACTGTCCAACTCCATGTCCTAAATCTTCAATTTTCGTCTTCATATTCTACAGTTTGTTAAGATATGAAACTTCACCATAAACATTCGTCCTTTATGAGACCGATTGTCCCCTAACTGCAAGACAATGTGTCTCAGAGGTTTCTCTTTTTTTTTTTGGGGGGGGGGGGGGGAAAGAGGGGGTCCATCATGAATCTCAGGTTAAGAACTACTTATGAGGATGTAAACCAGGTTCAATTCCCACCAATGGGATTTTTTTGTCCTGGTACAGTAAAGTAAGAGAACAAATTTTGTATGATTAGACCTCGAAAAAATCGTAGACAGAGCACTTTAGTGAGACGTGAGAGAAAGAAAAATCACAAGAGAATTACCTGGGATTCGAACACGGACTCCGGTAGGACGAGCAGCCGTCTAGCCACGAGAGAACAGCTTACTATCGACTTAGCCAACTAGCACCCCAAAAAGGTGTTTTGTTGACATAGTCTTTAGTAACCGCTCAGCAAACAAGGGATCGTGACACCCGGAAAGAAACGAGGTCGTGACACAGAAATTCCGTAGCTTAGATTCATTCTCTCTAGCAGGTATCCCTTATGTTTGCTGAGCGGTTACTAAAGACTATGTCAACAAAACACCTTTTTTGGGGTGCTAGTTGGCTAAGTCGATAGTAAGCTGTTCTCTCGTGGCTAGACGGCTGCTCGTCCTACCGGAGTCCGTGTTCGAATCCCAGGTAATTCTCTTGTGATTTTTCTTTCTCTCACGTCTCACTAAAGTGCTTTGTCTACGATTTTTTCGAGGTCTAATCATACAAAATTTGTTCTCTTACTTTACTGTACCAAAGCCTCGTAGTTTCCTATTTATAAAAAATTATAAAAAATTTTGTCCTGGTACCACCACACCAGAAAGGCCTCTGGGTCCACCCAGCCTCTAAAAATGGGTTCCAGAGAAATCTGGGAAAGGCAAATACAGCCAGGCGTGGTACTGATCAAATCACACTTTCATGTGCTCCGGAAATATTGGCTTAATAGTGTATCCTGAATGTGCCTTAATGGCATGAAAACGGGAAATACAAAGTACGAAGAAATCAGATATTTAATGCTCTCGTACCAAACATATCGACATGTGGAGGTCATTAGAAAGATTTGCAACTCTCTGATCTCATTGACAAATGTTCCACTGAGATGAAATGTTCCATGCTGACATTTATCATGCTCTCTCTCTCTCTCTCTCTCTCTCTCTCTCTGTCCCTTCCTCCCCACCCCTTTCCATTCCATAGCTTCATTGTTTTTTTTGCCTTCATAACCTTACCTTACAAGCCGGTGTAACGCACTCACGCATGGAGATATTTTTATGTTATTGATAAAATATCACCATAAATGCTCCGCAAGTACCTGCATTTTATCTCAGCCGCTCTCTGATGATTTATTTATTTAAAAATTGCAGTTACCGTTCATATCTGTGGTTGAAGAATACGTGGGAGGAGAGGGAGTCAAGACCCCACCCCCTTTAGAATGTCAGGAGTTTAATATAGCCGAAACACTTGCCTGGAAAGAGGGGGGGGGGTTACTTCCTTTGATGATCAATGATGCTACAAGAATCTACAGGTCCGGTGGTAAAAGAAGTGCAGCCAACACTTAAAACTGGACGAAAATGGAAAGTAAGTGAGCAGCCAGGAAATCACTGGAGCTGAAAGAAGTAATTGGATACACCCAGACCAACAGAAGGGGATTTGGTCATGGTGAAATCAAATGGTGGTCAAAGGCCTCCTGTAAGGAAAGAAGGGATATGGTCATCAGCGATGTAAGGAAAACGGAGGATGATAAACGGGTCCAGAAGGCAGTCCAACGGGCACATCAAGGCCAATGGACAATTAGGGAAGAAGTCCTGCAGAGATCACTAACAAGGAATGGCATCTGGAAAATGGCACCCTTGAGACTCAGCTTCATCATCAGAGCTACTTATGACCTTCTGCCTACAGGCTTCAACCTGCACAGATGGGGTGCATCAGAAGACCCAAAGAGCCCTCTCTGCAACGAAAGGCAAACATTGCAGCACGTGCTGTCAGCATGCAAAGTATCATTAGCCTAAGGACACTACACCTGACGGCACAACAGAGTGCCGTTGTAGACAGGGCAAAAGATAAAACTAACAACAGCAAAATAGTTGAGGCCCCACCTAAAATAGTTGAGGCCCCACCTAATTACTTCATAGGCGCTGAAACGATATCGAATATTTAAATCAGGGACATTCCCTTACCATCACTGCTATATGATGGAAACGGCTGGGATGTGATAGTGGACCTATCAGGAAGAAGAGAATACTCGACTGCCATCAAGAACACAGGAATGGAGTGTACTCCATGCCAAAATAGGAACTAATAATGATCGGGGTTACGGTTCCATACAAAACAAGAATAGAAGAGCAACATTTAATCAGATGTGAGAAGTAGAATGATCTGGTCAAACAACTAAGGCAGGGGGCAGGACTCAGGCAAACGTGATAGCTGTAGAAGTGGGAGCGATAGGATTCAAGCAACATCAGCATACGACCTATGTAAGCAACTGAGCATAAAGGGACAGTGAAAAAAGATGCGAATGGGGTTGCCTCACGGTGCCATTGTGGAAAAGGTGAAAAAAAAAGGATTAAGCGAAGCAGTCAGTAGTCTCGAGGTCAGGACTGTTCAAATCACGGCACCTCTGCTCTGGAGGTCGGCCACGTCCTATGTGCACTCATACCGTGCGAATTGCCTGAGCCGGTTAACCCAGGGGTTAAGACACTGCTGGTGAGATTCTTCAGATGCCATGCGTGGAGTGAAACTCCTCCCGGCCAATGAAGAAAATGCGAAAAAAGCAATTAGGGTTGCCGTGGACAATTAGGGAAGAAGTCCTGCAGAGATCACTAACATGGAATGACATCTGGAAAATGGCACCCCTGAGACTCAGCTTCATCATCAGAGTTAGTTATGACCTTCTGTCTACAGGCTCCAACCTACACAAATGGGGTGCATCAGAAGACCCAAAGTGCCCCCTCTTCAACGAAAGGCAAACATTGCAGCACGTGCAGTAATCATTATTATATAATAATCATACCTCTGTGAAAAGGTGATGGAAAGGATAAAGTGAAGCTTAATCGGTATGTCTAGTAGTCTCGCAGCGAGAGCTACTCATACCACGGCACCTCTGTTCTAGAGGCCGGCCACGTCCGATATACACCCATACTGGTGAAATGTGTCTAAACTGGCTTAACCCAGGGGTGAAACTTGATGGCTACGCATGTCACGGTACCTCCGCTCTAAAGGTCGGTCACGTCCTAAACACGCCTATATTGGGATAATGGCCTAAACCGGCTCAACCCAGGGGTGAAACTTAATAGTGGCGAGGATTCATCCTCCTGGACAAAAGCTCCGTCCTGGTCACAACTAGGAGGGGTAGCGGCCACGACCACAAAATGCTGAAGTCGGAGACATTGGACCGGTGCAGTCTAGATAGGCAGCCACCTCTCACCCGGCGGGGATGTATGCGTATCCTAAATCACGCTGAGGTTTTCCGGTGAGAAAGTCCAACGCTGGACTGGATGGAAACCACCTCTCACCCGGCGGGGATATACTGATATCCAAAACACGTCGAGGTTTTCCGGTGAGAAAGCCAACCCTAGGGTGGATGGGCAACCACCTCTCACCCGGCGGGGATATGCTGATATTCAAACACTCCGAGGTTTTCCGGTGAGAAAGTCCAACTCTAGATCAAACTGGTGCAACGAAAAACCACGGTGTCACGCAATCCCGCTTCTGCGACCCACAAAGAATTCAGGCCAAGCCCCGCGATACTCTGAATCTCTTGTGATCCTCTCTGGGATCTCTTGTGGACCTCTCAGGGACTGAGAGGATATAAGATGTAAGTCCTAAACTGGTTAACAATGAAAGATTTGATGTGAAGATCTACAAACTATACACCACTTTCAAAGCATTGAATGAAAGGATTATATGAAAGGAAATACACTTACACTGAACTACACCCTTCGTGTTGACAGGCGGAAAGAAAGAAAATTGTTCGATAATGTACTGTAGTTCTGAATATACGTGTGTGAAAAATACATGAATGTGATTATGTGTAGACCAGTGGTTCTGAGTAATGTAGGAAGCATGAGATTTGGTGGCTAAATGCATAATTTTCCTGAAGAAACAATGTTTAATAATAACATATATTCATAAAGTGGGACCTGGAAAATGCAAACAGAACTTATTATCATGACAGAGAATTCTTGAGAACAAACACACATCTTAAAGGAAAAGAAAATTGACTTATTGGAGATGATTACACGTAACTACTTTAATATTAAAAGATTACCAGCAACAATAGTGCTTCTCTATTGTAAAATTGTTAGAACTACATTGTCTATATTGTAAATGTCAGAGAGCACCATATTTCTGTTGTAAATGCTGAAGCTACATTGGAGTAAAATGATAAAACAGGAAGCTGAGATCCAAATTCATATATTGAGCTTTTATAACATAATATGAGGCAAGAAATGATCTGCATGAAATGGCATTAAGTGGAATCTGTAGTGAGTAAAAGTTGCCTCTAATGTTATGAAATGGTAGTTCGTTGAGTACAACTGTTGTATCAGAGAAATGTTAAGAAATACAGTTTGAGCAGAACAAAAGTGTAACTGATATGCATCATGAATACTGAAAATAAGTCTACAGCTTGATTTGCTGTGCACTCACACACACTCACTGTGTATAAAAATGATGATTTTTAAAAAAATGTTAACTTTCTGTACATTTAAAAGTGTCCTTCAGGGAGATTTAAAAAAAAAAACCAGAAATCCTGATGTGTTTCTATACCATCAGTGACAGTGTCATTATTGTAACTATCTTACATAAACTACAGCAGCAGCTACAGCCATCATTTCCATGGCAATTTTTTTTTGTCCTCTTGTAGGTGATGATTCTCCTCCAACGCACCAACAATGACTGGTGGCAAGTAAGGAAAGGAGATGCAACTGAAGGCTTTGTTCCAGTCAACTATGTCAAAGAAGTTGAACCAAAAGTCGTCCAGAAGGTTGTCAAACAAGCAGTTAAGGTACCTGAAAAAGTGAAAGTTAAGAAGACCATCATGAAGAAGGAAGTTGTGAAAAAGAAGAAAGAAAAATCATCTCAACTTCGACGGGCCCCCTCAGGTAAAACTATACATTTCAACTAGATGTTACAAGTTTGTAGTTTGTATCATCATCATCATGTGCCGTGCCGACTGGCGTTGGCTATTATGCTTCTCCAGAGTACCCGATCCTTCATGCAGGCCATCAGCTCAGTTGGTGATCTCCTCTCACACCATCCCGTCAGACTGTCCAGTGTCATTTCTCTTGGTCTTCCTCTTGATCTTCTTCCTTCTATTTTTCCTGTTGTTATAATATTTTCAATGCCCCCTCTTCTCATTGCATGTCCTATGAAAGTACATTGTCTCTCTCTTATCCTTTTGACAAGGTTTTTTGTCTCTCCAGCTCTTCTCCTACATTCTTCATTAGTTATTTTTGCTGTCCAGGGGATTCGCAACATTCTTCTAATAAACCACATTTCTGTTGCTTCCAATGATTTTTGTGCAGACTTGCCTATTGTCCATGATTCACTTCCATATAACAAGATAGGTTCAATATAGCATTTTAGGACTCGTTTTCAAACATTCATTGATAAGGATGTGTTGGTTAATATGTTTCTCATTCTCTGAAATGCAGTCTTTGCTTGGCCTATCCTGTTCCTAATTTCTGTTCTGCATTTCCCATC
Organism: Achatina immaculata; assembly: GCA_009760885.1. Lineage (NCBI taxonomy): Eukaryota > Metazoa > Mollusca > Gastropoda > Stylommatophora > Achatinidae > Lissachatina > Lissachatina immaculata. The sequence goes on from CM019702.1 coordinate 8,414,344, forward strand.
TGAAGTTATTACTGCTCCAAGGTATTTGAATTTCTGCACCTGCTTTAGAATAGTTCCATTTAATTTAATACTGCATGCTGGTGGATTCTGTTTCTTAGATATAACCATAGTCTCTGTCTTTTTGATGTTCAAAGTAAGGCCTTTCTGTTCACTTTCTTTGGCCACTTTATCCAAGAGATTTTGCAGGTCTTGTTGGTTCTCAGCTATCAGTACTGTGTCGTCAGCATACCGAAGGTTGTTAATATTGTAGTTTGTATATAAATAAAAATAGAACACAGGTAAATGTTGATCAAATTTTGTGTATTTTTCTTATATGCCACCTCTCTAAATTTCATCTTGTAGAAAAATTTTTACATTTTATATTTTCATATATGTGTTGCATCTCAAGTCATATTACAAGACGCTGAACTTTCTGATGAATACAAACGATTTGCTTCTTTGGTCTCATTTCTGTTTTCATCATAATCATGATTATTTATAATAGTGACATAATAAAAGCAACTTACAATACTTTGTTGATCCACAGAACCCTTCATAAATTGACATAAGTTCAAAACAGTCATAGTGCATGAATGTCCACAATAAGAAAGATGTGACATTGCTGTTTACTCATTCAGCACTGTGCACATAACAAAGACTGGATATTCTTATCTTATCTTATATCTTATATCCTTCCCGTGCCGTTAGACGTCACATAGGGCTCGCAAAGTAGTTCGCCAATTTTTCCTGTCTTCGGCGAGTCTTTCAACCTCATCAAAGGATTTTATGCCTGTTAACTTGGCCTCTCTTAATAATGTTCTCTTCAGAGTTTCACGCGGTCTGCCCCTTTTTCTTCGGCCTGTTGTGTTCCACTTGATTGCTTGTTTTGGGATTCTCTGCTCATTTCTTCTCATCAAGTGGCCAACATATGTCCATCTCCTTTTCCTGATCACCCGTGAGACTGGTTGTTGTTCAGTCATCTGTCTTATCTCTGCATTGTTCTTGAATTCATTCCACTTGATGCCGAGTATTTTCCTGCATATTATATTACCAGCATAATTTCATGACCTTTAAAAATTCACTTATGTTGAAAAAAAATTCTCTAAACAGAGACAAGCCATGACAGCATGGCCAAATCCTCAACAAACTGGTGTCATGAATGGTCTTTGAAATAATCTGGGACAATTGATCAAAATTCAAGTGTCAAAACTGGAATGTCTAGTCACCTTACTGTGACCTGTTGTGCCACTTGAGTATTGACAGAAATAAGTCAGGAGAAAGATGTTGATCAGACATATGCTGTAACTAACACAAACAGAAGATGTATAAACCATTTTTCAAGATGGGAGAGTCCTTTATTATGTTACAGGTGTTTAACACTGTTTTGTTACAAATTTCAGTTCGTTCTAAGGGAAATCTGCACTTTGACAAAGATAATGTGGAATCAAGACAGAAGACACTTACCACACAGTATGCTAAACTCAGCAAGCTTTCACAGGTTCGATTTGTGTTCTCAGCAGTGTTTTTCATTTATGTGTGACTGAGCGAAGTCATTATATTATAAGAAACAAATCACACATGAGAAATGGTTACTAGTTGTTCAGAATAGGTAATTATATTTTTCAAAAATTTAGAGTGAGATAACATTCTTAGTGACAAATGAAAATTTAATGTTGCAGTTTCCAAATCTTTTAGGCCACTGCCTCCTTCCCTCTCAGATCATGTTACTAAAAAAAACACTTTTAACTCAGTTGGTTCCCCAAAAACATTTTTTGCTCAATTGGTTCTGATGCTTCCTACTATTCCCTTTTCCCTCACCATCTCTTGAATCTTCCCACTGTCCCCAGAGACTTTGGGAACCACAGATTCTTTTGTCTTCTTTAAGTACATAATTAACCCTCTGGTCCTATCTGGAGGGAGACATACAGCCAGTTCCATCTATTCTCTTGCATGTTTTTCCACTATCTTCCTTGATTTCCTTGTTATTTATTTATGTTCCACTTCTTTCAGATTATCCTGTGTCTTCTTTATTTATCTATTCCTGCAGTCTCCAGGACATTACTGCTGTAAGATTCTATTAAAATCATACTTCATTTTTCTGTTATTTCCTCCTCTGTGTCAGCTACTATTGCTTTGCAGTGTCTATCCAGCTGAATGAATCCTGGCAGCTGTAATTTTGATTTTCTAATCTGGTCTTTGAAACCAGCTTTGGGACCACATTAAGGATAGTTTTGAAGTAATCCTTTCTCAAGTTAGCTTTTCTTCATTGCTTTGTCATTGACCATTACAACAAATGGCATAATTTTCACTGGGTTTTTGCTGCTGTAATTTCAGAAATTTATATACATATGTCAGTATACGAGGAGAAGTCACTAACTAACTCGCAAGTGCCTGTTACAAAAAAAAAAACTGAATGCGACAGTAATTTGAAAACTTAAAATTTTTGAACCTATATTATTCCCCTATTTCTCAACGTAATTGCCACCAACATTGATACATTTGTCCCATTGTGTAATCAGTGATGCAGTACCTATGGCGTAAAATTCGGGAGTCCAATTTCTGAACCATTTTTTTACTTCTGTTTCCACCTCTTCATCACTCAAGAATCTTCTCCCGCCAAGGTGGTTTTTCAATGGACCAAACAAGTGAAAATCACTTCGAGCTAAGTCAGGACTATAGGGTGGATGTTCAAGAACTTCCCAACCCACCTGGCTAATTTTCTCTTGGGTTAGCCAAGCCATATGTGGTCTGGCATTGTCATGAAAGAGAAGCACACCTCTAGTCAGCAGACCAGGATGTTTTCTTCGAATTGCATCCCATAGCATTGACAGAACTTCACAGTACAATACAGAATTCACACTGACTTCTGGAACTTCTATCAGCTCTGGTAATCTCATTCACACGTTTCACAGTTGCTTCTGTTGCAATATCAACAGGACGGCCAAGTCAAACTTTGTCAATAGTTTCAGTGCGTTCCTGAGAAAATTCTTTTACCCAGTTATAGAGTGCTTTACGTAATAAACACTTTTCAGCATAAACTGTAATCAGTTCCTTATGAATGTCCACAACTGAATGTCCTTTAGCCCACAAAAAATCGCACTACACTTCTCTGTTCTTCTTTGGTACACACTAACAGTTGGGTAGCCATTTTGTTGTTGCTTTGCGCATGTGCACATAACTCCCCGCGCCCCCTACATACAACTATTATAAAGTTGGATGATGGTACTATTTAAGGATATATTTAAATACTACCTGATAACTGCCACTGATAAAATATTTCAATTTGCGAGTTACTTAGTGACTTCCCCTCGTATATAGAGATAATTTTATATAAAATTTACTTCAAGTTTTGTAGAAAACTTAGTCCTGTATCCCAACTCCGACCACTCTCCTTCAGAAGTCATCATGATGATTAGATGTACATTGCTGATTTCTTTACATGGGTCACTAAAAGGACTAATGAATGTTGCAGTATGTCATTTAATGCTGGAACAGTTATAATCCTATACGTTACTTCTTCATGGATTCCAGTGCGTGGTGGGAAAATAAATTACGATAATATGATCAAGGACAGAGTTTTTCGTAAAAACACTGAGGTCAGATAATTGACAAACAAACCATTAACAAGATGCTTCATTTTTCACATTACCATCCTTTTCTGATAACAAATATAATTTTTTTTTTTTTCCATTCTTGGCAAGGTTCCCTTTATCAGGAAAATTTGGAGCAGTTCGTTTCAGTTTTTAGCATAGATATAAATCTGTGCATACTAGACAAGATCAAAGATCATTTGTTGGAAATGGAAATCTGAACACAGACAGTCTGCTGCATTATTTTTTTTGTTAATATGCTTGGAGTTTAGAATTTATAAAAGTAAATATGAATTCTTATTGCAAGCTGAACCTTTCAGTTCATTTTTTAATTTCAGTAATCCATTCAGAAGTGAAGATGCAGTTAGAACACATTATTTGACTGTTTTGTAAAAAAAATAATAATAATATGTTCACAGGCAAGAAAAGTGACACTTGAGGATGCTGTCAGACTGTTCCACTTCTTCAGTGAATGCAATGAGTTTGAGGCTTGGATGAAGGATAAGGTACTTAAATGGTGCTGATGTTATTATGCTGAAAAACCTGGCTTGCAGATTCATTTACCAATTTAACCTCATGTCATTCTCCAGGTGATAGAAAATATTGGTTTCATTGTTGAAATTGGCAGCCACCCAGGTAGCACAGATGGTCACAGATGAAAAAAAAAATGTGCTGATTGCGGTCTGAAATGTGATTCAGAATTTTCAGTCTGATGACTTTTTCACTTTAATCTGAATAAATACCACTGTCTTGATGCAAAATCTAGTGTAGAAATGTCATTTCATTTAAGATTTCTATGTATTCAGGAGGCACGGGAGTAAGGAATGTTAAGACTGAACTTACTCAGGCTGACAAAGTTAGCACCACAATATATGACCTTATCATTATCATTACTAACACTACCTGTATTACCACTACTTGTCTTTCATTGTTACGAGTTTTTGTCACTGCTCTTTGCTGCTGCTGCTGTTGCCAGAATAAGAATTGTCATAGAATGTGTCAATACAACCTGCTTTTGTCATTTCAGTTATTACTGCCAGCATACTCTTGCTATGACCACTGTTGTTTATCATCAGACTGATGTTTTGATTACTGCCATCATGGTTGTCAACTCCATTGTTATCAGGACCACCATTTTGTAGCCATTTTACTGATGTTTCAGTCATACACATTTTTTTAACACCATCAGTGTCATTACCATTGCCCTTGTCATCATCGTCTTTGCAGTCGCCACCATTATTGCACCATTATTATCACCACTGAATATGTAATGTTACCTATGTCATCACAGTTACCACAGTTCTTTAGTCTATCAAAACTAAGTTATGACCGGTGGCATTTGCATTCCATAAAGTTTGTGGAATGTTAGTGCTTTCAGATTTTCAGGCTTCCGCAGCGTTCGAGGCAGGGATGCCTGCACCCAGCTTCACAGCCTTCGTTTTCCAGAGGAGTCTCCAGGTACCAGTTTCTTGAGGCTGAGTCAACCCTGGTACCAGTTTTTCCTTGAGGCTGAGTCGACCCTGGTACCAGTTTCTTGAGGCTGAGTCAACCCTGGTACCAGTTCCTTGAGGCTGAGTCTACCCATGTACCAGTTTCTTGAGGCTGAGTCGACCCTGGTACCAGTTTCTTGAGGCTGAGTTAACCCTGGTACCAGTTTCTTGAGGCTGAGTCAACCCTGGTACCAGTTTCTTGAGGCTTGACCCTGGTGCTAGTCAGTTGGGGGGGGGAACTGTCCCAGTGCAAAATAGATTCATGGATAATCTGGCCGGCAGGCTGGTGCACTAACCACTACACCACTGTGGCTCATTTCAAATTAATGCTGTCAGCTAAAATTTTTTTTAAAAAAATTTTCATTGAAACAAGGGCCAGATTTCATCTTAACATATTTCATCCTTCATAGGAAGTCCTCCTGAAGAGCAGAGAGAGTCTAGCAGAAGATATGGAGGCAGTGAAGAAGAAGCTCGAGGTGAGATGATGTCTGTGTTAGTATTTTCATGATAATGATTTGTTTTTAGGTGGAGATTACTCCTATCGTGTTACCTTGTTACTTGGTAGGGTTTACTCCCATTATTTTTAACTATTAACATTTCTAAGTGACAACCCCATTTTGCCTTTTCCCCCCATATTCTGTCTGTCTGAATGTGTGCCTTTTTGCATTTCAGACTTTTTATGCATTAGTAACAGATTAAGCACACTCTGAAAACAATCAGAAATTTGAGAGAAATATCTGGATAGGCTGATCACATGGCACAGGAGAAGAATGGCACAGATCTGGTTAGAAATAGCAAGAAATACGTGGAATTACAAAAATAAGATTTTTAAAAGGGCATGCATCTTTCCCATTGCAGCATAAGCCTGCGAGACCTGGACACTTAACAAAGCAGCTGAGAGACACATAAATGCCTGTGAATGTAAATGCTACAGAAGAGTTCTTCAAATATCATGGACACAACAAATATATCCATACTACATGAGCTTAATATTGAAAAAGGCTGGCTAGTAAAAAGGCTTAAACAGAGAAAACTTAAATATTTTGGACAAATTAAATGTCATGATAATCTAGAGAAGGCTGTCTTTCCTACATAATGGAAAAAAGAGAGAGAAAGACCAAGATGTGAAGATGGCTGCAAGACATCGTTGCTACATCAGCAGCAGGCCATCTTGCTTACAACTGAAAGGCTTACAGGAAAGCTGCTAGGGAGGCAAAGTTCCACAAGAGATATGCAAATGACTGACATGGAATAGAGAAACATAATTGCTTCTATCAGTTGTCATGACACTTGATGAAAATGTTAATAATAATAATAATAGTAATGATGAATATCTGCTAGTTTATTTCAGTTTCCTACATCGTATCAGTTTGTTTATTACATGGCATAGGAATATCAAGTGTTTGTTTTGTTTCTGTACCTCTTTCTTGTAGCCCTTTCTACTTCTGTGCCTGAAGGCATAGCACTATTTTAAACATGCAGAATCACAGACAGATTAAATTTACAGTACCCGTCTTTGGGAGATAACTTACATGCATAATTACATTTCACCAGAATCTGCTAACAAGCTTAGCAGCCAACAAAGGCAGACTTGATGCAATTAACCAACTGGCTGAATTGATTATCCAGTCTGGAAGCTCTCAGAAAGACCAAGTCAAGAAACGCCAGGCAGAAATTAATGCCAGGTTTGAATTTTGCGTACAGTTTTCGTTCTTTTTTTTTCTATGTAAAATCTGCTTCTGCTGATCTGTCATTAATTTATATTTGTCCTCTTTTGTTTCCAAGAAATCAGACCTGTGAAGTTAATTTTTCAATAATAAAAATGTTTATGGCATTGTTTTCAAATGAATTGATGTGCATCATTAAAACTTGATCTCATTCTGACTCCAGTTAAAAAAATAGTTATTGGTCATCATGTTTGAATCCATCCATCCATTCTTACTTTACCCCTATCTGGGGAGTAGGCCATTAACAAGGGCTATCCATTTATTTCTGTTCTAGGCTGCTTCTTCTATCTTGTCTCCATGTGTAGCCCATCTTTCTGATCTATGCTTCAGGACTCCTTTACCAGGTGTTTCTAGGTCTTCCTTGTTTCTTATAACCCTGAGGATTCCAAGTGAGAGCCTGTCTAGTTATGTTAGTGGTGGGTTTGAACAGAAAAGTGATAAGTGATGAGCTAGAGAGTAAACATTCTTTGACTGTTTGAGCCAAAAGGATGTTAGTAAACTCAGGGCTGCATATAAGACCAGATAAAACAATATTTGCACAGTTATTACTCTCAGGGATGTTTATTGATCACAGCAAATTTATTTGTGGTTAGAATACATTAACAAATGTATGTATAATTAGAATATATGCCTTCTAAAATAAGTATAGTTACATTTTTGTGAGATAAAATAGATGATAGGGATGAATTAAAATTTCTTTTATAATGAACAAAATTATGTTTAAATGATGTTAACAGTTAGTATTTTTTATTACAAAATCAAATGTAAATGCTTCTCAGTCAAAACTGATTTGAAATAAGAATTTTCTCTTAAAAATTATTTTTCACATCGATTTGCCACATTAAACTCTGAAATTAATTTGAGGTAAGATAAGAACAAAGCATATTTATTATGTTATAAGTTTCTTGTAACATTCCATAACCCCTTCTAATGTGTGAATTTTAATATATCAATTAGTTGTTTAGGAAGGATCATCATCCATGAACTCTGGATGCATCTGTAGATGCTCTGATCTTCTCTTCAGTATTTCTTTCAGTATACAATAACTGATGACACCCATTCTTTGTTGGTGACCATCCATCTGGAGCTCTTCATAATTGTTTGAATATGTAATGGCATTACAGATTAGTCACTTTCTTTAACTTTCACATTTACAGCTTGTACATTAGCAAATACATATAGTCAAAAGTGAATCAAATATATGAGGAAACATATTGTTCATTGCACATTACAATGAAGTGATGTAAGAACTATATATATATATAATGATGTAATATTCACCCTCATATATGCATGTTAAACCTGGAAAACAAAGAAATAGATGACAAATTAGACTCTTTTGAAAATAAATACCTAAGGAAAATACTGGATATAAAGTGGAATGAATTCAAAATCAGCGCAGAGCTAAGGTAGATGAGTGAACAACCTGTCTCATGGGTGATCAGAAAAAGGAGATGGACATATATCGGTCATATGTTGAGAAGAAACAGTCGGAGAATCCCAAAACAAGCTATCAAGTGGAACACAACAGGCCGAGAAAAAGATTGACCATGTGAAACTCTAAAAAAGACATTGTTACGAGAGGGCAAATTAGTAGGCATAAAATCCCTTGATGAGGTTGAAAAGCTCACTGAAAACAGGAAAACTTAGCAAACTACCATGCAAGCCCAGTGTGACGTTTAGCTGCACAGGAAAAATGTAAGAAGTAAGATCGCTGAATTTGTGTTAGAAGACAATGCAATCTCTTATTTATATATGTATGTGTATATTTTTTTTTTATGTCACACACAGATGGAACAGACTGAACCAGCTGAAAACGGAAAAAGAGAAAAGCTTGAAAGGAGCATCAAGGTAAATGTGTACATGAATATTGTCATATATGTCATCCAATAATGTGCAGTTGTCTGCTCTGATTTAGTGGCTGGCAAACTATAACAGGTCAAGATATGGAAGATGTCATCAGTTATGAACAGCTTAGGTTGATGATGATGATGATTGATGATGATTTTGATGATGATGATGACAACGACGATGACGAAGAGTTGGAATAAGAAAACTTGAAACTATGAGCCAAGGAGTACTCTCTGCAGCAAAGATATTACGACATGAAATAATGCCAGAAAAAAAATGAAAAGAAATAACAACTAATGTTTTATAATTGTGATCTTTAAAGGGGCCTCTAGTTTGTTTTTTTTTTTTTTCTGGGTAGAGATTTCAAATTTAAATGTGCAAAGCAAGTGATGTTTTCCATTTATTTTGTAACTTTCAAGTGCTGGAGTTAAGGCAAATTACAATGATTTTTGTCAGCCAGAACCATGTCTGAAGATTAGGAATAGAGAGGAATGGAGGTGAACTTTTTCTGCAGCAATAAGCCATAATGACTCAGAAAGCTGAAGAAGAAGAACCATGTCCATTACATAACCATCTTTCATATCACATAATGGAACTGAATGTTCTTTATGATGTAGCCATGATGTTATCTCATATAATTCTAGGCAAAAGAAATGCTGAATCTGTTGCTTTAGTTGTAGAAATTTTCTTTTCCCCCCACACAGTATTCTTTCACATTACAAAGGCAATTATGAACCACTATTTAATGTTTTCACCCCATCAGCATTGAGATGTTCAAGTCTATTTGTGATGAGCTTTTGGAATGGATAAAGGAGAAGAAAAATGCCCTGGCAGGTGATGGAGTTGCTAATGATCTCAAAGGAATAGAGGCTTTGCAGAGAAGACATGCGGTAAGAACAATAATAATATTTACCTTAGAGAGACAACAACAACATTTTTTTAAAAAAGCTGTTTTAGCCAAAATAACTTTAGATCTACTAGTTAAATAACACTAAATTTTGATTTCAATAATACTACACAGTTATATTTTCCATTCTGAAGCTTAATTGCCAAAGTTCTTTACCACAGAATTTGAGTATCTTCATTGTCTCAAGATTAAGCACTGTTAAATCTTGATATTTTTTTATTATTACTCATAATCCTACACAACATTATTTCTTTCAGATTTTCTTTTATGGTTGTCATGGCTTTTAAATTTTTGAACAATTAAATTTTTTAATTAATGAACAATTTTCTACATTATACACCTTGTTCTTACCTTTGTTTTCTTGAAAATGTCTTTATTTGTCATGATATTTCATGACATAATAATAAATAAAAACAGGATTGTACCTCAGTGGTTATTATTAAGAATTAGACTTCTTTGATGTAGTTTTGTATCTGATTTGAAAATTTAAGACATTGTAATAACATGATAAACTTCCCATACCCCTCCAGTTTTTGTTCCAGTATTCCTTCTTCAATTTATATAAGTCTTTACTTTTCATTTGTTGCTTTATCATCAACATTTTTGTTTTGTGTCAGAGATTTAACCTTTTTCACTGCTACGTACTTCTCGAGTGCCGGTCCCAGCTGTGCAGGATACTTTGCTGGGTTACTTTCACCCAAGTCCAAATTATTTTTTTGTTGTCTCAAAATCTAAGACACATCAGTGGTGCTGATAATTTTTTTCATCACTAGAAAAACATGTAGATTCTTCTACTCTCGACTCATTTAAGTCACATTATATAGCCCATAACACATTTAGATTTATAGCTCATAACACGTTTATTTTTTCATAAGCATTGTTACGTAGAATCAAACAAAACGACAGCAAAATAACATGTTTTGTTACATAGAATCAAACAAAAAAAGACAGCAAAATAACATGTTTTGTCACATACAATCAAACAAAAACAAAAAAAAAAACCTCTCAAAAACAGCAAAATAAAATGGTTATTCCCACTGGTTCCATCTAACCAAACAGTAAGCGTTTGATTTATCCATTTGACACTTGTCATAATATTTAGTAAGTCGACTCCACAGAAATTGGATGTTTGTGAAAATAGAAGAAATGATTATGGCACAAACAATGATGGATGATCTCCAGTCTCTAAATTCAGGTATAATCTTACTCAGTGGTTTCCAATTAACAGAAGTTTGTGGACCCCCTGCTGTTTCAAAATCCAAGCCACAGGCCCCCTATAGTTTGGAAAAGTTTCATATCTGTTTGGTAGCTATGTGCTTTAAATGCAAAAGAATTTTTTTCTCAGAAAAGTGGGTAACCTTTAATGAGTAAATTCTTCACTACTCAAAAAAACATGGCACAAACATGGTGAATTTTCAAAATGACAGTAATGTAGTTAAGAAAAAATAGATACCAATTTTGTTGTAACAAACAAAGGACCCCAAGTCTTTGTCACAGACCCCCACTGCAGGTTCCAGAGTCTGTGAACCACCAGTTGAGACCACTGATCTATCCACCAGTATCACAATAAGAAATTTGTATAGAGTACTAAATGCTTCCCACACACAAAAAGAACCAGTGTAAGAGTATTTTTCAGAGTGTACACCACCCACATTACCAAGATACACAATGCATGTAGAATAATAGGTATGCTCCAATCACCTACTATAAACGACACATTTTCAACACATGGCCAGTTTCAAATGGCTACTATTGTTTCCCAGATATTAAACAAGAACAACTGTCTACAGCAGCAATTAAGAAATCTTGAAACATGTTTACACATCTTTAGCACTGGAGAGACAAAATGATAAGAACATATTAACTCATCCTTAACAGCGATTTAAAAAAATGAGTAAACACGTCTTTAGCAGCGAAAGGGTTAAATATTTTAGGTAATTTTTGTTGAAGTGTCTGAAGTGAAGCTTGAAGGCTTAACCTAGGGAGGCAGAAGTTTTTTCAGTAAACATAATATCTTATCTGAACAGCAACTTGAGAGAGAGCTGGTTCCAATGGAGGAGAAAATAAACAGGATGAACTTCTTAGCTGATTCGTAAGTACACTTGAATGTGTGACGGTACTTGTTTGAAGAAAGGTAAATAGAGGTGTATGGTTCAGTTTTACAAAGTGGCAGAGGGAGTGAGGAAGGTGAGAAAAAACACAAAATGGTAGAAAGTATGAAAGGAAGATGAGAATGTATAAGAGAAAAACATACAACATCCAATATTTCAACGTGAGCCTTTTTCAAGGATTATATACATTTTTTTTTGCTTGAACAAACAGCATTCTAACTTTTATTTATTTTTTTTCTTTACTTTGTTTTATTTTAGGCACATGTAAAATATGAGACATTTTCAGTGTGTTTGTTGCTGCTGTCTCTTTTTCTCTTTAAAATAAAAAAAAGAGGATCCTGACAGTTTGTAGCATTTGGCATGAATGATGGCTGAATGAAATGCAAATGAGTAAATTAGTTTCATTTCAAAAAAAAAATTTTTTTTACTTTTTTTTTCCATTCACAAATTTTAATGCTCTGATAACTCACATGGAACTAATTATTAGGGGGAAAAAAAACTACCATGATCTGTATTAACAAGGTTATAAAGTGCAATAAAGAAAGGCTGTGAGGTTATATGGTTGAATAGATTATAAAAACTACAGAAAGGTATAGAATGCTTGTAATGATTTTCAAAATGTATAAACTAGGAAAGAAACAGGAACAGCTTTATTAATTAACAAGCACACTGATGTGACATTTTGGTGTGAACCTTAGTCGTACAAAAACACACACGATGAAGAAACGGAGAAAGAAGATAAAATATGAATTCACAAGAATGCTATATAAAGAGCAGGAATAGAAAAAATGAAATAAATGGAGTTCTTAACTGTGGCTTGTAAGAGGCTGTGTCCAAAAATGCGCATGGAGGAGTGTTGATAGTATTTAAATGGAGACTTGTAATGTGTGATAGGTGGGTCATAAAGCAGGAGAGGGGGGAACCCAGAAAGGGGATAGAGTGGTATAATGGTAATCTAGCTGAGAGAAGGTGGAATAGGTGATTGCATTTGGGGTAGAGAGGTTGTAATCTAATGCCGTGAGGAGGTTTTGAAATATGTGTAGCAAATGAGAAAGGAATGGAACTTGATGCAGAGGGAATATGCTTGTGAAAAAAGGGAATGTTAGGTGTAACTGAATTGCAAGTTCAAACCATGTGTTTCCAACATGCCATATTCATGAATGTAGCAGTTCTCAAGTGCTAGGTGGCTTTTGGCATGGCATTGTTTGATGGCTGTTACCAGAAAATCAGATTTGCCTCTGTGGTTGGGGCCATTTAATGATTAGAGGCTAGTTTCGAAAGATGCTGGGTGATATCATGTAGATGTTTCTGCATCCAGTCACCTAATCTGAAACTAGTTTTACCAATATAAGTTACCCTGCATCTTTTGCATATGATGGCATATATCACATTAGGGGACTCACATGTGAATCCCTCATGGAGAGTGAGGGTAGTTGTGGGAAAAGTGATTGTTTTCGTTTCCCAGACTACAGGGCAGGTAACACAGCAAGGGCAGTTACATTTTCTGGTGCCAGCATATGCAAGATTCCGCTTCAGGTGTCTGTGGATTTAATTGTAATGATTTTGGTCTCTTTGGAACTGAATTCTGTTATGGCTGAACCAACTGAAAAATATGCTTTGGTATCAAAACTGTCTAAAAGTGTATAAACCTATGTTTTCATGAATACTCAAGAAATCTTTAAACCACAGCTGTCTGCTGTCATCATTATTGTTATCCAGAATTATTATGATTAAGCTAAGGAATAAACTATTTGAGTCAAATATCATTCATTACAAGAACTAGAAAATAAATCCTTTTGTCTGGCAGAGCTGCATGTTTGACAGATATTTTTTTTTTAATGTAGAACATTTAAGAAATTACAATCTTTCAAATGGGTTTGATTTCATAAATTTTCATTCTGAAAATGAACTTAATTTTAAAAAAAAATGTTTGTGTGTTGTTTAGTGTGAGGTCTGCCTACCCAGATGAAGCTGGATATGTTGATCAGAGACAGAAGGATTTGCTTGGAGACTGGGGAGATCTGAAGGTATGTAACAAGCAGTGGAAGTGAATGTTTTGTAACTGTCAAAATTTTGTGGCTTTTGGGCTATATTGCACATAACATAGATCCTTTTGGTCACAGAAATCCAGAAAATAAGCAATGTTTTACATCATCTACCAAAGTATAATTTTTAAAAGCCTCCTTTTTATGTGCTAGAAATCTGACTGCCTTATCTGGTAATGCTTCATTGTTTTTTACTCCAGGTTTTCATTACAGACCATTTACTTAGATCTATTTAATTGTTTTTATTTTTATGGTTAGAACTTCCATTCATTCTTATTTGAGTAGTTGTGGCAAAAATCGATAATTTCTACTTACAGCTAATCCTAATTAAAGGCTTTAATTAGAATCACAAGAATTTTCAGTGATTGGCTGCTGAAACTGAAAAAAATGAGAACATTCATAAGATGTTTTAAAAACATATGAATACTTTTTCCTAGAACCAAGCTGGTGCAAGAAAGGACAATTTGAGTGATGCTAACAACCAACAAAGATTCAATGACAATGCCAAAGATCTTGTAAGTGTGCACTTTTCAGTATGTATTTGCTCCTTGTTAATATATGTTCAAGAAATCAACAAATAAATATTAGCAATAAGATGATTAAATAAAATGTATACTACCAGATACATCAATAAATTGTAAATGGAATTTCTTAACTTAAATAACGTGTATGGTCACTGCCACACTATATAACTTAGCATACTGATGACAACAGTGGATGAACAAGAAATTTTCCAACCTAAATTTGGCAGTGCATTATTGTGCATAATACTGGGATATACATAAATATATAAACATATACCATCATCTTACATCCTTCCCATGCCATTAAATGTCACACAGGGCTCACATGGTAGTTCTGTTTTCGGTGAGTTCTTCAACCTCATCAAGGAATTTTATGCCTACTAATTTGGCCTCTCTTAACAATGTGCTCTTTAGAATTTCATGTAGTCGATCTCTTTTTCTTTGGCCTTTGTAACATATACTGTATTTTCTCAATAAATCATCCTGTGTCCTATACTTGATGGTTAGATTTGGGTGGAGCTTGGAGAATAGGTTACTGATATTAGATTAACATCTGAACACCCATGTTTAATTCGTTAGTGTCCTGATGAGCTTAGAGTATGATAAGTATGATAAATATGATTATAAATAATTAAATTATGATTAACAACTAAAAATATTAAAATATAGAAAGCTGACAGTCAGCAGCATATTATTCAGTAGCCTGGAAAATTAAGAGTGCCATCATTGCCACATGATTTACAGATGCATAGGCCTGTGCCGCTTTAACAATACTGTAATGTGTGAACTTGCTGATAAACCCCAAACAAATCAGCCCATGCAGGTTAGCTTTGAGTCTGCAGATATGCCAGTATTTATAAGGTTACTTATTACTTGCAGGTTTTGCTTAAGAAGTTTAGTAGAAGAATATCTGAAGATATGCAATCTTGGGTCAAAAACTTACTCAGGAGATGAAGGAGGAGCTAGCAAGTTCATGGAAAATATCCAATATATTCTGTGCCAAATTATAGGTGCATTCTGTGTGCTGATGCATCTTATATGGTGGGAAATAAAGTATTACAGGCCACGTCATTTTGTAGCAGTGTTAAATTTATACACTAAATGTATTTTTATTTCAAACTTTTTCTCAAAAGTAGATTTGCTGGCATTGTAACAGTTGTGATTTGTGAAATAAGGCACACATTCTCACGTTTATATATATTTAGCATTCAGGGATTTCAATTCTTATAAAAAAGTGAGCAGCTATTGAAATCATTTTTGTTACAGAATTATTTCAGTTAATATCATTAAACCAATAATATGTTTTCATATAAAATGATACTAGAGTCAAATATTTTTCTTATTTAAAAGGTAATCTTATTAAAATAAAAGATATTTAATCAGATGTGTATTTTAAAAAAAGTAGCCCCAAAAACCTTCCTCTTCTTTGTGTGAAGGCTATAAGTGCCATATCTAAAAATACTACTTTTTTTTTTAAACACAGAGTTTGATTTCTTGAAGTAATAAATATCTTGTGAGAAAAATCTGGTGTTGATGCATGAAAAATGCAGAAGCTTAAATCTTATAAGTGTAACGTATTTTCTGAAGTTTGCATTTTGACTATTCTCTGTTGACCAGTTTCACTGTCAGTTATGCCTATTACAACGCAAACCTGTAGAACTGTTTCTGCTCTGGCCTCCTCCCCCCCCACCTTTTTTTTTTATTCATTCAGTTTCTGTGAACAAATTTCATTTTGCATACTTCATGATAATCTCCAAAACCAAGTTAATTTTATATTGCCAAAAAGAAGCAAATTGAAGAAATTCTTAATTCTAAATTGTGTACTAAACTATATACATTTTGAAATTTATCATCTAGCTTCTGTGGGCTAGTGGAGTCAAGAGAACATTGGCCAGTGCTGAGATGCCCCATGACATCAAGAGTGCAGAGAACATGCTCAAGGCTCATGATGAAGTGCTGGATGACATCAAGGCTCACAAAGAAAAGTAAGAAAACTGGAATTAGATGCTAATGAAAAGAGGAGAGAATCTTAATATATATCTCTGATGTCAGTGATGAATTTAAAACAAAATAATTTGAATTTTTTTTTAAAGAAGAGATGAAAACTAAAGAATTATATTTTTACAAATGACAAAGAATTTTAATCCTAACAACCCAAGAGTCAGAATCATAGAAGAATAGATATCATCATAAGGTTAAACTTTATATACTATAAAATATTCATTGGAGTTATATGGAATTTACCAACCATTAACAGCTTCAGGCTGCCCATCTCTCTCTTGTTTCTAAGTTGTTTATCATGTTACATAATATTTCATTACCATAACTTGTTTTTCTAAATCATTTTCTTCTGAGAATATTTTTGTTTTATTATGCTGTGCTTGTTGTTATTTTCTTGATGCAAAAAAAAAAAAGCACATAATGGTGCCACAAATATGCACACAAATATATAGTCTCCCCACAGTTGCAAAGAGTAACATAAATGTTGAACTTATTTGGTGAAGTAGCAGAACACAGTGTTGTATGGTTAGACCTTGAAAAATACAGTAATCAAAAAGAAATGCAATACTGTGCTCTGTTATATTAGTGTTTGAAAGCCTTGTTTTTTTTCCCTGTTTGTAAAATTTTGGTATAAAAAGCAGACGTGCTCAGGCCAATTCAGCATTCTAGAAAATGAGAAACATCTTGTGCAACAGATCAATAGAAACAAGATTCCAAGTACTTAAATGTTACATCGAGCCAATTTCATTTTATGGATGTGAAGCATGGTCCATGAATAAGAGAGTACAGAGAGAAATGGAGGCCATGGAAATGTGGTTCATAAGAAGGATGTTGAAGGTACCAAGGACAGCTAAGAAAACCAACGAAGAAGTCTTAAAAGAAGCTGGAGTTAAAAGGCAAATTACAGCAAAGATCAGAGGCAGGCAAGTGAGGTTGTAGGACATTTTCTGAGAAGAGGAAAATTGGAACACATTGTGGCAGCTAGAAAAATTGAGGGAAGAAGAGACAGATGAAGACAGAGAGAGAAGTTACTGGATGGGCTGTCAGTGTGGCTAGGAAACTGGTGGATCTCATAATCAAGTCTAAAGACAGGGAATTTTGGAGAGAAATGATCACCTACACCATGCAGCATGGCACTTGATTGATTGATTGATTGAAAAATTTGGTGAGTAAAAGCATTAATTATAGTACCAAGTGTTATCTTGTTACTGTACTTAAAGCACTTACTTACCATTTTTTAACATTTAAGTGGCTGTGTACTTAATAGCTGAATCAGATACACAGTATAAATGATTAAACATGACACTGTTTTCCCAGAATGAGATCCACATGTGCCCTAGGCAAAGATATTGTAGCCAAAAATCCCAAAGCCACAGAAGTCAGTGAGAAGGTGAAAAAGTTGGAGGATGAAGAAAGAACTATCACTAATATGTGGGAAGCTAGACAAAAACAGCTGCAAGATGCATACAATCTGCAGGTTAGTCAAAACTTCAGTAATTATGAAAATGTATTTATATATCTCAGATTCAGTGTTGTAAAACAGGTGTTGTCAGAGGATATCTCATATTTACTTTTTTAGCTTGATGCCTTGTATCTGTTTTGCAGTGGAAGAAGTGATGTAGCAAAAGCCCAAACAAAAACAACACGAATTGATTTTTAAACTTTTTGAGAGGGGTTAGCAGTCTTCTGAAAGCCCATACTCCCTCCTTTGCTTTTTCATCTGTATTATTCACAGATTTAACTATTAACCACCTAAACAACACCTGTGACATGTGAACATTAAAAAAAATACATTCCAAAATGTTTTACCAGGAAACAATACAATCTCCATTTTTAGCATTTAAGATGATTAATTTACAACTACAGAATAAAATCATATGACCGTAGTTTTTCTGCAAAAACCATTTAGATGACTCATAGTGGGTTAAGAGTCAAGATCACTTATTTTTCTTTCTTCAGCATGATTTCCTGAGTTTGCAATACATACAGAATAAATGGAATTTGAAAATTTAAATTCCAACAACCAGTTTGTAGAGCATTATAGAGCTATCCATAGTACTTTAAAATGAGGTGATTTAAATCAACAGATAAATTTTAGACCACATTTTATAATAGAAACTAACAACTGGTCACTTTTGTAGGCTGTCATGACTGACAAAACTATTTTATTATCTTTAGGTATTCAACCGAGAAGCTGATCAGATTGATGCCATAACAAGCAGTCATGAAGCATTCCTAGATTTTGATGATGTGGGGGTAAGTTTTTATCTATATTAGTTTAATTTGGATGTGCAAGTTGTCATTTTTTGTTTGTTTTCAGTAAGCTCAAGATACACTTTTATGTGCCTAACTCCATGTCACACTCAACAAAACCTGATAATATTGTATTCTGAATTTCAGTTTTGTTGAATTTCTTATTTAATTATAATTAATATAATCAGTTTTACTGTTCAGCAAAATGAATTTACATTCAACTTTTATCTCACTTATCAGAGCACTGTGGATGATGTTGATGGGTTATACAGAAGACATGAAGACTTTGAGAAGAAGCTGAAAGCCCAGGATGACAAAGTCAAGGCGCTTAATGAGCTAGCAGACAAACTGGTGGCAGAAGGGCATCCAGACAGTGACAAGCAAGTTTTATAATTTTTTTTAAACACTAATTCAAATATTTTAGTCTTAATTTTTCAGATTTTTTTTTTCTTGGTTCTTTGGTTTGCCCAGTCCAACAAATGGTGAGAACAACACCTATCAAAGGACTGCAATGAAAATCAGAGAATTAAGTGGTTCAGGCATTTGATATGCATGGATTCAGAACAACCAGCAGCATGCACATGCAACTCGAAAACATCTGGATATAAAGCGCAAAGAGAACAAAGGAAAAACTGGATAGATGGGATGAAAGACACACTGAAGAAACATAACATGGCAGCAACCCAGACCTCTCTCCTTGCCCTGGACCAGTGTCTGAAACACCCTGTGATGCTAATGGCACAAGCAGACCAATAAGAAGAAGAAGGTTTCTTTGGAGTTATCATAAATATCCTACACATTGTTTTTTGTTTAAGAAGTCTTTTAGTCTTTATAAATATGCTACACTGAAGCTGCTTCATACTGGGAACAAGAAATGCCTGTTTTTTAGTAGCATTAACCCTTTCACTGCTATGGATGTGTTTAGATGTTCTGCCGTATCACTGCTTAAGGACATCATAAAACATTCCAAGTTTTCTGTGGTTCTGGTTCTAATGATATGTTAACACATTCTATCTTTTACTAGTCACTGCTATAAACAACTATAGCCCTTTAACAAAGAGGGAATCACAGTAGCTATTTTTAGTTACACATGATTTAGTTTTAGCAAGTGGGACTTGTTAACAAATCGGTATCAATGTTGTTTTTGCCTCATAAGAGACAAGGGCTTATCAGTACTGCAGTTGTGTTCCAGTGTTAATCTTATATTATGTGCTACACTGGTATTTAATGGTCATGTTGCATTATGTATATTATAAAAAATATCATGGCCTGAAAATGAAGTTATATAGAAGCTCTTAGAATTTCTTACTAAGGTTGATAGTAAAGATGAAATTAAAATTTGTAGTTTTGATGGTAAACAAGATAACTGGAGTGCTTATGTCCAATCATGAACATTGAATGGATGGCAGGAATGAAAAAGCTGGAAATAAATGAATACTTGTTGAAAAATTCTTTGCTTCGGTCACCTGTATTTAGTGGAAATAGGTCCCAGGACAGTTTTTTTAATTTTTACTTTTACTTTTGTTACAGTTTTCTGGTCCATGCAAAATATAATATATGCATAATATAACCACAGCATGCTAATTTAGGACCATTTATTCTTTCATTAGTCCATGTTCTCATAGGCATTTTATGATCTTGTTTCTTCATCTTGTGTGGGCTTCACTATTTCAAATCGATTTCTTTTCCTGTGCAACTTGATCAGGCATTTCAAATTATTTTTCCTCAACTTTCCTCTCTTCCTTTTATGTTGAGTTTTCCAGTGTTTATAAGGTTCTGTAACTTGTAATGGCCTGTTAAAAGAATGTTGATTGTCTTTTCTTTATGGTTTTAATTAGATTTCAGTGTTTTGCAACTTTTTCTGAAATTTGGGGTTTTTTTTTTGGCTGTCCAAGTGTTGCTGCATACTTCTCAAAAATCACATCTTTTGTTTCCAGTTTCTTTAGTGCATATATTTGATTATTGTGCAAGTGTTATTGAGTAATATTGGTACTGCATAGTGTTTTACTACTCATTTTTCTCATTACTAAGTGAGAGCATTTTCTTATTTGTTAGTGTATTCTTTATGGTTTAAAATAAGACTGCTTTTGCAGATACATTTCTAACAGACCTTAAATACTCACAACACACAATAACAGAAAACAGTTTTGAATTCAAAGCTACCAATGATATAACATATGTTCTCTTCAAGATCACAACAGCATAGTGTTTAGTTGTTAGTGACAAGCAGGACAAAAAAAATCCTGCATATGGCAGGTACTGACAGTCAGCAGTAATGACTAAGTAGGAAAAAAAATTAAGAAAAAATGTTTGATTTCTATTATAGGGCAGTTAGAAACACATTGCTACATGGTTTGATCTGTTGTACTGTAAACTATTTGTACTGGTTAGGTGTTTTGGTTGTGTGATGATCTGTGAGAAAGTGAACTGTCTTCATTTTAAAAGAAAGTTTTTGGCTTTGTCATAATCAAAATGTCATTGTTTTCAAGCATTTTTGTGTGAATTTATTATTTTTTAGTTTTTGTTTGATGGTTATCACTGAGATAGATTTTAAAAAAAAAAGATAAAATGCGAGGTTAAAATACAATGTTTTATCATTGCACTAAAAGAATTGACAAAAGACGGAAGGCAGTTCTAGAGCGCAGGCAGAAGGCCAAGGATAAAGCAGCTCAAAGGCACCAAGCTCTTTTGGAATCACAGGCCTTCCAGAAATTCAAGAGGGATGCTAATGAGGTACTCTTTCTATGAGTCAAATATCATTAAAAAAAAAAAAACACTACAAAATTTTTTTAAACTCTTCCTGTGCCACAGGAAGAAATGCAGACATTCAGTTGGATGCCGAAATAAAACCGCGGGTCTTGATATGTTTAGGGGGTATAGTTGTAAAATGGAATGGAAAACAGTATTTCCATGTACTTCCGTGTACTTATTATGTTTCAAAGTATAACTAAATGTATGAAAATTTCATAAATGCAGAGTTTTTTTAGGAAAAAAGAAGTAATGTGGTGTTTTTAAACAATGATTTTGCCCAGCTCACCATCGGCTAGGTCTAGATCTACACTATTAACCATCTGAGATGTCTAGATATATTGTCAATCTCGTATTGTGATTCCATGTTGCATTCTCGCTAAATTAATGTCTGAAATAACTTACTAACTACTTCTCCAGTCATCTGATATGTCTAGATCTACTTGGGATATATTCAAGAGCAGTGGGGTGGTCATAGGCCATGTCCATACCCTATCTACATCATCAAAAATTGAAAATTTTCGATGTTTCTCTTTCTTTTTCTCGCTCAGCATCGCTCGTAACTAAGCAAACCCCCAACCATTCTGAAAAGTGTCACCGGAAACACAGACAAAATATGTACAATCTAAATGTTACACCAGTTGTTTTATTGAAACAAACCAAGATTGCTATACCGACCTTTGGCACAAATTGGGAAACCGGAAGGGTCGATACAGCGACCCAAGGCACAGGAAGAGTTAAATTATCATGCATATAGACTATTCTTCTTTATCAGCTTTTCCTTATTGAGTTAAGCTTTTTGACCCCTCTTCATTATAAATTTATTTATAAAATTATAATCTCATTGCTAGCTTTCAGACTGGATTAAAGAAAAGATGAAAACAGCCACGGATGAGTCCTACAGGGATCTTAGTAACCTCCTGGCCAAGCTACAGAAACATGCAGCTTTTGAAGCTGAACTCAAGGCAAACAATGAACGACTGAAAGACCTGAACAAGGTATGACTGTGCAGATGACTGTGACCAAATTTTGTATGTTTCTGTTAATTTTCAGATGTTTTGGAAACAAGACTTAATTTTTTTTTAATTGCAAAAATTATTATACATTTTACTCAGAATAATTTTACCTCTGCCGTCTTTGTGCCATAGTGGTGTTTTTTATACAGACCAAATTTGGTGCTTCAGTCTTGTGAGTTTTCTTGGTGAAACAGGAAATTAAATGAATATTTTATAAATATTATTTTAGCACAGAAAAAAATTCTTTCTGGTTAGTTATTGATTAGTTTTTAAAATGATATATTTTATAAAATTCATTCACTAATGAAATTTCAAGACTGAAAAAAATTGATTTCTTTGAATTAAAAAAAACTATATAAAGCTGTAGATAAAAGAATTTTAAACTTGTTTGTTTTTTTTTTTTTACTTATTAAAATGCATAGCAAAGGGTAATATTATTGACTAATGGTCACGGTAATAAAAAACCTTTTTATCTTTTTGTTTCCAAACTTCTATCAGACTGGTGACTCTCTGGTTGCTCAGAAGCACCCCAAGACTGAAGAGGTGAAAAAAATTAAAGATAACCTCAACAAACAATGGGCTGAGCTCAATGAGAAAGCTCATGACAAAGGGAACAAACTCCGTCAGGCTTCTGCACAGCACACACTAAATAGGGCCTTGGATGATGCACAGGTAGGTGCCATGGAAGGTCTTAAGGGAGGTGCAGTTATTTTATAATTTATATTATTAACATTCATAGATTTAGGAGAAGTATATTTCTTATCTTATATCCTTCCCGTGCCGTTAAACGTCACATAGGGCTCGCAAAGTAGTTCGCCAATTTTTCCTGTCTTCGGTGAGTCTTTCAACCTCATCAAAGGATTTTATGCCTGTTAACTTGGCCTCTCTTAACAATGTCCTCTTCAGAGTTTCATATTTAAAGAGAATATATTGAACCAAGAGTAACTGAACTGTATTTTCTTGTCTGTGAACTTAAGAAAAATTATTTTTTACCTATTTATCCCCATTTCTCTTGGAAGAGTCTAGAATTTATAATGATGAATGTTCATAATACATACTATATACTTTGTTATCATTTCTTTATCCATATTTTGCTCTTTTGTTTTTTTTTTCATCTGCTCATACTTTTTTTTTTTGTGCCTATCATCTTTGATTGCTCTGAATGAACTTTTTAAAAAAGAAATTTTGAATGTAATTGAAATTAATATTGAATATATTATAATCATGTATTATTTCTAAAAATTAAGTGTTTGTAATTTAAATATTAACATTTAATATGTTTTTTTTTTTCTTTTTGTGTTCTGAATATAACATTTTGACATTGATTCTTCCAAAGGCTAAACTGGATGAAATGGAAAAGTCCACGGCCAACACTGATTTAGGTTCTGACCTCAGAGGGGTTAAGAAACTTCTCAAAAAGCATCAGGCAAGGAACATGATTATTTCAGAACACACTAACATTTGGTGGTAATTAGAATTGTAAATTCATGATATTATATCACAATTTCACTATCATAGCTTGTTTCTTGATGATTCTCTGGAGAAATTACACATATATTTTGTGAATGGATCTTCTCTTCCAGGGCAGGCAGGTGTGCATAAAAATGAGCTGACTGACAGTTTGGCTGGACAGGCTGAAATACAAGGCAGGCTGAGAATGGACAAAGAAGACACTGGAAGGCTGGTTTGGACAGGCTACAGGAGAATGAAAGAGGAAGTGGATGGATAATGTGCATGTACGGAGATTGATGAAAATAGGACAGAGAAAAAGTGCTGGCAGAAAATCTGCACTAAGTGGAAGAAAACATATAACACACAACCAACATTTGATAGGAACCATTAGTAGACAGACATGTCAGTGGATGTTTTGATATGTGGTGGAGCATATTTGGGAATGCCTGAATGTAATGATGCCAGATTCTAAATCCCAAAAAAACTGAAAATTGTGTCTCATTCATTCATTCATTTGCATGTCCCTTGCGGAACTTTGCCTCCCAAACAGCACTCCTCTAGGCCTCTCGGTTGTGAGCAAGATGGCCTGCTGCTGTTGCATCCATTTCCAGATCGTCAACGATGTCTTGCAGCCATCTTCGTCTTTTTCTTTTTCCCATTATGTATCCTTGCAATACGGTCTTCTCTAAATTATCATGACGTTTAATGTGTCCAAAATATTTCAGTTTTCTCTCTTTAATCCTCTTCATTAGCCAGCCTTCTTCAATATTAAGCTCTTGTAGTATAGATATATTTGTTCTTTTTTGTGTCCATGATATTTGGAGAACTCTTCTGTAGCATTTACATTCAAAGGCATTTATGTGTTTCTCAGCTGTTTTGTTAAGTGTCCAGGTCTCACAGGCATATGTTGCTATGGGAAAGATGCATGCTCTTAAAAATCTTATTTTTGTGGTTCTGTCTGCTCCTCTCCACAGATTCTTTATTTGTTTTACTTTCTGAAGAGCGATAGATGTTCTCCTTTTAATTTCCCTCATTGTATCTCCATTATTAGTTAGTAAAAAATTGTGTCTAAATATGATAATTCTGTCTACAGTAATGCTCAATAGCAACTGGCTTCATGAAAAGGTGGATTAAATTGATAGTCCTCTTGTTTTCAATGAGAATTACCATTATAGTTTCGATATTTTAAATGAGCATTTATTTGTTAAAAGCATGCTATTGTTTTCAAAGTTCAAGTTATAGCCACTAAACTACAGTACTCAAGATGTGAGTGCAATGAGTCCTGTGTTGTGCAACAACTTACTCATATGTTATGTTTATTTTTTCAGAACCTTGAAAATGACATAGCAACATTATCAGAAACCATCCAAGGAATAGTAAGTCAGGGCAAGGAAATGGCAGATGCTGGTCACTTCAATTCAGCAGGCATTAGGCTGGCTGTTGATGAATTCAATAAAAGGTAGCTCTCATTTTGATTTTTATATATTGTGTACTGTTTACCTTAATGTACACTAGAAGAAAAATTTATAGAAAACATAAAGGGTAACGGTAAAAGATAAAATTCTTGTTTCCATGCCATTAAGGCACATTGAGAAATATGGTGCTAGGCCCGTATTTTCCATGACCTTCGGCACATGAAAGTGTGTGGTGGTCTGGTCAGCATCACGCCAGAAAACATAAAAGCCAAGCCTAAGCAAAATATGAAGATCATTGACCATGTTCTTCTCTTTTTCTGAATCCACCCTTAAAGGGACACTGTGTTACTGTTAATTGACTTCCAAGACCTGCCACATCCAAATTTGGATAGGTGCATTTATAGAACTGGCTTCACTTTTCTATTGCAACTCCTGCTTGTTTGTCCAGATTACTGTCTGTTTCCATGGAGGAAGAACAGGTTTTTTTGTCGTTCATGGTTTGCGAACCCTGATGCAAGTAGTTAGGTATGGATTGCAGACCACCTCATTTAGCTGACTTTTTTATAGCAGTGAAAATACTGAAGAGCAGCTGGTCAGTTATATGTAAGCTATTTTTTCCAGACATATAGTGCAATACTTTCTCAAGGCAGTTGACATAATGGCACTTTGAATTATTATTAAAGTATTGAATAAGGTTTGTTATACACATGAGTAAAAGTAGTTTAAAATTCAGTATACCTAATTATAAATTCATTTCAGATTTGGAATATTTCATTTATTACTTCCAACATTATAACATACACTTCTGTCTCCTGTTCTTGTGTTATAATATTCACTGTCTTGTTTTTCTCTAATGTCAGATTTGAGCGGCTGAAACCAGCAGTAGCTCACCGCAAAAGCAAACTAGAGGAGTCACTAGAGTACCATCAGTTTTTGTTTGATGCAAATTCTGAAATACAGTGGATCAAGGAACATCTCCCAGCAGCAGCTTCAACTGACTTTGGCAAAAACCTGGTTGATGTTCAGAAACTTCACAAAAAACATCAAGTGGGTATTTTCTGACCCATTTTAAAATTGTATAAATTGGGTATGTTTCAGAGGTAGATATCTGGATTCCAAGATTCTGCAAACAAGAATTTTGATAACAGCCATCCATAGGGGTAAACAATAGTCTTGACAAATAGGTGAACAGATTTGTATAGCTTTGCTATTTCTTACAGAGCTCCATAAAAAGGCTATGCTTTTTGTTACATTTTGGGACAATAAATTGAAAATGAAGATGATAATTGAACCTAGAAACATGATTTATTTTTACTTGTTGATTTTTTTAAAACACAATTAAACCATGATATTTTCAACTATTGATTACATATATTCTGGTAGAAAATGAGACAACCAAATCATGAACAAACTATGCGGGGATGAAAAATAAATCTAAATTGCAAGTCAAAAACAAGCTGAACATAAACACAAAGTGAACCAGTCCACCAGCATAACATGTTTTATATGTGAAGAAAACTACTGCTGCAGACTACTTAGTCAACTCTACCAAACTAAAATTATCATGCACAACTGAATTTTTCACTTGTGAGTGGTATTCAAACTCTGAACATATTATAATAATGATTATTTTATTCACATTTATATTGTTGGATCAGATCACAGGAACTGGATTTGAGTCATATCTGTGAAATTGCTTATAAAAGCCAGAGAAAACTGGGAACTTCATTCTTTGCTTAATTTTTATTTTTAATATAAGCAGTTGCATTATTGAAACATTCAAGTAATTTGTTACTATGTCAGTGCCAGAATTATTCAAAGTATTTGTGTGTTTAAATTACCCGAAATTCTATTATCTAAATTCATAGTGCAGGAATATTTTTTGTTTTAAAACTTCTGATGTTTTATTTCAGTATTTCTACACAGAAATGACAAGTTTTTGGGTTAAAAGACCATGGATTAAAATGATAAATCTGCAACTTATTTTTTTTTTTAAAATCCATCCAGGACGTGGACAGAGAAATTCAAGGTCATCAGGGTGCTATTGACAAGGTTACAAATGAAGCTGACAGACTTGTAGCTGCACATCACATCAATTCCAAGAGTATCCGAGACAAGAGTCAGGAGCTTCAGGTGTCTTGGGATGACCTTCTAAAGAAGTCCAAAAACAGAAAGAAGAACTTGGACATCACTCTTCAAACCCAGAGGGTACTTTTCTTTAACTTTGCTATAATATTCTGGTATATTTAACTCCCTTTTCTAAGGAACTTGTCAAATGATAATGGATTATGTAAAATATTTCAGTCTTCAGACTGCATATAAAATGTAACATTGTGGGAAAACAGTGTATGAGGCATATAAATAAATAAATTATATATTCTGTTGTAATTCAACTAGTTATTAGATAAAAAGATATGTGTAACTGCCCTTCTCATTGCAAAGACCTGATTTCTGGTGGGCAAAGATATACAGAGTTTTTCATTTTTGTTTAAATGTATATCTTTTACCTGACAAGAACTGATTGATGAGAAATTTTTTTTTTCCTAATTTCCAGTACTTCTCGGAGGTTGCTGAAGTAGAAGCTTGGATAAATGACAAAATGGCATTGGTCACAAGTGAGGATTATGGCAAGGATGAGGATGCAGCTGATAAACTGTTGGCAAAGAACAATGTAAGTAATCCCAGTAGAAGCTGCATGGTGGTTTATCTTCACTGTGCAGACAAAACAAACAAACAAAAAATGACAATCAGCAATTCATAACTGACATGTCAGGGTTGGTGAACTACAGGTGACAAAGACTTTATCTCACCTCTGCATTGATACCCCTCTATAATAGACATATCCTGGCAGGAGTTATCATGGTCCCCATGGCAGTGGAGTCTGCTAAAGAAGTATTGCACGCACCTTGCCCTTGATTTTTTTTTTTTATAGCTCCAGTCAGGAGCTGAAAATATAGCCACCATAACCTTTTTCCAAGCCAGCATGATGCTCTTCCTCAACATCTTCACTACACTGGCTGCAAAGAACATCAGCTCGCAGCTCCAGGGAGACTAAAGAAGAAGAAGAAATGAATTTGGAACTACTATCCTGCAGCTTAAATTCAGAACTTTTGAGTCATATGCTTCACTGGTTAATCATGCTGTGAGAACTTTTCTCTGATAAATATTTAAAAGTATACATATTATGCATGAAAATAGATGCAAATGTAAGAAGATTTTATAAATGAAGAGTTTTGTTAGGAAAAAAGAAATAGTGTGATGATTTTAGCTGATAATTGTGTAGTGCTTACCATCAGCGATGCCTAGATGTACAATGTTTACCATCAGCGATGTCCAGATCTACTTAAATTCTCATCCGATCTCATCATGTGGTGGCATTCTTACTAAAATAATGCCTGAAATAACCTTCTAACTACTTCTCCAGTCAATTTAATAGGTCTAGATGTACTTGGGGTACATTCAGGAACAGTGGTCTGGTCATAGGACATGTCCTTATGCCTCCGAAATCACAATAAATATTGACATTTCTTGATTAAAAACATCGATTTCACTTGGTTGTTAGTCACGCTTTTGATTGAACTATGAAAGATCACCAGACATGCGCAGATAAATCATGTACAATTAAAAGTTACACTGGTTTTATACTGCAATGAAACAAACCTCGCTATAGCGATGATGGCAGTCACTAGACTAACCGGAAGACCTCGCTATAGTGATGATGGCAGTCACTAGACTAACCAGAAGACCTCGCTATAGCGAGGATGGCAGTCGAAGAGTTAATAAATTGGTGAAATCCATCATGAGGACTAAGAAGCCTATATAATTTTTTACCTTTTATTTCTGTTCTGTATTCCATTTTATGTAAGACATATCTGATGGTTTTATTTTTAAAAATATAAGTAACACAGGCTATTTGTTATGTTTAACAAGGTTTACTTTTTTTTGTTTGTTTACCAAAATGGAAGAGTAGTGGCAAAGGGTTCAGGAGCTTTTGAAGTCAGCACATCAGCATGCAAATGGAAATTGAGGCTGTGTCAGCGGCAATGGATTGGCTAGTTGCTCATGATGAGGTTAATGGTGTCATTGTGATGGATCCACAGAGTACACTTTGTAAAATTGAGAAGAAAGTGCTGTGAAAAGAATGGGTTCATCTGTTAAGTCAGTCAGCTGTGATAAGCCCCCCCCCCCCCCTCCTCAAACGTGGTTTACTGTCCAGGGCATGTGGGAGTACATGGCAGTGATGTGGCAGACAGACTTGCTGGACAGGCTATAATAAATGGCAGACTGACATTGCTAAAGCTGTATTGGATAGACTGCGGGAAAATGAAGAATGGGAGTGGAAGAACAATGTAGATCTGAAGAGACTGCTAGAGCTGTGACAAATTAAAGGGTTTGGCAGGAAATCCAAACTGTGTGGCAGAAAACGCATCATAAACAACCAACATTTGGCTAGAACTATTAGCAAATATGCTCTTGGATGGATGCCGTGGCATGCAGCAGAGCATATATGTGGTTGTCCCAAATGCTATTAACCTGGAGTCTGAATTATGAACTTTTTAACAAGATTTAGTAAAATTTCAGTTTTTTAGTAATTTCGGTTTGTTTTTTCATCCACATAATATTGAAGATGTATTGGATAGACTGCAGGGAAAATGAAGACTGTGAATGGAAGAACAACGTAGATAAACATAATATTGAGGTGGGACAAGGTCTTGGTCATCTGTAGTTCACCAACACTGACCATATAATGTGGATGAAACAGCTGTTGAAGAAGTACATCAATTTGCATACCTCTGCAGATACATAGAGCAGAAAAGAAGTTTGAATTGCAAAAGCAGCATTGACCTTCAAGAATCATGAGAACATAGGTACTCAAAAGTTAGAAACACAAAAACCAAGTTAAGATTATTAAATTCAAATGTAATATCCACCCTCATTTATGCATTCAAAAGCTGAAAAACAACTAAAGACTTAGACAAATATTACTCATTTTAAAACAAATGCCTAAGGAAAATACTCTGTATATAGTGGAACAAATTCAAGAACAACGCAGAAATAAGACAGATGACTGAACAATAACCATTCTCATGTGTGATCAGAAAAAGAAGATGGACATATATCGGTCACGTGAAGAGAAGAAACACTCAGAGAATTTCAAAACAAGCTATCAAGTGGAACACAATAGGCCGAAGAAAAAGAGGTCTCTGACATGAAACTCTAAAAAAAGGACATTGTTAAGAGAAGCCAAATTAGTAGGCATAAAATCCCTTGAAGAGGTTGAAAAGCTCGCTGAAAACAGGAAAACATGGCAAACTACCATGTAAATCCTATGTGACATTTAATGGCATGGGAAGGATGTAAGATTTATATGGTGGCCTTTTTATAATTTACTAGAAGTGTTTTTCTTTAACCAATTAACCAGACTTCATTTTGCAGTCAAATTTTCATATTCATAATTTTGGAGCATTTCTTTGTGTGCAGGTCCTAGAGACTGACATCCAGACATACCAAGCTATTGTAAATGGACTGGCGAAAGAATCTACTCGTCTATTCAAACTTGGATACTCAGATCCCCAGGCACTTAAGAGAGCTCAGGTATAAATTAGTATAAATATAATGTATGGTTATAAATAAACATTTTTTACTACTTTTGTAAAAGTTCTACATGGTGTGTTGTAGGTCATTGCACTTGAAGCCTTGTAACAATCATTTGGTCCACAGTTTTCTTCAGGATCTGGTAGCAACTCTCAATGTAGTAATATTATAGTATTGATGTTTCCATTTAATAATCAATCATTTTTGTATGTGTAATAACTATGTATATAATAATAAAATATAAAATAATATAGATATAAGAGATATTAAAATAATAATAATGTGACAAAACAGCAGTTAATATAACTTGTTTTGTACTTCAATGCAGAGCATATCAGGAGTATGAAATTTTGATAGAAAATTTAATTTGATGTTTTTTTTTGTTGTTTTTTTTTCAAATACAACATTCTTGAATTTTATGAAAGTAATTATCAGGAAAAATGATCAAGAAAAACATGGTAAGATTTCCTAAAGGAAAAAAAAAGTTGATGTTGGCAAATAACCGTGTCTCCATGTTTGTTGCATGTTTTAAGAAGTGTTTCAGGAAAGATCAGCACTTTAAAATGCATTTTGAATCCATTATGATTTTTTTAAAAAATATATAGTCTAAGCAAAATCTCTTGGATAAAGTCGCCAAAGAAAGTGAACAGAAAGGCCTTACTTCGAACATCAAAAAGACAGAGACTATGGTTATATCTAAGAAACAGAATCCACCAGCATGCAGTATTAAATTAAACGGAACTATTCTAAAGCAGGTGCAGAAATTCAAATACCTTGGAGCAGTAATAACTTCAGATGGGAAATGCAGAACAGAAATTAGGAACAGAATAGGCCAAGCAAAGACTGCATTTCATAGAATGAGAAACATATTAACCAACACATCCTTATCAATGAATGTTAGAAAACGAGTCCTAAAATGCTATATTGAACCTATCTTGTTATATGGAAGTGAATTATGGACAATAGGCAAGTCTGCACAAAAATCATTGGAAGCAGCAGAAATGTGGTTTATTAGAAGAATGTTGCGAATCCCCTGGACAGCAAAAATAACTAATGAAGAATGTATGAGAAGAGCTGGAGAGATAAAAAACCTTGTCAAAAAGATAAGAGAGAGACAATGTACTTTCATAGGACATGCAATGAGAAGAGGGGGCATTGAAAATATTATAACAACAGGAAAAATAGAAGGAAGAAGATCAAGAGGAAGACCAAGAGAAATGATAGTGGACAGTCTGACGGGATGGTGTGAGAGGAGATCACCAACTGAACTGATGGCTTACATGAAGGATCGGGTG
This sequence comes from Achatina immaculata, assembly GCA_009760885.1. Lineage (NCBI taxonomy): Eukaryota > Metazoa > Mollusca > Gastropoda > Stylommatophora > Achatinidae > Lissachatina > Lissachatina immaculata. Next base: position 8,446,343 of record CM019702.1, read on the forward strand.
CTCTGGAGAAGTATAATAGCCAACGCCAGTTGGCACGGCACCTGATGATGATGATGATAGTCTAAGCTTTTTGACAGAAGAAAAACTAAAATTTTTTTAGAATATTTTTATTCTAAACAAAATTTGATAATTGTTGTTAATGTTATTAGTCTTACTTACATCTTACATTCTTCCTGGAGATACGGCTCATACGTCACATACGGCTCACATGGTAGTTTGCCAAGTTTTTCCTGTTTTCAGCTAGCTTTTTAATCTCATCAAAGGATGTTATGCCCACTAAACTGGCCTCTCTTAACAATGTCCTCTTTAAAGTTTTACATGGTCAGCCTCTTTTTCTTCAGCCTGTTGTGTTCCACTTGATAGTTTGTTTTGGGATTCTCTGACTGTTTCTTCTCATCATGTGACCAACATATGTCCATCTTCTTTTTTCTGATTACTCATGAGACATGTTGGTTGCTAATCTGTCTTATTTCTGCATTGTTCTTGAATTCGTTCCACTTTATACCAAGTATTTTCCTTAGGCATTTGTTTTCAAAAGAGTCTGTTTCTTTAGTTGTTTTCCAGCTTTTGTATGCATAAACGATTATTTCTCAATAGAGCTGAATTCAGCATTATGCTTCAAAATCTGTGTATCCTTTGAATTCTATAGGAACAGCTCCAGGACAGTTTGAACAAGCTGAAACGTCTGGCAGCCGAAAGATGCCACAACCTGGAAAGGTCTAAGAGGCTGCATGCATACATGAGAGAGGCAGATGATTTTGATGCATGGATCAGTGAGCAGATGCAGAATGCTACATCTGAGGAATATGGACAGGATTATGAGCACCTAGAGGTCAGATTAAAATGAAGTTTGTTTATAGCATAATAACAGAAGAAACTTCCAAGTATTAGTAGGAAAAAAAAAGTTATGACACGAAAGGATATCTAAGTCTTTGTAGAAAAGAAAAAAGTGAGACAGAAGGGTTTGGCAGCATCTTGAAAAAAGATACATATGTAGAAATAGGAAAAAGAAAGGTTGCTGGGAATGGCTAAGACTGTTTTTGCACTCAAGTTGGATGAACAGTAAAAGTAGAATAGGCTGAATCAGCAGTGATGCAGTCACTTGGTCAGTCTTTTAACTGATGGCATGGGATTTGGCTCCTGAACATCACACTTCAGTCAACCTAACTGTATGAATTGGTACTCAACATGCTGTATAGAGGAAGAAACTTCATCTGAAAATGAAGAGTGTCTGCATGTATCATAAGGCACTCTAGACTGTACTACATGTATGGCTTTAATATGAGCAGCAGACCATGTAACAAAGGGAATGTTTCATATATGTATGTTAGTGCAGAAAATGGAAAGCTCAACAGTTTTCATTTACTCAAATTTTATGTATGAACTGATACTTGCAGCAAAGTTTAAGTATGCAGCACAGATCTCAGCATATTTTACACATATCATCAAGGTATTTTCTTTTGCATTAACAATTTTTGTTTACATTCACTTCTTATATTTTTGCACATTTTAAAAACTTTTTAATCCCAAGTTATTCATCAAGGGAGCCATAACTGATTGATCTTTACATTCCTTCTTTTCCTTATCTGTTTCACTTCTCACCAGATCTTGAGGAGCAAGTTTGATGAGTTCAAGCGGAAGGTGGAGGCTGGGACAGAGAGATTTAACATGTGTGAAAGATTGGCCAATTATCTGATTGATGACCATGGTCCACATACCAAGGATGTAACTGCCAGACAAGAAAATCTCAGGTAGAGAATTTCTGAATTTTGACAGCACTCACAGATGTCATTGTGCAGGATTATCTTTGAATTGTTTTCTCTCTATTTTATCTGTATTGCATCCATGCTATGTTTTACTGTTTCTATATAATTTTCTTCATATGAAAACCATAAAACAAGTACATAAATGTATATTATATAATTCTGTAGCATCTGTTGCCCTGTTTAATTAAAATAATTTTGTTTTAGAAAACACAGTTTGTAATGATGCCTAAAGGAACGTCTTTAAATTTTAAAAATAAATCAGTGAAGAGAAATTTCACAAAACATTGAAAACTTTCTAAAAAATACTGTGTTTTTTGACAAATAACAGTTTAAAAAAAAAACAAAACTAGTAGAATGACCAGGAAATGTGCTGAAAGTGAAAACACCAGGAGACTGAAGAAAGACATGGTCATTAAGAAATTGTTAAACTGATTAAAACTGAAGTGTAAGAACAGTTTGTTGAGAATGTTGACTTCATGCAGAACTGGCGAAGTGGTTTGAGGGAATTTGTGAATTTGAAGACTGCTACAAAACAAAGCTCAAATCCTTCAGCATGATTGATTTTATTTTTTTCTAGAACCCATTTATCTCTGTTATAATTTATTGTTATTGATAAAAGCTGTGAGCAATTATTTTGCCAGCATTTGTACTTTACTGCTAAACTGTAAATTGATTGGATGTTTTTATTTTAATCTTCACAGAGAATCGTGGAACACATTGTTGGAACATATAGACAACAGAGACCAGAAGCTCCATGGTGCTGGTGAAATCCATAGATTCAATAAGGATGTGGAAGATGCTTTATCAAGGATGCAAGTAAGATATTTTAGATTACAGGGTCAAGAGTTTTACATTTTTTCTTCCTAAGAAAAACAAAGAAATACTAAATTAACTGAAACTGAAAAACAGGTAATCAAAAATGGTCACAATATTTTGACCACATCAAAAGAAATATATATTAATGAAAAGCATACTTTAGAGAAAAAAGTTGAAAGAAGAAGAGCAAGAGGATGAAAATGATACACATGGGTGGGCAGCATCAATCAAGAGTTGAACAGGATTCAGCATGGCTGAGTACAGTGTAGAGATAAAAGACAAAGCAAGTTAGAAATCCATTGCAGGCAACATTACCTGGGGAGATGGTATAAAATGATGATGATCAGAACTGAAAGGTTAATTGGAGAAAGATGTATTTATTGAGATATTGTGATTGATAAATTTATGTGTGTCAGTTATGCTTAAATATAAATATTTTAGTAAATGGTCTTAGTGCTTGCTATTCTGCTTCTGAAGGAAGCTCATCATTTTAGAAAACAACATCACAGGTTGAAACCAATGAAACCGTGTTACAAAAAAATGCTTGCTGCTAGGTCGTAAATGGTCATTATTAATTATGGTAGCCAACAAAGATTCAGAAAAAAAGAAAATGAAGATAATTTGTCAAGATGCAGCAGAAATAAATGTTGCATCATGTGCTGCTTTTTTAAAAAATCCTTTGTCTATGAAGTCAGGTTTTTTGTAACATATATGACTGAATTGTATGCAAACATACTTTTTTACTTCATAATGAACTGACAGCTGCATATACAGTGTATTCTTGTAAGCTTTTCTTTTGCAAGGAGGTATCCTCCAATTTCAGAGGTAGTTTCCTAACATAAATATATCAGATAATCACTTTTACAAGTGAGTTGACTGATCACAATTGTAGTAGGTTTGTAAACCACAGTTTTTGTATGGGATGGCAGTTTGCTACAACTGTGATGTGCCATGTATTTTGTATTATGTATAATAACAATATTATTGTCACTAATCTGCTAGTTTTGTAGCAAATTATCCCTCTTACTACTCATAGAAATCTGAACTGTCTTCATTTTGTTTTGTGATGCCTACAGTGTGTACCTTTCATTGTCCATTATTATTTCATATTTACTATCTTTTATTTATTTGTTTTTTGTTTTTTTTTAAGGAGAAAAATTCCAGCATTCCAGATGATCTTGGCAGAGACTATAACTCTACTCTGACTCATCTGAAGAAACATGAAGCCTTTGAAAATGAGCTTGTAGCTCTGGAAGGGCAGGTAAGCTAATGTGATTGTACAGTTATGGAGAAGTGAAGAGCTGAAATAGTCTAAACTGATTTTAATATGTAGCTACTCTTATTCTTTGTCCATGTTTTTTTAACTTTATGTACCATGCAAGTATCTGAGTTTCAGAGACATAATATTTGAGACAAATAAGAATTCAAAATCTTTTAGTAATATATAGTTATTAGTTTTCAGACAGTTCCAATGGCAGTGTCATAGTACACTTTTACATTTTACTTCATCAGAAAAGTTTCTCTCTGTTAAGAAGTATTTGTTTCTGACAATGAATTAGTTTAATTTCAGACAGCTGATTCTTTATATCTGCAAATTTCAGCTGCAAGTTTTGATGGATGACTCCTCCCGTTTACAAGCCACATACCCAGGAGAAAATGCAGAACAGATTGCTCAGTTGCAGGCTGCTGTGGTAGACGACTGGGAAGAGCTCCAGGCTAAATCTGACAGCAGAAAGGCAATGTTGTTAGCAGCAGCAGATTTACACAAGTTTATGGCTAGTGTAAGTGAGGCACTTAAACCAGTTTAGTAGACTAGTTGAACGTACTTCCGTTTCTAATGCTAATAAGAAACAAATATTGTTTTTAGATCAGCTTTCATTACAAAATGAAAGTTAGGTTTTTCTTGTTCTTAATTCCTTTTTTTTTTTCAGTTATATGTGTTGAAAAGACTATAATTGTTGACTGTTAAATTCTTTATTTGCTGGATAATTTATACCATCTTACAAACAGTTCATGTTCACTTCAGTTTAAGAACTGAAGATTTGCAAGAGCAGCAAAATTCAGCTTTTTTTTTTTTAGAAGATACATATAGTTATTGGTTGTTAAAGGGTTAACTGCTTCTCTGTTTTTACAATAGAGAGTATATTTTCTCTAAGACAGCATTTAAGAACTCATATTTTAGCATCAAATGTTACTAATTTTATAATATCTCAATCAGCAGCAGCTGTTTTATTTGCCATCAAGAAAATAAAATATTTATGAGACACAAAATTAGTATTCTTGTTTGTAAGATGCTTAACATGTTTTTAGAAAATACTTTTCATGTCTTTAGTAGAATACTTATCAAGTCTTTAGTAATATATTTATCATGTGTTTAGATTTTATTTCATTGTTCTTTGTAAGAAAAATTTAACTTCGTTAATGTGAAGTTTGTTTGTTCTCCAGGCACGTGACCTCCTAAGTTGGGCCAATCAGACAGAAAGAGAGATGAAAATGGATCCTAATGTGAGAGATGTGAATGGAGCAGACATGCTGAGGCAGAGACATGAGGAAATCAGAGCAGAGATTGAGGCTAGACAAGACACATTTGCTTCAGTCATTGCCACAGGACAAGCTCTCATTGAAAATGATCATTATGCTAAAGATGAGGTTTGTCACATACTGAACTTACATATAATGATAGGCATCTGCTTGAGCCAGAATGCTGTTTGTGTATATAAAATACCGGTGGGTATTTTTTTAAAAGTTGTATTTGGAAGACACAAACAGCACAGTTAAATATAATATAATATATCAGCAACAATAAAATTTGTGCTAAGTGAAGCATAATTGCCCTGATTAAGATGATATTTGGTGTTTAGTTTTCTCATAGTCAGTGACAGTTTTTGGAACATTATTATAATGCACTCTTTAAAAATGTGCCACACATATGTTTTGGCATTCCCTTACACAGTTTATGACAGTTTTACAGTAGAAATAAGTGAGGCTACAGGATAGTGGTAGATGACTATATTATTATTGCCTAAAACTGAAATCACTGTTCTTCTTTTTGTCAGATCAATACCAAGGTGCACCAGGTGGAACAAGCCAGGGAGCAGCTTCACAAGACCTGGCTTGAGAAGAAAGATTTGTATGACCAGGTGTATGACCTAAATATCTTCCTCAGGGATGCTGAGCTGTTAGACAGAATCAGTGCTACTCAGGAGGTAAAACACCTTTTATCCTGTGCAAAAATGTATAAATATTCATCACCTTTATCTAAGGGAGAATGTATATTAATTCATTTTGTTTACAGTAATATAAGCAATGCACTCTTCTGTTTGACTATATGAACTGCACGTTCAAAAGTCAAAGTGTCAGCGACTGGTTCTTTATGTTATTCTTAGTAGTGGAAAGGGTACTGGGTAAATGAATGCTTCACATCATGGAGTCTGCAAAAAAAAAAAACCAAAAAACAAAACACAGCCCAAAATTGCTGCTACTGAAGCACAAAATTAAAAGGATGCTTTTTGATTGGAAGCTGCAGGCAGCCATGGAAAAAGGACAGTACAGAGAGCAGATTGACTGAAAGAAATCAGAAACTAAGGAAATGCATAATGTCTGTTGTCACTTCTGTGGTTGAAGTTAAGGAAATGCATAATGTGGTTGAGTAGAAACCTTTTACGCCTTTACTGCAATGTTTCATGTGTCTGTCATTAAAACAGTTGTAGCAAGTAGTGTAATGCTGTATTTCTGAATTGCTAACTGCATTTTACATTCAGAGTAAAGTTTTAATATGATATCAGATATCTTTTGTTAAACATTATTCAGTATCATTTTAGCTTTTTAAAACTATTATTCTACTGACCTAACTTCATTCATTTATTCACCAGGTGTACCTCAACAGTTCAGACTATGGGGAAAGTGTTTCACAAGTTGAAGCTCAAATTAGGAAACATGAAGCTTTTGAAAAGGTTCTAGATGTACAGAGTGAAAAGGTGAGCAAGTAATAGTAATTCATATTGTTTGTCCTGTAGGTCACAACTATGAGAGGGAAAAAAAAAATATTATAACAAGCTGTAGTGACATGATACAAATATATCCATACTACAAGAACTTAATATTGAAGAAGGCTGGCTAGTAAAGAATATTAAACAGAGAAAACTTAAATATTTTGGACGTATTAAACGTCATGAAATGGTAAATCACCAGGATGTGATGAGATAACCGCTGAATTTATTAAAGCAGGAGGAAAGGAGTGTGCAACAATCTATCATGCACTATGTAAAAAGATATGGCATTCAGGTATTTGGCCAAAAGAATGGAAAAGAACTGTATTCATTCCACTGCCAAAAAAGGGTAACCTGAAATTATGCACCAACTACAGAACTGTTGCCCTGATTAGTCATGCCAGTAAAATTCTGTTAAAAATCATAATGGGTAGACTTCGAAAGAAAATAGAAGAAGAAGTCAATATGGTCCAAGCTGGCTTCAGGCAAGGAAGAGGATCAAGAGATCATATATTCAATCTAAGATTAATAATAGAGAAATGCAGGGAGTTTAATGTGAATCTATATTTATCCTTTATAGACTACTCAAAGGCATTTGATTGTGTACAACACCAGAAACTTTGAGAAATAATGGAAAAAATGGGATTTCCAACACATTTGATACAATTAACATCACTGCTGTATTTAGACCAACAAGCAGCAGTAAGAATAAATGGTGAAACAACAAGTTGGTTTGACATAAAACAAGGGGTCCGTCAGGGGTGCATATTGTCACCCTACTTATTTAACTTGTATACTGAAAATATAATGAGGAATGTTAGAGAAGATGTAGACAAAGAATATTACGATGCCATAACAGTTGGAGGTTATGAAATACCAGAGATTAGATATGCTGATGACACAGTATTGCTGTCCACAACACAAGAAGGAATGGAAAAACTAATTATGTCAGTCCACAAGAACAGCGAAGAGCAGAACCTCTATCTTAATGCAAAGAAAACTAAAGTGATGACAACTGACAAAACAAACAAGGCAACTGAAATATGTATCAATGAGGAAAAACTGGAAGAAGTGGAGAGTTTTGAATATCTTGGATCACTACTAACTAATAATGGAGATACAATGAGGGAAATTAAAAGGAGGACATCTATTGCTCTTCAGAAAGTAAAACAAATAAAGAATCTGTGGAGAGGAGCAGACAGAACCACAAAAATAAGATTTTTAAGGGCATGCATCTTTCCCATCGCAACATATGCCTGTGAGACCTGGACACTTAACAAAACAGCTGAGAAGCACATAAATGCCTTTGAATGTAAATGCTATAGAAGAGTTCTCCAAATATTGTGGACACAAAAAAGAACAAATATATCTATACTGCAAGAGCTTAATATTGAAGAAGGCTGGCTAGTAAAGAGGATTAAAGAGAGAAAACTTAAATATTTTGGCCACATTAAACGTCATGATAATTTAGAGAAGACCATATTGGAAGGATACATAATGGGAAAAAGAAAGAGAGGAAGACCGAAACGAAGATGGCTGCAAGACATCGTTGATGATCTGGAAATGGATGCAGCAGCAGCAGGCCATCTTGCTCACAACCGAGAGGCCTACAGGAGTGCTGTTTGGGAGGCAAAGTTCCGCAAGGGACATGCAAAGGAATGAATGAATGAAACGTCATGATAATTTAGAGAAGACTGTCTTGGAAGGGTACATAATGGGAAAAAGAAAGAGAGGAAGACCAAGGTGAAGATGGCTGCAAGACATCGTTGATAATCTGCAAATGGATGCATCAGCAGCAGGGCATCTTGCTTACAAATGAGAGGCCTACAGGAGAGCTGTTAGGGAGGCAAAGTTCCACAAGGGACATGCAAATGACTGACTGACTGAGTGAGATGATATGTACTTGCATTTTATATTTTACACACATTAAAGCGAGACTCAGTGTGAAAGTCACATTCTCTTGCAGCTTAACTTGTTAATGTATGCAGTGAAAAGAATAAACATCTAGACAAATTAGTCTGCAAGGCTCATTATTTTTTTTAAATATTATTTGCCTAAAAAGACTGAATTGTTCAGATGCCCTCATTTGTATTTGAAAATTCTATGGAGAAATGAGATTTGATAGAATTATTTTTGTAACATCAATGATTATTTTAACTCTTTCCATCCGCCTTATTTCCAAAACGTTCCTTAATTTCCTGATGACGCAGACATTTTGGGGAAGCGAGTCCCTGTGTAAAAGTTATTGTACCAAATTAATTTTATGATCACCACTTGTGTATCACACATTAAAATAAGTGGAAATGAATGAGGATTACATAAATGAAGTTATTTATCATAAAAAAAAACAAAGAAAAGAAAAAAAAACACAACTGGTGTGAAACAATGGAACGATTTTTTGGTGCTAAAAAAATTTTTTTAAGGCAGAACAATAAAATCTACTTTATACTTATCTTAATTGTGCTATAATCCAATATAAAATATGTAGTCATTCAAATTTAAACACAGAAAAATCAATATTTATGGATGTTTTTGACATCCAATAAATCTAACAGGTCTACAGCTATGAGAAACACATATAGTAAGATAGGTCTAATCGATCGGTGTGACCATTCAACCACTCGATCTCGAAAAAAACTTGAATTTTACACTCCGATCGTGATATTCAACATGTCTCCCTTTATCAGCCATGCTGAAAAACACTAGTTAAACTTTGGATTCAGAAGAGCTCTGATTGGTTAAATGAAAAGTTACATTGAGTTTTCAATGAAAGAAAAGTCTGAAACCTTATAGGGCTGGTTTGTTGGGACCAGCATATACTGGAACAGACCTTTTGGGGCTGGCATGGGTGGAAACAAATAATTTTTAAAAAGCTGATTGTAAGTTCTGGAGTTTTATCTGAAATATTAACCATAACTACACACTGAAGTATTAACTCTTTCCGTGCGGCAGAAGAAACACGGACGTGTCGTTGGGTGCGGGAGTAAAAACGCGGGTCTTGATATATTAGGGGGTATAGTTATAAAATGGAGTGGAAAACAGTATTTCCATGTACTTCCGTATACTTAATATGTTTCAAAGTATAGCTAAATGAATGAAAATTTCATAAATGCAGAGTTTTTTTAGGAAAAAAGAGGTAATGTGATGTTTTTAGACACTGATTATGGCCAGCTCACCATCGCCTAGGTCTAGATCCACGCTACTTACCCCTACTTACCATCTGAGATGTGTAGATCTACTTGTCGACCTCGTATTGTGACTCCGTATTGCATTCTTGCTGAGTGAATGTCTGAACTAACCTCCTAACTACTCCTAACTACTTCTCCTGTCATCTAAATATGTCTAGATCTACTTAGAAAAACATTCAAGAGCAGCGGGGTGGCCATAGGCTGTGTCCATACCCCTGTCTACATCGTCAAAAATTGAAAAATTTCCATGCTTCGTGTCCTTGTTCTCGCTCGGCATTGCTCGTAACTAGGCACGCATTCTCCATTTTGAAAGTGTTACCAGAATCGCGGACGAAATATGTACAATCTAAATGTTACACCGCTTGTTTTAATGAAACAAACAATTGTCGAATTTTCGACCACACGGTAGCTTGGGACCACCGGAAGTGTCGAAAATTCGACCATACACACGGAAAGAGTTAAAACAAATATTAATATTTGTAATTCCACTTCATTTTTATAACAAATCAAGTCTTGTTTTTTCTTTTTGTCTTAAATTGCAGCTGAAGGCAATCTTGGATCATGGGCAACAGCTAGTGGACACTGACCACTTTGAAGCCAAGAATGTCAAACAAACAATGGCAGAAATCTCAGCTAGGTTGGTGAACACCAACTTTGACCAGTATTCATTCCATAAGAAAAGTTTTAAAATCAGTGACTGTTAAAAAAAAAATGGACTGAAACAAACTGATTATTGCAGTTAATTTAAAATATTACAAAGTGAATTACATGAAACATGTTAATTAGTGGCAGTTAAATGCAACAGAGAAATTGAAAATAAAGAAAGAAACAAAGTAAATAGTTACAAATAGTGCTATGAAGTCACCTAATAAAATGATCAGTGTCTTCTTATTTCAGTTTTGGTTTTGTTTTAGATCGCATTATATTTAAATTTCCATTATCTTAAATATGTCTTATTGAATCTTGTTTTAAAATATAACTAAATGTATGAAAATTTCATAAATGCAGAGTTTTTTAGGAAAAAAGAAGTAATGTGATGTTTTTAGACAATGATTGTGCCCAGCTCACCATTGGCTAGGTCTAGATCTACACTACTTACCATCTGAGATGTCTAGATCTACTTGTTGATCTCATATTGTGATTCTATGTTACATTCTCACTAAATTAATATCTGAAATAACCTTTTAACTACTTCTCCAGTCGTCTAATATGTCTAGATCTACTTGAGATACATTCAAGAGCAGTGGGGTGGTCACAGGCCATGTCCATACCCCCATCTATGAAAATTTTTTATGTTTCTCTTCCTTTTTCTCGCTCGGCATCGCTCGTAACTAAGGACTCTTTCACCATTTTGAAAAGTGTTGCCAGAAACGCGGACAAAATATGTATAATCTAAATGTTACACCGGTTGTTTTATTGAAACAAACCAAGAGTCACTATATCGACCATTGGCACAAATCAGAAAACCAGAAGGGTTGCTACAGTGACCAAAGGCACAGGAAGAGTTAAACTCATACTCTGCATTTTTATCTTGAATATTTAATTACATCTGGCTAAATTCTGCAGTAAACAATTGCAGATCTTCGAGAATGAGATCCTAAGATGAATCTTTGGGCCCATAAAGGATAACAACAGTGAAGAATGGAAAGCCAGAAAGAACACTGAACTGAACAGCTTATTTACTCCCAAAGAATTATAAATGTCTTGAAGTTGAACAGACCATGCTGGTTGGGCTATGTAGAAAGAATGGAAGAGAACACACAAATGAAAATTATGTATGCACAAGAGTTGAGGGAAGCAAGACCAAGAGGCAGACCAAGACAGAAATGGAAAGACAGCATAGAAGAGGATATAAAAGAAATTGGTGTCACCAACTGGAGAGAGAAGATTAGGAATAGAGAGGAATGGAGGCAAACTATCTGCAACAGTGAGCCTTAGTGGGTCAGAAAGCTGAAGAAGAAAAATAAGAAAATTCTGCAGTAAAACGTAAGGAGATAAAAAAAATGTTGCAGAATAACATGTTTTTCATTGTTATCATGATCAACTACAGGAAGTTAATTTTTTTAAAATTTTGTCAATATCATGTAATTCACCTGCCTCTGAGATAATGTCTGTGCATAAAATAACATAGTTAATCATGATTAAATTAATGTGTACAGACTATTGTAGTTATCTGGCAGTGATTAAATCCCAAAAGAAATTTGCCCTAAATTCCTGTTTCCGTGGAGATGTATTGGGGGTACAGTGTTAGGCCTGTATTTTGAAGACCTTCAGCACATGTAAATGTGATGTGGTCAGTATCACATCTGGCCGCATTTACCTTACCAGATTTCTCTGGTACCCATTTTAAAGGCTTGGTGGACCCCAGGGCCTGTTTTTAGGTGTACCAGAGAAAAATCCTACTGCTGGGGCTTGAACCCACTACCACCAGATTCATACTGGAATTTAGATTTGGTATTGTAAGCATGAATTGAGTAAATTTACATTGTCTTGTCAAAAAAAAATTTTTTTTCTCCCTACAGGCTGAGCACTGGATTGATGAGAAACTTAAAGTGGCCTATGAGGATGATTTCAAGAATGTGACAGACCTGTATGACAAGATGAAGAAACTGCAGAAACATCAAGCGTTCCATGGAGAAATCATTGCAAACACTGACAGGATAAACAGCATCAAAGAGGTTGTTTTTGAGACTTACTGGGATTTAGATTAGCAGATGATATAATGGAAAGAGAAAATGTTAGGAAATGATTAAAAACAAAAAAATAATCGATATAGAAAAAAAATTGATAGACGAAATTAACTACAGTGGTGAATGCTGGAAATGATGAAGGAAAGTGGTACAAAATAGTGACGTTTCATTAGAAAATGTGAGGTGTATGTGATGTTGAAAATATATGCAACACAAACACAAGCAAAAATATGTGATTAAAAGTTAATTTGAATTTATATTAAATTAAAGGCATGATTAGGGTCATAGGTTAGTATAAATAGAAAAAAAAATATATTAGTGCAAATATTTATATATGTTTTAATTGATTAAAAAGTTATTTTACATCTGTTTGATCTAGAAGAGGGACATTGTTTAACATTAAAATTTTCTGCAAGCCCTTAAGGAGCATAAAGAATTAAATTTGTAAATGAGGTAGTTTAGTCTAAAAATATGTTTCATTTTTCTGCAGATTGGAGAAGTTTTGATCAACAAGAATCACCACGCACAAAAAGAGATAAAGCAGAGCATCACTCGACTGATGTCCAAGTGGAATGAATTGCTACAGGCTTCTGCCAACAGAGGAAAGGGTTTGGAGGAGGCTAAAGACATCTTGGAATTTATGGAGCAGGTGGATAAAGTCTTACTGTGGATAAAGGAAAAGGTAAAATGCAAGATCTGTGGCATAAATATACGCCAATAAAAATATAGCCTTCTTTTCAGGGTTTGAAAAGAAGTAGAAATTTTTTTATACAGTTTAGAAACTGTTAATGTCAGTGAAGTCCAAAAATCATGCTGTGTAATGCCAAGTGATAAAAATTATCGTAAGTAATAATTTTTTTTTCCCAGTATATCAAATGAAATCTGTTAACCCTTTATGTAGTGCTTTCATACCATTGTATACTGTTGATTTCCATCTTTTTCAATTTTATTTAAGTTTTCTTATTGTAATTTACAGTTTCTCACACCTCTCTATCCTGGAAATGAGAAATAGGGCTGCATGTTCAGATCAGTCTGTTATCTTATTTTCTTCATTGTTTGTATTAAAAAATTCAAGAAATTTCTAGTAAATGACCATAACATTTTGTAGTCAGTCAAGTACAAATTGTGACTTTTAAAGGCAGTTACTGATATTCTGTAACAGATCCATGTATCTTGTACTGTAATGCGTTGAATCATTTGTCTCAACTTGAAACAGGACTGGGACATAGAGATTTTAGTAAATTGATTATTGCACCTTAATGAGTTACTCAGAATTTAATTAATGTGCAAAAAAAAAGACTGGTTTACAAGTTAATTTTTTTTTATTTACTGATAAATATTTACAGAAATTAAATATTTTATTTTCAAGACAAGAGAGGAACTATTTCTTTGTAATTTAGACATATTACATGAAAATTGGACACAAACAACTCATAGTATTTGGTGCACCTGACATTTAGCATAAGTATCAATACTTTATTTATAAAGGTTAAAAGAAAAAAAAGTGGAGGAGGGAGGGGAGAAAGAGAATATATGTCCATTTCTGGTTGCTAAGAAATTATAACACAGAAAGATATTTGTTAACAAATGTTTGAATATTTTCCTTTAGGAATCACTTGTCCATCAGAATGACCTTGGCAGAGACTATGAGCACTGCATGGAGCTCCAGAAGAAGGTCAATGACCAAGAATCAGCTGTAAGTTGAATATTCTGTTATTCCTTACAAACATGTTTTTGTACTGTGTAAATTACCAATAGTGACTGATCATAAATATGCTGTAGAAGGAGTGCTGTTTAAATAAAATGTAAACTTCTGATAAGGATGAAACAAATTATATCTTTTACAAATTATAGTCTGAATGGCCATTGAAGAAATAAGTTCTGAGAAAAATTTCAGAGCATTATAAAAAAGTAATTAAAAAACCCTAAGGAAGTATATGCATGATCCTGGGCCAAATTTTGTTGTTGTTGTTGTTGTTGAAGTGTATATATGATTTTAGGGTCGGTTGTTTCATGTATTTTTCTTTAATTTTTCTGAAAGAAAAAAAATCTTGAGAACATATGTCATTCAAAAGTTATAAGCACAAAAACCAGGTTAAGATTATTCAATTCAAATGTAATATCCACCCTCAATTATGCATGTGAAAGCTGGAAAACAATTAAAGAAATAGACAAGAAATTAGACTCTTTCAAAAATAAATGCTTTATAGTCTGTATAAAGAATAATGCAGAGATCAGACAGATGAACAAACAACAACCTGTCTCATAGGTGATCAGAAAAAAAAGATGGACATATGTCAGTCGTGATGAGAAGAAACATTCAGAGGATCCCCAAACAAGCTATCAAGTGGAACACAACAGGCTGAAGAAAAAGAGGTCGACCACATGAAACTCTAAAGCGGACATTGTTAAGAGAGGCCAGTTCAGTGGACATAACTCCCTTGATGAGATTGAAAAACTCACTGAAAACAGGAAATCTTGGCAAACTACCATGCCGGCCCTAAATGGCGTTTAACGGCACGGGAAGGATGAGATGAGATAAGAAGGAAAAAAAATTAATCAAAACTGCTTAGAGAAAACTGAAGAAATATCTGCTTGATAAGAATCTGCCATTCACTGAAAAATTCAAGATGGTAATTGGTCAAGAAAGCAAAATAAGAAGTGAAAAGATATGCAGAACAAGGTGCATAGGAAAAGAAAATGAACACATTACCTTGTCCCTCACACAGCTTCTCTGAGTTAATGGTTGCATGTCATAATCTTTGCTGTTAAAAATGTATTGAACCTTAATAACACAGATAAAAACCAATGAACTGGATTTATATGTTAATTTGTTCTGAACAAGGTTTGTTCTGCATGAAAATTTCCTGTCAATTCAATTCCTAATGAAGGCTTTAAAAAGTAAATTATTTAAACCTTGCTCTAATAATGGAAAATCTTCTAGGGCATCACTGTGGATGAAAAACGAATAAAAGCAATCAATGCACTTGCTGACAGACTGATATCCCAGGGACGGACTGACACACTCCAAGTCACAGAGAAGCGAGCTGACATGAACCACAAGTAAGACTGACATTTCCATAACTTTCACTCCTGAATTAATTTCCTCGCTCTTCCAGAATCAATTTTTTTAAAGAGAAATTTAGGTAGAAGGAATCTAGAAGGAAGTTGTTCTATTATTTAAAATCATGTGTTGAGTTAGAAAAGTGCTACTTTTCATTTTGTTTAGATTTTGCTTAAATATCGCTCAGAACATTGACCTACGTAGGTATGCAAGATCTACCAACATTGTCATTGTTGTTTTGTAGTGAAGGAGTTAAGAGTATCATGCATTACTATTGAATTTAGTTTATAACAGAGTTTCATTTTAATATATAAGAAGAAAGTCTGAGTTTCATACAGCATTGTCTGGTGATGCTTATCTATAAATATTACCACCACTGATTTTGCTTTGCTTGTTCCATATTTTAAACATGAAACAAAAGAAAAAAACAAGAAAATTTTTACTTTATTGGATTATATACTGAGCATATATGTGTAGGCATCCACTCATAATTTGCTGTTCCAGGTAGCATGCTTCTCTGTCTTGTTTCATCCTTTATGTTTTTTTTACTAATAAGATAATTTTTTTTTCCATGCCATGTGGTCAGTCCAGTAAGATATTTTTCTCTTGACCTCTTTGTCACTCCTTTTCTCTTGAATTCTCCAGTTATCACTTAAGTTCTGTAACTGGTAAGAAATCCAAGAGTCATGCAAGATAGAGGACAGCAGTTACCAACACTGACAGCAGTTATTGAGGAAAGACGCTGGCGATGGCTGGGACATGTGCTCCGAATGACTGATAACTCACTACCAAAAACAGCACTAAGATGGACACCACAGGGGAACAGAAGTAAAGGTAGACCAAAAGAGACATGGAGGAGAACAACAGAGTGGATGTTGAGCAATAGAGGGCTCACCTGGGCAAGAGCAGAAAAAAAGGCAAAGGACAGGCATTTGTGGAAAACCCTTGCGGAAACCCCATGCACTTAAGGTTCAGAGAGAGAACTATCCATTATAAATAGGACTAGACAACAGGTCATAAATACTGAGATTGTGTTCCATGATGCCTTACTTTTTAGTATTGTTTTTCAGAGTTAGGTATATTTCTAGTACGTGTGATGTTAATTAGTTTCCAAAAAGAGTATCAAATGAAAGGAGTTAATCTAGAAAATTAAACTTTCCTGGCAATCAGTGAACTAATACCTGAGGCAACTGATATGTTTATAATTAGTTTATTCAAAATGGTTATGAAATGTTTTTATCATCTTTATCTGTTTGTCTTGAAAAATGTATAAAATTTTTGCATTATAAAACATCTGACATTTTGTCCCAGATCATCAAGTTTTATCATTCACTTATGCACAGAGGGTAGGTAATTGAATATAAAGTAATGAATCCACTATAAATAAATTATTATTAATAAGTTTGTGATTCAAGTTTAAAAAATCAGCCTTAATAACAGGCATCATCCCATAACTCATTTTAAGAATGAATTTAAACAAGAAAAATGAACAATGCTTAGAAAGTCACCTTCATTAGGTTCTAATGAGCTCATTAATAGATGCAGTATATGACAGATGCATGAAAACTTTTTGAGTTGGAAACATTTAAGCCATTTGTAGGATAACTGTAACAAATTCTAGGAGGCCTATTCCAACTATAACTGTTGCACATAAATTACGGTTTGTTAGGCTACATTCATGTGATGTGTGGAACAGTTCAAACAATTTATAAAGCTTCTATCATCAGATGGCAGAACCTGCAAGGAGCTCTGAATGACTACAAAGCTCGCTTGGCTGCAGCCCTGGAGATACATGCATTTGTTCGTGATGTGGATGACATCAATGACCGCATCCATGAGAAGGCTCAGCTTCTTTCTGTGGAGGACTTAGGCAAAGATTTATTGGCTGTGCAAGCTTTACAACGAAAACAAGAAGAGATAGAGAGAGATATGACTGCACTGCAGAACCAACTTGAGGTTTGTCATATTTCAGTTACAGTCATCTTGGGTTGTAAAGTGACATAGCACAGTATTGTATGGCTCATCATCAGCATCATGTGCCGTGCCGACTGGCATTGGCTATTATGCTTCTCCAGAGTACACGATCCTTCATGCAGGCCATCAGTTCAGTTGGTGATCTCTTCTCACATCATCCCATCCAGTATCATTTCTCCAGTATCATTTCTCTTGGTCTTCCTCTTGATCTTCTTCCTTCTATTTTTCCTGTTGTTATAATATTTTCAGTGCCTCCTCTTCTCATCGCATGTCCTTTGAAAGTACATTGTCTTTCTCTTATCTTTTTGACAAGGTTTTTTGTCTCTCCAGCTCTTCTCATACATTCTTCATTAGTTATTTTTGCTGTTCAGGAAATTCGCAACATTCTTCTAATAAACCACATTTCTGCTGCTTCCAATGATTTTTGTGCAGACTTGCCTATTGTCCATGATTCACTTCCATATAACAAGATAGGTTCAGTATAGCATTTTAGGACTCGTTTTCTAACATTCATTGATAAGGATATGTTGGCTAATATGTTTCTCATTCTCTGAAATGCAGTCTTTGCTTGGCCTATTCTGTTCTTAATTTCTGTTTTGCATTTCCCATCTGAAGTTATTACTGCTCCAAGGTATTTGAATTTCTGCACCTGCTTTAGAATAGTTCAGTTTAATTTAATACTGCATGCTGGTGGATTCTGTTTCTTAGATATAACCATAGTCTCTGTCTTTTTGATGTTCAAAGTAAGGCCTTTCTGTTCACTTTCTTTGGCCACTTTATCCAAGAGATTTTGCAGGTCTTATTGGTTCTCAGCTATCAGTACTGTGTCGTCAGCATACCGAAGGTTGTTAATATTGTATCCTCCAATTTTTATGCCTGGTTCTGTGATGATTGTTCTTAGAATATTCTCGCTATACAGAGAAAAAAGGTCTGGAGATAGTACACATCCTTGCCGCACCCCTTGTTTTATAGGTTGATATTTTCCAATTCTATTTTCAACTCGAACTGCTGCTTCTTGCTGCCAGTATAGATGTTTTACAATCCTCAGGTCTTTGCCGTCTATATTGATGTCTTCAAGCATTTTAATAATTTCATTATGTTTCACCTTGTCAAATGCCTTGGTGTAATCAATGAAGCATAAGTAGAGATCTTTCTGTACTTCTAAAGCTCTTTCTGTTAGTGTTCGTAAAGCATAAATGGCATTGTGTGTTCCCTTTCCTTCAACAAATCTAAACTGTTCATCTGCTATTTCCATTTTTATCTTTTTCCTTGTTCTTCTCATAGTTATCCTCAGAAGTAGCTTCGTTATGTGACATGAGAGGCTGATAGTCCGGTGGTCGTCACATTCCTTTGCACCTGGTTTCTTTGGTAGTGCTATAAACGTGGATTTAATCAGGTCACTGGGAATATAACCACTGTTGTAAATGTCATTCAGTAACTTGGTTATTATTTTTATTCCTGTCTCCTCTAGTGCCTCTATTTCTTCTATTGTTATATTATCAGGTCCAGTCGCTTTTCCTTTCTTCATGTGTTTGATGGCATCTATGATTTCATCTTCAAGTATTGGTGGTCCCTCACAGTTTTCAGTATCTGGTGTTAATTCTGTTCTTTCTCCTATAGATTGTATGGCTAGACCGTGAAAAAAAATCATAAACAAAGCACTTTTAGACATGAGAGAAAGACAATGACAAGAGAATTACCCAGGACATGAACCAGGCAGTCCAATAAGATGAACAGCCATCTAGCCATAAGAGAACAGTGCATTAATCAACTTACCCATCTAAAAGTGCTTCTTTATGATTTTTTTCAAGGTCAAACAATGCTGTGCTTTGTTACTTTACTGTACCTTGTTGTTTCCTGTTTGTAAAAATTTTGTATCATTTTGGGTTGTGATGCTTCAGAAATGAGCACTGTCTGTGGCAGCTGACAAGAACCAAATGTGCATTGCATTGTCTTTTCTCTTTACTGGCTGATGCATATTAAAGCTACTAATCCACATGACACAAGGGATTATGAGTGCTTGAAATAAGTATTTTGTGGAAATTCTAATAAGATCAAGAGCAAAGTAGACAATCCAAAATGCATTCAGTAAAATAATAAACTGATACAGCTGTTCTTAGCCACAGATTAAAGAAAGATTGAAAGCTGTAGGCATCTGACAGGACAAAAAAGAAATATATGGAAGCTTACAAAAAATTAGCAGTCATATTATGATTTAATTCATATAAAATCATTAATTTCATCTATGCTGTTAAAATCACAAATTAATGTAATACTTGTCTCAGCATTGAAACTATAAAACTTCAGATGTGCAGAAAAAAAAAAAGATCTTTTTTGGTCAAAAAGTTTTGTATGATCAGACTAGAATTATTATTAGCATTAACACTATTTTTACGGTGATAAAATAATGTGGTAGTAATATTGATATATAGTGCCACAGTGGTGCAGTAGTTAGTGGACTTGCTGCCAGTCAGAAGGTCCATGGTTCATTTTTTAACTTGGGCATATTTTTTTTTGGAATGACTGGCACTGGGGTCATTCATTCATTCATTTATTTGCATGTCCCTTGCAGAACTTTGCCTCCCTAACAGCACTCCTGTAGGCCTCTCGGTTGTGAGCAAGATGGCCTGCTGCTGATGCATCCATTTGCAGATCATCAACGATGTCTTGCAGCCATCTTCGCCTTGGTCTTCCTCTCTTTCTTTTTCCCATTATGTACCCTTCCAAGACGGTTTTCTCTAGAGTATCATGATGTTTAATGTGTCCAAAATATTTAAGTTTTCTCTCTTTAATTCTCTTTACTAGCCAGCCTTCTTCAATATTAAGTTCTTGTAGTATGGATTTATTTGTTCTTTTTTGTGTCCACGATATTCGAAGAACTCTTCTGTTTCATTTACATTCAAAGGCATTTATGTGTTTCTCAGCTGTTTTGTTAAGAGTCCAGGTCTCACAGGTATATGTTGCAATGGGAAAGATGCATGCCCTAAAAATCTTATTTTTGTAGTTCTACCAACCAGTTTAAAAAATGGGTACCTGGGGTTTCCCTTGGAAAACAAATGAAAACATAGGTGCCGGCATCCCAACCTCAAAAGCTAAAGTGGCCTAGAAATGTGAAGGCACTAACACTACATGCCCCTACAGTGTGCAGATGCCATAGGACATAGAGAATGGTGATATACGAGTATAAAGCCCATTCCATTATCTTAAGACAATGCAGGGCATCAACAGAATGCTTCCACAACCACAGCTTATTGGCAGTGACAGAACATTTTTTTTCATAGATTCTTCATGAACTTATCATACAAAATACAAGAAATTACTGATCCATTAGATCTGTAGAATATTTTCTTTAACTCTTCCCATGCTGCAGAAAAAAAACACAGACATTCCCGTCTGTGCCAGACAAAAAGCGCGGGTCTTGATATGTATAGGGGATAAGCGTAAAAGTGAATGTAAGAAATTATTTCCACATTATAAGTAAATGTATTATACATCCAAATACCTGTAAATCTATGAAAATTTCATAAATGCAGAATGTTTTAGGTAAAAAGAAGTAATGTGATGTTTTTAGACAATAATTGTGTCCTACTTACCATCGGATAGGTCTAGATCGACACTAGTTATCATCTGAGATCTCTAGATAGACTTGTTGATGTCATATTGTGATTATATGTGCCAAAAATCGCTAAAATAATGTCTGAAATAACCTTCTAACTACTTCTCCAGTCATCTAATATGTCTAAATCTACTTAGGATACATTCAAGAACAGTGCTCTAGTTGTAGGGGGACATGTTTGCCTCTGAAGTCACACAAAAAAGCTGAATACTTGGATCAAAAACATTGAATTTGGCTGCCATTTGACCCTGTTGTCAATAACGCTTTACGAAAAGAATGCTGGGTAAATGTGATGTGTACACATAACATGCAGTCTAAAAATTCAACCTATTATAACCAAAACAAACCAGAGACTTATCCAAAGGCCCAAGGCAGGAGCATGGAAACTGTATGCAGCCTGTCACAAGGCCAATGGCAGGGAAAGAGTTAATATTTTGGAACTGATTTTGAAATTTATCAGTTGGAATAATTTTTTAAAACTTTCCTGTTCAGAAAATTGAGACTCAGGCCAGTAAATTGTGTCAGAAATACAAGGACAGGGCCAAGGAGATTGAACTAAAGAAGCAAGAAGCTGAAGATAATTGGGAGAAACTTGAGGACTTGTCAGACAGCAGGTGAGTTGTTTCAAATCTTTATGGTTAAACTGACTTTGCTGCTATAGAAGATACCTCATAACCCTTTCTCTTGGATCAGTTTTAGTAGTGTTAAAGATATATTTTTTTCTATTTTGTCAAATCATGGATGGGTCATGCAGAAGATGTCATCAAGCAGGTCTGTGAACCCAGCAACATCAACCCCAGTGATGAATGGGTACTTATGCCTCCAGCATTCAGGGGTACCTTCTCTTGTATTGTCATGCTTGACAAGAGAAGTCTGCAGTGCCTTCGCTATGACCATAAGCAGTATGACGATGGAGGTGATGGCGATAATAAAAGCATTCATCAGGTTGGAGTACGAGACTACACCCATGTCTGCATAATAAGTGATTCAATGAGTATGATCTGGAAGGTTGAGGCAGGTTCAGTACACAGGCAGTGGCTTGAGTCATTGCAGAAATCAACGATTCACAGAGTCACACATTTATCTATGTCCCTGGGCACATGGGCATCCAAGGAAATGAGAGAGCTGATAAGCTTGCTGGCTCTGCCATCATTGCAAATGGACAGCCACCAGATTGAGCTGATATTGTTAATGTGCTCAGATAGATATGCAGAGTGGAGGACTTCCAAGGACAGCACACCTACATTGCTGCTTAGACAGCCAGGAATGAGAGGCCCATACTAGACATGCGAGACAATTTCTCAACCAACACAGGACAGGCACACCTATCAGCTGCAGGATGCTGATGGATATGTTTGGGGGGGGGGGGTATCTGAACACCTGTGGATGTGTCTGAAGTGCATTGATTATGACCCAGACCATAAACCATTTATCATTTTAACAACAGAAATCTAGCACTGAAAATAAAAGTTTTAGTTTATCAGTCCTTCATGTTTCAAATGGGCTCATTTTTATCTGAAATATGCAGTGTCTGAGAAAAAATTTCCACCTTTGCTGCTTCACAAAAATATACATATAGTAAAAGGACAAAAATAGATGTGCATCTTCATGCTAAGCTTTTATCCATGAAGACAATGCATTCAGTAACAGAAGATTTTAGGTACCAGTGGCACAGTACAAGAATTGATGACAGCTGTGTCTCTAGTTAAATAGTATTGTGGAGGGGCTAAAGTGGCAAAGTAGCAACAGAAATGTAACTTTTTTTGTTGCTTTATCTGTTTGTGCCAGTCAGTATTGATGGAATCAGCCATGACAAAAATACTTTCAAAATGATCTCAGCAACTTCCACAAACAGTCAGCATCTGTCACTTTCTAAACCATCTTCTAAGACTGAAATAGCCATTAAACTTACTTCTCATGAAGGATGTAGTAAGCGAAATACAAAAGTTTTCATGACACAGCTCTAAATACTTCATATATAACTAAGGAAAGATGAGGGGGGGGGGGGGGGGGGGAGAAAGGGAATATGCATAATCAGAAGATTCAGATATTTTATAAAATAATGTTAAAAGGAGGAACATCAAGAAGTAGTCATGAGGAAGAAGGAGATTATATAAATTTGTAATTGTAAGTGTAAATTGAAGTAAGGAATAAATATTAATCTTTGTAGCACTTGTCTGATAACAGTGTGTGGTTCATTTGTATATATTCATAACTGAAGTCACTTATAGGTGACTTAAAATTTTTTTTTTCTTTTCAGGAAAGCCAAACTTGCAGAATCCTATCAACTGCAGAAATTCCTTGCTGATGCAAGAGAACTTGTAAGACTTTTTTTTTTTTTTTCAAATTGTTACGGATATGCTTATTGCTTTTACGAAGCAGAATATTGTATGCATTTTTTTCTTAAATTGTTTTTTTTCTTCTGGAGATTTCTCTACATTAGAGACTGCAGATCATTCCTTCACAGCATAGATGGTTTTATTTTCTTATTCCTTCTTTGTTATAACAACTTGTGTTTCTGCTTCCTACGTATAATTGTTATCATTCTTAACATGTCCTCATCTAAGCTTCCTTTTGGCTAACTGTTTCATCTTTTAAGCTGTGGAAAGTTGCAGAAGTACTCTTTTCTGTTTTATCTTGAGTAAAACTTTCCTCATCAGTTATTTGAACATCCAGTAAATATAGGTTTGATTCATGATTGGTTAATATTGTGTAATTTATTTGAAAATAAAAAAAAAATGTGTCACAGTGGTTCTGTCTATCAGAAGGTCCTTGGTTCGATGTTGCACTCTGGCAGAATTTTTTCAGACCGATTGGTGCTGGGGTCAGCCCAGCCTAAAAAAAAAAAAAATGGGTACTTGGGGTTTCCCTAGAAAACAAGGGCAGTGAGGACAGATGCTGGCATCCCTACTTCAAAAGCTGTAGTGGCCTAGAAATGTGAAGGCACTAACAATTCACACCTCTAAAGCATGCAAATGCCATGTGGTACAGACAGAAAATTTGAAGTTTCTAAAGTTATTGCTTGTGCCCTCTGAGTGAATGTAGCCATTCATAGATGAATGTAATCTGAAATGTCATTGTCATATATTGCTCAAGGTCAATTGGTCCAATGATATAATTAACAAGATGAATGCCCAGGAGCTGGCTAAGGATGTAACTGAGGCTGAGAATATGTTGCAAATGCACCATGAGAGGAAGGTGAGAGTGATTTTCATTCTTTGCTCAATCCATTTACACATTTTTAAAAAAAATTATAATACTTAAACACCATTGTATTATTCTTCTGTTCTATATGTTCAGATGCAAAATCTTTACCTATTATCTTTTATTTTCCAGTTACTTTATATTCATTTTTTGTAAATATATTTTTGGATGTCAGATCTCCAAAATTTGTCTCACAATGTCCTTTTCAATCATAATTTTCTTCTTCAGAGTGTTATTTCTGTATTCATTGTTTATGTGTGCTGAATAATTTCAGTCATATTTAGATGTGATTATTTTTCTGTATTTCTTGAATTTATCACTCATTTTTTTATGTGATTCTTTCTCTATATTTCTAGAATTTATCAGTCATATTTATCAGTTATATTTTAGTGGACATAAGTTTCTGCAAACACAAAATCTCCTTTTAGATTTATATTTTCCACATTCACTTATTAGTAGTTTATATCTAATACAGGTAAAATGCCTATTTTGTATAGTTGTTATTTGTTTAAAACATTTGTTGTTTTTTTTATTTCCACATTAATTCTTTCATGTGCAATCTGTATATTTCATATTCTCTTTTTTTTTAAAATTTACAGACATAATTACACATTTCTTTTCACTTAATTCAATGAAGAATTTTAATTTTATTTAGCCTCCTTGTGCACTCTCAAATAGCATAATGTTGTTCATTGAAATTAGAAAGTATCACTCCTTTGCATTGTCATATGTTCTTGGAAACATTTGCCTGTTCACTCTTGGTCAAGTATTTCATGGAATAAAGAATTAACACACTACTTTAAAATTTTTACCTCTCTATTGAATGGTCCTTCTGACTTGTATCAGGTACTTCAGAGTTATGTGAGATATTTAGCTTTAATATTTTAAGTGACTTGAGGTATTTATCATCCCTAGGCTGAGATCGAAGGTCGCAAGGCTCATTTCTCCTCTGTAAAAGAACATGGTAACAACCTCATCAACAGTAAGCATTATGCTAGTGAAGAAGTTCAGAAAATGGTGAAACAGCTGGATGTGACTCGTCTAGCCCTGATTGGTGCATGGGATAAGAGGAACAACTTGCTCACACAGTGTCATAACTTACAGGTGAGATGAATTTTATGATGAACCAAAAAAAAATGGATTTATCTTGTCTTCTGTTTTTGTCCTTCTCACCCTATCCTTTAGCAACACAGTTTGGATGGTCTTTTTTTTTACAAACAGAATTTTCCTTCATTGACTTCTTTGTTCTTTACAACTTCATAGAAACTGCCAGTACAGTATCAAGCTATTGAAACTCAGTATAGGTCACAATGTATTGGAAATATTGGAAAAATTCTTTCTGTTGTAAAGTCGTGCAAGAAAAACTAATGCAACAAATACCCACTAATCTATGCTCTAAGTTTCTCGAATATGAGCCAGTATATTGCAGAATTTTAAAAAAATATTTGGATGATAACTTGGAAACTGATTTAAACTTTGAAGGATTCTCAGTTAATTAAACTGCAAACACACACAGGCAAAATGATCAATTTGCTTGGTTATTTTTGGTATCTTGAAGAAAACTGGAGTTTTAAATTTGGTGTTAAAGTTCACTCAGCAATGCTGAAAATTTCAAGGTACATTATCATCATCTTTTTTTTCATTTCTGAATATCCACCATCATTTCATTATAGAGCTTCTTAACTACATCTCCTTTCTCTATATTTTTAGTTTTTCTAGTTCTACATCAGCTCTTTATTTTCTGCAGTTTACTTCTCTGTGTTTGTCCATTGTGATAGTCTTTTGCCATGTAGAACATAGAGATCTCATCATCTGATTTTGGCTTAAAATGTGGAATCTGTTGAACAAAGTTTGATACTTTGGAGTATTATGAAAGATTAAATCACAGATTTAAAAATCTAGTGGCAAATGCATTTTTTAATAGAAACATAGAATGAATGGTATATCGAGGCATTAACTCTTTCCACCCGTGTTACTTCCAAAATGTTCCTTAGTTTCTTACGGCGCGGACATTTTGGAGAAGGGCGCGGACATTTTGGAGAAGGGGTCCCTGTGTAAAAGTTATTGTACCAAATTAATTCCATGATCAACACGTGTGTATCACACATTAAAATAAGTGGAAATGAATGAAGATTCCATAAATGAAGTTATTTATCATAAAAAAACAAAGAAAAGAAAAAAACTGGTGTGAAACAATGGATCGATTTTTTGGAGCTAAAAAAATTTTAGGGCTGAACAATAAAATCTACTTTATACTTACCTTAGCTGTGTCATAATCCAATATAGAATACGTAGTCATTCAAATTTCAACACGGAAAAATCAATATTTATGGATTTTTGTGACATCCAATAAATCTAACAGATCTACAGCTACTAGAAACACATATAGTAAGCTAGATCTAGTCGGTCGGTGTGACCATTTTACCACTCAATCTCGAAATAAACTTGAATTTTACCCTCTATGTTTCAAAAATGGCGTCAATTTAAGCCACAAGGCTTAAAACACTAGCTTAACTTTAAACCCAGAAGAGTTCTAACTGGTTAAATGAAAAGTAACATCATGTTTTCTACGAAAGAAACTCCGGTGTCACATAGGGCTCTGCAGGGTGCCATTGCTAAACCGCAAAGGCCCTTATGGGGCTCTCGCGAGTGGAAAGAGTTAAGGTGTGTTATGGAGATGATGACTGCTTGTAAACTGGAGTTATATTTTTTATGTTTATTTTTTAAAATATAGGTATTCAAAGAAACAGCTGAACAAAATGAAACTTGGATTGGAACAAAAGAAGCATTCCTTGCCAATGAGGATGTTGGGGTAAGGAATAATTATATGCTTAAGCATCAGTATTTCCGTACAAGCTCAGACAGAAACAATCTTAATTAGAATTGCAAACAGTTTTTATGAATGTTGTTGCTGGAAAGTGTTTAAGATGTTTTCATTTAATTTTTAATAATTTTAAAGTTATGTCACTTTTAAAATTAAGAATTTATGGACAATTTATAGGTGAACTTCATATTTGGTGAACAAATATTAGTTAACTGTAACACAGGTCTAGCTTAGCGTAAAATACATGTTTGTTATTGTTTATAAGGCATAAGAGTTGTTAAATATAGCTGCACATTGTTTTCATTTATATTATGAAATAAGGTTTTGTACAAAATCTCTCTCTCTCTCTTTCAAGATCCCTGTAGACAGCCCTAGGATATCATGTCCTTCCATATCCTTTGATCCCTTGTGCATCTCAGCAAGTTTGTCACTGAGCATTTCTTGTCCCAGGATGCCAGCCATCAGACATTTTTTCTCTCTGTCAACCTCTGGCTCTTCTACCTTCCAGTCTTCCCTGTTGCCATCGGGTGCTCTAGCCCGCCTCTCTTCCAGACTTGCCCCACAAATTTGGATTGTCATTTTCTGATCTTTGTTATAATTTTCTTTTTTTTTTTTTTTGTGCCTCTTTCAGAACTTCTTCATTTCATTTTCTTGCACTCCATGGTACCCCGTACAAAATAAGGATGGTTTTTAATTTATGAATTTCAGAACTCTCTGTACAGTGTGGAAAGTCTGATGAAGAAACATGATGGATTTGAGAAGACTACCAAAGCTCAAGAGGACAGAATTGAAGATCTGAAGCAGTTTGCCTCAGACCTTTGTGCTGAAAACCACTATGCCACAGATGAGATCAATGCTCGTTGCCAGGCTGTACTTAATCGGAGGAAACGCATGTGGGAGATGTCCGAGGCTCGTAGAAAGAAATTAATGGATTCTAGGAATTACCAGCTATTTTTGAGAAACCTGTATGAGGTAAGTTGACAAGGTCAGATATGGAAAACTTAGGCTAGCTTGTACAATTGATTGTGAAAATAGTGTATGTGTTTACCTTCTTCTTATCTGCTTGCTTATGCCATTGGCATCACAGGAAGTTTCAGACTTTGGCCCAGAACAAGGTGAGAGGCCTGGGTAGCTGTCGTGTTTCCTCAGCATGTCTTTCACCCTGTCTGTCCACTTTTTTCTTGGTCATCCTCATACCCTATATCCAGTTGTTATCAAGTTGTGTGCGTGTGCAGCTGGTAGTTCTGGATTCATTGAGTATCAAATGTCTGAACCATTTAACTCCGACTTTCAGTGTGGTTCTTGACAGGTGTTGTTCGTACCATTTGCTGGATTATTTCACTTCACACTTTGCGAAGTGCATGTGTTTACAAAGGACTTAAATGTTTCTGTATAAAAATTCAGTCTCATGTAATATGATGTCCATTCTGCTGTGACCATGCAGAAGCTTAATAACACTAGGTCTTCAGTCTGCAAGCTCCAGACTTTCATCTGAAACTGCTTTGGATCTGTCATGTCTTCTTGTCCCAAAATCTCAGATATCAACAAGAGTGCAAAGACATATTGTGTAACAGTGGCATGTCATAATTAAAAAATGTAGACGGAGAAGACCCACTAGCAACAGAACGAAGTTTATAGCTTTGCAGTACTGTCAAAATTAGTGAAATAGTTACATGTGCCTGGTTGTGTAATTGACAGAGTAGTGGTAGAATGATTCAGCACTAAACAGGGAATGTTGCTGAGAAAGGACACATCTTGCAGTCTGTTAGGACAACTGGTTGATGCAGCCTTAATGAAATGACACATCCCTTTACATAGCAAATGTTCCAGATGATGATGACGATGATGACGACGACGATGTAAAATATATTTTTAAAAATTAGTTTCATTTTTAAAAATATATTTTTGTGCATAATTTTACCTTAATCACTCTTACTTTACTTAAAATAGTCTCACATTTTAACTTCACAGGTATCTGCTTGGATTAATGAAAAGCTGCAGGTAGCACTGGATGAGTCATATCGTGATCCTACGAATCTGCAGGCCAAGCTACAGAAACATTCAGCTTTTGAGGCTGAGCTATCTGCAAACAGGAACAGAGTGGATGCAGTAGTTGAGGTGAAGATGCTCTTTGTGCCTTTTGTTCTGCTGCATCTTTAGAAAAGAGCTAAGTCAAAATGCAGCAAAGTTTTACTTAACATTATATATGAGTAATTGTACCAGGAATGTGGATATTATAAAAAATGCTCATGAAATTGTTGTGATTAATTTCTGAGAAAGTTTATTGAGTTTCTGATTAAACTTAGTAAAAAATAATGTACAGTGGAGCCTCAGTCCATCATTTTTCATGGGGACAGAAGACAAGAATGATAGATATGGAAAAAGAGTGGTACAGGGAAACAACAAAAACTAAAGAATTTAGTGATCATTATCCACTTATATATGTGCATATATATATATATATATATATATATATATATATATATATATATATATATATATATACTGCTTGTTGAAAAAAATCTGTAACGGACATTTGTTTTCTGCAAACTTTATGTCTCAATTCAGATTATGATCTTTCAAGGCCTAAAACACATGCTGACACTCAAACTGTGTGCATAAAAAGTGTTTCCTTCCATTAGTGCTTCATGCATCTAGGCAAAGTTTGGCACAACTTCAGATTTGTGATCTTCTGTTCCTTTTCTCTCTCTCTCCATATTTATGGATGCCTTCAGGCTTTCACACGACACTCGCGCTGTTTCTACACCACTCATTGCTACATGACTTTGCAAGAGACATAGTCCTCAAATTTATCTCTGCTCATGCCACTGAACTTTCAAACTTCACTGAAGTAGTCATTGTTGGCCAATATGTCACCATTGCCTGAAGATCATCCCTTCATGTAACCAGCTTTGCAAAAACAAATTTTGATTGTCTGCTGGGTTGCTTGTTGCCAGGCTGCCACTGTGTAGTCCATTGCTTCCCACACATTCATCTTCTTTTTCATATCTATCTGCATCCATTAAACAAATATCTGTTTGCGAAAGGTGTTTCCCATAAAGCTGCTTATAATTTTATTATCCATAAATCAAGGGGCTGAAACACACTGGTGCATTCTGCCGGGTACCAAATGACTTTAACATTTCTTAGAAATGATGTATCTTTTAAATCTGCTGCACAGTTGACCACAAAGAGAAGAAAGTTCCTGATTTGGACATCAAACCTTGCATCTAATGAATGTGGAGATTTTTTTTTTAAAAAATGTCTGCAGTCATTCATGCTTTCTCTTTCATGTGGTACTTGGCTGGGATTTTAAAAAAAAAAATTTTGAAACATCACAGTTTTGGAGATTTTTCCATCACTGTTAACACAAGTAAAACAGTAAGTCAGCCTTTCAAGATTTTCTAGCCATGATGACTCTCTTTTGAAAAGCAAAGTAATAGAACAGTTTTGTAGGATTAGACCTTTTTTTTTTTTTTTGAAAAGCAAGTTTGGTCAGGAAGCAGATTGTAGAAGGACTGCGCTGTAAATATCATGTGACTCTTAGTGCTGCGTTCATTCCAGCCTTGCTTCCATGCTTTCGCTGTCCATTGCAGCACTTTCTCTGGCTACCTTCTTGTACAGTGGGTAATGCCAGTCCATAAACCTCGTTATTTTGCCACTGGATACAGTGAAATTTTCTAAGTTCACCTGTGCTGCAATCGTCTTTGCCTCCCCCCCCCCCAAAAAAAATGCCACCACAGCTGGAATATCTGATGTCCATGCTTGCTTGTATCATATGAGGAGTACACTTTTCAGCTTGGTGGATGTTGATTCCCCCCTTGTTTTCCCCTTCTTACTGGCATTACCACATGTTTCTATCTGCTTTTGGATTTTGTCCTTTGCAAAATGGAGTTTAGTGTGCTTTGAACCAACATAGACATAAGTCAATGTCAGCATGTTTTTCTCTGAAATTCCTCTCTCTCTCTCTCTCTCCCATTTTTAAAATCATTCATCAAGAGTTTTTGACTTGCTTTTTAGACTGCAACATAGTCAAATCAACACTATAACAGGAAGAGGAAGATCTTCAGTGAAGAAAAATTGAAACTATTAATATAATTTTTGTAAGTGTAAAAGTATCGCAAGATCTACAGAAATTTATAGCAAAGATATTGCCAAAATAGGTACCAGTTCCCATTATCCTTAAGGATCAGTTTTTTGTTGGTTTTTTTTCCTCAGAGAATTTAGGATAATATCTTACTTGTTTATGTCTTTTCACAGGAAGGCAAAGGTTTGGTAGAAGAGAAGCACTATGCAAGAACAGACATTCACAACAGACTGGAAGAGCTGGAGTTGTCATGGCAAGCATTAATAGCAGCCAGTGCAGAGAAGAAGGACAGGCTACAAGATGCTTACCAAGCCATGCTGTTCAACAGGTGAAGGCAGTTATTTGGAACGCAAAGAAATATTTTTTTAACTGTACACAAGAAACTCTACTGTAAGGAATGGAACAACTACTTAACTCTCTAGATCATCACAGGAAGTCTCTCTCTCTCTCTCTCTCTCCCCCCCACCCACACCCACACACACACACCCACACACACACCCCCCCACACACACACACACAAACACACACACACAGACAGACTGACTGACTCACTCACTCACTCACTCACTCACTCACTCACTCACTCACTCCTGGTGGTCTAAGGAATTGAGCCCTTCAGGGTCATGACTTGGTGAGGTCTATAACCCTTTCCTTGTCCTTCTGTGAGTTACCGGCACATTCATGATATATAAAATGTCTTAAGATATTCTGCCATACAGGATTGGCATTATGAATAACAATTTAAGCTACTTAAGTTTCCTGTTGCTTAATATGCATGTTCCACACATGGTGTAAAGCGTTTTTTTCTACTGTTCTTGGAAAATCTTTTCAGCACTTTTGTTCTTGCTTGTCCTTTTATGCTCAGTAGCTTACATAAGTCATGTGCTGAATCCTCTAACTCCCATTTCTACTGGTATTACTTTAGTCATGACCCCTGCCACTTGCCTTAAGTGCTTAGCCAGATAATTGTACTTCTTTTTGTTGAAATGAAAAGTAGTGTAATGAAAACCAGTTGATATATTCAGTTCAGATAAATACCTCTGATATAAACCTTTCTCTTCTCTTTTATAGGTTATGTTATTTATAGACCTTACTATTACATCAGTCATTAGGCAGTGCAGCACAGTTAATTTCATCTTCATGGACTGCTGGGGAAGGAGAGTATAATATATTCTTCACCCTAATCTTATATTAAGAGTATCATGCTTTTCTTGTTCAACCATTGTGTTTGATCTCTTTCAGTATCTCAACCCCAGTATTGTTTTTCTTGATAAGTTTTAAACAAAACAAAAATGAAAAAAAACAACATACACCAGTTAAAATATTATCTTAAAGAGCACAGAGTCATGAATTTGAATACCAACAACTGTTTAGGATATTTTCATGAATCTTTTGGTGCTATATTATCCACTTCACTTAACAGACTGTAAAATTGATACATAAGCAAGTTAAGGCACATTATAGTACATCTTACATGTTTGTGTCTAAGTATTACAGGAATACAGACTTTCATGTAGAAATCATTCCTAGTTATGTGGACTATGCCTGAATTCACAAATTTGAATGAGAAAAAAAAAAAGGCAATACTTTTTTTTTTGTGGGGGGGGGGGGGGGGGGTGGAGAGTAAAATAAAGCGACAGTTAGTAGTTTCAGTGCTCACAGACAAGTAGTAATTTTTCACCACACGTCATTTGAGGACTTCAGTGGCTCATTTGACTTAATTATTAGTTGTACATTTTTTTGTGGAAAATTAAAACTACACTGTGGTCCACAGAAGTTGGTGAATTCATTGCCTAGTTAAAAAAAAAAAAAATTACTGGTAATTTCATTTTGGTTATTTTAGTGAATTTCAACAATTTGTGCTTAAAACAGAGTGGTGTCCGATTTGGCAGTATGGATGGACGAAGTAGAAAACCAGCTTATGTCAGAAGACCATGGCAAGGACCTCAGTTCTGTAAACAGTTTGTTGAACAAGCATCAGGTACTGGTCTTGCTTTGCTTTTGATTCAGTCTTTTATGCATTCTATGGCCTTACAGCTTTGATTTCATGAGAATTTTCATGTCATTTTGTACATTTTAAAGCTCTTTGCTCGTGAAGCTCTAGTTCATCATATTTAATGTAAAAGGGGGTGAAGATGCTGTCTGATAAGTCATTCAGCGAGCCATAGCTGATACGCTAGCGTCAGGGTTAGCGAGCCATAGCTGATATGCTAGTGTTAGGGTTAGCGAACCATAGCTGATACGCTAGCGTTAGGGTTAGCGAGCCATAGCTGATACGCTAGCATTAGGGTTAGCGAGCCATAGCTGATACGCTAGCGTTAGGGTTAGCGAACCATAGCTGACCAAGACCTTGTGCCACCTCTCCATGGTAACAGGCCTAGCCTGGCTAATGGGGCAGGGATCACCATAGTTCCCATGGTGGTGGAGTCTGATAAAGAAGCATTTTTTTAACTGCACTGTGGGAATGAAAAAATAGCTGCCATAACCCACTCCAATGCCAATGCAATGCTGTATAACAACACCTTCACAGCATCGGCTGCAAAGAACACCAACTCACAGTTACAGGGAGTTTGTACAAGTATAAGTACAATGTAAAAGATAAAGGATTGTAAATAGAACCAAAGAGGGAATACTACATTTGAGTGGATAGAATAGCAGAGAGGTGAAGAGGAAATTGTTCTACTTGGAAATGTTTGCAGCCTGTACAACAGTGTAGATCAAGAATCATGGTCAAGCTGGATGGTTTTGCAGTGGCTACATGAAGTGCAAAGAGTGGATCACAAAAAAAGCAGATTCTTCATCACACTTCATTATTTCCTACATCTTTAGTCTGTTTTCAGAAGTGCAGTGTAGAGGTAGATTGGGATCTTGGCCAGCTTTGGTTCTTTGGTCTAGACAACTGTCCTTTCCTTATAGCTCAGCTATTGGAGCAGCCACATGAGGTGGACCAAAGATAGCTGTCTCCTGCAGTCAAGAGCATTTAGTAACTGTAAAGCATGATTTGTCGCACAATTGTTTTATCTGTTGTAGGCTGGCAAAGAACAACAACAACAAATTGAGGTGGTGTCAGTGTATCAGGAGAATGAGAGACATTCAGATAAATGCAGCATTTCTGTAAAAGAGTACATAATTTATGTTTTTAATCACAAATGAGGCAATAGAAAATAAGCACTATTTTCTTGTAAAAAACACAGTTGGTAAAATTCTTGCTGGTAAAATCTAATTTAGTTCACTTTAAAATAAACATTAATTCACTCTTTGTGTATCTGAACCAGCAATTGGAACAAGACATATCGTCCCACAAAGAGAAGATCACAGATGTGCTTGATGCTGCTCAAATGTTCAAGGAAGCAAAACATTTTATGAATAAAGAGCTGCAAGCTAGTGCCAGAGAAATATCAGAAAGGTAATATTCAAGAAATATCAGAAAGGTAATATTCAAGAAATATCAGAAAGGCAATATTCAAGAAATATCAGAAGGGTAATATTCAAGAAATATCAGAAAGGTAATATTCAAGAAATATCAGAAAGGTAATATTCAAGAAATATCAGAAAGGTAATATTCAAGAAATATCAGAAGGGTAATATTCAAGAAATATCAGAAAGGTAATATTCAAGAGATATCAGAAAGGTAATATTCAAGAAATATCAGAAAGGTAATATTCAACATCATTAAGGACTTATACAATGGATATGGTTGTGCAGTCAAGACAGAAGAAGGGATGAGTGAATGGTTCCAGATTGAAACAGGCGTGAAACAAGGATGTATACTGTCTCCTTTACTTTTTGGGATTACAATAGACTTCATAATGACAAAATGCTGCACAGGTAACACAGGTATTGACTGGGTACATGGGACCCAACTAGAAGATCTTGATTTTGCTGATGACATAACTCTTATCAGTAATAATGTGAATTCCATGCAAGAAAAAACAGATAGCCTATCTTCACTGGCTAGCAAAATAGGACTTGAAATTAACAAGGACAAAACAAAAATAATGAAAATTCCCATCAATCAAAATGGAAAAATACACATAGAAGGGACAGATATTGAAGAAGTCAATCAATTTGCATACCTTGGCAGCTACATAGACCAGGATGGTGACACTAGAAAGGAAGTTAGGATCAGAATTGCAAAAGCAGCATCAATCTTCAAGAATCTTGAGAACATATGGAATTCAAAAGTTATAAGCACAAAAACCAAGTTAAGACTATTCAATTCAAATGTAATATCCACCCTCATTTATGCATGCGAAAGCTGGAAAACAACTAAAGAAATAGAAAAGAAATTAGACTCTTTTGAAAACAAATGCCTAGGGAAAATACTCGGCATCAAGTGGAATGAATTCAAGAACAATGCAGAGATAAGACAGATGACTGAACAACAACCAGTCTCACGGGTGATCAGGAAAAGGAGATGGACATATGTTGGTCACGTGATGAGAAGAAATGATCAGAGAATCCCAAAACAAGCTATCAAGTGGAACACAACAGGCCGAAGAAAAAGAGGCAGACCGCGTGAAACTCTGAAGAGGACATTATTAAGAGAGGCCAAGTTAACAGGCATAAAATCCTTTGTTGAGGTTGAAAGACTCGCCGAAGACAGGAAAAATTGGCGAACTACTTTGCGAGCCCTATGTGACGTCTAACGGCACGGGAAGGATATAAGATATAAGATAAGAATATTCAAGAAATATCAGAAAGGTAATATTCAAGAAATATCAGAAAGGTAATATTCATACTATTATTTGTTCATTTATTATTTTTTTCTGTTCATTTTTTTTTTTTAAATTTCATTTCATATTATCAAGTAATTCTGCCTGTTTCAAATTTAATAGATTATCTTGTCCACAGCATGATTAATATGTAAATAAATACTATTTAAAGAGATTTATATGCCTTTTATTTTTATTATTATTAAAAGTTTCAGGTGTTTTTTTTTTTTTGATAAAGGAGGTGGTGATATATTTCCATATTGCTTCCTAACCTTTGTTTATCTGAGATAGTGTGAGTTTTTAAGGTGATATTATAATTTTATGAAGGTTTTCATAGATCAAATATTATAACAATAGGAAAAATAGAAGGAAGAAGATCAAGAGGAAGACCAAGAGAAATGATACTGGACAGTCTGACGGGATGGTGTGAGAGGAGATCACCAACTGAGCTGATGGCCTTCATGAAGGATCGCATACTCTGGAGAAGCATAATAGCTAACGCCAGTCGGCACAGCACATGATGATGATGATGATAATTTCATAGATCTAGAAGTTCAGTCACTGGAGAGAGTTGAAATATCAACAGTAACAGAAGATAGCTTTCAAATTACATTTATTTAGTACTAAAATGTGATTCAGAAGTTGAAAGATAAATGCAAAAAATTATGGCTCTCTGAGGGTGATATTCATTCAGATATAGAGCATACAAAGGATACTTAAAACCTCAACTTGTGCATCTCAGAATGCTGATTTTCTACCAGTACACTGTCTGCTGGCATAATTCTCAGTAGTAGAAAGGAGATAGTTTTACAGGCTGTTAGGGTTTCACCTATTTTGCATTGATTAATAGGAATGTTATTTTATATAAAAGCATACACAGAGATTCATTGTGGAGAATTTTGAGACTTTATGGAATACCATCTAAAATTGTCAATATCATTAGAGATCTCTACAACGGCTATGTTTGTGCAGTTAAGACAGAAGAAGGAATGAGTGAATGGTTTCAAATTGAAACAGGCGTGAAACAAGGATGTATATTCATGAAACAAGGATGTATATTATCTCCCTTGCTTTTTGGAATTGCAATAGACTTTATAATGAAAAGATGCTGTACAGGTAAAACTGGAAATGATTGGGTACATGGGACCCAAATACAAGATCTTGATTTTGCAGATGACGTAACTCTGGTAACTCAGTGATAATGTGAAATCGATGCAGGAAAAACAGATTCCCTGTCTTCCTTGGCTAGCAAAATAGGTCTTGAAATTAATAAAGACAAAACAAAAATAATGAAACCTCTCATTAATCAAGAAGGAAAAATATATGTATATATAACAACTGTTGATGAAGTAAACCAATTTGCATACTTGGCAGCTACATAGACCAGGATGGTGACACCAGGTTGGAAGTTAGAATTGCAAAAGCGGCATTGTCCTTCAGAAATCTTGAGAACATATGGAATTAAAAAATTATAATCATAAAAACCAAGTTATTCAGTTCAAATGTAATATCCACCCTCATTTATTCATGCAAAAGCTGGAAATCAACTAAAGAAATAGACAAGAAATTAGACTCCTTTGAAAACAAATGCCTCAGAAAAATACTTGGTATAAAGTGGAATAAATTTAAGAACAAAACAGAGATAAGACAGATGAGCAAACAACAACCTGTCTCATGGGTGATTAGAAAAAGAAAATGGACATATAAAACAAGCTATCAAGTGGAGCACAAAAGACCTAAGAAAAAGAGGTTGACCACGTGAAACTCTAAAGAGGACATTGTTAAGAGCAGCCAGTTAAGTGGGTATAACATCCCTTGATGAAGTTGAAAAACTCGCCAAAAACAGGAAAACTTGGCAAACAACTATGCGAGCCCTATGTGATGTTTAATGGCATGGGAAGGATGTAAGATGTAAGAATATGAATATGCAACAAGTAAGATTTTTAAAAAGATTTTTTTTTTGTAGAAAAGAAATGCAGAGATTTACATAAACTTTGCATCTTTGTATATAGGTACAACTCATTGGTTGAACCAAGTCACATCAGAAGAGAGAACCTGGAAGAAGCACGACGTATGTATCAGTTTTTCCGTGATGTGGAAGACGAGCTTTCTTGGATACAGGATCGTCGTCCTCTGGCAGAATCCCAAGATCTTGGCAGTTCTCTTTCAGCTGTTCAGAATTTAATGAAGAAGCACCAGGTAAGCAGCAGATTCTTAAAATAATTTTTTTTTTTCAAACAAAACTGATGATATTGTACATAAAATCCATCATATTATTTAAATGCATTTATTTCTTTGCTTTAGAAATAACCTGATTCTTTTAAATAATTTATGTAAATAAAGAAGCAAATAGGAAAATATTTCAGACTTTCTGTGTGCCAACTGTTTGTTTGACTCATGATATTGTGATTTTCTGATGCTGCTCATGTACTTTAGGAGGTTGTGGACAACCTACATATTCTGGATTTACTAGGTGACACTGAAGAGAAAGAAGAAGAAGAAGATCATACAGATACTGAAGATGAAGAAAACATGAGTTTTGAAGAGGTTTGGCAGGATTCAGTTAAATGTATCACAATCTCCTGAATATAACTCACCTCACAAGTGCTGAATGAAAGATCTAAATAAAGAAAGTTTGCATGAGATTTATTAAATGCC
Source organism: Achatina immaculata (assembly GCA_009760885.1). Lineage (NCBI taxonomy): Eukaryota > Metazoa > Mollusca > Gastropoda > Stylommatophora > Achatinidae > Lissachatina > Lissachatina immaculata. Next base: position 8,484,934 of record CM019702.1, read on the forward strand.
TCATACTTCAGTACAGCTCACCTCACAAGTGCGGACTTCAGAATATAGATAAAGTTGAAAGTTCACATGATACCTTTACTGTATCGCACAAATAAATGCTTTAACGCCATTATTCTGAGTCACAAAACATTTTTCTAAAATATTGATTTGCATTTCAGATTTCACTGTATCGCACAAATAAATGCTTTAACGCCATTATTCTGAGTTACAAAACATTTTTCTAAAATATTGATTTGCATTTCAGATTTCACTGTATCAGCTGTTTCACAATGCATGATATGTATGCCTGGTAATCTCATTACATGACAAATCTGTGACAAACCAAGTTTCATTTATATTCACATATTACATGTTTAATGGTTTGTTCCATAATTTATGATTTTAAAGAAGTTTATAAAAATATTTTGTTTATTATAAATGTTTATGCATATTTCAAATGTCTGTAGTATGTTACATCAGTCTTGTCTTGTCTTGTCTTGTCCTTCCTCATTTACTGTTAGGTGTAGAGGTGAAGTGCAATTGTCTCCCACTACCTCGCCCTGTTGGCTTCTTACATTGTGATGTTCAGGGACTCTGCTATACTATCAGTCCATCATTTGCATGGGCGGCCCCTTCCTCTGCCTTTGTGTGGTCTGTAAAACATTGCTCTCTGTGGTACACGTTCTGTTGGTAGTTGTGATACATGACCAAACCATTTTATTTGCTGTTTTTTAATATAGTTCAGAATAGGTTCGACTCCTACTTTCTTTCTAATGACATCAGTATACTGTATATATACAGACGTGATACATTTTGTGAATTATTGAGTAGGTGATGCATATATTATTTTTAAAATATAGAAAGAAAATAATTTTTAAAAAATTTTTGCAACGGTATCTTTAACTACTGATTATTTTCTTTGAAAATAAATTAGCATGAATTGTGAATAAAATGTAAATCGCTAATATAAATAAGCTTCTAAATTTCAATCATTTTATGCACTTCAGTTACACCAAACATATATCAAGAGCAGGACAAATTATGATTGTGGCAGTAACTATACTGAAACTAGCAATCTGCACATAGGTCCAGAATATGATGTGTTATGTTATTCTGTCACTGTATTAAATTATAGTTTTTAGACAAATTGATTTAATATTTTAAGTACTATGTATTTTTCATTCATCTAAGAGTTTTCAAGATATAAAATATGAGCAGTTTTAGATGTGCAGGAGTCATGGGTTTATACCATATTCATTTTATGTAGTGTTGTCAAGGAAATTTCCATATTTCTTCTCATAAATATCAATGTTTTGTGTTCTTACTTCACATTATAGGCTCTTGAATCTGAGATTGTTGCTCATGAACCTCTTATTGAAGCTGTGGCAACTTCAGCTCAGCAAATGATCCGTGGAAAACATTTTGCAACTCCAGATATCCAATCACGCTTGGATATCTTACACAAGAATTTGTCAGACCTCAAGAAGAAAACATCAGACAGGAAAAACAAACTGAGAGATGCCTTGGAAGCTCAGAAGGTTAATGAATGTTTCTTACAATTTCAATGGTCATACAAATGACCTAAACATTGAGAGAATCTCAGGTTACTTCATTTACCTGCCTTTGAGATCTTTTTGGATAAACCATACTTTTCTTTATTCATGACAAGTAAATGTTTGTAGACAGCAAAATATGACCATGGAGTCTAATCAGATATCCACAAACTAGATGCCCAGTTATAGTAAAATATTCTGTATGAAATAACATCTTATTGGCAGAAATGCAGATGAAACCACTGACAACAATTATTGAGGAAAGACGATGGCGATGGTTGGGACATGTGCTCCGAATGACTGACAACTCACTACCAAAAATAGCACTAAGATGGACACCACAGGGGAGCAGAAGTAAGGGTAGACCAAAAGAGACATGGAGAAGAACAACAGAAAGGATGTTGAGCAATAGAGGGCTCACCTGGGCAAGAGCAGAAAAAAAGGCGAAAGACAGGCATTTGTGGAAAACCCTTGCGGAAGCCCCATGTGCCCTGGGCACTTAAGGTTCAGAGAGAGAGAGAGAGATTCTGTATGTGAAATATACCATTTGCATTAATTTCTTCTATGAAATTAAAGAACAATAGCCATCAAAATTTCTCAGTCATTTTTCATTAACTACAGAAGTTTTTACATTAATATTTATAAAACTATATTAATTCCAGACAGTTACTATTCAAATAAAGGAATATATATGTGAAGTATTGATAGATTTTTGACTTAGGTAATGAATAATCAATTTATTATGATCCATATTACAGTTCTATACAGAAGTAAGTGAGCTTGAACAATGGATGAATGAAAAACTCCCACAGCTCACCAGTTCAGATCTTGGCAAGGATGACGATTCAGTGCAGGTAATCTGAAAAAAAACAAAAAAACTAAAAAAAAAAGGCCTTGCATTTTCATTCAGAATAATATTTTATTTTATTTATTTATGTAGCTTCATTATCTGATGATTCATGTATTTGTTTTCTTTTTTTTTTTTTTTAAATATTTTTGCACTGTATATTCAAAAGTTCAGAGTTCAAAATTCAGACTCCAGCTTCACTACATTCGGGACAACCCCATATATGCTCCACCACATGCCACAGCATCCATCCAAGAGTATGTTTACTAATAGTTCCTGTCACATGTTGGTTGTTTTCAGTGCATTTTCTGTCACACATTTTGGATTTCCTGAAAGCACTTTTAATTTGTCCTAGCTCCAGCAATCTCTTCAGATCTACATTGTCATTTCATTCCCGCTCTTCATTCTTCCACAGTCTGTCCAATACAGCTTTAGCAATGTCCCCCTTGTCCATTATCAGTCTGCCGTTTATTTTAGCCTATCCAGCAAGTCTATCTGCCACATCATTGCCATGTATTCCCACATGCCCTGGACAGTAAAGCCACGTTGGGCTTGTCACCGTTGACAGTTAAAAGATGAGCCCATTATTTTCTAAGCAATTTCTTCTCAGTCCCATGAAGCATACTCTGTGAATCCATCACAATGATGCCATTAACCACATCATGAGCAACTAGCCATTCCTTTGCCACTAACACAGCGTCAGTATCTATTCACATGTTTGAAGTGGTGATTTCAAAGACTCCCGAACCCTGTGCCACTACTCTTTCATTTCGATAGACAACAAAACCCCAATCACTTCTGCTGAGTCACTGAACCATATGTATATATTACCATCTATATTATATTATATATTGAATATTATATATTGTTTTATATTTCTCTAGTCAAGCTCAGTATTTTTTTTTAATACTTCTCTAGTACAGTCCAATAAGTTATGAAATTTGAAAAATCTCACAGACTGACCCCTGAATTTAGTGTGAGTTTTTTACATTTGTAGCACAGTTTTTGTTATTGATGCTACCACTTACAGAAACATTATCTACTGAACATTGATATTTAATGGGATTTAATTATGTTGTATTGCTTTAGGCTTTGACCAAGAAACTTGATGCCTTGGAGAGAGACATTGATAATTTTGCTAACAGCATAGGAGAGTTGTCAGCTTTGAGCAGAACACTGACTGATAGACAACACTACGACTCTGAGAATATCAAGAAAACTCAGGTAATTTTCAGTTTCCACTGTTATGGAGAATATTTTCCTGCAATGACTTATGAGACCCTAAACAGCTACATTTCACTGTCATATATGTAGCCTCTCTTTGGTTTGCTTAAACTCAATACTTTCAAATTATATTGCTCATCAGTTTGCCTCTGACATGTGTTTATTTTTCCTTTTATTTAGATTGTTATACAGTATAAAGATTCTACTTTTAGACTTTATTTTAAAAAGTTGCAATTTAATTGTGTTGAAAATGTTCACATGCAGTATTTGCTCTTTATAGTTAACTCTTTCCGTGCGTTAGAAGAAACACGGACGTGTCATGGGGTGCGGGAGTAAAAACGCGGGTCTTGGTCTGTAAGGGGGTATAGTTGTAAAATGGAATGGAAAACAGTATTTCCATGTACTTCCGTATACGTAATATGTGTCAAAGTATAGCTAAATTAATGAAAAGTTCGTAAATGCAGAGTTTTTTAGGAAAAAAGAAGTAATGTGATGTTTTTAGACACTGATTGTGGCCAGCTCACCATCAGCTAGGTCTAGATCCACGCTACTTACCACTACTTACCATCTGAAATGTGTAGATCTACTTGTCGATCTCGTATTGTGATTCCGTATTGCATTCTCGCTGAATGAATGTCTGAACTAACATCCTAACTACTTCTCCAGTCGTCTAAATATGTCTAGATCTACTTAGAAAACATTCAAGAGCAACGGGGTGGCCATAGGCTATGTCCTTACCCCTATCTACATCGTCAAAAATTGAAAAATTTCCATGCTTCTCGTCCTTTTTCTCGCTCGGCATTGCTCGTAACTAGGCACGCTTTCGCCATTTTGAAAGTGTCACTGGAGTCGCGGACGAAATATGTACAATCTAAATGTTACACCGTTTGTTTTAATGAAACAAACAATTGTCACTATAATGACCATACGGTAGATTCGGGACACCGGAAGTGTCGCTATATCGACCATATGCACGGAAAGTGTTAAATCTTACATCCTTCTCATGCCAACTACTTATAGTTAAATAGTAATTCATAATTAATGAATTATTTTGTTTTCATAAACCAGGAGAATACTTCCAGAAAAGTTAACAGATAAATTAATTAATTAATTAATAAATAAATAACTAAAATATTCTCTCATAATACAGAATAAGAGTTTGAAATGTATATGGTCAATTTAACTCTTCCTGGGCCTAGAAAAAAAACGCGGACATTCCCATCCGTGCCACACAAAAACTGCGGGTCTTGATATGTTAGAGGGTATAGTTGTAAAATGGATTGGAAAAAAGTATTTCCATGTACTTCCGTGTACTTATTATGTTTCAGAGTATAACTAAATGTATGAAAATTTCATAAATGCAGAGTTTTTTAGGAAAAAAAAAAGTAATGTGATGTTTTTAGACAATAACTGTGCCCAGCTCACCATCGGCTAGGTCTAGATATGCACTACATACCATCTGAGATGTGTAGATCTACTTGTCGATTTCGTATTGTGATTCTGTGTTGCATTCTCGCTAAATTGATGTCTGAAATAACCTCCTAACTACTTCTCCAGTCATCTAATATGTCAAGATCTACTTTGGATACATTCAAGAGCAGTGAGGTGGTCACAGGCCATGTCCATACCCCTATCTACTATCATCAAAAATTGAAAAATTTCAATGTTTCTCTTCCTTTTTCTCCTTCGGCATCGCTCATAACTAAGGACTCTTTCACCATTTTGAAAAGTGTCACCAGAAACGCGGACGAAATATATATAATCTAAATGTTACACCAGTTCTTTTATTGAAACAAATGAATTGTCACTATAATGACTATGGCACCCAAATCAGTAACCGGAAATTATCACTATAGTGACTTTGGCATGGGAAGAGTTAAAAGCTGAAAACTTTCATACTGTATAGAACTGCATTTTGGAATGAGACATTGAAGGATTTTATCATTACTGCTGTTTGTCATCATTATAACTTCCAAGTCTGTTTGTCATCATTATAACTTCCAAGTCTGTTTGTCATCATTATAACTTCCAAGTCTGTTTGTCATCATTATAATTTCCAAGTCTGTTTGTCATGACAGGCTGAGATTGAACGCCAGTATTCCAGACTGCAGGATCTGACTACCCGAAGGAGAAAAAAATTGCTTGAGAGCCGCAAGTTTTATGAATTTTATCATGATGCTGACGTGGTTGAGGCCTGGATTGCAGAGCGCATGGTCATTGCCTCCTCAGAAGATTATGGACAAGACCTGGAACATGTTGAAGTGAGCCTTGCCTAATTTATTGGTTTTAAAATGTCATGAACTGTGATAAATTTCATCAGCCAAAATGTTATGAGGTTTCTTAACATAAGTAGCTTCTTTCTGGTGCATTAATTTGCATTTGCATGTCTGTCATTCTTTCAGGGTACATGAAAATTATAAAGCATGTTATTATTTGCTTCATAACTTTTATTTAGAATTATGAAATTTCTGTTACTAATATCACATAGAAGCAGTTTTTTTATTTGTATATCGTACATCCTTCCAGTGCCATTTAAATGTCACATAGGGCTCGCGTAGTAGTTTGGCAAGTTTTCCTGTTTTCAGCAACCTCTTCAACCCCATCAAGGGATTTTATACCTGCTAATTTGGCCTCTCTTAAAAATGTCCTATTTAGAGTTTCACATGGTTGACCACTTTTTCTTTGGCCTGTTGTGTTCCACTTGATAGCTTGCTTAGGGATTCTCTGATTGTTTCTTCTCATCACATGACTGATATATACCCATCTCCTTTTTCTGATCACTCATGAAAGAAGTTGTTGTTCACTCATCTGTCTTATCCCTGCATTGTTCTTGAATTCGTTCCACTTTATACCAAGTATTTTCCTTAGGCATTTCTTTTCAAAAGAATCTAATTTTTGTCTAATTTAGACTCAAAAGAGTCTAATCTTTAGTTGTTTTCCAGCTTTGCATGCATAAATTATGGTGGATATTACATTTGAATTGAATAATCTTAGCTTGGTTTTGTGTATACTCATAGAAGCATTTTCTTTGTAAAAAGTCTTTATATTGATTACAGTAGTTATCATAAATATGGTAAGTAAAATGTAAAGCTTTGAAATTGAGAATTAATCTGAGAAAGGTAGTAGTAGGTAGGTAAACTTCCCAATTCCATGCCATTAAGGCATATTGGGGAATACGGTGTTAAGCCCGTATTTTCCATGACCTTGGTCAGTATCACGCCTGGGTGCTTTACCTTCCCAGATTTCTATGGTACCCATTTTTAGAGGCTGGGTGAACCCTGGGGCCTTTTTGGTGTGTATCAGAAAAAAATCCCACTGCTAGGACTGAACCCGGTACCACCTGATTAGTAAATCGAGTGAAGCTGAGAAAGCTCTGAACTAATTCATTATGAACTAGTTGTTTTCCATGGACAGAATAGTGATGAATCAGTATTATGTTTTGCTCGTGCATTGAATTCAGATTTTATAATGAATTGTAGTTTTGTCTTTAATTTCTTTTCACTGTCAAATACACTTACTTCCTCCTTGTCTCTCATATCTCTCTTTCTCTCTTTCTCTCTCTCTCTCTCTCTCTCTCTCTCTCTCTCTCTCTCACACACACACACTCACTCACTCACTCACTCACTCACTCTTTGAACTTTTATGGTCGTAATCAAAGAGATAATATGGAATAAAGACAAATGAATGCACCAGTTTCAAACAATTTATGCACATTTTATCTCATTTTTTTTCTTCAGTTTGTTTAAATTTCTTTTTTTTTTTTAATTAATAGGTTTTGCAGCAAAGATTTGAGGATTTTCTGCATGATTTGAATAATAATGCAGAGAGAGTAACTCACATTGTGGCTACATCAAAATTTATGATCAGTGGTGAACACTTTGAAGCAGATAAGATCCGAGCAAAAGCCAAGGCCATTGAGAACCAATGGGCAGAGCTGAAAGAGGTTTCTCAAGCCAGACAGGATGTGAGTGTTTCTTTCATAAGCATATCAGAACTTTTGTAAAACAATAATTTTAAATGGTGATGTTCTTATTTACTTCCTTTAATGCTACTAAAAAAAAAATTTTTTTTTTTCAAAAGAGCATTAGATCTGCACTTGTGTGAGCCTCTGATGTTTCAGTGTTTTCACAATTTCTCCAATGTTAATTAACTCTTGGAAATCCCATCTTCCTTGAGAAAGACCTACCAGTTATTAATTAGGCAGATTTCTTCAAGTGACCAGACTACAATATTTATCTCTGCAATAGCGTTGTCACAGGTCAGATTTATGCTTCATTCCATTTCAGTCTGTTTTGTTGATGCAGCAGCTTTTCATAGAATTTCCATTTAAGACTTATTTGTTATAGATATGAGCGTCAGTTATCACTGGTAGGCAATAGTTGTTAAATGTTTTAATTTAATAAAAGCTTTTGTTACCAAAGTTAACAGTGGAAATTTACTACATCCACAGTGAACTTATGATTTACTCTTAACTCTTCCTCTACTGAAAAAAAAAAAATCAGACACTATGATTATGTTGTTTATTTTGGCGCTTGTGTTGGAACATTTATAGGGCCTAGTTGTAAGTCAATGTAACTTAGCAATTCTGTGTACAATCTATGCTTATCATATATGAAAGTACTTGTAAATGAAAGAAGATTCCACAAATAAATTTTTTGACAAAAAAAAAAAAAAAGAAACTGGTGAGAAAAAATGAAGACGTGAAATTAGCAAAGTTTTGGCACAAAAAAATTAAATTATGCTCAAATTATCATCAATTTCTTGTAAATTCCCTTAGACTGTTATGTTTCATCATTTAGAATTTCCCTCTGCACATATTTATACACTTTCTTGCAAATAAAGCATTTTATTACAATGTCTGAAACAGGCAGTCAGTAGTGCAAAAAAGATGAATGCAAAAAAAACATATGCCAATCTTGATTAAAAACGATTGAAATCTTTTAAAAAGTGCTTTATGATTGCAATCTCTACTAGAGAAACAAAAAAAGAGGAAGTTTCTATTTTCAAATGACATGCGCAGTGACAAATTAAATAAAAATTAGTATTGTTTCTTTAACAAAACGAAATGAATCAAACATTTTGACCATACAGAACCTGAGCCAGTTAGCCATAAATGGTGACTTCATAGCAGTTGAGTAAAACCAGTAAATGTCTGTTGCTTTAGTGACTAACATTTTAAGTATGTTTGTATTTTTGTCTTTTTTAAGTACAGTCATTTAGTTTTAGTAAGAATCGTTTATTATTTCTGACAGAATATAATATTTTGGAAGTAAACTTGTTTCATAATCATTGCCTGTATCACCATATCTGAGGTCAAAGACCGTCATCTGTTTCCTTACAGCATGCTTAACTTGAGCATTAAGTTTGATCCAGCCCCAAGCGAAACCTTCTGCTGGTCTTGCCTTCCACAAAGATTCTTGTCTGTAATGATGTGCAATGTGGACAAGAGAACAGTTTTGAGTGAATAGAATGAGATTGTTTAAAATCAGTAAAATATACACATGTGATGCTGTATTTACAAATGGCAATTGTATATATACATAAGCAGAATGTATAAACTAGGAAAAAAGTAAGAACAGCTTTATTATTTAACAAGTACTTTATTACTTTACTTGTTAACTCTTTCCCTGCCATTGTTGTGATAGTGAGAACTTCCTGTTGGTCCTGTGTCTGCCATTGTCATTATAGCGATATTGTTTTGTTGCAACGTAAAGCTGTTGTAAAACTTTTTATTGTACACGATTTATCTGCGCATGTCTGGTGACCTTTCATAGTTCAGTCAAAAAGCGTGGCTAACAACCGAGTGAAAGCGATGAATTAACGGAGAAATTTCAATATTTATTGTGATTTCGGAAGCATAAGGACATGTCCTATGACCCGACCACTGTTCCTGAATGTACCCCAAGTACATCTAGACCTATTAAATGGACTGGAGAAATAGTTAGAAGGTTTTTTCAGACATTATTTTAGTGAGAATGCCACTACATGACGAGATCGGACAAAAATTTAAGTAGATCTGGAAATTGCCGATGGTAAACATTGTACATCTAGGCATCACTGATGGTAAGCACTATACAATTATCATCTAAAATCATCAAACTACTACTTTTTTCCTAAAAAAACTCTTCATTTATGAAGTCTTCTTTCATTTACAACTATTTTCATGCATAATATGTATACTTTTAAAGTGGAAATACTTTGTACATTCACTTTTACAACTATACCCCCTATACATATCGAGACCTGCGCTTTTTGTGTGGCCACATGGGAACGTTGGCATTTTTTTCTGTGGCATGGGAAGAGTTAAGTAATAAAGCTGTTCCTTTTTTTTTTTTTCTTAGTTTATACATTTCGTTATCACAGCTTTACTGCAGTGGCTCCGTGTATAGTTATATACTTATACACTAATTATTGTGATATACATAAGCAGATTCAGGAAAAAAAATGTGTACCTTAAGGTGACACTGTTGTATTTAAAAATCAGGCTCTGGCAGGTGCAAAGGAAGTCCACATGTATAGCCGAGATGCTGATGACACTTTGGAATGGATTCAAGAGAAGGATCTAATTGTCAGCAGTGATGATTATGGTCATGACCTGGAAAGCAGTCAAGCACTGATTAGCCGACACGAAGGACTGGAGGTGAGTAAATGGTCATTTGCATCAGTGTCACCAGATGAGTGTGTTTCAAGACATTTGAAATAAATGGAGTCACAAATTAAAGTCTTATAAACGAGAAGTACTGTAAAACGTACACATAATCCAGTGTTTTTAGTTTGTTAAGCCATAAACAAATAATAGAAAGTTACAAAATGGTTGGTGCACTTGTCCTCTCATGGTTAGGTGGTTGCTTATCTCCTACTAAAATGTGAATTTCAGCTCCAACCATTCTTTTCCTAACCTGTTTATTTTTTACATTTTTGCCTATACAGTTTCAGCCTTAGTTTACATCAGATAATCACATAGGAGCACAGAAGAAGACATATATAATTCATAATTTTCAGTATGAAATGTTTGTGAACTAATTCAGTAAAGTTATTGCATTATGTACTGTATTTAATGAGACTGGATGAAAAAGTAAAAGATGTGATGGGCACAAGATAAAGTAAGATGCATATTTCTTTAAGAAGAAAGTCAGAATACGAAACCAAAAGCAGACACTGCTTTGTTTAAACTGGATACTTACTTTTACTGAATGAGTAGTCTTCCATAATTTTAAAACAACGATAGATGCATGTACATGTACATGATAAATATTAGATGTCACTTGATATTTTTATATGTGATAAAAAAGCCAGCAAACATATTTTTGATAGAAAATTATACCTAAATGAAACATTAATGTAACTAGTGATGACCAGCTATTGTTAGACCTAAAGTGATAGAGGTATAATTCAAATTAAATTATAATTGTAATCACAAAAATGAACCAAGCTATAATTTTATTTTATTTTTTTTTTACATATGCTGTCACTGCACCAGATTTTAATGGTATTTAAGATAGAAGCAAGGGAGATTTTTATACAGTTTTCTTTTGTAGTGACAAGCAACCTCATCAAATAGATATCTTAATGTTATACTATTAAGATTTTCTGAAAATTAAAAATTATCCTGTTGGTTGGTTATATGTTTGCAGGACTTCATCTATTTTATCATCTGCTACTGCTGCATTTTATGCATGGGTACTCTTAAGTCACTTTAGACTGTATCCTTGCCACATTAAAAATTAACTTCAATCTCCCTTTCAGAGAGACATGGCAGCCATCAGTGAGCAGGTAGAGAGCATTACCAAAGAAGCAGAACGCCTTATAAGCTCATTCCCTGATGCCCAGGAACATATTGCAAACAAGCATGAAGAAATGGTTGGGGCTTGGAACACCCTGGTAGAGAAAGCTGGCCACAGAAAAGAAAAACTATTTCAAGCTGAGTTGTTGCAAACTTACTTCAATGACTACAGAGAATTAACGTAAGAAGCTTTCATGTGCATGCATAAAAATTATGCATTGATAAGTTTATTCTAACATACACTCAATCTTTTTTTTTTTTTTTAATAAAGGCTTTTCTTGCACATACTTTGGTAACTTTTTCTTATTTCGTAATTACTTCAGATTTTTATTTATCAGTTTTCTTTTTCCAATTTTTTTTTTTAAGGTGAGTTACTGATTAACACTTTCAGTGCCAGAGGAAGAAACACGGATGTGTAGTTGAGTGCCAGAGTAAAAGCGCGGGTCTTGATATGTTAGGGGGTATAGTTATAAAATGGAATGGAAAACAGTATTTCCATATACTTCGTATACTTATTATGTTTCAAAGTATAACTAAATGAATGAAAATGTCATAAATGCAGAGTTTTTTAGGAAAAAAGAAGTAATGTGATGTTTTTAGACACTGATTGTGCCCAGCTCACCATCGGCTAGGTCTAGATTTGCACTACTTACCATCTGAGATGTGTAGATCTACTTGTCGGTTTCATATTCTGATTCTATGTTGCATTCTCGCTAAATTAATGTCTGAAATAACCTTCTAACTACTTCTCCCATCGTCTAATATGTCTAGATCTACTTTGGATACATTCAAGAGCAGCGAGGTGGTCACAGGCCATGTCCATACCCCTATCTACATCATCAAAAATTAAAAAATTTCGGTCTTTCTCTTCCTTTTTCTTGCCTGGCATCACTCGTAACTAGGCACTCTTTTGCCATTTTGAAAAGTGTCACCAGAATCGCAGACGAAATATGTACAATCTAAATGTTACACCGGTTGTTTTATTGAAAAGTGACCATTGGTATGCAACGGGTAGACCAGAAGCATCATTATTATGACCAAAGGCACGGAAAGTGTTAATTTTAATGCACTCTCAACCTGCCATAACAACACAACACACGAACATTTCTCTATATAAAGAAAATCATGACTGCCATGTTTTACAAGGAAATGAAACAATGCCTAATTATAGCACTGATGGCAGTTTAAAATTACAAATTCCCTACTACAGAACAAAACCAAATGATTGTATTTATTTTTGTGAAGTTTAAAAAAAAAGGCTGCTTAAATGACCTGTGGTAGTCTAAGATCAAGTACTGATTAAATAATATTTACTTTTCTTATATTGCACTCTCTTTGAATCTCTCTCTCTCTCTCTGAACCTTAAGTGCCCAGGGCACATGGGGCTTCCGCAAGGGTTTTCCACAAATGCCTGTCCTTCGCCTTTTTTTCTGCTCTTGACCATGTGCCCTTGTGACTTCTTTCATTTTGATAATCATTTTATTTAGAAAGTGAATGGAATATCCAGGTTTATTGAGCCAGAATTATTCAGAGATCATTCAAAGAAAGATTATTTTCAAAGATCATTTGGTACCTTATGCATGTTTCTGACCTGCTAGTTCATCTTTAAGAAAGAGTTTTATCTTGATTTTAAACGCTACGGAAATATATTAAGTGGAAATATAAAAAAAAATAAAAGACAAAGAAAGTATAGTTTCTGTAGAGCATTGCATTATAATTTATTTCCACACCTTGAGTAATAATACGTCCAGCTCTCACTTTTTTATTCTCAGATGTCATTACCATATTTTGTTTTGTGTGTTTTTATCTGCAATCGTGATACGAGGGGTGTTCAGAAAGTAATGCACCTCATCATTTTTCTCAAGAGCTGTTTATTCAAAGAGCATGAAATTTATACACAATATACATGGATATGTCATGTAAACATTGGTATTATTCAACTTAATCCCAACAACTTGTACGGCTTTACATCAGCATGAAACAAGTCCATGTTTAGCCCATACTAGATTTTCTCTTGATTCTATAGCCATTTCTTTGCAGCATGAATCACTCCTTCATCATCTTCAAATCTTACCCCTCTGAGTGCATCTTTAAGTGGAGCAAACAAATGGAAATCAGAGGGTGCCAAATCGGGACTATAGGGTGGATGGAGTAGTACAGTCCAACCCAATTTGGTGATTGCTTCCTGTGTTGCCAGACTTGTGCGAGGGCACTTTTTGTTGTGAAGGAGAAGCAGGTCTGCTGGATTCTTGTGTGGCCAAACTCTGTGAAAACGTTGATTGAATTTTTTCAATGTCTTAATGTAACCTTGCAAATTGATTGTCTCTCCTCTTGGCATAACATCCACAAGAATCACACTTTCAGTGTCCCATAAGACAGTGATCATGACCTTTCCAGCTCAAGGAGTTGTCTTGAATTTTTTTCTTCATGATGATTGCGGATGATGCCACTCCATTGATGGTCTTTTTATCTCAAGTTCAAGATGATGTGCCAAGGTTTCATCACCTGTTACGATCTTAGCCAAAAGTTCTCTCCTTCAGCATTGAAACGCTCCAACAATTCAGAAAAAATTGCTTTCCTTTGCAATTGATGGTCGTTTGTGAGACTTCGAGGAACCCATCTTGCGCAAACCTTAGAAAATCCAGGAGCTTTTATAACTGCATTTGCACTACCATTGCTGACTGACAGCTTTAAATGAGTAGTGATAGGCCTATCAGTAAGAATAATGCGCATTTCACTATTTCTGTCATGGTGGCTGTGGCAGGTTGTCCGCAGCGCAGCCAGTCATGCAGCTCCTTATCTCCACTTACTGATTCTTTGATTCTCTGAATCCAGCGACTGACTGTACTCCTGTCAACTGCAAAACTTCCATACACATCACATAGATGCTTGTGAATGTTCACAACTGTTTCCTTCTCTGCAATGAGAAATTCTATCACAATTCACTGCTTATACCACAAGTTTCTAACACACTCCATTTCAACGGTTAGGGCACCCATATTCTTTGGCCGGTTGCGGTACAATTTGGTTCACACAATCAGCACATGTCATATTTAAAGTGTGCAAAATTTCGTGCTTCTGTCTTCATTATTAGCTGAAAAAACAATGTCGTGCATTACTTTTTTGAACGCCCCTCATACTTACTTCAACAGCACAGTAGAATATGTATGTATACTCAACTCATTTTATATACTCCACAGGAGTTCATTCTGAATATATGTATTCTATGAGTGGTGATGGCTACTGATGTGTTCTGTTGTTTTCCTCTAACTTAGTGCTTGGATAAGCGAGATGATGGCCATAATAACGGCTGATGAACTAGCTCATGACCTTCCAGGAGCTGAAGCAATGATGACCCGCTACAAAGAACACAGAGCTGAAGTTGACAGCCGTAAGGAAGCATTTAACAAGTTCCGCCAAACTGGCCAGGCATTCATCAGTCAGGGACATTTTCTTTCAGATGAGGTTTGTCCTGATTTTTTTTCACAAATTTTCCATCTTTTGTTTTTTTTACTATTATGTTAAACTGAAATCATCAACCTGTTTGCCAAAGACTAAAAGGTTTTGTTTTCATTTGTATCTTGTAACTGTTACAGATTCAGGAGAAAATTAACCAGCTGGAACAGTCTCGAGAAGGTCTTGTGAGGACGCTTGAACACAGGAGAAGCCTCCATGAAAAGAACCTTGAAGCACAGGTAAATTCATATCAAATATTTTGTTTGAAAATCATTGTAAATGTGGAAAGATAATATATAATATTTTATTTTGCAACTTTCCATGTTAGTTTCTGTAGTTAATTTTTACAGAACACTTATTCTAAATTTTAATTTTCATTGTGATTAATGTAGTACTTTATTTAGATTTCAAACAATTACTGTACCATTCTGTGTGTGAGGTTCAAAATTCGTTCTCATATTTCTAGCACCTTATCAATACAGTTAGTTCCATCAGTGTCACATATGCCATCTATACTTGTCCAAGTCATCCACATATTCACATTTGTTAAACATTAATTATAACTAAAACAAAATAATAGTCATGTTATAATGCACCTTTAGAAACTCCGTCATGAGATTGAACAGATTGAGGCCTGGATGGCCCTGAGAGAGCCATTGGTTAGGGGAGGCAAAAATGGTGATTCCATCCAGGAGGTTGAGGAGCTCATAAGGAGACATGCAGACTTTGAGAAGACTGTGGATGCCCAAGAAGAACGTGTGAACAACCTGTGTAAGGACAAGGTGAGTTCTGCTTGCAGGACTGTTTTATGCAAATTGTTTTTTTTTTTTGTTTTAATTTAATCCTTGTCTTAATGTTGTATTTTTTTCCTTGTAAATTTCGATGTGAAGATTTTTCTTACTTTTTATATCTCTCTACTGTCTGCTATTTTTTTTTCATTTTCCCCACCAGCAGATTTGATTTCAAGATACTAAAGTGCCCTAAATATGTTCAAGATGTCTGCTTGTCCTTTTTATTGCAACTTTCTTTTTTTTTTTTTAAACATGGAGAGATTAGTGTCTTGTTTTAATTATTATGATTTCAAATATCAAACAACATTCCTTTTATGAGAAAGCTAAGTACAAGCTATGTATGCAAAAAATCATAACTCTTTCTGTATGAAGAATGTCATTATGTTCTTAAAGGATCTCATTTATCTGGCTTTCTTAATGGTAGAATGTATTTAGCACTTGTCTAGCAACTAAATGGCCGAGGGTTCAAATCCCCAGCTGAGTGAGATTTTTTTTTTTTCTGATCAATATGTCCCCGAGGTCAACCCAGCCTCGTAAAATGGGTACCAGAGAAAATCTTGGAAGGAACTGGCCACCCTACCTCATACACTGATGGCCCAGCATAACGAAGTCTCTAATACTTCATCCCCTATGTCATGTGCTATCTTTATCTTTATCTTTTTTATCTTTAGAATGTATTTAACTTCTGCAACATTCTTCTCATTAAATCATGCCAGAATACTTCCATTTTAATAACAATTAAAAATAATAACTGCATTGGAGGGAATTGTAAAGCTGTGTATTCCTTTCACAGCAGTGATGATGGTGAAGCATTTTTTAAAGGGGCAGACATCCATTTCTTACAAGGGCCACTGTCATTGCACTTCACAGGACTTTCTTATATCTTACATCCTTCCTGTGCCATTACATGTCACATAGGGTTCTCATGGTAGTTACCAAGTTTTCCTGCCCTCAGTGAGCTTTTCAACCTCATCAAGGGATGTTATGCCTACTAATTTGCCCTCTCTTAATAGTGCCCTCTTTAGAGTTTCACATGGCTGACCTCTTTTTTGGTTGGTTTTGTTGCAAGTTTCCATAACAATTCCTCTTTTCCTCATCTAGTGGCAACTCTAGATGGGTCCCAGGATAAGGTTGTTAGCCTTAAGCCCAATTCTCGGTTCGGGATATGTGACAGATCAAGAGGAATTCCACTGATTTATGCATGCCGACAAGAACATTAAAAAACACCCACCATCTTGCACGTCACTACCGGACCAGCAGAATACAAAACCCTGTTTCAGTGAAACAGGCAGTGATGTTTATTAATTCAAAATTCCAATGATTCTGTGACCTGCAGAGATTGGTCAGTGGTTTGTCACAGTCAGCATGCATATATAGTTTAACAGTAATCTTTCACTGCATTAGGTGTCAAAAGTACTTTCTCATTCATAAGAAGCCATATGATTTAAAAAAATGGCTGTTAAAGGGAACTGGATACATCAATGAAGTAAAGGTAATTCTGTCATGCCTTAGAGGTATAATGTTTGTGCCCATATTTTCCTTGACCTGTCAGCACACTAGAGGGTGATGTAGTCAGCATCACGCCTGGCTGCCTTTCCTTCCCTAACTTCAAAAGAAGTTGGGAACCCATTTCTACAGCTGGGTGACTGGGGTGCCTCTGGCCGGATTCAAACCCCCAACCTTCACCATGAGAAACCAGTGCACTAACAACTTCGCCACTCGGACACCCAGTGAAGATGGCCAAAAAAATTCACATGGGCTGAGGAAAAACAGGATTTTCCTTTTTTAAGAAAGCACTTCTAGCCATCCCAGGTGCAGGTCAGAAAAAAGAGTGCAGTGATTTCATCTATGCCCAGCTGACTGCCAGCTTTCTTTAGTATATTTGGGCAGTTTTAAAAAAAATAATAACAAAACTTGAATAATTCACAACCAAATTGCCTACTCCTACTTGTAAAGGTTGAAAAAGCTGTCAAAGAACAGAAACTTCTAGAACAGCAGCAGCAGGTGGAAGATGAGGCCAGGAGAGAAAAAGACAGGCTGGATGAATTACGGAGAAAAGAGCAAGAAAGGATCCTTGAGGTAGGTTATGCCAAATCCCTTTGACAAGCATTGGAGGTTTCATCTCTTTCACAAATAATATTCTAAGAATATTTTTCACAAACTAATTCACAAATGCACAGTCATTTCTGACACTCACAGAAATAAGTTTATAGGGTGTTGGATAAGTTTATAACAAGTTCCTCAAGTTAACATTTTTTTTGGTGTAGTTCCTCAAACATGCAGTTCTAGGCTTTACAGTGTCACTTAAAGAGAGTAGGATGTCTTTAATAAGCTGTTTGTGCTTGTAAAAATTATTGTTTCAGTGTTGTGATTTAAATGGAGAAAATTTTATGGAGTAGCAGGGACAACTTAATTAGATATTCAGTTCTGTTCCTGTCAGTCAGCAGCATTTAGGATATGTTCAGCTTCTGTTGTTTAGTTGAGTTTTAAACAAATTTTCTCATTAGATGCAAACTATGATAAAGTAATATGTGTACTAAATGATGTGATTTGCAGAAGAGACAATTTTCTTCAGTAATAAAGTTTCAAAAATACCTTGAGTGCAGCCCTAGACTTAGTCACCATGGTTACCTGATGAAAAGGATTTGTAGATCTCTCTTGTGCAGCTCCTCTGTTTTGAATATTATTCTGCAGATCTTTATCATGGACCAAAATTGTGCACCCACCACTTTTTTTTGTGTTGAATGACATGTGTATATATGTTGACTGTGAAAATGCTATTTGTTTGCCTGCCCCATTCACTTAGAAGCTGTTAATATTTTGGATCATTTTGTAAATTAACCATTGCTTCTTACTCCCTCACATTGTTCACAGGCCCAGCGAAGCGTATGTTTGTCAAGCTTTTGCTGTGTACATTTGTTTCATACTTTTATTTTGCATAAATTTGTCCAAAGCACTGCATGTAACTGTTTAGCTTCAGTGTCTTCAGCTGCTAAATTGTCTCCTTCAGAATTTTTGCTTCCAGATATAATGTGCACAATCACAAGATGGTGAAATGTGTTTTGTTTTAATGTATTTGTGTGTAAAAAAAAATTAATAAATCCTCACTCACTGATGCATAACTGAATTTGTATAGCATTAATAAGTCTATGTATTTCATTGGTTTGATTTGTAGTGCTTAAATTATGTATTTTTAAAATTTCTTTACAATGGGCACCTATAAATTAAACAGAAATGAAGACATTTTTAAAATTTAGATTATTTTACTCTGGCAAAAATATCTTTTTATTGCAGACATGAAAGTCCCAAACCATAGTGATATATAACAACAAAGCTTACAATAAAGAACTTTTTAAAAAAATATTTCATATTAGTTTGTTTCTTGTGATCAAAGTTATGCTGTTAATGTGACTATACAACAAGAAATATTTAGAATTATGGATTTGCTGTAATGCTTGTAAAATCAGAATTTAAAGACCTTGTTTCCCAGAAGTAAATGAATGAAGTAACAGAGACCCATTAGCTGTTGCAGCTCTGTAGAAGATTCAGTGAATCATTGCGAATGTTGTGTAATGATCTTGGTTAATGATGCGGAGAATGACTACATGAGTTTAAGGCATGTGGATGACATGAATCTGAGGGGCTTAAATTTGTAATTTGCATTTTTTATTATTTCAGAGCCCATTGCATAATTTCAGAAATCTTTAAAACTCTTGTCTTGTGCTTTCTGTTTTCAGACCATAGAAAATTGAAAACATAGTTCTATGAATTCACTTCATTGTTGTTTTATAGAGAGTTATATCACTTATCTGAAAGGAAGTTTTGGGGGGGGGGGGTGTTTACATTTTTACCCCAATGTTTTCCATTTTCATGTAGTTTATTTCTAAGCCATCATTATTTCTGTTGTAAACACTGTAAGATGCTTGGCATATTTATTTCATTTAACTTAACATATGGCTTCAATGTCATCATCTGACAGAAAGTAAGAGAACTTTATGTAAATAAAATGGCTTTTATGTGATACTTACGATTGTAAAATGCATCATTAGGATATTAAATAAAGATCAGGAAGTTTGACTTT
The DNA here is from genome assembly GCA_009760885.1 of Achatina immaculata. Taxonomy (NCBI): domain Eukaryota; kingdom Metazoa; phylum Mollusca; class Gastropoda; order Stylommatophora; family Achatinidae; genus Lissachatina; species Lissachatina immaculata. The sequence continues at coordinate 8,504,648 of CM019702.1, forward strand.
ACATTGATAGTTAATAGTATAAGCATAGAATATAATAAATTCAACAAATTTTAACATTTTAAAAATACCAGAAATAACTGGATAGGAAAGTATTTTACAAAATTAATATTTAATTATTAATATTGTAAAGTAAGAACACACTCACAGAATATCCGGCATGATTTTAAAAAATATTTTAAAAAAAATTAATGAGATTTCATGATTTAAATTTATAATTTTAAACCAGTCAATGATTCATTTTTCCAGGGATTGTGAAGTGTTCTAAACAACAGTTTTTTAATTCAGTGCCTTTATTAACTTCACACATTTGTTGTTTACACACTTTTATGCTATATTTAATTTTACGTGGCCAAACAAGTTTCATGTTGAGATCTCGTCAACATTGTTAATATTTCTGAGCAAAATTACCATATTCAAATTAAATCTTAATAATACTGACATGAAAGCAGTATTTATGTCTTAAAGAGCTTAGCTTGTGGTAGTTATTATATTTCAATTTTCATCTTGTAAGTTGGTGCATGTACATACTTTTATGAATGTGTCTAGATTTCATGGTCTGGATTTCAGGGTCATTCTTTTGAGGCAACTTCTTTGTCATAGAATATATGATTTTTGTTTCATTCACAATGCAACTTGAGTGCATACCATGTTGAAAATGTGATCATGAAACCTTAGGACTGGTTATAGTAGTACTAGATATTCAGAGAGCAGGAAAAACAAAAATTTTCTTTACATTTTATTTCTTTGAAGAAAAAAATCTGACAGTAATATCAGTCGACCTTTATATTCTGTCATTAAGAAGTTCACTGCAATAAGAAATAAATTTTTAACTCTAAGAAAAGTTTTGAACAAAACCAAACACATGCAGTATTCATAAATTGATTCATGCTGGCTGTCAGAATGATAAAAATTGTTCATTTATTAAATATGGCTCAGACACTCATTTATCTTGGGTTAATTTAACAAGTTCATTTATTCATTCATTCATTCATTTGCTTGTCCCTTGCGGAACTTTGCCTCCCTAACAGCACTCCTGTAGGCCTCTCGGTTGTGAGCAAGATGGCCTGATGCTGATGCATCCATTTACAGATCATCAACGATGTCTTGCAGCCATCTTCGCCTTGGTCTTCCTCTCTTTCTTTTTTCCATTATGTACCTTTCCAAGACAGTCTTCTCTAGATTATCATGACATTTAATGTGTCCAAAATAGTCTTTAATCCTCTTTACTAGCCAGCCTTCTTCAATATTAAGTTCTTATAGTATGGATATATTTGTTCTTTTTTATGTCCATGATATTTGAAGAACTCTTCTGTAGCATTTACATTCAAAGGCATTTATGAGTTTCTCAGCTGTTTTGTTAAGTGTCCAGAATTTAACAAGTAAGTGAAATAATTGTCAGTAGCAGGAAGACTTAAACTTTGAAGGCATGTCTCTGTCAGTTTTAAACCAGGGTTTTTGGAAAGAGTAGCCATGCAGAAAAAAGCTCACATTGAATATAAATCTTTTTTTTTTTTTTATGTTTGAGTTTACCTTTGTTATCATTTTGGGTTAGGAGCAGAGAGTTCTGCATGGTGATTATACACCTGAATTATGAAGTGAAGTTTTGTAAGATTTAACAAGTCTGTTGCATATGTATAAAGTTCAAAGAATACTTTATGTGAAGTTATTGAATTTTATCAGATTAATCTTTTACTGAAAATTACCAGAAAGTTACTTTCAAAAGAGAAGTTTAAAATGAGAAAACATTATTCATATAAGTTTCCTTACGTTATTCATATATAGTTTCCATATATTTAAAATTGGCACATACATTATTAACTAATATTGATGCCTCATCAAGTTCAGTGTACAGATTAATTTTATAATAAAAAGCAGGAGTAAAAAATATCACTCTTTGACAAGGAAAATGTCAGTGAGGACACAAATAGGTCATTTTGATTCTTTTTTTTTTTTTAAATACTGTTTTAAATATGAATCTGGAGCAGACAAAGTCAGTTGAGGTTCCCATATTTTTGTTTGTCTATTAAGATGCACTGGTATATAAAACACATCCAGTTTTTCATTAACATTTTTGGAAATAAGTAGTTTTACTACATCTTAGCACATATTTATTGAAACAAAACAATCAAAGTCATTGTCATGAGTTTGGTATGTATCTTGTGCAGTTAGCAGCCAAAAGTATTGCTGTGCTGCCCTAATGCCTTGCTCCTTTGCATACTTAGTTGTGCTGAGTTTCAGTGCAATGTTAGAGAAATGTCTGTGTTGCTTTTCAGCCATGAGCTAGTAACAAAAAATAATTTACAATACTGAAATATCTGTAACTCTACTGCACATTGCAGAAAGAGTTTTCTTAACAGAACTGTGTCCACTTAAATAAATGTAACTAGAACAATCTCTTCTTTGTGGTAACCAAGCTGGATTGCTCTCTTACTAGTAATCATGTGGCAAGCAAGAAACTGTTCAACTCACGTAGAAAACAGTTCATGGAAATAAGTTCACTGTATACAACAAATAGATGAGAATTGCACATTATACCAGCAGACTTCGGTCTGTCAAAATTCCTCCTGAAATTTCAACTTCTGGAGTATAAAATTCACTTAGTTTTTTTTTCCAGTTTTTGAAGAATAAAACTGAGTTTTATGTGCTATCAAACATGGTAATGCAAATCATTTTTTTTAAACAGAAAATTAATATTGATATGACTACATTGAGTGATTGAACTATCTTATTCCAGAGAGTGGCAATTAATTATGTGCCTCAGGTGTTTTAATAGTCATTTTAAAAAAAAAAAAAGAAAAAACTTATTGGTGTAGATGACAATCAATCTACACAATGAGTATTTGTAGGCTGACTGTTAAAGTTGATATACGAGGAGTGATTGATAAGTTCTTGGCATAAGATACAACGGATTATTTGTGGACAACTTTTTTTTGGGTTATTTCTCAACATAGTTCCCTTCCCATTTAGTCCAGCGATTCTGGAGCATACAGATCCCTTCTTTGTAAAAGTCAGCGTCTTGTGCCAGTAGAAAGTGGTCTACAGCATGAATGACATCATCATCTGAAGCAAATTTGCGTCCACTGAGCTCCTTTTTGAGTTTGGTAAACAGGTAATAGTCCGAAGGGGCCAGATCTGGTGAATAAGAAGGATGTTCAATATTGGAGGTGGGGATCCATGATGTTTCCACTGCTTTGACTGTTCTTTGGTTTCTGGTTGAAAATGATGAACCCAAGTCTCATCCATAGTCACAAATTTCAGAATAAATTTTTCAGGATCTGCAGAAAAATGGCCAAGATTGTCTCTTGACATGTTGAGACGCTGTTTTGGGACCCATCGAGCAGAGACCTTTGTCATTTGAAGATCATTGTGAATAATGACATGAACACGTTCCTAGGATGTACTGCTCAGTTAGTAGTCGATCCTTCATTATCATGTCATGGATTCTGCCGATGGTTTCATTGGTTGTTACCATTCTTGGTCTTCCTGGACGGATCATCTTCCAGACTCTCCCTTCCATGTTTGAATTGAGCTGCCCATTTCTTCACTGTGCTGTAAGAAGGGGCACTCACCCCTAGTCTCTACCATATCCTCATGGATCTCCTTTGGTGATAAGCCCTTGATGCAGAGGTAGCAAATGACTGCTCGATGAGAAATTTTATCCATTTTCTCAGTTTCTGCCACCCCTTACCATTTCAGTAGCCTGTAAAAAAAAATTGGTTGCAGTTAATTTCTTGAAACTTGGTGTTTAATCTTACATTAACCTGATTTACAAATGCACCTAATATCAACTGTGCATTTCAAGCATTTGTACTTTGTGCAGACAACTTATCAATCACCCCTCATATAAGTGAAGTATGGCAGCATGCAAAGTGGATTTTTCTTTAAAAACTGATAAAACTGCTTTCTTTAAAAGCACTATCATTTTGTTCTTTTAAAGTCTCAGTTAATTTTTTTTTCTATGGATTTCAGGAGCGACGAAAAGAAGAAGAGCAGAGAAAGGCCAAGGAGGTTTTACTGCGAAGACAGAAGGAAGAAAATGATGAAGAGGACAGAAGGTACATAATCATACTGGTCATAAATTTAGTTCGATTTCTTCCCCTCCTGCAGATCATTCAGTGTCACAGTACAGTTTGATGAAATTCCATTGCCATAGTCTTCAGATATGGATGAGAAGTGCACATTAGTATTATACTGTTACTCAGAGAAATGCACATTAGTATTATGCTGTTACTCAAAGACATTTCATTTTGTTAGACTTCAGAAGCAGCGTTACCAAAGTATTCCTAATTTCCCAAAGCTAAAGTCTCGTGAAGCTAATTTACATAATCTTTTGAGGGAGTACGAGTGATCAAGTTGGTAATGATAAGGTGACAAAAACTGAAGACAATAGTCTCTGTTCCTGCTGTTTTTAACTTTTCACTGACCTAGTTGTAAAAATAAGTATTTTGGCATATTCATGGTGAGGAAAAAGTTATATCAGGAAATGAAGAATATTCACCTTTACAAAACAGCACCTTGGATTACGCTCTGTATTAAGCTGTCTTTAGATGAAAATAAAATAAAATAAGTATCACATGCAACCTGAAAGTCAGACGGAAACAAATTATTTATAATTCACATGTTTTGTCTACAATATTTCAAAATATGAGATTTTGCTGTGGCATTATAATATAGATATACATTTACCTGTGTTAATTTTATCGATTTTAGAAATGAGGATAAACTGGACAAATCAACAGTAAAGAATCTCATTGGTCGATCTCAAAGTATCAAGATGACTGCAAGGCCGGAAGGCTACAAGACAGATGTACAGAGGGCTATCAGTTTCCGAAACCGCAATGAGCAACCATCTTCCACGCCAATAACTCTACACAAGGCAGCAAACTTTAGACAAGTAATTAATGCAATAAAATTACTCTGAGCATGCTTAGAAAGTTTTTTTTTTTTTATGAGAAGATGATCAGTGTGTTCCTCAGTTCAACAATTCTGATTTGTATCTGAACAGAGAGCTGGCTGTGAATACTACTTTCTTTTATTATATAACACCTGTATCTGCTACTAGTCATAGACATTTCATCCATATATGTACATCTGTATGTCCTTCCCCATCTAACCTCATTTTTAACACACATACACACAAATGCACAATTAATAAACAAGAATTTGGATCAACACCATAAAAATTGTTAGACTTAACACATCCTTTATAATCATCAGAAAATGTCCTCTGCTCAGCTAAGTTTTTTTTTTTTCTTCCCAGGTGTAATTTTTTTTAAATCCTTACTTTTTTGTGTAATTTTTTTTTAGGTTTGAATATCAGATTTCATTTGTTTCTCATCTTTATTTAACTCTGTCTTTGGTGCTTTTGTTTTTCTTTTTCTTTTTTTTTTTTTTTGTTTCTTTCATTTTACTCTCTAATACATTTATGTTTCAGTTATTAGATTTCTTCTTCACAAAACAAAGTTGATTTTCAGAATCAAATGTTTTTGATGTTCCCTTGTTCATCTTAATGTTAATTCTTACCATTCTTCCTGCATTTGAAAGTATGTATTATATAAATGTTTTCTGTCTTTGATATATTTTGTTCCTTATTTGTTTTGGCTGCTAGCAAAATAATTTGTAAAAATCATGTCAGCACTTGCCCTCCTTCTGTTTGTAATCACTGGTTTTTATATTTTTATAATACTCCTGTGTAAGATGTGAGATTTTGTGATCATTTTAAAAGATATGTTTATAATTTATTTATTTATTAATGAATACAGCCAGCTATAGTGTTGGGAAATAAATATATAAATTATTTCTTTCCACCATTTAGGGAAGCTTTGAGTACCAACCATCATCTCCAGACAATACTTCTGAACCAACTAGATCTCCACCATTGTCACCAGTTACAGATGCTGAAAATCCTACAGATACCACCTTGCCTTCTCCAGGAGACAATATATCATTGGTTGAAGATGATGACATCACAGCCCCAGAGTTGCCAAATGCTCCGCCTCCTGTGTCAGCTTCTCCTCAACATTCTACTGTCAGTCCCACCCCTACCTCACCCTCATATCAGACAAAAGGAGTCTTGTCTCCACCCCTTAGCCCTACAAGTGTGACACAGAAGAAAACTGATGTAAGTGTGATTGTTAAAGTGTGAGAGATTTTGAATGGAGGTTCTTCTGTCTGTCTTTTTAACCTTGCAAATTTGTCATCTCTCTTAAGACAGAAATAAAACCTAAGGTTAACATTCATTATGTAAAAAATATTTTTAAAAACCATCTAATTAACAATTATTACATGAGTTCTCAGATCCAGTACACATAAATTCCAAAGTTACACTGCCAACAGAAGATCAGAAAAAAATGAACTGTCTCTAATGGAAGATGTGTAAAAAAAAAAGATTTTAAAAAAAAAACTATATTGTCTTAGTAGACTGTATGAGGAAAAAGCTGCAACATTTTCAGCATTAGAGGGTATAAATAAAAAGCTGTTTTGCTATAGTAGTGCAAGGTATTAAAATAATAAGACAGTATTATATTTTCTGCAGTTAAAAAATATATGAAGAAGCAAACTGTTCATTTGAATCTCCAGTACTTTTATCCTGAGTTTGTGAAAGAGTTTTCTATGAATAGTATAACTTTTTGTGTTCATTGAAGCATTTGTTACATATCACATCCTACCTGTCCATTCATTTATTTTTTATTCCTTTAATTAGCAGGCCAAAGAAGACAGCAAAAAGAGCAAAAGAACTCCAAGTTTTAACATTCGCAGGCGAACTCGCAGTTTCAAGGACAAGTATAAGCTACCTGAGAATTTACCACCTGCAGAACTGGAGGAGATGGTTGTGCGCAAACAAAAGCTACAATCTGGTGGGAAGAAAGCTACAATTCGTTCCTGGAAAAACTACTACACTGTTCTATATGGGCAGCTGTTATGTTTTTTCAAGGACAAAGAAGGTTTGATTCCTTAACATAAATTGTTATTTTTCTTATTTATTTTCCTTGTAGATGTTGAACTGTGTCAGTTTCTGTTTTTCTACAACTTTTCAAACTGCTGTAGTCCAAATTAATTTCTCTGTGGTGTTTATAATCCTCATTTTATCATTTGAGAGTTTTTCATCTGTTAAATTTTACCAGATAGAAACAAATAATATCTATACTTATTTGTCTTTTGGGCCAACAAATAATACTTGTATTTTAATAACTCATTCAGGATCCTTCTAGGAACCTTTTTGTTAGAAATTACTGTTTTGTTGGGTTTTTTTTCCTATTTTTGTCACAGAGATTACAAGAGATGTACATAAAATTTTGAAGGTTACAAAATACAGTTATACTGAGGGTATGACTAGTCTGGCTACATAGAGTTGTTACGTAAGGTGCATTTACATGCAAAACATTCAGGTCCCGCTATCTTAGCATCCAGTTTTTTTTTGTCCTGTGTCTCAGATATTTCTAAGCTGTAAATCAACTTGAGATTAAAATTATCAAGTTCTGATCATGCTAGCAGCCGCTGAAAGTTCAGATGAAATCTCTTAATCCATCTGAGTATTGGGTATCCATTTCTCATTTTATCTTTCTTCTATCTTTGACATAATTCCATTTCAATCTTAGGGTGACAAGTGCTTTTCTTGTATTAGTTGTTCATGTTTTTTTCATGTTCTAATTGTGACTTATGTCTGTCTACATCTTTTCTTTTATATCAATAGAGGAATATAAATTTTCTGATCAGGTATTGTAGTCTGTGTAATATGTAATCCAAAATTATGCACATAGTAACATAGCATTTGAATTTTTTATATTTGCATAATGAATTGTTGTATCAGTATATGCTCATACAGTATATGGTGGCATTCTAAAAAAATGTGAAGAATGATGTGGTGCAAACACGATAATACAATGTTGTAAATAACACAAGGTATGGAGTCATTACAAAAACTCTGTATTTTTATACATTCAGGTTTTTAGTACATTTCACTATCATTATAAGCAAATTTCATGTCATATGGAATTAAAGATGAATATATATTTAATATATGGCTTTATATTCTGAAACATATTTTTAGAAACTTGTACACTGTAAAACTTGATAAAATGATTGAAAGTAGTTGTTTTGTTTTGTTTTTTAAATCAGTCAGGAATAGTTATTATGTACTATGAATTTAGTGTCATTTCAGTGTAAGGGATATATATATATAATGAAGAACAACTGAAATATTGATTAGAATATGCACTAATTGAAATATGTAATAAATTTCAGCACTTACAAAAAATATGGAAGATATATCACATTTTCAGTCGCAGCCCTGTGTGTATGAATTTTTGGTGTGTACATGTGCATACGCTTGCGCATATCTTTTATTTAATCTTCTTTTGTGTACATAATCTTGCAGCATACGAAAAGGGGCAGGCTGCTACAGCCCCTATCAACATACACCGCTCTGTCACAGAAATTGCATCTGATTACACGAAGAAACAAAATGTTCTACAACTCAAACTTCATGATGGTGCAGAGTTTTTATTTGAGTTCTCCAGTCCTGAGAGTGTGAAAAATTGGCTCACAAAGATTCAGTTCTTTGCTGGTAAGTCATTGTTTCATTTATAATTTTTTCCATATTTTTCAGTTAGTTATATCTATCTTCAGAATAGACCTGGATTGTAACACTGTTGATTCTAGTAAGTAAAAATTGCTTTGTAAATTTTGAGTTAGTTTTGTGCAAGGTATCTTCAAAACCATAAGAAGAGTAACATTTCAATATAGCTGTTATTATTTAGTCTTTTTTTTCTCTTTTCAATATTGTAGGGAAAATGGTTTTATAAATGTTTAATTATTTATGACAACTGGATATATTTGCTTGAAAGGAGGTTGCCATTTGAATTTAACATAAAAACCACTGGTATGATATTGTAAAGTTGCGTCATTTGTGATTAACTAATACTTCCATAGGTTCAATTATTGTCATTTAAATGTCTTCTGAATTACAATTTTTTTTATGAATATTTTATAATAAGATATCCTGATTGGCAAAAATTTAATTTTTATGTATTTTAGGAGTAAAGTTTTCAGCATTTTGTCTTCTCACAATTGCATGAGATATGTGTATTCCCAGATATATGCATTTAAAGTATTTTATGCTTAAATATGCAGAATATAATAATAAAACCACACTGATGCACACAGCACTTCTTTTAAGTGATCACAGTTCTTGTTGTACTTGCTACATTTATCTTCTCCATATTTTTTTCTGTGTTGCATTGTTGTGCAGAAGTTTAAAGTTTCTGAGCTCCATGCAGATCCCAAGGGAAATGAAATGGAACTTTTTGTTCCTTGTTTTTGCTTTTTTTCCTACACATGCTGAGTACCCTTTGTGAGCTTACATTGTGCTGCTATAATTAGCAATTATAAACTTATGATTTCAGAGCAGGAATCCATGTTTGACAATCTGAATGTAGGTCATCCCGAGCTACCAGATGAGGAAGGTGATGAGCGAATAATAGCTTTTGTTTGACTTCGGATGTGTTTTGGATGCATTTTATTTCTTTCCTTTATCCTTGGATTTCAGTGCTTTCTGTTACTGTTTTTTTAGCGGCTGGGAATTTCAGTGGCACGTAGACAGTAGTTGCTCTGTGTTGTTCAGACACTAATGAATGTAGTGTAAAATGTGTTAATTTAATGATGATAACCAAGCCTGCTAGTTGATATGTGAAATTAAGAATTGTCAGATTGTATTGGATGCGTCTAATGATGCCAGTAAAAATTTTTGAAGTTAAAAACTGTGACCATTGTAGAATTACACATGAAACAGCTACATTATTTTTGTCAACTGAAAAATTAACAAATATTTATTCAGTGAAAATTTGTCATTTTGTCACTTATTCATCATGTAAGTTTCACTTCACAGTCTGTTTTTAAATTGAGATATTCCAAGACTTAGTAATTTTTCCTTTCCTTTTTTTAAAAACCACTTTTCTTCTGTTTGCTCTTGAAATTATGTCACTTAGTAACTTTTTTCTCTTTTTTTTTAGATAGAGAGTGTAAGTCACTAAGAGTAATCATTATTTTTTTCTCTGTTCAAATTTTTCTATTCACAGTTAAATTTCTGTCACTTTTTAAAAAGAGAATTGTGTCTCTTAGAATAGTTATTTTTTTCATTATTTTTCACTTTCTTCTTTTTACAATTTAATTAGCAGTTTCTTCTTTTTCTTGGACTTCTTTAAATCGTCTTTCTTCTTCTTTCCATGTTGTACTTAAAGATGCACATGTTGATGAACAAATGGAGTTTTAATAGTTGAACTAAAACATGTGTCAAATAAATTATAATAAAAATTATGCCATTTCTTATTATTTTTTATATTCTGCTACTGATAAACCCAACTAGAAGATCTTGATTTTGCTGATGACATAACTCTTATCAGTAATAATGTGAATTCCATGCAAGAAAAAACAGATAGCCTATCTTCACTGGCTAGCAAAATAGGACTTGAAATTAACAAGGACAAAACAAAGATAATGAAAATTCCCATCAATCAAAATGGAAAAATACACATAGAAGGGACAGATATTGAAGAAGTCAATCAATTTGCATACCTTGGCAGCTACATAGACAAGGATGGTGACACTAGAAAGGAAGTTAGGATCAGAATTGCAAAAGCAGCATCAATCTTCAAGAATCTTGAGAACATATGGAATTCAAAAGTTATAAGCACAAAAACCAAGTTAAGACTATTCAATTCAAATGTAATATCCACCCTCATTTATGCATGCGAAAGCTGGAAAACAACTAAAGAAATAGAAAAGAAATTAGACTCTTTTGAAAACAAATGCCTAAGGAAAATACTCGGCATCAAGTGGAATGAATTCAAGAACAATGCAGAGATAAGACAGATGACTGAACAACAACCAGTCTCACGGGTGATCAGGAAAAGGAGATGGACATATGTTGGTCACTTGATGAGAAGAAATGATCAGAGAATCCCAAAACAAGCTATCAAGTGGAACACAACAGGCCGAAGAAAAAGGGGCAGACCGCGTGAAACTCTAAAGAGGACATTATTAAGAGAGGCCAAGTTAACAGGCATAACATCCTTTGATGAGGTTGAAAGACTCGCCGAAGACAGGAAAAATTGGCGAACTACTTTGCGAGCCCTATGTGACGTCTAACGGCACGGGAAGGATATAAGATAAGATATAAGATAAGATAATATGCCAGTTATATAATTATTTATATGTTCTGTTAGAAGTGTGCTTTTGTTTAGTATGAATATTTATTTTTGCATAAGACTGCACAATAAACAGTACATATTTTTTTTTTTTGTTAGTCTGGAGTTTTTAATTATTTATTTCCCTGATCTATATTGAATTATAATCCTCTGCTATCAGTTTCATTATCTTATTATATAATGCTTTGTTTGTGCAATCAGATTTTTGTGGTTGCAAAAATCAGCCTTTTGGTTTCTCTTAGTGTGCTGTACAATTTTATCATTTATTAACTCTTCCCGTGCCCGTGGGAAAAAAACGCGGATGTCGCGTTGGTGCCAAGAAAAATGCGCGGGTGTGACGATATTTTTGGGGTATAGTTTAAAAAGTGATTTAACAATTATTTCCATCTTACACAAGTATACCTATTATACATAAAAAAAATAAAAATAAATGAAGATTCCTTAAATGCAGAGTTTGTTTAGAAAAAAATAACTGGTGAGAAAATACGACAACATTTTCAGCCCCCTAAGGAAAACAAATTTATGACACACAAATAAAATAAAATTATTTTCTACTTACTATTGGAGCTGTAAATCCACTTGTAAATCACAAATTGATGATAAATGGAAATCCTCACATGAAATATAATCACTTTATCACTTTGTGCACAAATTTGCACAAACAAACACAAACACGAGCTATCAGAACCATTGTCTGAGACACTGTCAGATGAACTATCAAAATCATTGTCAGATTGCTGGTCAAAAGCATGGTCAGAAACAATGTCAGAAGATTTCTTACCACAATATGCCAGAAAAAATTGCCTACCACCTGTTTTAGCCTTTCTTTCTGGTTGAGACCTAACTAAGGAACATCCAGTAACATGTGTCTTGTCTGAGGGCCTGTCCATTCTCGACTAAAGTTACAAAAATATGCACCAAATTGAACAGAAACGTAAGAGGAAATGACTACCGGCCGGTGACGCGAGCAAAAAGGATGCCAGGTAATTCTGACATGAGCAGATAACATGCAAGCGAAAATTTGAATCGTGTTTTAAACAAATTAATTGTCACTATAACGACTATGGCACGCAACTCAGTAACCGGAAGTTATCACTATAGTGACTGTGGCACAGGAAGAGTTAAGAGGAAGCTCTCTTTTCATCATTTAAATTTTCTTAGTTGCGTTGTCAGATGTGATGAATGTAGGATGCTCATGTAGGACCAGCTAAAAGTTTTCATTTCTTCTTTGCTGCCTCACTGACTTATATTCCATTGATTTTTATTTCATTAAATGAAGATTAAAATAGCCCTCTTGCTCTATGTCTTCCTTGGCATTTAAGTAGTCTGTCAGGCAACATACTGGTGTTATACTGTTGTCTAACAAACAGTGTAGGGGTTAATTTGTTCCATATAGTAGTGGAGCCTGCAAAAAAAAAAAAAACCTGCATCCTAGATCACTCCAGGAATTTAAGAGCATCATAGCAATCCAGTAAAATGTTTGCGTATTCAAGTTTGCAGTTTCATGACACACAACATATATACAACTGTTTGTGGATGTGTACAGTAGTTCTTTTCTGTGTCATGTATAAGACATACCAAAGAATACTTAATACTTTAAGAGCTAAATTCTACCATTTTGATATATATCCTTCCATTACATTCAGATTTATATGATCAGCTATACAAAGTGGCAGGCATTTTCATGAACCTATGTATTTCATTATGTAATAAGAGCCAGTATTAAATTTAGGTCATTATAGCTAGCATAATTTATTACACATATTTGCTAGTCTTTGCATACAAGTACAATTATTAGCACAATTCATTTGTTTGAATGACAAGAGTACTTGCTTTGCATGCATAGGGTACAAGGTTCACTTTTAAGTTTGAAATTCTTCCCTGCTAATGCTTTCTATGCACATTTACATGATAATGCTCATTGGTGATAAAGAATTGACTCATATTCTTTAAACAAATGCTGCAAATGTTTTGGATTAAACTAAGTCTGATCTTTTTAGAAAAAACATTATTCAAAATGGTACAGAAACAGAATAAAAGACATTGCAGATTTTTTAAAGACCTTAACTCATTTTTTATCCATGTTTTAAAAGTGGAAACATGCTATAGAATATGATTTATTTATTATTTATTCTGTGTTATTTGAATTTATTTTTTCACATTTTTTAACTTTCTGATTTGTATATTGAATATATAAAAGGTAACTGAATACATGAACTGATAAGGAATATAAATAATGTTTTCTTGCAAATAAATTGCATGAAAAAAAAGTTTTTCACATGAGCCACTTGTATAAGAAATCTTTGACAAAGTAACAGAAAGAGTTAAAGCAAAAAGGACATTTTAGAATTTTGTAATTGAAATATTTTTCATTTGCCATTTTACCTAGTGTTCCATTGATTAAATAAAACAAAGCGGTTTGCTCATGTTATATTTTATTTCAACTGGCATAAAGAAAAAATTAGTTTGTAGACTAAATTAAATGTTGGTCTGCAATTCTGCACTAAATTAAGCCCTCCACTTGTGTTATCATGACTGTCTATTAAGCTGCCAAACAACATCCATGACCCACAAACATTTTTTATAATTAAAAAAAATCTTCGTCACAATGTTTTTAAACAGGAAATGATACAATACTTGTTTTTACCATTTGTAGTAGTTTAAAATTACATGTGATTATTCAACAAACCATATGACTTTAATTATTTTAAAAAAAAAATTTTTTTAAGTCATTTAAATGGCTCATGGTAGATTAAGAATTAGAGTCAGCTCTTGCTGGTGTCAGTCCAGCATCCAGTGTCTTTGCTGATCATATGGCAAACAGAACTTCTATTTATGGTTGTCCAGCTTCTTATGTTAGATTGAAAAATTAAGCCTTGCAGTAGGACCACATGTTAAATAAATGTATGCTCTTTCTCAGTAAATTTATACTTCAATTTGTAAGTTCTTTCTAGCACATTGAGCATGAATCATAAGCAGCTTTGTTGTTTTTTGTTTTTTTTTGCATGCTGTCGCAAGCTACATTATGTTGTAGAGCCAACGTGATCATCTGAAATGTCATTTCTGTGTACTGGTTGTATTATGGGCTTATGAGGCATGAAAAATGTGCTGAATGTTAATATCTAGAAGTAAATTTGAAGCTCTGGTTATATATGACATGTCTAAATTTGAAGCTCTGGTTATATATGACATGTCTACTATGAAACTAAGTGTTGTTTTAACATAGTGAACAGACCTTGATATGAGGAAACATAGATTCTGTCTTTGATAAGAAGAAAGATAATAAGAATGATATTAACAATACTAGTTTGTCTAAGCACTTTATGAATTCTATCCAGCCTAGATTCACTAGCATTGAAAAATAGTGTGTAGAATAAGGATGGAGAGAAATTGAAGATAACATTAAGGTAGTTTTATAATAAGACATAAAATGAAAGTCAATGGTGATAAGATAGTATAAATTAATTAATGATATGGAAATTTTTGCTCTCTTTTTGATAAATGTATTTAGAAAAAAAAAAAGTGACTACTCCTAGTAAAGACTGTATATGATGAAATAAATGTTTACATTTGTTTGTCTCACTAGATAATGCACATTTTTTTCCTTTTATATTGCTTGGTTGATTTAGTTCCTCTGTTGTACTTGTGTTTCAACCTTTTAACCTTTTCCCTGGTGTATTTTTTTTTCTCATTCCCCTTACCTTTTAGATTTGGAGCCATCTGAGCAGTTTTCTCGCTCTTTGGACCTTGGTACAAGCAGCCAGCCACCTGATTCCACTCCTTCTCTTAATCACCCACCATCAGATACATCCACTTCCCATCCTGCTTTACCTCCAAGGCCCCTTCCTAGGTCTTTTGAGCCAGTGGCAGAAATCTCAGGCCACTATCATGGGGAAGAGAGATCACCGACACATTCAAGGACCTCAAGTCTTCCATCTAACAACTCAGGTGAGTTTTATGTGGGGAAAAGGCCAAAAATATTTCACCAATAGAAATTTAGATGTAAAATATGATGTGTGTTTTATTTTGTTTATGTTGAGTGATGAAAGTACACACTGAGACTTCGCATTCTTGTCTAGCTACTGTATTATAGCGTATTCCTGTTAACACTTTTTTTTTTTTACTTTCCAGCAGCTTTTTAACAGTGACTATGTGTGTATGTTTTCACATTTGGGGGCATTATACACAATATTTTGGTAGTTATGAGCCCATAAAAATACTTCATCATTGCAGGTAATGTACATAATGTAAATTACAGCGTTAACTTGATGTAACATGCATGCATGAAGCACATATCCTTTCCATTCGTATTTTATACACTGGTATAATTTCTAGCTGTTCATTGCACCAGTGTATAATTTTTACTGGGAATTTTCTGTTTTCAGAAGATGATGGCCAACTTTCCCCAACAGCAGATACAGAGCAAGGCCATGACAGAGGTAGAAATGTTTAATGCGCATAATGTTAGCTCCTTATACATCACTGATTATTGCTTTCGGAAATGTGACCTTGCTACAAGTTAGAAAGGTTATGCGCTTATGTATTTGTGATAACTGTTAGGTAATGAGAGACCATAATTACAAAATTTTCTGATGTGAAAATCCACTGAAATAGGTTGAAACTTATGTTTTTGACAGTACTTCACAGACTGTTTCAGCAGTGGTATTTCCCACCACTTTTTAATCATGGCAGTATTCTTCCTTAGAGGACTTGAGTACTGGAAACTAGCCTGTATTAGGTCTCAGCACTTCCTTAAAGGACTTGAGTACCAGAAACTAGCCTGTATTAGGTCTCAGCCTTTCCTTAAAGGACTTGAGTACTGGAAACTAGCCTGTATTAGGTCTCAGCACTTCCAAGGACTTGAGTACTGGAAACTAGTCTGAATTAGGTCTCAGCACTTCCTTAGAGGACTTGAGTACTGGAAACTAGCTTGTATTAGGTCTCAGCACTTCCTTAGAGGACTTGAGTACTGGAAACTAGCCTGTATTAGGTCTCAGCACTTCCTTAGAGGACTTTAGTACTGGAAACTAGCCTGTATTAGGTCTCAGAACTTCCTTAAAGGACTTGAGTACTGGAAAATAGCTTGTATTAGGTCTCAGCACTTCCTTAAAGGACTTGAGTACTGGAAAATAGCTTGTATTAGGTCTCAGCACTTCCTTAGAGGACTTGAGTACTGGAAACTAGCCTGTATTAGATCTCACCACTTCCTTAATGGACTCAAGTACCAGAAACTAGTTTGTATTAGGTCTCACCACTTCCTTAGAGGACTTGAGTACTGGAAACTAGCCTGTATTAGGTCTCAGCACTTCCTTAGAGGACTTGAGTACCAAAAACTAGCCTGTATTAGATCTCAGCACTTCCTTAGAGGACTTGAGTACTGGAAACTAGCCTGTATTAGGTCTCACCACTTCCTTAGAGGACTTGAGTACTGGACACTAGCCTGTATTAGGTCTCACCACTTCCTTAGAGGACTTGAGTACCGGAAACTAGCCTGTATTAGGTCTCAGCACTTCCTAGACAGGAGCATTTGTTTTCCTTTGTTTTGCACCTTTATTTTTTTTAATCAATGTTAGTTACTCATTTTCCTGTTGAATTATTTGTACTGCATCGGTCATTCATTCATTGAAGTGCCATGCCACATGGCGTAGGCAATCATTTCTCTCCACAATTCCTTGTCTTTAGACTTGATTATGAGATCCACCGGTGACTTTCTCCCTAGCCACACTGACAGCCCGTCCAGTAACTTCTCTCTGTGTTCCTCTGTCTCTTCTTCCTTCAATTTTTCCAGTGTGCATCATTCACCATGTTATAATTTAGTCACTTTGCTATGATAAACCAGATTTGTGATTGCTGCACAAATTTCACATTTTGAACTGATGTGAATTCTCTAAGACATTTCTTCCTTCATGGTGAACTATGCAGTACATAACTGTAGTTGATGTGGTCAAGTTGATATCTAATGTTACTGATCACACACTATTATATTTATTGTAATTTTAAATCGTTGTTGCTTATTCTTTTATTGTCTTAGGTTTATATTTTCTGTTCTTCTTTTATTCTGTTCAGTACTTTTTCTTCTATCACTTTACCCCTGTGAGTGTTTTCATTTGTAACAATGTAGTTTTCAGTTTGTTTTCATGAAATGTAGATGACTTGCTTCTCATAATGTTCTCATTTGTCCTTATAGATTCTTCCTTCGATGAGGATGTGCAGGTATGTACAGTAGTGCATCTCATGCTGTTGCATACTATGACTGTGTAAAGATCATATTAATAAAATTATAGATTTTATGTCATTTTTTTTTCTATTTGGTTCCCTAACTGTTGAGACTTTTCTGTATGCATTACATGTCTACAGATGAGAAGATCATAAGAAAAATACAGTATTTTGCTGTCACTCTTCAACAAGAGTAAAAATGTGTCAAAATTCATGTTTATGTTTTACTAAAGAATACATTAAAGTAACTGTTGCAATATATGTGTTGGATATATTTTTTTAATCAATCATTTTTATTTGGGTGGGGGAGGGGGGTATGAAAAGTTGTGTGGGATGTTTAGTAAAGAAACAATGAAAGTGTTTTTGGGAGAAAAATTAGACAAAAATATAAAGATTAAAAATCAGAACCTCACCGGTCAATTTAGCCACCACATTAGATCTTTCACATACAAAAAAGTATGTGTTACTTTAATAAAAAAATTTTTTAAAAAAGGAAGATGAGCAAAAAATTATTGCAGTAACTTTTAAAAAATAGTGAAAAAAAAAAAAATGAAATTGTACAGCTGGAAATTACAGAGGCATAGTTACATGTGTAATGTTATCTTTAGGAAAAAGTGCATGACAGAAAAACAAAAGAACAACCTGGTGGATAAAATCAAAAAGGTCAAGTGGCAGCTTCTGTAGTTGGTCATAAAGAGAACAAAAAAAGGCCTGGAGGTTATTTTAAAGAAGACAGAAGGTGATAATGTTGATAAATTTCCTTAACAGATTTGTTGTGCTTTTTACTTTTTACCATTTGTTTTAACATATGCCCTCTCTTTCTTCCATAAAATAAAATTAAACTTCCTTGCATTTTCAGTTACGAAGTCGGACCGCTGGAGCTTCTGGTGGAAGACCGCTGTCTGAATCAACGTTGCAAAGTGGACAGCATGATGATCGACATGACAAAAAGAAAAGTCACAGCCTGTTGGGTTTTCTCAAAAAGAAGAAGGATAAAGACCACAAAGAACAGAAAAAAGTTACCCAAGTGTAAAAAATGAAAACTTCTCTACAAATGCACTCTCTGCTTTATATAAAAATTTATAGTTGATTTGTGATTACATAAAACTCAAAATTCTGCTTAGATGCATAATCTCTTCCTCATTTTAAAAAAAATAGAAAAGAACTACTTGCATTTCAGTAATTGTGCCACTGGTACATATTAGCATATACATGTAAATATTTTGATAACAGTTTATTAGGCATTCATAGCCATTCCCAAGATATAATGGAAAACCTTGAACATTACTATTCAATATTTTATTTTTAGTCAGTAGGTACAATAGTTTTAGAAATAAAGTTGATCACTGGAAGTGCAGAAAAAAGTGATGAACACTTTTTCCACAAACCATTCTGTTTTTATAGTTCTTTCACTCAGTCTTGAAAGGGTTAAATTCAGCCTAACATGGCAATCCACAGTAAATTCCACTACTTATCACTGAATACATAGGTTAGACACTTTTATAAATATGAAAAGTCCAAGTTCAGTATGATGCAGCTGTATGTCTTTATATGTCCTAAAATAAGAAAAATTATCAAAATAACATCTAAGAAAGTGTTACCAAATGATTGCAAAAACAGGATTGAATTGTGAGCATACTTTCTGCTTTAATACAGATCTGACTAAACCACATATCTTGTGCAGCAAAATAATGTTACAAATAATATACTGAATTAACACTGTTAAAGATATTGCTGATTCTGCTTCTCATATATATTAACGAAACACATTTTAAAATTTTAATAATTATTGTCATGAAAGTCTGTTGGTCCTTAAACACCAATGGCAGACCTCAGAAGTTGTGCATGCTGGCAGAGTTTTATATAATCTTACCTTATATGCAGATACCAGGTGGACATTTATGTTGTTGTAAGTAAGCCATTATTGATAATACTATATGTAATAACCAATTATAAGAGCTTACACTTACATGACTCAGTGTGGGCCACCTTATTTTATGCAAATTAATCTGTATACAGATTGCTCATACGGCATAGTTATAAGTTTATGTTTTACACTCCATACGGCAAAATGTTTGACTTAATTATGATTACAATATTCTGCACCTGTACTGTTCAACAATTATTGAGGAAAGACGCTGGCGATGGTTGGGACATGTGCTCCAAATGACTGACAACTCACTACCAAAAATAGCACTAAGATGGACACCACAGGGGAACAGAAGTAAGGGTAGACCAAAAGAGACATGGAGAAGAACAACAGAAAGGATGTTGAGCAATAGAGGGCTCACCTGGGCAAGAGCAGAAAAAAAGGCGAAGGACAGGCATTTGTGGAAAACCCTTGCAGAAGCCCCGTGTGCCCTGGGCACTTAAGGTTCAGAGAGAGAGAGAGTATTGTTCAACAGCAGTTTGTTACATCTGATTTCTGTTTTATTTCTGTTGATAGCTTCTGCTTTTGCTTTTCCTCAGTGTAAAAGAATTATTATCTCAGAGTAAGATTTATACTTTTATAGTTTATATGCTTTATGCATTCTCAGATAGTGCATAGATAATGAATATGCTATTGTTTTTTTTTTTTTTGTAGACAGACCAAGCTCATATATTTAGATTTTTTTTTTAAATTCAGATCATCTGGATACATCAAAATAAGGAAATGTGTTCATTTTACAGCAGAATTTCATTGATCAAGTGTATCTGAAAATATTGAAAACTGATGGATTTTGAGGTGAAGAAAAGAATGATGAATTGTTTTAATGTTCTGACCTGCTGGTGAATATAAAAGTTTGTAGACTGATTAAGATGTGATCAACAAATTGCTAGCTTAGAGAGTTAGGCCAGTCATCATTATAGGCAAAATTTTCACACCATTTAAATTAAGAATGAAGAATTTTCCAGAAATTTTGTGAAAAATTAATCATGATTATCTGTTAACTGTCACCAGGAACATTTTTAATGATGAATATTCAACAAATACAGTAGAAATGAATATCTTGGCAACAGTTTAACGTGTAATTATTAGCTTAACAAGTTTGAACATAAAGAGGGAAAGGTACGTTATAACTAGTTATATCATGATGTTGACCAATAACGATAAAATTGACCTTCATTGAAAATAATGAGATCTAATAATACAAATTACAGCCATTTTTAAATTGATATTTTCCATCCAGATTTCATCAGTTGGGTTTATTAGCTTGAGCTGTACAAGTGGGAAAACTGAAGTGAAAAAAAAATAATAATATGCACAAGCGCTGTGAAAGTGTGTAATACTTTTGTTATTATCTCAGTTAGTCTATTTTTTAAATGTTTCAAATTGAATTTGAAGCAAAAATGGAGGTGCTGACAGTCATGTGGAAAGATCAACAATGAAGAAATGTTAATTGCTCATGCACTCATCTTGAGAGCAGATGATGATGGTGATGAAAGTGATGATCATGGCATTTTGATATTTTTAATGTTAATCATTTCTTAGTTTATGGTAAATTTGGTTATGAGTAAAATTTGGAGCAGCTGAACATGTACATTTGAATTCATTTACAGCAGATTTGTTTTAATGAGAAAGTATTGGTTTACTGAAAAGATCATTTTTATGAATCAAATTTGTATACATGGACAGAGTTTATAGACAGAAATTTAAAATCTATGATAAGAAGAGTGTGGTACTGTTTATGAGTGTATGTTTTTTTTTTTCAACCATAGTGAGCTTCCAGAAATGTCTTTCCTGAACTGGCAATGCCTTGGTAACCCACCACCAGTGATAACTGTCATGAAATGAAATGGACTTTGTAATTTCAGCACTTAAAAAAAAAAAAAAATTATAAAGACCCAAGAAAAATTAAATCATGCCACCGTTTCTTCCTTGCTCTTCTTTCATTTAAATTTTATGCATTATTTTTAATATTTCGTTATTAATATTTTAAATAATGAACACATGTAATACTTTTTGGAGTTATGCTTTTGTGTTGAAGATTTATGCTTAATTACAGATGTCACATTCCCTATAGGCCTTTTGCTACTTAATGACCAATACGGTGGTGGGTGTTGTGTGAGTTTACAGACTAAAAAAAAAAAAAAACCTGCTGGTCTGCCTCTACGGATGGTATCAGAAGCACCACTGTAAACCTCATTATTAACCTCTACAACCATTTTCATTTGGTTTATTTACCATCAGTAATTGTTTTTAAAACACTGCATGGGCTTTCAGCTGAATGGGATACATCTTCACTAAATGAGCATCTGTCAGCAGCTGTTACATCTGAGAAAAGTTAGCACCCTTAGTTTAAGATATTGTGTTATTTGCCATCAGTTACCCACGTAACAGACTTCTGAAGAGAATCTGGTGCAGCGTTTCTTAACTGAATAATGCAACTGTTGTCCATCTAAATTACAGATATAAAATGATAAAAAAGAGCCACAGTTTTAACATTAATTGTTCATGTAACAGTTTAGGTAAATTTTGCTCAAGAATGTAGAATTGTTTGTACCTTCACTTGCAAGTTTTCCATATAATAATATTTACAAACTTAAAAAAAAAAAAAAAATCAATGTTTTTAACTGTAGAACAACATCCAGAACAGACAACATTGCTGTTTGGGAGACCAAACTTGTATCATTTAACGCTCATGCAACTGCTGTTCTGATACTACATGGAGTTTTCATGAAGAGGAAAATTATAGAGGAAAATTAGAAATTAACACACCATGCACACATCTATGAACAATAAATGTCTAAAACTATAATGTACTTAAATGAACAGTAAAATCATGTTCTGTTCAATTTTGCACTTATATCCTAGATTTGCTTCCAATTTTTTAAATAGCCTCTTTATAATACTGTCTATTTTATGAATGGTTTCCAGTGTTTGTCCTTTTTTAAAAAATTTTTGTATTTTTTTTATTTCATTTGTTTTCCTTGCGCATAATATTTTTGCAGATAGAAAATATATAGACTTCACAAAATAATTAAATGTTCAAACTTAATCCTAATTCTAGGAGTATATGAAGGCACAAACCCTTTTCTAATGACTGTACACAAGCATGGTGCGTTCATTAATTTGATTAATCTCAAAGGAAACTTGTGGTTCAGATTGAGCAGAGTTTGGAAAGGCAAATTAGCAGTTTTGTAATGACATTTTTTCCTTCATTTATTATTCATCACCACTTTTTACATAATGTCTCAGATAAGGAACAAGTTCTATATTATATAAATTGTAGGATAAAATATCTTCTGATGTTACTAAAGTGTCTATTTTCCTTTCACTTAAGCAATAATTTAGAAGTTAAAAAAAAGTAATTGGTGTTGGTTTCCTTAAGGATAATATTATTTTGACTACTTAGAAGGTCTTGAGACAAAACAAATACTGCTACATAACTTAATGTGTCCAGAATAAAATATTACTTATCTTGTTCTGGATGTGTGAATCTCTAAACAGATAGTGTTCCTTGCCCCACGCCCCACCCAAAAAAAAAAATGTAATGTGTAAAGAAGAGGAATAGGTAGGTGCAGCAATTAGTGTTGGACTGCTGGTCACAAGGACAGCAGTAGGCAGAGAAATCAGTGTTGGACTGCTGGTAACAAGGACAGCTGTAGGCAGAGAAATCAGTGCTGGACTGCTGGTAACAAGGACAGCTGTAGACAGAGAAATCAGTGCTGGACTGCTGGTAACAAGGACAGCTGTAGGCAGAGAAATCAGTGTTGGACTGCTGGTAACAAGGACAGCAGTAGGCAGAAAAATCAGTGTTGGACTGCTGGTAACAAGGACAGCAGTAGGCAGAGAAATCAGTGCTGGACTGCTGGTAACAAAGACAGCAGTAGGCAGAGAAATCAGTGTTGGACTGCTGGTAACAAGGACAGCTGTAGGCAGAGAAATCAGTGCTGGACTGCTGGTAACAAGGACAGCTGTAGGCAGAGAAATCAGTGTTGGACTGCTGGTAACAAGGACAGCTGTAGGCAGAGAAATCAGTGTTGGACTGCTGGTAACAAGGACAGCTGTAGGCAGAGAAATCAGTGTTGGATTTTCAACAAAACTGTACCCAAACCCAGGGAAGAGTGTAAAAGTAATGACTAGTTAAAATTTAAGTCAAGGTCTAACATGGAAAATATACTGTCATTTATTTGGCCTTTCATCCCCTCCAGAGCTCTGTTAACAAATTATACCACTGAATGTTATTACTTTCCATAACGTCCTAAATTTTTAACATAATGCAGCCTTCTGAATATGCATTCCTGATTGGTTGTTTACAATATGATCTATTATTACTTAACATTTATATGAGCAAGTGTATCTTTCATGAGTTATATTGTATAATGGGGAGGTATACTGTATGTGTTGTTTGTTCTACTTATAAAATGATGTTTTTAATATGGTTGTCAGTGCTCTTTGTGTTGTGAAGTTAATACCAAATGTGTAACAGTGTCTCAATATCACATCATAATGTAAAAGACATATTTGATTTTGATTCAGTATCCTTCCAGATTCAATAAATATTCAGCTATTTACAAACATGTAACACTGGCTGTTGTTGTTTATTGATCAGATATTCTATCATTTTGAAAAATGGTAAAATACAGATCATTATGGAGTTAGTACACATCTGATAAACTTATGCAAAAACCTATACAAAAATAGTCAGTGTACAGTTAGAACAAATGCGGGACACTCTGAACCATTCATCATAAAATCTAGAGTGAGGCAGGGCTGTGTACTATCTCCCATACTATTCATAACACACATTGACAACATCTGCAAAGACATACATAATAAAAATTTCACCACAAAATAGCCCAACCCCAGAAATAATACCAATAAACTCACAACACCTTCCAGAAAACATACACAACAGGTGGGCCATAAACAAACTCCTTTTTTGCTGAAGATCAAGCACATATAGCCACATCAGAAAAAGACCTACAGCAGAACATGGATAATTTAGTAAGAGCATGTAAAAGCCACATCATGAAGATCTGCTGAAAAAAAAACAAACGGAAATTGTGACCACAGCGAGAGAAGAAATCTGAACAATCTTTCTAGGATATCCTAGTGTGATCATTGCTTTGGCCACATCAGAAGACATAATATACTGAAGGCCATAATAGAAGGAAAAAAAGAGCAAGAGAAAGACAGTTGTAGAAAGAATATATGAGAATTAGTATCATACAGCCTGACTGACTTGCGCCATCAAGGCACGGGAAAGAGGACAGATTCATTACTGCTAACTTTCACACTGAAGACAGCACACACTGGTGATTATGATGAACCTCGGAGCTTATGTAAGTAGATGTCTTATGAAAACCAGTAAAATTGTACCTGTCTTTCATCTTGAATGAAGTACTTTCCAAGACACCGTTTTTTTAAAAAATACAACATTGAATACTTTGTTTTTTTGTTTTTTTTTTTTGGGTGGCGAAGTGGTTAGTGCACTGGTCTCATGGCGAAGGTCGGGGGTTCGAATCCGACCGGAGGCACCCCAGTAACCCAGCTGTAGAAATAGGTACCCGACTCCTTCTGGAGTTGGGGAAGAAATGGCGGCCAGGCGTGATACTGACCACATCACCCTCTAGTGTGCTGACAGGTCAAGGAAAATATGGGCACTAACACCATATCCCTGACAGGATTACCTTTTTTTTTTTTTTTTACTTTCTTATCTTATATCTTATATCCTTCCCGTGCCGTTAGACGTCACATAGGGCTCGCAAAGTAGTTCGCCAATTTTTCCTGTCTTCGGCGAGTCTTTCAACCTCAACAAAGGATTGTATGCCTGTTAACTTGCCCTCTCTTAATAATGTCCTCTTCAGAGTTTCACGCGGTCTGCCCCTTTTTCTTCGGCCTGTTGTGTTCCACTTGATAGCTTGTTTTTTTACTTTACTTTTACTTTACAAACATCAGCTGAAAGTAAATGCTTGGGTGCAATTTTTTCCTTACTTTATTTGCGGCAAGATTTAATCTTGACAAAATGCTCACATGCAGAAACAAACTAAAAACTGGCTGATTCTCCTCCATATAAACTGAGTAGCATCAGTCTACTGCTCTGATTATCTTTCAACCAGTTTCGTTGGTAGCTTTTTGCTAGGTTTTTAATAATATAATATAAACCGGTTACGGTAGCGATGACCCCAAAACTTTATCGGTAAGTTACCCGTAATTGGTGGTTAACGCGATCACTGAGCCAAAGTATTTCGTTTTCCTGATCTATATTTCTTTTAGTAGTACTTCACAATGCACATGTAGTTGTTCTAATACTTGTACATTTGTTGATTTCATTTCCATGATGTATACTCTACTTTCCTCTAAATCCTCGTTAGTTGAGTGGTTAGGCGCTCGGTTTGCTAATCCGGTGGTACTGGGTTTAGTCCCAGCAGTGGGATTTTTTTTCTGGTACGCACCAAAAAGGCCCCGGGGTTGACTTGGCCTCTAAAAATGGGTACCAGAGAAATCTGGGAAGGTAAAGCGGCCGGGCGTGATACTGACCACATCACTTTTTTTTTTTTTAGTGCCCGCATGGGCTTGCTAGATAACCTTACCACGTGTGTGGTGAGGGTTGTTGATTAAATCCAACCTGGTTAGAAAGACCACCTTTTTTTATTTATTTCATAGTGCCTGACCACATCACACTTTCATATGCTGAAGGCAATGGAAAATACGGGCCTACTACCATATTCACCAATATACCTCTAAATCCACATTTCTGCTGGATTTGTCTTTCTCTTCGACTTTTTACTAGGTTTCCGCTCTGTGCAGAGTAGATGCAGGATTTTATCAATCTTACTTTTGTTTTTTATGGATAAATTCATTGATAGCAGCATTGTCTTCATAGTGTTAAATGAGTGTCTTGCCATTCCTATTCTTTTCTTTATCTCCGTCCCCTTGGTTATTATAAGCCCTTGGTAACTGTGGCTTGTCACTTGTTTCAATTTCTCGTTGTTTATGATCATTTTCACCTGTGGCTTTTGAACTTTTCTGATGAAAACCATTACCTCGTACTCCGAGGTTAAATTACTAGAAGCTTCATACACCCCAGTTTATGGCCCGCTGAAAAAAAGAGGGTATAGGGGTGGGGGCATGGAACTCAAGAGCAACTTTCATCTTCCTTATCTTTTTTTTTTACTCTACTTTCTCTTCCTTTGACAAGCAACAAGTGTATGATAAAAATTATACGCCGTACTAAATTCATTCTGGTACACAAGGGAGGCCAAATCAGAGGCCAAATTAATAGGCATAAAATCCTTTGATGAGGTTGAAAGATTCGCCAAAGACAGGAAAAATTGGCTAACTACTTTGCGAGCCCTATGTGACGTTTAACGGCACGGGAAGGATATAAGATACAAGGGAAGTTTTTTAACAAAAATATTTTGCTTCGCACCCTAAAAAAAAGATTCGCCACGTCCGGATCAGAATGTAAGCTGATGAAAATACAACGCGTAGCTCATAAATAAATGAAGAACAAAAAAAAAGTTGAATATAACACCAGCTAAGTGAAAATATACGCATACCCATAATGGGGTTTAGCTTTGCATTTAGTGTCACTACACGCAATGACATGCGTTTCTTTTTCAGTCACATAAGTACCTGTACGCCATTGATACTCATTCGGTGACGACAGCGGCGATTTTAGGAGGGAAAAATATCATGGTGCAAACATTTTTAACAAATCTATAAACCGTACGAAATGATTTCTGACCTGTTTATCTAATTTAGGCAATCTGACTTGAAAAGCTTGCGTTCATAGTCTTCTTGTCGGGAAGTTCCTTATCTCCCAACCACAAATGGTGCATGTTATACTGAACGTGTACAGAGAGAATGTTATTGTTGAAAACACGAAAAGAAGACGCTGATTCGACATTTTTCCTGTATGGAAAAAAAGGCCTAGTTGAAAGTAGGAGAAGATATTTTAGGTTTAATTCAACACTCATATGAACCATACGAAATAATCGACAAAAGCATATATAATAATGTGCTATCGAAAGTCTTGTATATCTACTTATCTCATCATGCACCTGATCCTAGTACAGTTTTCAGGTCAGTGTTGTTGTTACCTTTATCTAACTTATTTGACTTTCTTCCAGAAGTTATAATAGGTTTCTTCTCTTATTTCAAGTCGTACTCTCACATTAAAAACTGGTTTGGAAAGTACATATAAGTGCACATATTGATACAGGAAAACATGCTCGAGACATCTTACGGTGAAACACTTTCCGTGTTCGATAGGATTCTAAAGAAGAAAAAAAATCACTTTGTCCTTCGTGACAAATTCACAGTGCTATGAGAACCAGGAGTATCAGGCTGACCTCAGACATTCTCTCTCTCCCTCTCTCCTCTCTCTAAAAGACACGTACGTAGACGCATTCACGTGTCTTTGTCACTGCGAGATGCGCACTCTCGGTCCTTTGTGTTTGTTTTTCCTGTCATCTTTAATTTCATAAAGTTTTTAATTATATGGCTGTTCCTTTTCGAGTTTAGGTAAAGTACACAAACGGACAAACTGGTAACGAAGCTCTTAAATTACTCTAGCCAGCCCGAGTACTGACTGTGTCGGTATAAGTCGGTATACATATCAGGACCCTACATTGTCCTTCTTTGCCTTGTGTCCGTCTCCTTGGAACTGCGAGCTGATTTTCTTATGTGAAGGTGCTAAGGCACAGCATCGTGTAGGCTTGAGAGCGGGTTATAGTGGCTATTTTTTCAGTTCCTGAGTGCAACTAAAAACCAGGGAGCGTGCAATATTTCGTTAGTAGACTCCATGCCATGGGAACTGACGACCCCTGCTCCGTTTACCATTCTAGGCCTGTTACTTAGGGTACCAACTAAGAGTTAGACAGGGTCTCGGTTGGCCAACTTTGATGGCTGCGTGTCGGCTGTGGGTTATTGATCGTCAAAAGGGACAGCGTCTTCGACCCCGAGTTTCATTGCACTTTTGACCCGTGTTCCTTTCATTTGTCTCACACCTCCCCTTGTTCCTTTCATTTGTCTCTCACCTCCCCTTGTTCCTTTCATTTGTCTCTCACCTCCCCTTGTTCTTTTCATTTGTCTCTCACCTCCCCTTGTTCCTTTCATTTGTCTCTCACCTTCCCTTGTTCCTTTCATTTGTCTCTCATCTCCCCTTGTTCCTTTCATTTGTCTCTCACCTCCCCTTGTTCCTTTCATTTGTCTCTCACCTCCCCTTGTTCCTTTTCTCACACCTCCCCTTGTTCCTTTCATTTGTCTCTCACCTCCCCTTGTTCCTTTCATTTGTCTCTCACCTCCCCTTGTTCCTTTCATTTGTCTCACACCTCCCCTTGTTCCTTTCATTTGTCTCTCACCTCCCCTTGTTCCTTTCATTTGTCTCTCACCTCCCCTTGTTCCTTTCATTTGTCTCACACCTCCTCTGTTATAGGTTTTAAGCTTTCAGTTCTAATATCTCCGTGATACGTAGTAGAATCACATCGTGTAATTGTAAACTGAAATAAGTGTTATAAGTTGCAAATTCACTCATAAAATGTTCCCTCGACTAGTGGAAACTGGGCCAAGACATCTTCAGACAGTCATCTTTCTAACCTAGAAAGATACTAAATGAGAATTTCATATTATATCCCTCTGTTATATATGAGACTTAATATGCTTTATTGTCTAGAGTTTTTTTTTACATTCTTTAGTTCTTTTATGTTTCTCTTTGGAGATAAATCTGGGTGTTTTCAATAAAAGTAGTGCCTCTCTTAAGATTTTATACATTCTCATATAGCTTCTTCTGGACACTTTATGGGCTGTAAAATTTTTTGTTTTTCATCATCAAAGCACTATGACAGTAAGCATTTTATTTATGATTAACCAGTGCCCCTTGAGTACTAGTGATGGTGTTCCAATACTAAATTTGTTGCTAATGTAACATGCTGTTCTATTACCTGCTATAAGCCACCATGCCATGATTTGCATGCTTATGCAGCATCCTTTATTTTTCTGCTGTCTCAGCAGTTGCATGTCCCACTTTTTCATGACAGCTTGTTTGGTTCATGTTTTAGCATCTTCATAAGTTATTACAATATCATTTTGAGAATGTTAGTCAGTCAAGGATCATCTTATTCACACATCATGCTCTGATCTCCTCTTCAGGATCTCCATCAGCATACAGTAACAACCATCCTGTGTTGACTGATATCCTCCTGATCTTTTTAATTCATGTTTCATCCCACCAAGTTTTATCCTCAGCCCATTCATTCTTGACAGTTTTGGAAATGATTTCTTCCAGCTCTTGTTGTCAGTTGTCAGTTTCATTATTTCTAGAATTTTACAGTATTCAGGCGTTGCTGTGAGGGTTTTTAGAGTGCTTCTTACTACATCTGACAGCTTAACATAATCTTATCAAATCATAGAGGCATTTTTTAAGGCCATGATTTTAATGGCATATTTTCTTGACCTGTTGGCACACTACAAGTGATGTGGTCAGCATGTCTGGTCAACTTTCTGTTTGCAGCTCCAAAAGGGGCCAAATACTCATTTATACAGCTAAGTGACCAAAGTACCTCAAGCTGGACTCTAACCACTGACGTCCATGTGAAAGACAAGCAGTATGACAGCTTGCCAGTGTTTCATCAGCAGAGCATTATTGTTTTGGTAGCTTGTCACAGTTTTGTCTCAGCACATTCTGCCTGCACAGTATGAGCAACACCTAGTACTGCAGTCCACAGTTCAGACCAGATTAAGAGTAATAAACCCCAAGGAAGAAATATTGTTATTTTTTTTCTGCCTGCATGATATGAGCAGCATCTAATACTGTAGTCCACAGTTCAGACCAGATTAAGAGTAATAAACCCCAAGAAGGAAGTATTGTTAATTTTTTCTGCCTGCACAGTATGAGCAACATCTAGTACTGCAGTCCACAGTTCAGACCAGATTAAGAGTAATAAACCCCAAGGAAGAAATATTGTTATTTTTTTCTGCCTGCAGAGCTGAGTCATGGTGCTGTGTTGGTCACAAGACCAGGAGGCTCACGTGAAGATTGTGAAAGACTGTGTCGAGAAGAGGCTGAAATAGAATGTAGGTAAGGTAGTCAGCTTTGTATCATTGGCATGAATGAACTAGTTGTTAATTCATTTTATTGCAAGGACACTGAATCATCTTTTTTAAACATTTTTTTTTTTTTTCACTTACTTTGTCTTATTGTTGTCCTCTTCAGGGTGAACCAGAAGAAAAAATGTATTTACTTTTAAATCGCTCTCAGTGTCAGTCAGCTATTTGCATGTCCCTTGCGGAACTTTGTCTCTCTCAACAGTAAGCTTAATAATATGATTTATGATATTTTGGTGTGTGCTAGCAGATTTTAATTTGCTGAATGAGTTTTTAATTACATTTTTATCATATATATTCCACAACAAGCAGGATTTAGGCAGTACTACAGTACAGAAGATCAAGTGACCTATCATTCTCAAGAGTTTGAGGATGCATTCCAAGAAAAAAACCTTGTACTAGCAGCTTGGATAGGCCTGAGGAAAGCCTTTGATAAAGTATGGAAAAAAGGTCTGCTGTGGAAACTAAAAAACTGCAATGTGAATGGAATACTATATAACTGGATAAAGTCCTGTTTACACAATAGAAGAACAAGAGTAGTAATGAATGGTCACAAAAGCCAAAAAGTACTGCAGCGACATAGCGTACCACAAGGAGGAGTCCTTTCACCTACACTATTCCTGGTATTTATTAATGATCTGGCCAAGGAACTTCCCTATGGAATCAAAGCAGCACTGTATGCAGATGATCTGGTCATGTGGTGTACAGATGAACACGTGACAGTTGCTACACAGAGACTCCAAAGAGCAGCAGACATCTTGACATCATGGACAAACAAATGGTGTGTAAGTATCAACACAGAGAAATCAAGTACCACTCTGTTCACTCTCTCATCTAAATGGAAAGCAGGTAAGATCTTTGTAAATGAAATATCCTTAAGGATGGACAACCAACCCACTTATGTAGGAGTGACTCTTGACTCAAAACTGACCTGGAAGCAACACATCAGCAATGCAGAAGCAAAAGCCAGAAGAAAAACTAGCCATATTAAGAAAATTGAGTGGAACCACATGGGGACCTAGTGAAAGAATCTTCAAGAATGTATATCACTAAAGTATTCTACCACATTCAGAATTGTGGCTCAACAGCTTGGTGCACAGCATCAAACACTACGCTACATAATCTAGACAAGATTCAAAATCAGTCACTACAGATTATCACAGGTGCCATGAGGTCCACAACAGTTGTAGAAATGCAGAAAACAGCTGGTGTTCAAGCACTAAATGAATATAGAGACACAAAGGTCATGACCTTGGGAGAGAAATTCCTCAGCTCTGTCAGCCATCCCCTGAAGGAGAGATTCAATAACTTGGCAAAAGACAGCTTAAAAGAAGCAACTTCATTCATCAGGACAAGCGTATGCGTAAGCTGATACCTGACTTTCCAACTGTAGTTGCTCCATTATCATCTGTACCAGAGCATACACCATGGAAAGAAGCAGATTGTACACAAATAACTATTCAAACTGAAGTGAAAGGTGTGCAGAATGGTGAGATGCAAAGTGGTCTTTTAAGATCAACGGCCACACTTAGTTTGCTAGATAACAAATATCCATGTGACACCTGGATACGTGTGTATACAGATGGATCTGCACACAATGCCATAAAGAATGGAGGGGCAGGAGCACATATTGAATATCCAAACAACACCACTGACAAGATTTCCATACCTACTGGAAAATACTGCAACAACTATAATGCAGAAGTTAGGGCTGCGATTGAAAAATGATCAGACTCAGGAATGAATTGATACATGCCCCATAGTAATTCTCACAGATGCAAGATCAGTACTGGAAGCTCTTTAGTGCAACAAACTACCAGATCTTAAGGATGCCTTGTCAAAAATTGGCTCACAACACAGAGTCACCTTATGGTGGATTCCCTCCCACTGCAGGATACCAGGCAATGAGAAAGCTGACCGTCTGGCCAAAGAGGGCACTGAAATGGAGCAACTAGACATACCAGTCACCTATAATCAGAAGAAAAGCATGATAAAAACCTACAGGAAGCCACAAACACCACCACACGATGACTATCACATGCTAAACAGAAAAGAAAAAGTCACCATTTTCCGTCTCCGAACAGGAAACAGCCGACTCCGAAGTCATATGTATACAAAGGTTTAAGGTTGGTATTACTACTGTTTGTAAATGTGCCCAGGTGCCCCTCCAGAATTGCACCAACTACGAGACACTGAGAAGTAATTACTGGCCCAGTGAAACCACTAAAGAAGATATACTCTCTCTCTCTCTCTCTATATATATATATATATATTTATATATATATATTTAAAACCTCTAGTTCTCTTAAAGAAACAATTAAATACAAAAATACTAGCTACCCAGAGAAAAAGAACTGGCCAGAAAAACATAACATACTCAACTGAACATGGGTCATATACTTCTTCAGATTAATATTCTCAACAATAAAGCAGCATAATGTGTGCAGTAAAGACCATTGAGTCTAAGGGCTAAGTCCAGGCATACACTGATGAATCACTTTTCAAGGCAACATTCAGTGCAGAATATGCTGGATTCATGTTTTCAGACCATTAAAGGCATCTTTCCATCAATCTAACTTTCTGGGTCCTATAGATCATGCTAATAAGTTTACAATGTAGAGACTACAGACTGTAAACAGGGTATACACAGACACTGAGCAACATTGGACTATGCATAATGCATGTACACATACACCATGCACAGCTACAAGCAAGGAGAAAAAACCACTATAAGCCATCTTCTGTACTGCCCTGCTACATTTGAAGACCTCTGGAAATACCTGCTACCACCAAAAACACAGTATGAATATAGATAAAAAAAGACCTTCATATTACACTGCCTGGTACAAAGGCAGTTCTTAAAATATCATGGACATAAAAAAGAACAAATATATCCATACTACAAGAACTTAGTATTGAAGAAGGCTGACTAGTAAAGAGGATTAAACAGAGAAAACTTAAATATTTTGAACACATTAAACATCATGATAATTTAGAGGAGACTGTCTTGGAAGGGTACATATGGGGAAAAGAAAGAGAGGAAGACCAAGGTGAAGATGGCTGCAAGACATCATTGATAATCTGCAAATGGATGGATCGACAGCAGGGCATCTTGCTTACAACTGATAGGCCTGCAGGAGAGCTGTTAGAGAGGCAAAGTTCTGCAAGGGACATGCAAATGACTGACTGACTGGTACAAAGGAAAATGAGTGAATATCATAAATGGTCTTTTATTTTCATTTATTTGTAGAGCAACCAGATATTTACCATGTTCTAGGCAGGCAGAGGACTTGCACCCACATAGAGTGAGAGAGAGAGAAAGAGAGAGAGTTAGTTTGCACCTTTTTTATGTAATGAAGAATATATTCTGGAGATTTTTTTTGTCATGATTTCTATTTAGCCAGCTATTGACAGAACATCTTACATCCTTCCCGTGTTATTAAACGTCACATAGAGCTTGTGTGGTAGTTCGCCAAGTTTTCCTGTTTTCAGCAAGCTTTTCAACCTACTAAATTGGCCTCTCTTAACAATGTCCTCTTTAGAGTTTCACATGGTCGACCTCTTTTTCTTTGGCCTGTTGTGTTTCACTTGATAGCTTGTTTTGGGATTCTCTGACTATCTTCTTATCACATGACTGACATATGTCCATCTCATTTTTTCTGATCACCTATGAGACAGGTTGTTGTTCGCTCATCTGCCTTATCTCTGCGTTGTTCTTGAATTCATTCCACTTTATACTGACAGAACAGAGTGCCATAAATTCGACACTGTAAATTTTTAAAATGTAAATTTTAAAAACAGCACTAAAAGTAAGAATAGTTTTAAACAAAGTAAAACACTACACTAAACATTTAAATGAAATCACAGAGGCCTGAAGTGGTATGGTCACTGAGAAAGTAGGGGACTGATGGGAGCCATCTGCACTTTCATAGATATTTCCACACCTGATAGTTGCACAGATCTGGTTAATTGACAATTTAGATAATTCATATATGGATAATTAGTGCTCTTCATTTTTTTTTGAAAATCACAGCAGGGAGAAATTGGCTTTAACTTACATCATCATAAATCTAGATGTGAGAAGATGATATTTTGTTATTTCTTTTGCAGGTATTACAAGTATAACAGTGTGAAAAGAGAATGCACTTTAACTTCTGATCCGGATGCTACCATTACTGGTCTCAGAAAACTGAGAGAGAAAAGTGAGTGATTAGAGCAAGAGATGTGTGTTATGCAGCACAGCAATTTAGAGTGCAGTTTTTTTTAAAATACAAATTTGTAAAATAAGAAACATTGAGATTTGTGCTAAGTAAATTAATACAGCACACTATGAACAAGCCTCATTATTTCCTGTTTGAGAGATTTGTACCTGAAATAATACAAAGTGGTTTGTACTTTTCGAAGGCTAACCATGCACACTGAGCTGTAACAGTTTTTTTCTTTAAGTACTTTTTACAAGACTGTTAGGGGTGAAGATGCTGTCTGATGAGGCAATCAGCAACCCATATCTGATATGCCAGTGTCAGGGTTAGTGAGCCATAGCTGACCAAGACCTTGTCCCACCTCTCCGCCTTACTTGTGGTCACTGTTTACATATAACACTAAGCATAGCCAGCGTTTAAAAAACTTGTCTTCTTCCTAAACCCAGAATTGATATGTACAAGAAAAGCCTTGCATACTCTGCAGTACAGCTCTGGAACACCCTCCCCTACAATTTAAAATCCATTGGTAATACTTCATCCTTTAGCTCAAACCTGTTTCATTATTTACTTGCTTGTAATTATATGCCTCCATAAAATAGCCAGCACTCTCTCAACACATGGCTCGTAAACCATCAAGTACTTCAGTGACATAGTTAGAAAAGCAACTTGTTAGATATTGTTAGAAATTATTTTAATGTTTGTTTAAAAAAAAACATATGTTAGAAGATCTGTATATAGTCCCCATGGTGGTGGAGTCTGCTAAAGAAGCATTGCACACCCCCTGCTTTTTTTTAGCTGTACTCCAGTACTGAAAAAGTAACCGCCATAACCCGCTCCCATGCTGATATGATGCTGTGCCTCAACATCTCTACAGCATTGGTTGCAAAGAACAACAGCTCGCAGTTACAGGGAGTTCGTACAAGTACAGGACTGTTGAATTATTGTTGCAGTAAATTGTTTAAACATTGTAAACTACAGTAATCTCACATTTAAAGAAACAAAAAGTGTAAAACAAATAATTTTCACCACAGTTATGAAAAAGTTAAATTTGTTGCATAGGAGAAAAGTTGAATTCCTTCTCACAGTGTATTCTCACTGAATAATAAATCTTCTCATGGTTTTGAAACAGGTGAATGTAGATATTTGTGGTAGTTGCTGAGCAGCTTCTGTCATGGCTGATTCTATCAGTATTTGACTGGCTTAGTTGTTCACAATATCAGTGGACCAAGTCTGTATTGCAGAGCTCAGTCTCTTTGCATGGATGTCAAAATATATTTCATTATAGACAGTCATTATGGTCTTGTCCATGTTGTATTACAGTAATTCCAACTTGACTGCATTCATCAGCTCCAAATGAAAAGTAAGCTCAATATGATTGGAATCTAA
The DNA here is from genome assembly GCA_009760885.1 of Achatina immaculata. Classification (NCBI taxonomy): domain Eukaryota; kingdom Metazoa; phylum Mollusca; class Gastropoda; order Stylommatophora; family Achatinidae; genus Lissachatina; species Lissachatina immaculata. The sequence continues at coordinate 8,540,692 of CM019702.1, forward strand.
GAGTGTTGCAGATGAAGAGGTCCATATAACTGGAATCTAGGAATGATTGGGTCTATATGACTGAAATCTGACAGATGATTTGATTCAAACCTAGCAATTCTGCAGATAATAATAATGATTGGAATCTAGAAATGTTGAAGATGATAAAGTCTGCATGAATGGAATGCTGTAGATGATACGGTCTACATACCTGGTATCTAGGAATGTTGCAGATGATAAGGTCTACCTGACTGGAATCTAAGAATGTTGGAGATAATAAGGTCTATGTGACTGGAATCTAGGAATGATACAGATGATAAGGTTGAAATGACTTTAATCTAGGAATGTTGCAGATGATGCCAGAAGAGGGATGGAAAAGAATCTTGTCATCAGCTGCCTTAAGGGCTCTATCTTCAGTCGGCAGAGACACTAAATTACCTAGAGCCATTTAAAATAATAAACTGAAGAAAATAAATGAATAGCCTGCACTTAAAACTTGGCCATGAATGGGTTATTACACAAAATTATTATTTACTACAGCAATATATATATATATATCTTATATCCTTCCCATGCCATTAAACATCACATAGGGCTTGCAAGGTAGTTTGCCAGTTTTCCTGTCTTCGGCGAGCCTTTCAACTTCATCAAGGGATTTTATGCCTATTAATTTGGCTGCTCTTAACAATGCCTCTTTAGAGTTTCACATGGTCTGCCTCTTTTTCTTTGGCCTGTTGTGTTCCACTTGACAGCTTGTTTTGGGATTCTCTGACTGTTTCTTCTCATCTCGTAACCTAAATATGTCTATCTCCTTTTCCTGATCACCCATGAGATTGGTTGTTGTTCAGTCATCTGTCTTATTTCTGCATTGTTTTTGGAATCGTTCCACTTGATGCCAAGTATTTTCCTTATGCATTTGTTTTCCAGCTTTCACATGCATAAATGAGGGTGGATATTACATTTGAATTGAATAGTCTTAACTTGGTTTTTGTGCTTATAACTTTTGAATGCCATATGTTCTCAAGATTCTTGAAGATCAGTGCTGCTTTTGCAATTCTAATTCTAACTTCCTTTCTGGTGTCATCATCCTGGTCTATGTAGCTGCCAAGGTATGCAAATTGATTGACTTCTTCAATATTTGTCCCTTCTATGTGTATTTTTCCATTTTGATTAATGGGAAGTTTAATTATTTTTGTTTTGTCCTTGTTAATTTCAAGCCCTATTTTGCTAGTCAGTGAAAACAGGCTATCTGTTTTTTCTTGCATGGAATTCACATTGTTACTGATAAGAGTTATGTCATCAGCAAAATCAAGATCTTCTAGTTGGGTCCCATGTACCCAGTCAATAACTGCATTACCTGTGCAGCATTTTTTCATTATGAAGTCTACAGTAATTCCAAAAAGCAAAGGAGACAGTGTACATCCTTGTTTTGCGCCTGTTTCAGTCTGGAGCCATTCACTCATCCCTTCTTCTGTTTTGACTGCACAAACATATCCGTTGTAGAAGTCCTTGTGTCTGAGTGGCGAAGTGGTTAATGCACTGATCTCTCGTGGTAAAGGTCAGGGGTTCGAATCCAGCTGGAGGCACCCCAGTCACCCAACTGTAGAAATGGGTACCTGACTTCTTCTGGAGTTGGGGAAGGAAAGGTGGCCAGGCATGATACTAACCATATCACCCTCTAGTGTGCTGACAGGTAAAAAAAAAATATAGGTACCAACACCATATCCCTATGTGCCTCTAAGACATGACAGGATTACCTTTATATGTATATATATATATATACACACACACACACACACATATATGAATATATATACATATAACTTTTTTTAAAAAGTGGAAAAAAACTTTAGAACATAGACAGGCTTGAAAGAATTATAACAGTGCTCATGCTCGTGTGAGAAATCAGTATTGGAAATGATGCTTAATAAAATTACTACACCAACACTAAATAATGGCAAGAAAAGGAAGAAAAAGATATGTGGTTCTTAATTATACTAGAAGAAAATTGCTTAGTGCATTAGAATCATTTCATGAAGGGATCTGGCTTACATATAAATTACAACAATGCGAACTTTTGTATGCTTTTTGTTCTAGGAAGACGGACAGAAGAGTCCTGGATATCCAGGCTTCAGGCTCGTGTTCTTGCACTAGAACAAAAAGATCTGAGCGCAAAGGTTAGACCACAGTACAGTGTCCAGAAATACCTATGATTAGTTCTGCAGTTCCTGCTGCTTTAATTATTTATTAATACCAAATAATATATTTATTACATACCAGACCATATGTTTAAAATGTCCATAAATTATCATATAATACTATGCATATTGACTTTTCTTTAAAAAAAAAGAAAAATCCTAAATTTGTTTTATTTGTTTGTTTTTCATACATTCTGCATGTCTCTTACATTGTCAGTTTAGTTTTGCATTGTGTCATTTTATCACTGTCAAGACAGAAGAAAGGATGAGTGAATGGTTCCAGATTGAAACAGGTGTGAAACAAGGATGTATACTGTCTCCTTTACTTTTTGGAACTACAATAGACTTCATAATGAAAAAATGCTGCACAGGTAACACAGGTATTGACTAGGTACATGGGACCCAACTAGAAGATCTTCTCGCATCAAGTGGAATGAATTCAAAAACAATGCAGAGATAAGACAGATGACTGAACAACAACCAGCCTCACAGGTGAGCAGGAAAAGGAGATGGACATATGTTGGTCACTTGATGAGAAGAAACGATCAGAGAATCCCAAAACAAGCTGTCAAGTGGAACAAAGAAAAAGAGGCAGACCGCATGAAACTCTGAAAAGGACATTGTTAAGAGAGGCCAAATTAACAGGCATAAAATCCCTTGATGAAGTTGAAAGACTTGCTGAAGACGGGAAAAATTGGTGAACTGACGTTTAACGATATATGATATATAATATATGATATATATATATATATATATGATATATCCGGGAAGGATATATGATATATAATTTATGATATATATATATATGATATATCCGGGAAGGATATAAGATATAAGATAAGATTTTATCACATATTTAGTGTTCATCCATAATTCAATTCAATGAGTCTGTTAAAGAATACAGTAACATCAAAAGTAATGTAAATGGATATCAGAACCATAATAAAGTCAAGGAAGTGACTACTCCATGTTGACAGCCACACATAGAAGAAATAAATATTGGGTTTCATTTCATGATGGTGAACCATCAGTTTCATTGTTTCATTTATCACAGGTTTTTGTGATTCAGTATTGCATATATTAATTTTGGCTGTGATCACCAGGATCTGCGCAAAGACATGAGTGAACTGAGGGCTGAGATTGAGTCTTTGAAAAATGGCAGAGCCTTAACTCATCATTTGCTGCGGACTAATAAGGAACAGACAGATCAAAACATAGGAGGTTAAAGTGTGAATGATTAAAGAGTGTGGAGGGGGATTTTGTGAATAAATTGAGAAGTGTGGAGAACATTGAGAAAGAATTAAATCAGAGTGGAAAAAGATTAAAAGAAAGTATGTGAAGTTTAACATTCATCAACATAAATAACATTGAGAATCTTTTTTTTTTTCTAAAGTCTTTGTCACTTTTCTGTTCAATTAATGTTCAAGTCTGGCACTGATAGTGCAGATTTCTCTATCTTTATTTCATATTGATTTTTAGACACTCAAAAAAATCGAAATGATCTTTCATCACAGTCATTTTTATTTTGAATTCTCATTTTAATGGGCTTACATCTGCAAGAAACTTACCATTAAAGAAAAGGTTGTTGTATTTCCAATCTCTGTATAGTTTTTTAAATTTGATATTCCACTTAAGATCAGTTATTGACTAAGTGTGATAATCCTTTATTTTAACTTTGACACTAAATGCAAAGAAGCTTGATGTGCTTCTGAAGCTGTTTTCTGTCCGTGTGCTTGGCACTGAATATCATCAAACCAGTTATTAAAGCCATATGACTGCTGACCATTTTGTCCATAGAAGTTGTAGAGAAGACTATACAAATTTTTATTTCACTTCATATGTTGCATCAAATCATTTTGACAGGCTTCTTCTTTGAGCATTCTTAAAATCTATATATATAATAGTATTGTACATTTTAATAGTTGTCCATTAAATCAGATTCCATAGCAATCATGGTAATTCATTAATGAGTTGTGTGTTTTTTTTTTTTAGTTGTGTTATAAAGGCCAGATTTGGTTTCTGTTAATATTTTTGTTAGCTGTCTTAACAAAATTTAATGATTGTTGCATCTGCACATATCCCATTCCTTTTTTGCTATGGTGACATTGATGTATTAATTTGGTTTTTGTGGATATGCTTACTTTCTATTTTATTTCATTTATATTATACAGCGGTTGATGATAAAGTGGAATATGTAAAATCAGAGATAAAACGAGTTGAGGATGCCATGATGAGCATAGGTGACTTACAGAAAACTGTTGGGAAAAAAATCAGACAGCTGACCGAAGAAATAAAAACATCTGGTCTCACAGTTACCATGGTAGGAGACTTTACTGCATAATGCATTCATATATATATCATAATTTAACAGAGAGTTGCTGAATGGAGTGAATATTACTTATTAAGCATGTCAGTACATCACATTCTCTGTCAGTCTTTTTCCTCATTGCAGTAACAGAATCTTGCAGCCATCATTCTCTCGTGACAGACTCTATTGTGGTAGTGAAAAACACAGTTTCATTATTTCAGACTACCTGTTACTGCTCCCACACCAAAACATTGATTATCTCATTACTCTTAATGTTGTCACATTAATAAAAACAGTACTGAACAAAAAATAAAATGCTGCTTGACAAATGAACATGATATCTTTGAAGCAAAAAACTTGGAGCTCCTGACAGAATTTCAATTCAGTTCAATTCAAGTGCCAAGCCGCATGGTGTAGGCAATCATTTATCTCCATGATTCCCTGTCTTTAGACTTGATTATGAGATCCGCTGGTGACTTTCTTCCTAGCTACACTGACAACTTCTCTCCCTGTCTTCCTCTGTCTCTTCTTCCTTCAATTTTTCCAGTTGCCACTGTGTTCCAATTTTCCTCTTCTCAGGAAATGTCCTATAAATCTCGCTTGTCTGCCTCTGATCTTTGCTATAATTTGCTTTTTAACTGCAGCCTCTCTTAAGACTTCTTCATTGGTTTTCTTGGCTGTCCATGGTACCTTCAACATCCTTCTTATAAACTACATCTCCATGGCCTCCATTTCTTGCTGTACTCTCTTATTCATAGACCATGCTTCACACCCATAAAACAAAATTGGCTCTACGTAACATTTAAGTACTCGGAATCTTGTTTCCATTGATATGGATCTGTTGCAAAAGATGTGTCTCATATTTTGGAATGTTGACTTGGCCTGAGCATGTCTGCTTTTTATTTCGTTCTGACATTTCCCATCAGTTATTATAATCATTCCTAAGTACTTGAATCTATCAACTTGTTTCAGATATGTGCCATGGATGGTAATGCTACATTTTGGTGGTATTCTTTTCTTTGAGATGACCATCACTTCAGTCTTCTTTTTGTTCAGGCGGAGACCTTTATTTTTACTTTCATGAACCACAATGTCCAGAAGAGCCTGTAGCTCCCCTTCACTTTTAGCAACCAGAACTGTGTCGTCTGCATATCTTAAGTTGTTAAGGTCGTACCCCCAACTGATATTCCTGCCATGTTCTCTATATTTATCATCAGCTTCAATGTTAGTTATGTTTATTATATGAACAGCATATTTGTAGAATGTCTGGAATAGAGTGAAAGATGTATGATAAAGGGCAGAGTGTCAGACAGGCCTGCATGCCCAATTCTTAACCATTTTGAAATAAAGATCAATCAATCATTATGATTCTGTTGTACAAGGAGAAGAGGTCAAGAGATAAAACACATCCTTGTCTCACTCCCAATTTTATGTCAGAATTTGCTGTGATCAATAACCGTCACAGAACCACAATGTTTAAACACAATCAGAATATTTTCATTCAGTGTATGTGTGCAGTCTTAATGTATTGATGTCACAATCTACTTTTTTTTTTTTTCATTTTCAATACCAAGGTCCAGTATGCATTTGCAATTTACAATTTTTCACAATGGGAAGGTACCAAAACAAGAAAACTGGCAATAAGAAAAATGGGCACAGCATTAAATATCACTTTCATTCATTTTTGCATTCATGCTTAATCTATGTCCTGTAGCATTTGTATACCATAAGGGTGTGAAGTGTTAGTGCATTCACATTTCTAGGCCACTATAGCATTTGAGTTAAGGATGCCAGCACCAGTCCTCACTGCCTGTGTTTTCCTAGTGAAGCCCAAAGTGCCCATTTTTTGAGGATGGGTGAACCCCAGTGCCAGTCATTCTAAAAAAATTCTGCCTGAGTACAAAGTCAAACTAGGGACCTTCTGATTGGCAGGTGAGTGCACTAACCTCTACACCACTGTGACACCATCATGTTTGTCCTGCTGTTATTTCATTCTTTCCCTTGCTCACTGCTTTCTTCAGCTCAGTGATCTGTGACTGTGTCTCACTTAATCATTGTCGCTCGAGCTGGCAACATTAAATAATTAATTGTTACATCTTGTAGCTTTCTCAGTCATCGAAAGACACACGTGCCAGCCTGAGGGAAATTGGAAACACAATTTCTGATATGAGAAGCAGCGTTGCAGACCTTAAGAAGTCAGTCACTGACCTCCAGGTCAGGTTTGCTGGACTTTCTTCTGATGTCATGGATAAAGTGGGCAGTGTTGATTCAGTGAGTGAAGTAGAGTATTTCTGAGATGAAGTAGAGTATTTTGACACTGATGTTTCTGCAAACTTTTCAGATGATTACAGATCACTTTTGTACAGAGAAATAAGGGACAAGCACTTTGAAAAGACTGAAGCAGATCAGACAGTCTTTGTATATATATTTGTATATAAACATGTGCAAGGTCACTACTGTAAAGCTAAAATAACTAAAAGTTAAAATTATAAAAGGTTTCTTCTGCTTCTTCATTAACTCTTTCGATGCCACAGGAAGAAACACAGATGTTCCATTTGGTGCCAGAGTAAAAGCGCGGGTCTTGATATGTATCGGGGGTATAGTTGGAAAAGTGATTGAAATACAATATTTCCATGATGAGTGTACTTATTATGTTTCAAAATAACTAAAAATGTATGAAGATTTCATAAATGCAGAGTTTTTTTAGGAAAAAAAAAGTAATGTGATGTTTTTAGACAATAATTATGCCCTACTTACCATCAGATAGGTATAGATGTACAGTACGTACCATCTGAGATGCCTAGAACTACTTGTCAGTCTCGTCTTCTGATCATATGGGAATACATTCAAGAACAGTGGTCTGGTTACAGACATCACCAAAAATTGAAATTTCTTAATCAACAACTTTGTTTTTCTCACTCAGCATCGCTCGTAACTAAGCACTCTTCTGCCATGATGAAAGGGGTCACTGGACATGTGCAAATAAAATGTTTACAATTAAAAACAAAACAGGTATAAAAAAAAATAGTCACACGGCACTGAACGCACATACCGGAAGTGACCAATTTTAGTCATAAGGCACGGGAAGAGTTAAACAAAGAGCACAGCTGTAATATTTTAACTTGAGATGATCATAATTAGTAAAGAAATGTAGCAGCAAATATATGTTAAAACATGTTATTCTTCTTTCTTTCTTTGGTCCTGCAAGTTTGATATGAATAAGAGAAAAACTGAAAAGATTTGTGCTTCACTGGTGAAAGTGATTCTGCCTTTTGTTTTTAAGTTTTACTGAAAATTCTTTGGGGAAAGCAATGGTATCTGGAACTAACAAATGTTTCCATTTATAAATTTGTCTTATTTTCTTTTAACTATAATAAACATCTGCATTTATTGTTTTTTTTATCTTCATTAAATGACCTTCTGTGATTTGATTTTGTCAAGATTTTATGTAATTTTAGACCCAGCTAAAATGTGTATCCTTCTCTGTGGATTTGTTCCTTATTTTATGTTGATGTGATTTTGATAGTTCATTAAGTCTTTTCCTATCATGAACTGTTTAACTGGTGTTGTGAAACATTACCTCCAAAAAAATAAATCATCTCCATCTGTCTGATTTTGTTCTTTCCTTCAAAGATTCAAATTTTAAATTATGAGGGATGTCCCAAAAGTAAGTTTACAAGGCATGTAGTGTTCGTAAAAGTGGTGTCAGACTGATGGGCAAGGGTGCAGAATTTTCCATATTTATCATTTGGCAATGCCTTGCCAGATGGCAGAACTGTGCAGCACTATCTAGGTGGTATCCATCAGTTAAAGATTTAAGGTTAGCTGGAGCAGAAGTTCAAACAGGAGGTTTGTGCTGTGGCACAATTTCTGAATGTTAAGCAAGTTCTAGTTACAGAAAATTCATTGCCAGTTGGTGGAAGTCTATGAAGACAACATGATGAGTAAATTGTGTGGCAAAATGGTGTGCAGAATTTCAAACCAGGCAAGTGACAACCAGTGACAAAGCATGGAGTGACAAACCCATGACAACAGATATAGTAGTGAACAAAATGCATGTCAATGTGCTTTATTGGAGAACAGATGAGTGACTGAACAAACTGACTCATGAGTCTGTCACATTAAGCAGTGTTTAGAATGATTGTGCAGTTGGGATTTCATAAGGTGTATGTGCAGTGGGTCATGTGCGCCCTTTCCATAGACCACGAGGCAAAGAGAATGACATATGCCCTGTCATTCCTGCAACAATATACCATTTACGATCAAGACTTTCTGGCATGCTTTATCATCTACTGTAAGACATGAGTTCACCATAACACCCCAGAATCAAACTTTAAAACATGGGATGAAAGCATCTGGGCTCCCCAACAAGCCAGGAAATTCAAGATCATCCTGTCTTGTTGGCAGAGTGATGGCTACCATGTTTTGGAATCAGAAGGATGCGTTGTTGGTCAATTTCCTGGAAAGGGGAGCAATAATAAATGCAGCTGTGTATGGTGAATGTTTATGACCTGCCTTCAGATGTTGTTGTCCTGGGCTGTTGACAAAAGGTGTGTTGCTCATCCATGATAGTGCTCACCCACACAGGACCACTTGAATAAGGAACTTTTGCAACATTTTTGGTCTGAGAATTTTGACCATCCACCGCACAGTCCTGATCTGGGGCAAGTGATTTTCATCTCTTCCCAGCTTTCAAGGAAAATCTTGGTGACCACAGATTTCAGATTGAAATAGCAATAGCATGGCGGCTCTGTATGCAGAACATCACATTTTATGAGGTGGGAACCAGGAAAACCTGACCTATACTTAGACAAATGGTGCAGTGGCAGCTATGTGAAAAAAAATAAGATGTCCATCATGGAACACAGTATATAGTATAAATTTTGCTTTTGAAGTAATAACTCTTGTAGACCTACTTTTGGAACAACCCTTGTACTATATAAGCTATATAATGATTATTTCCCAGAAAAACATGGTGTCTGTATGTATTAATAATTTGTGAAGACTCAGGATTTTTGTATGGTAGTGAAAAAGTTGTTTCTTATATCTAATCAAGTCTTCCCTAGAACTAGTTTATTAATGATCTTCTGAACTGAGCCAGGTTGATGGACAAGCTGCGTGCAGATTTAGGTATATTTTGTCTTTTTTTACAGACTATGACGTTAAATATTATAAATGTAACTTTTTAAGTGTTGGTGTGCTTATCCAAGTGTTGCACATGTCATACTTCATCATAAATTTGTATTTTATATTTCTTGATTAGCAGATAATTTTTTAAATATTTTTTTCCTATTGGTTTGTCAGGCAGCTTCTGATGCCAGACTTCTTGCTGTATATTCCATTTTCATACATTCATTAATTTAGTCTTTAAGTGTCACGCCTTATACACTTGTATTCACTCTCCTCCATTGTGTGCACTTCGTATTTCTAGTCAAATTGGTTGTCTGTCTTATCTGTGCAACTTGGACAGCCTTATTAGGTATTTTTCTGTTTTACTAGACCATTAATAAATTTTCAGGAAAAAAATAATGAAGTTTGAGTTCATGCCACCTGACATTTTAATGGTAAGAAATAAATATTTTTTTCTCACATTTTTCAGATGGTTGGCCCTGAATTAAAGGAGATTAAACTTTCACAGACAACACTGGCACAAGCACTGGCTCTCCTAACTAAGAAGATAATGGCAGTATCACATCGAATTCCTGACCTGCAGGTAAGCGGAGATGCTATGAGGCAGCAGTGGTATGAAAAGAACATAATATAATTTGCATTGCTCAGGGAGCCATATAACTCACATGAAGAAAATGAAACCAGGGAATATTATTGCCATTTCTTCCTCTCTGTTATATAATTCCAAATGCTTATATTTTTATACATGTCACTGTTTCCTGTTCTAAGTCTAAATATGATTATTTCTAAGTCTAAATTTGATTATTTGTTCTTTTGCCTGTAGGTGCTGCCAGTTGTCATTGTGTATATAGTATTGGTATTCTGTTAAGACATGACGACTTAATATCTTACATTATGTAAAAAAGATTAACTGTGCTTGCATTTTAAGAAAGTTTTCACACATCAGTTGTTTGTAAAAAAATTTACTCACAGCATACTTGTATAACTGATTACTTAGCATAACTGAATCTAGAATATCTGCATATCTGAGTGTTAAAATAATTCCATATGCATATAAAGTACAAAAATGTATTGTGACAGTAATGACACAAGTAAAGTAAGAGAACAAATTTTGTATGATTAGACCTCGAAAAAATCGTAGACAAAGCACTTTAGTGAGACGTGAGAGAAAGAAAAATCACAAGAGAATTGTTGATAGTAAGCTGTTCTCTCGTAGCTAGACGGCTGCTCGTCCTACCGGAGTCCGTGTTCGAATCCCAGGTAATTCTCTTGTGATTTTTCTTTCTCTCACGTCTCACTAAAGTGCTTTGTCTACGATTTTTTCGAGGTCTAATCATACAAAATTTGTTCTCTTACTTTACTATACCAAAGCCTCGTAGTTTCCTATGTATAAAAAATTATAAAAAATTAATGACACAAGTAGTACTACATTTTTCAGTTACTTACATTATCAGTATGTTAATAAATAATATAAGTAAATCAAATGTATGATTAGTGAGTATTTCAAGATTTTACATTTTTCTGTGTGCTTCAAGCAAGTTACTTATTTGCCTGATGTCCTTTCTGTAGTTTGCTGTAAATATGTTGTACTTGTTGCATGGAAATCATAATGTACTTTGCAGGAAAATCTTACAGGAGAATTTAAAACATTATGATAGCAAAGTATATAATTCTCAAGTAGAAAGTGTTTACTAGGTGAATGCTGTGTGGTACACAGGATTTGTAAAGAATAGGACCACTGTACCCTACCGTGCATGATCGTAAAAGGCGACTAAGGAGGGTTCGGCATAGGGCCAGCAACCCTATCTGGTAATTAAACTATCAGACTGCTACAGAAACAGAAGCAAGGGAGAAAATAAAACAAGTTGAATTCTTTCCAGACTAAATGTTTATGAAGAATTAGAAAAATATTTTGGCCAAACAACATAAGAAATAACATCTTCTTGGCAGAAATACAGATGAAGCCACTGATAGCAATTATTGAGGAAAGACGCTGGCGATGGTTGGGACATGTGCTTCGTATGACTGACAACTCACTACCAAAAATAGCACTAAGATGGACACCACAGGGGAACAGAATTAAAGGCAGACCAAAAGAGACATGGAGAAGAACAACAGAAAGGATATTGAGCAATAGAGGACTCACTTGGGCAAGAGCAGAAAAAAAGGCAAAGAACAGGCATTTGTGGAAAACACTTACGGAAGCCCCACGTGCCCTGGGAACTTAAGGTTCAGAGAGAGAGAGAGGTGAATGCATTTAAAAACCATATGAAAGCTAAACTACTTTCAAATTTGGGGAGTTATTGCTAGTGCTTGCCTAATGTATATTCTGACAGAAACAAGTGTCATCAAAAGAAGGCAAACTGATTGTGATAGATGCACAGCTGAAAGGTCTGGGCAAACAGATTTCATTTCAGAATGAAAGATTGTCTTTCACTGAGGGTCAGCTTAAACTGGTCATTGATCCTTCGGTAAGTTATTCATTGGAAGTTGACTGTTGATTTATCTTGCAGTTTGTTTGACCTTAGAGTTTATTCTTTTATAATATTTACTTAAATGTTATTAGAGTTTCTTAATGAATTAAAAACAGAATCTCTGTACTTGATTTAAGTATTTACTAAACATTAATTCTCTCTCATCCTTTCTAGTCAAGAATGAATGTTGAGCGCCGCAACTTCATGACACGTTTACGAGGTCAGGTGGAATCTCTTCAGACAAGTCAGACCAGAATGCAGAATGATTTATTATGTAATTATAACTACTTGGTGTTTTAAGATAGAAGACTTTTCTATCTCTCCTCTCCCTGTCTCTGTTGCTCTTCCTATGTGGTTGTGTTTCTGTATTGTATATTAAGTTTTTCAAGACAAGAAGTTTCCGTTTCAATATGACTGGAGATATACTTGCATGTTTTATATTATTCACATACTTTTGCAATGGCATGCTAAGAAACCTTAATTCAACACTTGTGAGAATCTGTCATGTTTGAAAACCTATATAATGAGTCTTCATATTATGAATTTCAGAAATGTTTAAATTGTTAATTTCTCGTATATCTTAAGACAATATTGAAAAGTGAATCCCCTATTTTGTTGTACTTTTGACATTTTAAACAAAAAAATGTTAAACATAAATCATTTTTATATTTGTATGTATGATTTGTTTGAATCATGTAGAACATGGCTACTCATTACACCTTTATATTTGCCATTTCAGTGGAAATCACTGATCGAAGCCAGATTTACAAAGAAATTTCAACAATAAAAGTTCACAATAAAGGAGTTGTAGACCAAGTGGCAAATCTTCAAACTTCTATGCAGCATTTCAGAAGAAGTGTCAGGAAGTTACTAATTGAGGGGGTTTGTGCATTAATCTTTTTCAGACAACCTTTAAACTGATGTCTTATCTCAAAATACTAAATTCTCCATTAGTTAGTTCCAGAAATCAGCACCATAGCATTCAGGACACACTGGTGTCTGCTCCACTGTCCATTCTAAAACCATCAAAGAGTAATTCTGTTAATCATCCCCATAAAAGGTTGATTATTAGAAAGCCTGTTGTGTTCTGCAAGTGGGAACATCCTTCATAGTCATTAACGCCTTCATTAGCTTGATATAAATGCCCTTACCCTTGATTTCAAAGTTTCGTTGCAATGTTATTGGCAGAAGAGTTAAGATAACATCTTTATCCAGTCAATGTGCCATTTGTTGCAGCACTGGTAACTATCTGCAATCTCATTGCCCTCATTTTCTGAAGACCCAGACCACAGTGAAACAGAAATGATATTTTCCTTGGTCAGTTTTTTTTTTTTTTCAGTTTAGGATTTCTGTGATAGGGCAAAAAATTCATGTTTTTATTTATATTTTCCTGAAGGAGCAGAAGGATGAATAATTTTTTTTCTTGTAAAGTGAGGCAATAAAGAGGAATTTTATTAAAACATGGAAAGTCCTATAAACACTCACTGTCAATGTAAACTGTGGTGAGGAACATGTGAAAGAGATATACAATGCTAAAAATGAGGCAAAATGAAAATTAGATAAAAGGAATGATAGCAGGAAACATCAATAGGCAAAGGAAAGGATAACCAGAAACATCAATAGACAAAAGAGATTATAATAGAAAACATATGTGACCATTGTAAACTATTGAAAGAAAATGTAGAATTATGTTTGAGTATAATATAAGAACAAAAGATCATTGCATTTGATTTCTGCTATCTTCTTTGAGAAAATGTAAGGGGAAAAAAATTGCTGACAAGAAGATAAAATTAGGTGACCATGGTAGCTTGAAACAGGTAGACCTTCTAGAAAACAATATTTGGCAGGCATGAAAGATCTGAAGTTTTTTTCTGGTGAAAGATGAGTATGACAATAACTGCAGTAAAAAACTGGTACTAATGGAGCAAAGGAGAAATAGACAGATGTATCTTGTTCAGTTTTTATATTTAAAAAAAAAGGCAGAAAGAGGAAGGAAAAAAAAAAGAATCAACACAATGAATATCAGTAATGAGAAAGACTTATGGAAGTTAAAAAAAAAAACAAACAGAAAACCAGTATTTCAGTGATGATGCTTTTACCAAGACATCATAAAAAAAGAGGAAAACACAACAGAAAAAAAATACAATAATTTGACTTTCATACTTTGTCTGACAGGACATAACAAAATGTGCTCTAGAAGCTTTAAAGAGCATGAAGAGGCAGGACAAAAAAGTGAATATGTGTAGAAGGCCACCAGTGGTAAAGTAAAAGAGTGGTAACATAACCGTAAACATCTGAATATCAGGTGGGAAAGTGTGGCACTACTTTTATGAATAAAAAAAGGTTAAAAGAAAGCTGAATTTCAGTTCTTACTTGGTCCTCTTTTAAAACTGACTTAGATCCAGTTGTGTGGGGACAGCTGGCCTGGAAAATAAGATCCTGATTCAAAGTTTTGTGAATTCACTGGCAGATTTATTAATATCTTTAGCAAAACATTTTACTGACCAATGTTAGAAATTGCAGCTTATAATCTTTCTATTGTTTTATTCCTATTTTTTTATCTACAGCCAAAAGGCAGGTTGGTGACCAACATCTTAAGCAGACAAGTAGCTATTCTCAAGAGCCTTAAGAGCTTGAGAAATACACAAGTTGAAATTCATGATGCTGTGCGGGATTTCAGAGTAAGACTACAGCAAACTCGAAATGAAATGTTGAAGCGAGATCAGCAAAGGAGAGTCACAGAGAATGAGATAAGAGGATTGCAGGGAAAGCTTATCAAGGTCTTTCGCAAGATAAGATGGACTTTAGTGCACAATGTAAGCATATATAATCTTGTATTTCTTCAATTCAAATGTAATATCCATTATCATTTATGCATGTGAAAGCTGGAAAACAGCTAAAGAAATAGACAACAAATTAGACTCTTTTGAAAACAAAAGCCTAAGGAAAATATTCAGTATAAAGTGAAACGAATTCAAGAATAACACAGAGATAAGGCAGATGAGCAAACAACAACCTGCCTAATGGGTGATTAGAAAAAGAAGATGGACGTATATCGCTCATGTGATGAGAAGAAACAGTGAGAGAATCCCAGACAAGCTGTTAAGTGAAACAATACTGGCCAAAGAGAAAGAGTACCACTTGAAACTCTAAAGAGGACATTGTTAAGAGAGGCCAAATTCATTCGTTCATTTGCATGTCCCTTGCGGAACTTTGCCTCCCAAACAGTACTTCTGTAGGCCTCTCGGTTGTGAGCAAGATGGCCTGCTGCTGATGCATCCATTTGGAGATCATCAACGATGTCCTGCAGCCATCTTCGCCTTGGTCTTCCTTTCTTTCTTTTTCCCATTATGTACCCTTCCAAGACAGTCTTCTCTAGATTATCATGACATTTAATGTGTCTAAAATATTTAATTTTTCCCTCTTTAATCCTCTTTACTAGCCAGCCTTCTTCAGTATTAAGTTCTTATAGTATAGATATATTTGTTCTTTTTTGTGTCCATGATATTTGAAGAAGTCTTCTGTAGCATTTACATTCAAAGGCATTTATGTGTTTCTCAGCTGTTTTGTTAAGTGTCCAGGTCTCACAGGCATATGTTGCGATGGGAAAGATGCATGCCCAACTCTTCCCGTGCTGGAGGAAGAAACACGGACGTTTTCTGGAGTGCGGGAGTAAAAACGCGGGTCTTTGTCAGTAAGGGGTCTAGCTGTAAAATGGAATGGAAAACAGTATTTCCATGTACTTCCGTATACTTAGTATGTTTCAAAGTATAGCTAAATGAATGAAAATTTCATAAATGCAGAGTTTTTTAGGAAAAAAGAAGTAATGTGATGTTTTTAGACACTGATTGTGGCCAGCTCACCATCGGCTAGATCTAGATTCGCGCTTCTTACCCCTATTTACCATCTAAGATGTGTAGATCTACTTATCGATCTCGTATTGTGACTCCGTATGGCATATTCGCTTACTGAATGTATGAAATAACCTCCTAACTACTCCTAACTACTTCTCCAGTCGTCTAAATATGTCTAAATCTACTTAGAAAACATTCAAGAGCAGCGGGGTGGCCATAGGCTATGTCCATACCCCTATCTACATCGTAAAAAATTGAAAAATTTCCATGCTTCTCGTCCGTATTCTCGCTCGGCATCGCTCGTAACTAGGCACGCATTCGCCATTTTGAAAGTGTCACCGGAATCGCGGACGAAATATGTACAATCTAAATGTTACACCGGTTGTTTTAAATGAAACAAATCGTCAGTATACTGCCCATTCCCGCACGCATCGGGAAAACCGGAAGCGTCAGTATAGTGACCTACGCCTGGGAAGAGTTAAAAATCTTATTTTTGTGGTTCTGTCTGCTCCTCTCCACAGATTCTTTAGTTTTTTTACTTTCTGAAGAGCGATAGATGTCCTCTTTTTAATTTCCCTCATTGTATCTCCACTACTAGTTAGTAGTGATCCAAGATATTCAAAGTTCTCCATTTCTTCCAGTTTTTCTTCATTGATACATATTTCAGCTGCCCTGTTTGTTTTGTCAGTTGTCATCAATTTAGTTTTCTTTGCATTAAAACAGAGGTTTTGTTCTTCGCCAAATTAGCAGGCATAAAATCCCTTGATGAAAAGCTCGCCAAAAACAGTAAAACTTGGCGAACTACTTTGCAAGCCCTATGTGACATTTAATGGCACAGGAAGGATGTAATATGTAAAAAGTAAGATTGCTGCATTTGTGTTAGACGACAATGCAATCTCATATTTTTATGTCATTTAACCAAGCTTATTATTTATGTAAATTATGAAAGTCTTTTATTGTCATTTTCTTTAAGGAGAGACCATGTATATTTCCACTTTATCATCATCATCATCAACTGTCTTATTTTCTGTTCTTGAAAAACTTCCAGTTAATCTGTATAATAATTTATAGACCACAGTTTTATTTTACATTTTCTTAATGTTATTGTTTTTAGCAGCATTGATATGATTTAAAATAAACATATTTTAGTAGTTCACATATTAAATTGCTGTACATGTCTGAAGATAAAAATGTGTCTCATTCTGGTGAAATACTTCAGATTTTTCTGTTGGCATCTGAGCATGCTGTTATATTTTATTATGTATTCAAGATGTGCAAACTTTTGTTTGTTCCAAGTTTTTTTGTAACGATTTGTTTATAATCTTAAATTTATAGATTGAAAAGAAATTGTTCTAGTAGTTTTCCATGACCTTTATAATTTTGAATATATTTTTAAAAATCTTCTATCTTTCCAGCTGGAGAGAGAATTTGAGTCAGTGCATAAAATTGTTTACTTTTTTCATTACATTTGTTAAACAATATTATAGTCCTTCATTAGTTAAAGGAGGCCATTAGTAACAATTTAGTAATGAAAGAAAGGCAAATTTCCATGGAAATAGACAGTGCAGTAAAGTGGCCATTAAAGATTATGATGCTTGAAGGTTGTAAGAGCTGTGAAGTTTTCTTTTTTTGGCCTCACTCAGAAGAGTTAGAAAAGTTGCAGTAATTTAATCTTCTTTGAACTTGATCCTCTTTTCGAGAACTTCATCATTGCATCAGCTTTGGAGCATCCAACTCAGCAGATTTTTGAAGACATTTCACTTACATGTTAGTATTTGAGTATGAATCTTAATTATCAGTTAAATTAATGTTATAGTCAGAATCCATTTTTTTTTTGTAAGTGAACAAATAGCTTATTTTGCTTTAAATTATCTCAGTGTGAAATAACGGTTATAAAAATTGTCCCAACCAAATTGAAGATATATGCATTATTGAAGATGTAAGAGAATATCTTGGATCAAAGGATTAATATGTGTGCTTGAACCACAGGCCAAAAATAAGTTGATGAAGAGTTTGATTGATCAGCAAAACCAAGCATTCCATGAGATGAAGAAGATGAAACAGTTACAGAAAGTTATGACGCGGGCGCTGGTGAAATACAGAAAGACTTCTGCCAAGGCCAAGAAAATACTGTTACTTCAGCTGAAAGAACAACACCTCAAATATAAAAAAATACTGCGAGCTTTACTGAAGAAGATGAAAAAGTTCCACAAGATATTGACTTCTAAGAAGGTAAGAATTTATATGCAGTCCATGCATTTGTGTAGTTTAAGACCATGTATTTTTTTTTTACACCTCTTCATTTTGTCAGTTCATTTTGAATGAATAAGTTTGAATGTGTTATGAGTGCAACTAATAAATGAGAAAATCAAATAACGGATGTGCTGTGGGATAATGTGACATTTATCTGATATGACCGTTGCAAGTGAATTCAGGTGCATTTGCGATATTTAATATCGCTGTTGTATGATGGAATATATGGTTGTATGTGTCAGTAAATCTAATTTAAATTAAACTGACTTGTATATACTACTGTGAAAAGAACATGTTATGCCAGATGTGAATCTGAATGCATGTATGTGTAACTGGTGGATTATATTTACATGTAAAGCTATATTTTGATGCTCATTAATGTACCATTAATGTATATCCTAAATAATGTATACAGTAAGTACAAATTAGAGTTACATGGGTGATTTGAATGGATATTAGAATGCAGCCATGTACATGAATAACTGTATCCATGTATAGGATCATGACCAACTGAATGATAACACAAGTATTTGTGTGAATGTGCATTCTGATGTGAATCTTTAAGTTCACATATACAAGATATGTGCATTTACATGTGAATGAAATTAAGCTTTGCATCAGAAATATTGCATTGTTGTGAAAGAATAGAAGGCCATCAGAAGAGATAGTAAAATGTCTGAAGAAATGAAGACATTGACGAGAAATGTCACACCTAAGCTAAATGAAATTTGTGACAAGATGGGGAATACCTTGACAGAAACAGGAAATTCTAGAAAGATGGAAGGAATATTGCAGAGGAATGTACGAAACAATTGACTGTGAAAGCAGAAGTCAACAGTGTGAATTATTATTGGAGGAGAAAGAACCCGAACGGACAATAGAAGAAGTTTTATGGGCAATAAAGAATCTGAAAAATGGTAAATCACCAGGATGTGATGAGATAACAGCTGAACTTATTAAAGCAGGAGAAAAGGAATGTGCAACAATCTGTCATGCACTATGTAAAAAGATATGGCATTCTGGTATTTGGCCAAAAGAGTGAAAAAGAACTATATTCATACCACTGCCAAAAAATGGTGACCTGAAATTATGCACAAACTACAGAACTGTTGCCCTGATTAGTCATACCAGTAAAATTCTGTTAAAATCATAAGAGGTAGACTTCGTAAGAAAATAGAAGAGGAAGTCAATGTGGTCCAAGCTGGTTTCAGGAAAGGAAGAGGATCAAGAGATCATATATTCAATATAAGATTAATAATAGAGATTGATTGATTGATTGATCTTTATTTCAAAAGGGTTAAGAATTGGGCACGCAGGCCCGTCTGACATTCTGCCCTTTATCATACATCTTTCACTCTATTCCAGACATTCTACAAATATGCTGTTCATATAACAAGCATAACTAACATTGAAGCTGAGAGACATAAAATAAAATATAACATTTACGTTTCACTCTTAAACATTCACTCAGTACAGAAGTAACTACATACATTATAAATGACTATCTACTAAACAAAATTTTCGGGACTATTCAGAAAACAATTAATTGTATTTGGTGTCTGTAAGAGCAGCTTAAGATAACTTTTAAGTTTTATAATTCATGGAGGCATGTAGTTGACATCAAATAGATATTGGGAAAGCTTGTAGTTGTAGGAAGGAGTATAATTTATATTTTTTATATAGGATGGGAGGGTATTCCAAAGATGAGCAGCAGAATAACTAAAGCTTTTCTTGTAAAGATCAAGTCTAGGTTTTGGAAGACATATGTTGTTCAAGCGTTGGCTGCACTTTGGGCTAAATTTAAACAGGTTCCATAGATAAGGCGGGGCATGCCGTGAAAGAACCTGATGTACTAACTTGGCTTTGTTGAAGAGGAATCTGTTCTTAAGGGGTAGTATTTTGATACGTTTGTTTCAAAATCAGTCACTGCGGATTATCACAGGTGCCATGAGGTCCACACCAATAGTAGAAATGCAGAAAATAGTTGGTGTTCAACCGCTAAAGGAACGTAGAGACACAAAGGTCATGACCTTGGGAGAAAAATTCCTTAGCTCTGTAAGCCATCCCCTGAAGGAGAGATTCAATAACTTGGCATTAGGACGGCTTAAAAGAAGCAGCTTCATTCATCAGGCCAAGCGTATGCGTAAGCTGATACCTGACCTTCCAACTGTAGTCGCTCAATTATCATCTGTACCAGAGCATACACCATGGAAAGAAGCAGATTATACACAAATAACTATTCAGACTGAAGTGAAGGGTGTGCAGAATGGTGAGATGCAGAGCAGTCTTGTAAGATCAACAGCCACACTTAGTGTTCTAGATGACAAATATCCATGTGACACCTGGATACGTGTGTATACAGATGGATCTGCACATAATGCCATTAAGAATGGAGGGGCAGGAGCATATATTGAATATCCAAACAACACCATTGACAAGATTTCCATACCCACTGGTAAATACTGCAACAACTTTGATGCAGAAGTTAGGGCAATTATTGCTGCAGTTGAAAAACTATCAGACTCCAGAATTGATACATATCCTGTAGTAATTCTCACAGATGCAAGATCAGTACTGGAGGCTCTTCAGTGCAACAAACTACCAGACCTTAAGGATGCCTTGTCAAAAATTGGCTTACAACATGGAGTCACTTTGCAATGGATTCCCTCCCACTGTGGGATACCAGGCAATGAGAAAGCTGACCAACTGGCCAAAATCTATGTACATGTGCCCAGGTGCCCCAAACTGTGGAACATATCCTCCAGAACTGCATCAACTACGAGACACTGAGAAATAATTACTAGCCCAGTGAAACCACTAAAGAAGATAAGCTCTATGGTTCCATATATGAATTACAAAAAACAGTGAAATTTATCCAAGAGACAGGACTGCAGATATAGACAGACAGTGCGAACAAAGAAGAAGAAGATACGTTTGTGATGATTAGTTGTTTGTGCTTGATCTTTGTCACTAATGAGCTTTACTGCTCGCTTTTGGAGAGAGCAAAGCCTCTTTGTATTTGACACTGAGCAACCATCCCAAACTGTTGAGCAATAGTCTAAATGTGTTTGTATATGAGCTATGTAGTATGTCTTCCTAGTGTCTTGATCTATGAAGTGCTTAATTTTAGCTAATTGGTATACTTTTTGTGCGATGAGTTTTGTTAGACATTGCACATGAGAGTTCCAGGTCAGATGTTGGTCAATAATAAGACCTAGTGTTTTGTGCTCGCTGTTTTCTATCTGTGATGTTTCTGTACAGAGCCGAAGTGTTGTTTTTGTTGTGTTTTGTAGTTTCTGTCTTGTTGTTATGAGCATTGATTTTGTTTTATCGGTGTTTATAATCATGCCATTATTTTTGCTCCATCCAATTAAATTGTATAACTCGACCTGAAGAGTTGATTCTAGATTAACACAATCGTAGTCACTGGTGTAGACTGTGCAATCATCGGCAAAAAGGTCACAAGAAGAGTGTTTAAGATGAAGTGGAAGATCATTGATATAGATAGCAAAGAGCAACGGGCCTAGAATAGAACCTTGCGGAACACCAGTGTCAACTTTAGCAGAATTTGATAAAGAATTATTGAAGAATACTACCTGTTGTCTGTCTGAAAGAAACGATGTAATTAATTTTATTAGGTCAGGGTGCAGTCTATAAGTCTTTATTTTTCTTACAAGAATATCGTGGTCAATCATATCAAATGCCATTTTAAAGTCGACAAAGATGGCACCACATAGTCTGTCGTCATTTATGCTTACTAACCAGTTTTCTGTCATTTTGGTAAGAGCTGTATGGCAGGAATGATTGGGTCTAAAGCCTGACTGACTGTCTATGAGTAAATTGTTCTCTTGCATGTGTTGTAGAGTTATTTTGTGTATGTGTTTTTCGAGTGGTTTTGATAATGACGATAATATGGATATTGGTCTATAGTTGGTAAGATTGTTGGATGAGCCAGATTTAAAGCGAGGATACACCTTAGCAGTTTTAAAAGCCTCAGGGAAATAGCATTTTGCAATGCACTGGTTGTAAATATATGTTAGTGTATGTGAAATGACAGGTGCAGCATAACGTAAGATCTTATTACTAATATCATCAAGCCCAGCTGTATTGTTGTTTTTTAAGGTTAAGAGATAACTGTGAACTTCACTGACTGTTAAGAATGGAATGTGTAACTGTTTAAAATCAGTACATCTGCTGTCCAGGAATGTTTGTAGTTCATGTAAGTCGCATACAGGAGCTGATATTGATGATTTAAGAATGTTGATTTCTTCTCTGAAATGTGTACTGATATGTGCGCTAGTGTATGCACGATTGATGGCTTGAGAATCAAATTCTTTTCTTTTATTTGATAGGGTATTTATGGCTTTCCAAATTGATTTACTGTCTGATTTATTCTGTATTAGAATATTATTATTTACTCTGTATTGAGATTAGAGAAATGCAGAGAGTTTAATGTGAATCTATATTTATCATTTATAGACTACTCAAAGGCATTTGATTGTTTACAACACCAGAAACTTTGGGAAATAATGGAAAAAATGGGATTTCCAACACATTTGATACAATTAACATCACTGCTGTTTCTAGACCAACAAGCAACAGTAAGAATAAATGGTGAAACAACAACTTGGTTTGACATAAAACAAGGTCCGTCAGGCGTGCATATTGTCACCTTACTACTTGTATACTGAAAATATAATGAAGATTGTTAGAGAAGATGTAGACAAAGAGTATTATGATGCCAAAACAATTGGAGGTTATGAAATACCAGAGATTAGATATGCTGATGACACAGTATTACTGTCCACAACACAAAAAGGAATGGAAAAACTAATTATGTCAGTCTGTAAGAACAGCGAAGACCAAAACCTCTATCGAAAGAAAACTGAATTGATGACAACTGACAAAACAAAAAAGGCAGTTGAAATATTTATCAATGATTACAAATAAAAAGAAGTGGAGAGTTTTGAATATCTTGGATCACTACTAACTAATAATGGAGATACAATGAGGGAAATTAAAAGGAGGATATCTATCGCTCTTCAGAAAGTAAAACAACTAAAGAATCTGTGGAGAGGAACAGACAGAGCTACAAAAATAAGATTTTTAAGGCATGCATCTTTCCCACTGCAACATATGCCCATGAGACCTGGACACTTAACAAAACAGCTGAGAAACACATAAATGCCTTTGGATGTAAATGCTACAGAAGAGTTCTTCAAATATCATGGACACAAAAAAGAACAAATATATCCATACTACAAGAACTTAATATTGAAGAAGGGTGGCTAGTAAAGAGGATTAAAGAGAGAAAATTTAAATATTCTGGACACATTAAACGTCATGATAATCTGGAGAAGGCAGTCTTAGAAGGGTACATAATGGGAAAAAGAAAGAGAGGAAGACCAAGGCGAAGATGGCTGCAAGACATCATTGATGATCTCCAAATGGATGCATCAGCAGCAGGCCATCTTGCTCATAACTGAGAGGCCTACAAGAGAGCAATTAGGGAGGCAAAGTTCCACAAGGGACATGCAAATGAGTGAATGAATGAATCAGAAGAAAAAAGAACAATATATAAGAGCATAGCTAGGATATCCTTGTAACAGATGACACTGTGGACTTAGTAAGATAAGCTGACAGGGGAGCATCCACGTAAGATGATACGATATCTGTGTGTCAACTTATAATTTTTTTTTTATATCTTAAGAAGCCCTGTATATCACAACCCTTCTGGAACATCGTTTGGTGACATCACATATCATATATCACTTTTTGATATGTAACATTATCATATCATTGAAATATTTACCATTTTCTTTGAAAGACAAGAGTCAAAATATTGTTAGGTCAGTGCATTTTTATGAGAATCTTATTACAACTATTTAGTACCTCATTTTATCTAAACTGATAGATATCATTAAGTGAGTGTACTGAATTATAACTTAATATTTTAATCTCTTCCAGTTAAAAGCCAAAGCCTTAGTTGATAGAGCTGCACTTAAAAAATTGGGAGATTTAAAAAGGACGCAATCAGCCATCTTGGACTCACTTAGTGGTTACAGGTAATTCCATTTTCTCATCCCAACATTAACTATTAGCAATGGTCCTCATGTATAATCCTATTCTCATACTTTTATATAAATATATTTTATGCATTGCTTGTGACATTTTTTTTTCTCATTTTGTCTAGGGTAGATGAGGTTAAGGAAAATAATTTTCTTTCATTGCTTATTGTCCTGTTTTTATTTCTCAGTGTTATAAGGAGAATGCAGATGGATTAAGACTTGACTGTGTAAGACTCTCTTGGTTTCAATCTCTCTATCTCTTATTCCCTTACTCCGTCTCTCTGTCACAAACACATACGACAGATCCACTCTGACACAGCAGAAAGAATGATCTGTTTTTTGACATTTCAAGATAGCGTGAGTTTGATGCCACAAGAAATTTTGTTCAAAGACACATAAAATGGTTTAGATTGAAATTTGAACCAGATGAATGCAAACTCTGACAACATAAATCCGGAGCAAGATAAAGAAACAAAGTATAAAAAGCATAAATATGAACCTTAAAAGTGAAAATGGAATGAAGTTCAGTTTTCACAAGTGTAAAATTCTGTTTTAAAAAAACAGGAAAAAAAGGATTGTTATATCACTATAATGGTGTATGTTTGCAATAGTGATGTCCAATTAAAAGAAAAAAAAAACTCACATTTCTGCTCATTTTTTGCATGTGTAAAATACTGATGTATACAAACACATTGCACAGATAAGTTGTCTTCTTGAATATGTTGACATCTGATATACAATGTTTTTTAATCTTTATATCTTCTATATATTTTTTATATAACTATAAGTTATAACTTTCATAAACATAGAAGGAAAAGGGAAAGCATTCCCAATCCCAAAGACATGAAAAATATCATCTCTTCTGATGAGACCAAAATTAACATATTTGAATGAAGAAAAATTACATATTAAAATTAGATTTTACTTTGATGAAACAGACTTCAAATAAACTTATATGCATCCAGTTGTATTGTAGACCTTACTTAAGATGCATTTTCAAGATTCTCAAAAATAAAGTTTCAGATTTTGTTCCTTGCAGATCCTACCTAAAGAAGACAAGTGCTGAGCTTACCAGGCAGAGAATAAGACAGTTTCTAAGTGCTCAGAAAACAATAGTGTTGCAGAAACAGATAAAAAAGCTTAACATAACCTTGGTTCCTTTAACTAACGTCACAGTGAGCTAACATTCTGTTTGTTGTGAAATGGATGCAAAAACTTTCTTCTTATATCTTACATCCTTCCCGTGCCATTAAACATCACATAGGGAAGAGCGGCAAAAACTTTAGATAACTTTAAAAGGTCATGTGCTTTATTCATTATACTAGAAGTTTTCTTTTGTAATATTTTCCATCAAGAAGTGACAATATTTGAAGCCCTATAGTTTACTTATAATTTAAATTAAGAAATGAAGTTAAATATTAAAATATCTAATATATAAAATATCTTTCTTTTTTTTTTTCTAATTCTCCCTTTCTGCATTAAATTTGTCCCTGTAAACTCGTTCTCTTCCCTTGATTGCTAGAAAAGAAATACTACTTTTTTTTTTTTTTAGCCCTACTTTCTGAAATTCAGCAAGGGTCCTAGGAACTCCTTACTTAGCTCCAAAGTTCTTATCCATAAGTTTTGTTTTATTAAATCATACTACATATTTGAACATTTTTTTTTACGCCCATTTATATTGTCAGAAAAGTCTCTCTGCTAAACACTTGACCACAAATCTGGCATCATCTGGTCCTGTTGGATGCTGCATATGTGATTTTGCTGGATTATTGATGGTGTAAGATATTATTTCTCAAAATTCAGTTATACAAGGTCCAACAATTAAGTAGTGAGACTGATTTTATTATGGCCAAGACAAAACTGCCATCTATGAAGCAAAGCATGGAATCCAAAGAGACAACCTTCACCTATGATCTGGCAACTTTTCATCGCCACCTGATAAGCAGACAACAAACAAGCTGCCATTTTGTTGACCTAATCAGAGATGCATTGTTACATAATCAGCATGGAACAAAAAGCTAGCATTAAATTCTGTTTAAAACTCGGAAAAAGTGCCATTGAGACAATTGAATTGATGCGACAAGTTTAGGGGGATAATCTCATGCGCAGATATTCAGGTGGTATTCATGATTCAAAAGTGGTGTGGAAATTATTACAAATGCAACTAGAAATGGACAGTCAATTTCTGTTCATAATGAGAAACTCTTAGCAAAAGTCAGAGAACAAATACAAGAAGATCATTGTTTGAATGTGAGGATGATGGCAGATGAATTTGATGTTAACTGAGAGACCATAACATTTTAGTAGAAGATTTGGGCAAGAAAAAAGTTCCCAGTTTCTATCACATTCATTGTCTGATAACCAAAAACATCAGCGTGTTGAGTATGCAAAAGACATCATCAAAAGATGTCGCAGAAATAAATATTTCTTAAATTTGATTGTTGCAGAGGACAAAACATGGATTTTCTGCTATGATCTCACAACTAAACGCCAAAATGCTCAGTGGAAGTCATCATCATCACCAAAAGGCAAAAAAAATTTGTCTTCAAAAGGCGAAAGTGAAGACAATGTTGGCGTGCTTCTACAACAGCAAAGGAGTTATTCACAAAGAATTTATTCCAGAGGGACAGACTGTCACTTCCAAAGTTTATTTAAGTATTTTGGAACGCCTATTGAAAAGGATTCTCTGAGTCTGACCCGAGTATTCAACACCTGGCAGTTTTTTCCTTCTTCATGATAATGCACTGGCTCACTGGGTGGTAGTTGTACAGGAATTTTTGGCCCAAAAACAAGTGTGTGTTCTCAACCATCCACCCTATTCCTCAGATTTGTCTCCCTGCGGTTATTTTCTATTCCCAAAATTAAAGTTACCATTGAAAGGACGCTTCTTTCACAATACGAATGACATCCAAAGGGCCGTAACATCAAGTTTAAGGGCCATACCAATAGAAGAACTGCATAGGTCGTTCCAGTGTTTGTTAGATCATGCTACTTACTGTATCAATTGCACAGTGGGCTTACTCTGAATAAAATAAAGGTTGTATCTTTAACTGTTTGTTTTATTTTTTAATGTAATTAGTCTCATTACTTAATTGTTGGACCTTGTGCTTTCTTTACAATCACATTCCCTCTGTACTAAATTCTACTACTTCCTTACTTGCAACACATATTTCAGAACCTTCTTACTTCATTAGATTATTAACCCTCTACCCCAACCAAACTCACCTATTCCATCTACCCTTCTCTTGGATAGGTTACCACTGTATATTAATCCTTTCCGCAGTTCCTATCCCCTCATTATTAACAACCTGTCACACTACTCGAGTCTCCATTTAAACATTCTCAACTCTCTATCACAAACACTCCTGGATGTAGCTTCTTACAAGTCACAGCTAAGTGATCCATTATTTTTACATTACTGTTTGTCATATAGCATTCATGTGAAATTATAGTTCATCTTCTTTCCCTGTTTCTTTGTCCTGTATGTTCTTGTATGATTAAGGTGCAAACCGAAGCATCACAACTGTGTGCTCATTAATTAACAAAAATGTTCCTCTTTTTTCTTAGTTTTAACTTAGTGTTATTACAGCTTTTCCAGAGTGGCTTCATGTATAGTTATATATTTGGTTTTATATATTTACACATTGACCTTTCTCTGTATCTCTCCATTTGTTTCTATTTTATTATGATGTTTTCATGTCCTCTATTTTTTTTATATTATATAAACAACTTAAGTTGATTATACTCTTCTTATAGTTTTAATGAAATTCTATTTCTTTAAATTGGCTTTTGTTAGATATTCTTTATTAATCATCTTTGCTGTTCAAGATACTCTTAACATTGTCCTGCTGCTTCCACCAATCTTTACACATTAAACTTATCTTTATATTGGTATGTTTATTGTCATTGATTCACCTCACTGAGCAAGATGGGCTTAATGAAGTTTTAAGTGCTTTTTTTTTAACTTAAAAAAAAGCCTTTTCAACATTCTCAAGAAATTTTTCTGTATGTACTCTAAAGGATGAAAGTGATTAGAAAATGTCATTTAGATTTTACAAAAAAATGACAACCAAGAATTCAGAAAATTGACTTTGTGAAGGATTCAGTGCTAGAAGAGATGTATGTTCATTTGATAGTGCAAAGGGTATAGCAGAAAATACTAATTAGTCTTTGCATATAATGATCAAAGTCTAAAAATGTGGAATTCATTTCAAACATTTTTACCAACCATGACTGATGTTAATTTTTGAGGGTTTTGTTTCTTGTCACATTGAAAATCTTTCATTGTTTATTTGTTCTTTAGGTTCAGCTGAAGAAACTAATTCAGAAAAAGAAACGGCGTATAATTATGAAGAATTTGGCAAAATTGGCCAAAACCCAATTTTTGCTCTTTAAATCATTTGCTAAATACAGGTAAAATTTACACCTTCATTTGAACTAATTGGTTGAAAACATTTGTGGAATTTATTTAAACAAAAATAGGTGAAGGTAAAAGGTAAAATTCTTGGTTTCCATACCCTTAAGCCATGTTGGGGGTGCAGTGTTAGGCCTGTATTTCCAAGACCATCAATACATGAAAGTGTGATGTGCTCAGTATCACGCCTGGCCACATTTACCTTCCCAGATTTCTCTGGTACTCAATTTTAGAGCCTGAGTTGTGACCCTGGAGTCTTTCTGGTATGGTGATATAAAAAAAAAATCCCACATCTGGGATACAAAAATACAAAAGCATAACACATAATTTTGAGTTAATGAAGAGAAACAAAATTTGAGTTAATGAGTATTTTTCATGAACAGAAAAACTTTTGCACTAAAGAATATTTCACAGATGGAAAAAATATGGAAGGAATATGAGAAACAGAAAGATATTATTTAGCACAAATGTCAACAAAAGAAAAAGATGGAGTATGCAGTCAACAAAAATTAAATCAGTTTTATGAAATAAAATAATAAAACAGCACATAAATGTTCAGATGACCATTCAAAGTGAGTGAATGACATGTAACTTAAAGCTTTTATAACTGAGAAAATATTCTAAGATTTGCAGAGAAGAGTAATAGGCTTCCTGCAGAGGTTGTGAACCTTGCAAAAAAAAAAAATATCGATAAATCTCAGTCAGAATAGTGTTTTCCAAATAGTGTTCTCCACAGAATACTTCAGGCCTAGAGGAAGCCACCTTCTCTTTTCTTCCCCACAACCAACCCCCTGCCCCCCACCAACAAAAAAAATGACAGATAAAGCTTAAAAGCCTCTCAGAAACAAGCACAAAATTACAGCAATGGCTGTCCTGTGACCATGAGATTTAAAGGGATGAAAAAAAAAGCCAGTGCCTAAGTACAAGTAGACACCAGATGAACAGTAAAATTATCAAATAAAAATTATCAGTCACAGTCAGTACAGAATGCAAAAAAAAAAAAAAAGGTCATGGCTTAATCAGTGAATGTAACCTGATCGCTATTTACCAAAGTGGAATAGGTTAACAGTCCATATTCATTTGTCTTGAGGAAAGATTATCTTGCATCATCTGCACTCATATCTCTCTCTCTCTCTCTGAACCTTAAGTGCCCAGGGCACATGGGGCTTCCGCAGGGATTCCTTGCTTCAGTTTCTGTAGCAGTCTGATAGTTTTTTTTACCAGATAGGGTTGCTGGCCCTATGCTGAACCCTCCTTAGTCGCCTTTTACGATCATGCATGGTAGGGTACAATGGTCCTATTCTTTTTAGATCCCGGGTACCACACCTGCACTCATAGTGTCTCCCTAATTTAATAGATCAGAAAACACCTATCAGGGTAGCAGAAGACCATCTTGTTTCTTTTAAGGACAGTTTATTGTTGGGTTGATGAAAGGTTTTCAAAATATCTTAAATAAATTAATATCCAAGAAGAAGCTCCAAGAAATATATTAATATCCAAGCTCCAGAAAATATACTGCCAGCATTCCTAGTTAATGCAGATCTGCATCTTCAAACCTGGGAAGAGGAATTAGAACTGAGGCAGTAGCTATGAGGGGCTGTTGCAGAATACTGAAGAAAACTTAAGAGTTTTCCACCATGACTGAGCTCCAGATTTGGTATGATCAAAAACTTGAACAAAATAGAAGAAGAAGAAGAAAACTGACATTGATTTAGATATGTTTGGAAAAACTTCAGAGGGAATAAAATTATATATCCTGAAGCAGTTATCCAGTATCATCAATAATTTCCTATCATTAACGCACACACCAACTGAAAGGTGATCAAGAAACAGCCAAAAGTGAAGTACTTAAGCTTTGTGCCATGTAAGACCTGTAATTTAGATATGAGACTAAACATAGTAGACAGTATGAAAGGAGACCATATTTTATGGTTAGAAATTGCAGTCTTAAAAGATACTGGAACAAAAGTATATTTTAAAATTTTATTTTGAGTAAGTAAAATGTATGAACTTCAGTATTTGTTCTTGGTATATACATTCACATTACTTTTCAAACACAGGACAGCTCTTAAGAAAATACGGAAAGTATTGGTGGCTCAGAGAAAAAGGCAGTCTATAAATTCACGGAATTCATTAATTCTTCACTTGCAAATGAAGAAGCTTAATCAGACCATAGTCCCACTAGCTAATATTACAGTGAGTTAAATTTTAAAAAATAATTTATAACTATATTTATGATGTTTTTAAGAGTTTATTTTCCTTAATGTGAATTTGATATTTTATTGTCATAAATATTTATCATTCCCATAATTGCAAAAGACAGGGACAATTTCTCATTGGACTCAGTCTTGACCCCTTTTTTTGTGTCCCATACCATATTTCATTCATTTTGACAGTTCTTTTTACAGGGCCATCACTATGTGTAATTGGGTCTCTGTCTTCTTTCTCCTTTTTTTTTGGAGTTCATTTTATTGCTTATTTGGTCATCTGTTCTTGTTTCAGTGCCATTGCATAATGAAACAAACCCATCTATATCTTTTTGTTTCTTTCAAAGCTTATGTTATTTATTCTCATTCTTTCCTAGATTTCTTTGTTTCCTTTGATGTCTTTCTAAGTTAACTTCACACCACTGCCCATGCTTTTCTTATCAGTTTTTGTTATTTCCATTCTGTATAGAAGAATTGTTGCAATGCATACTTCAGAAAATTTGAGTTTAATTTTAAATAGAGGCAGAATGTGGTTATGGTACAGTTTTACAAAGAAGATAGCAAGAGGAAAGAAAGGAGATAATAAGATTAGCATGTGGTAATGAAAAACAAACAAGTATTATATTTTGACAATGTGCCTCTGTCAGGGACAACAAGGAAGACGAAGCGACAGATTATTGTGCAAAAAATTATAGCTTATCTGACTGAGATCTGCCCAGCATGCCTCTAGAATTTAGTTTTGACATTGTAAATTTTTACTTTGTACATGTGATATAGCTAAGATTTTGGTTTAGTCTCTGTTAGTCATTGTAATAAGAATATAAGATTAATCACAGTCATGAAAAAATAATAAATTTAGTTAATATACTTTCGTTGATAAATGGAAACAAAGTAACAAAGTATGCAACTCTTAACACAAAAGAATGAACATGATTTTTAATAAATCAATCATATGTAAACAGCATATTATTTTTTTTTCAGGTATATTCTGCCTTGATTTGTGATGAAATTAAGCAGTAACTTGATATTCTTAAGTCTATACTTAAGAAACTGTGTGACAGAACTTAGAAAACTCCAGTGCTTGACTATTTACACTTTTATCTTTGGTATTCAGCTCAAAATAGTTTCTTACAAGTTTTTTAGATTGGTAGGTGAAATAGAGTTTTTCCAGTTTTGGAATGTGGCCAGAGTTCAGTCAATCTTCTTTACTGGTTTTTTGGGGTTTTTTTTTCGTAAATTATTTGATTTATTGTTTTATGTTTGAACAATTTGCTATGCTAAGGCTCCCATTCATGCTGATCTGATCTGCCTGCTTCTTGTTTTACATACATATTTGTGTTTTAACAAGTCTGTTCTATATATTGTTTCTGTGTTGCATTTGTCATTAAATTTATGGTGTATCTATAGAATTTTTGAGTGGTGTCAGCTGGTTTTACATTCCATTCCTGGATAGCTGTGGAAACAGCCTGTGAAACCAAGGAAGTTACAATGTTCTTTTGATTTTGTTTCACTGCTCTCAAAGATTTTAAAGATTTTTTCTGCTTTTTTTTTTTGGATGGGAAAATCCATAAGGGCTTCTGAATGGATTAATCTATCTTTTATAGGAAGTATCTAAACTGTAAAGTCACTAATACAGTAGTGACTCTTTGATAGACCATGGACTCACATACAAAGCAGACAATATGTAGACCCCATAAATTGTAAACAAGGATTCCTTCTTACAGTAAGGACTCATGTACAGCACAGTATGATTTTTCTCTCCTGTTTTTCTCACTGCATATAAAAATCAGACATAGAAAAGTCATATTGAAAAGTGAATAATGGAGGGTTATATGAACAAATATACTAGTAGCTGGATGGATCTGCTTATTTCTTACACTACCATAGTGTAATACATTTTGCTGGTTTGTAACTTCACTTGTTATGCCCAGCTGTAATGTATGTGCTATTTTACAAAGCCACTTCTTACTTGATCATCTGTATTTTTTGCAGCAACGGCATGGAACTATATTGGCTAATATCAGCAAAGTTATGCGGATAAATTATAAACATAAAGTTAAACCAAAAATCAAAAAGGTAAGTAATTTTACCCTCTTACTGTTATGTTTAGTATTCATCATTTGTTAAGTTTAGTATTTATCATTTTGTGGCATATAATTAATGTTTATCCTACCAAACAGAAAAATCCAAAGACCATAGGTACAATTTTATATAAACATATCCATCATGTTTTTAGTAGGAAGTGACATGATTCCTATATTTAGCTTATACTGTAGTTTGAATTTTAAGAAAAAAACTTATATATATATATATATATATATAAAACCATTGAAAAAGCAAAGTAGGAAACCAGATATGAATGCTTCAGATAGGTGATAACCATAGTGAATCTCTTCACTGCTGGTAGCTAACAGCAGTGTTGCACTCAAATGCTTCACAGCAAGTCTCAGGTCACTAGCTTGAAGTCTCAAGTTCTTGCAAGCATCTTCAAGTTATGTATGGCATAAGATCTCAATACCTTGGAAGCAGCTTGAAGTCAAACATTTTCCATGAATTTATAAACTGCCTTCTCTGAGCCACCAATACTTTCCGTATTTTCTTAAGAGCTGTCTTGTGTTTGAAAAGTAATGTGAATGTATATACAAAGAACAAATACTGAAGTTCATACATTTTACTTACTCAAAATAAAATTTTAAAATATACTTTTGTTCCAGTATCTTTTAAGACTGCAATTTCTAGCCATAAAATATGTCTCCTTTCATACTGTCTACTTTGTTTAGTCTCATATCTTAATTACAGGTCTTACATGGCACAAGGCTGCTTCACTTTCTGCTGTTTCTTGATCACTTTTTGGTTGGTGTGTGCATCAGTGATAGAAAATTACTGATGATACTGGATAACTGCTTCAAAACATATAATTTTATTCCCTCTGAAGTTCTTTCCAAATATAACTAAATCATCTGTCAGGGTTCAGTTTTAAGGATGCTTTTAAAACTATAAGGAATCAGAAACAAAGTTTCTTATAGATAAAAAGCCTGAGGATTAGAGTTGAAATGGTAAAATAGTTTATGAATGAAATCAGTGATCATTAACCTTGTATTGATGATGCAGC
The DNA here is from genome assembly GCA_009760885.1 of Achatina immaculata. Taxonomy (NCBI): domain Eukaryota; kingdom Metazoa; phylum Mollusca; class Gastropoda; order Stylommatophora; family Achatinidae; genus Lissachatina; species Lissachatina immaculata. The sequence continues at coordinate 8,574,689 of CM019702.1, forward strand.
AAATTTAAAGTAATCTTTAAGCTTTTCTTAAGAAAAAATGTAATACTTTGCTGTATCCTTGAACATGTAACAGTGAAGATGAAATGTAAAAACAGCGGCTTAGGTATAAAACTGTTAAATAAGGTAATGAATGAGGTCATTAAAGGAATTACAATAATGGGAATGAAATGCTGGGGTTTAGTTCCGAGAAGTATTTAAATATGACAGAGCTTATTATTTTTAATGTGTGAGTAAGAATTGTTGAATAAAATCAAAGAATTGAAGAAATAAGAAGAAATATTAATTAGAAATAGAAATATTAAAATAACAAGAAACAGTAAGGACAGGCATCAGTTGTCAGTTAAATTTTTAAATTTGTAAACTCTGAGTATATCAGTAAAGCATTCCTTTTTATGCACACAGCAGAAGCACTTGATGGAAAAGAAAATTGCCAGACTTTATAGCATAATAAAAAAACTCAGTGCTGCTAAGGTGAGTCATTTGAATTCAAATATAGAGCTCACAGTTTACTGTGCATTTCATTTCTTTTTTTTATTTTATTACCAGCAGCTGCATGTATTATTATTATGAGATGTATAAATAGATGATGGAATCATTTTAGTGGATAAGCAAGTAGATGGATACAGGCAGTGAAAATGGACTTGTGTTAGTGGTTTTTGAAGTATGTGTTCCCATTTATTGTTATCTAATACTGAAATGTAAAGCAGTATAAGAATTTTTGGACTTGGTGACAGTAAGTGTAAAATATTGAACTAAACTGATTATTGTAACAATCTTCAGTTATGTGTCTACAATAATAAATAAAAATAATTGGGTTATGAAGCCAGAATAAGTGACAGTCACAGTTGATAAGCAAATTTTATATGGCAAGCTTGAAGGGAGAAGAAGGCCATGAAGTAGACCAAAACTGTGATTCAGAGATACTTGTAGGTCATCAGTGACAGATTTTTCTGCCAGTCATGAGGTCTGAGAAGAAATGGCAAAGAAATGAGTCACATAGAGAATGACTCTGAATACAAGCACAGCATCATTTGAAGAAGAAACAAAGGCTGAATCTGAAGACAAAGATGCAAGCACAAAGAGGCAGGATCTTGCAGTGCAAACATTGCTCACTGTACAGTGGAAGAGAATATGCAATTCCAACATTCTTATAATCAACATGAGAGATGTTATTTAATAAAATGATGATCAGCAAAATTCACAAAAGCTAACATTTGCCTGCTTCAAAATAATAATATTTTATCATACTATTATTTGTCTGTGGAGCTGCAGGGCATGGACATGGGGGGGGGGGGGCAAAGAGTTAACCTCTGCTACCTTCCATGCAGGCCATAAGAGGTGACGAAGGAGATTGGTGCATGGGGCCAACAACCTTATTCAATAGAAAAAGAATGACAGCTACAGAAACTGAAACAAGAGAATTCCAAATTGTTGATGAAAGACACAAAGTTAACGGCGAAACTTGATCCATAAAGGATGTTGATGAAAGCTTGCTGCATGAAGTCAATATGCAGATAACAGAACCCCAGAGATCAACACACCATGCAGCAACCTATTAGCACCAGAAACAGTGCTTAAAATTGTATGCTGGAATGTTAGAATACTGAACCAAACAGGGAAAGTGGAAGAAATAACAAGAGAAATCAAACGCTACAGTTTGGAATACTGGCAGTCCAAGAAGCGCAGAAGACAGGGGAAGGGAAAAAGAACAATAAATGTACAGGATGGAAAGGGAAACATTAACAGAATGAAAACCAGTAGATGAAAGAATGCTTTAAGCCAGAATGAAATCACAGTTCACAAACCTGGCAGTTGTAGTGTCCTATGCACCAATAGAAAAATGCAAAGGAAGAAACTAAAGAGAACTTTTTTTTGCAGTCTTCAAACAAATGTGGACAAAGCCTTAGACATGACAATATTACTAATCTTAGGCAGATTCAGTGCAAAAGTTATCAACAGTAATGAACATTGTGAAATTATAATGAGCAGAGAAGATTTGGGAGAGATAAACTCAAATAGAAAGAAACTCTGAAGTTTCTGTGAAGAAAATAAGTTGGTCGTAGGAGAAACAATTTTCCAGCACTAACAAATTCATAAAATGACATGGAGATCCCCCAGTGGAACAACAGAGAACCAAATTAATCATAAATTCATAAACAGCAGATGGAGAAGATCTCTACAGGACATTATCATCAGAAGGGGGGCTGATCTAGAAAGTAACCATAACCTCATAATGGCCAAAGTCAAATTGAATCTAAGGAAAACAAAACCAGGAGAAAGAAGCAACCTACCCTTTAACACAAAACTCCTAGAAGCCAGTCACATCAGGGAAAATCTTCCATGAAATTAAAAAATTGACTATAGCAGCCTTTATCAATGCTTTGGAAGAAACAGCCAAAAAGGTCTTCGGATACTGTTAAAAGAAAAAAAAAGAAGAATGAATTGGTAAAAACACATGGGACAACACTGAGCAAAGAAGAAAAATCTGATAGGAAAGCTATTAAAAACAAAATTACACCAATTAAAAGAACAAGCAAGAAAAGTATATGGCCAAAAATACAAAGAAGTGAAAGTGTCATGCCAGCAAGGCAGATGAAATTTTTATGAGACATTGGTAGAAGAAGCAGAAGCAGCTGCACACAGCAATGACATAAGAACACTCTACTAGAAGGACTGGACTGGGATAACAATGATTGCAACTGGTGTAAAACTGGTGCTAGTAGAATTAGCAAAAGGTGCAGGACTGGGGGCAATCTAGAGAAAAGATGAGATCGGCCACTAAAGGCATAAGATGGAAAATGGATTAATGGAGAAAAAAGAGAAATTGAAAGGTGAATATTTCAGTAATCTCCTAAATAGTTGGAATAGTTAGCTTCCAGTTATATCAAATATACCACCAGCTAAAAAAAAAGAACTTTCAGATAAATACAGGACCTGTAATAACAGAAGAGGTTACGGGAGCAGTTTAAAAAAGCTAAAAGCTGGCAAAATACCAGGTGAAGACAGATTGATTGATTGACTGATTGATTGATCTTTATTTCAAAAGGGTTAAGAATTGGGCCCATCTGACATTCAGAGCTCAGTGCAGAAGTGCCAAAAGCAGAAGACAGTGAAATACCAAAGTATCAATGCAAAATACTGCAGACCATTTGGGACAACAACAAAAAAACACAGAGGAATGGAAGACTGGATTAATAATCAAACTACCCAAGAGAGGAGTTCAGAGTATGTGAGAACTCCTCTTTCTCACAAGCAAACCTTTTAGTCAAATCATCCAAAATATAATCATGACACCAGTAGAAAACAGAACCAGGAAGCAGAAATAGAAGCAGTCTTCAAGAAAAGCAAATCCTGCATAGATCAGATCTTCACCTTGAGGCAGATAATAGAACAGTTCAGTGAGTGGAATAGCCCTTAATAGTCACTCTTCATAGGCTTTGAAAAGGCATTTGACAGCATGAGTAGAAAGAAATACTCTGTGGAGAATCCTCAGGAGGCATGGATTCCCCCAAAAGAACTGTTAATGTTATGAAAGTCATATATGAAGGGTTTCACAGCAGAGTAATCTGTAGAAATCATCTCTCAGACCCCTTTGATGTTCAAACTGAGATGAAACAGGGATGTGTTCTGTCATCAGCACTGTTCATCCTACCTACTGATTGGATGATGAGAGAAACAGTAGCAGACTGACACATTAACATCAACACTAAAAGACCTTTACTTTGTGGATGGCATAACATTACTCCCAAACAGGCATAAAGATATGAAAGAAGAGATAGATATTCTGACAACAAAAGCAAGCAGTATTGGACAATGCTGGAACACAATGAAGATCAAACAGTTGAAACAAAATGTGAAATCATTAAGCCAGTCACAGTGAATTATTCGCCTGTCAAAGAAGTCAAGGAATTCACATACTTTGTCAAGATTGAAACAGCAGATGGAGACAGTAGTAAAGAAGATGAAGTAAAAGTCCAACAATCTTGGGCTGCATACAAACAAATCTGGAGGTCCTCAAATATAAGTCAGAAACCAAATAAAGAATATTTTTAAGTCTTACTATATGAGAGCAAAAGCAGGAAAATGACACAGACACAACAGCATGTACACTTGACACCTTCCAAACCAGGTATCTGCTTAAAATAAAAGGTGTGTTCTGGTCAAATGCCATTATGTAATGACCTCTTGTTAAAAGAGGACAGACATGACACCACTGTCAACAGTGACTGAAAGAAGAAGGTAGCAATGGATTGATCATGTTAAGAGAATGACAGATGAATCCCTATGATGAACAGCTTTGATGTGGACTCCACGGGGTAAAAGAAGCATAGGATGACCCAAAGAGACATGGAGAACCTACTGGTAAATGAAGGACTGGCATGGGAGACAGCCCAAAAGATTAGCGAAGGACCAGCAGAAATGGAAATCTCTTGCTATCAGCGGTCCTGTGTGTCTTGGGCATTGATGGGATGAGAGATTATAATCGTTACTATTATTTTTATAAATAACAGTTATACCCATAAGTATTGACCTGTACAAAGTAAAAGCTGTGAGTGTCTGCTCTGAATGATAATTCTCATCTGATTCTTGCTTAGTTCTAGCTATCACACTCATTATTGTCTCAGTCACACTTCTCACGTTTTTGCTACAAATGTTTTTTTTTTCTGTTTGTTATATTTACTCTCTGTGAGCTAAAGCTCTGTCCCATGTATATGGATCTTTCCTGTGTGAGCAGTTATTTTTCCTTTAACACACTGAGAGTCCTGCATACAATTCTGTAATGTCCCTCACCATGCTGGCCAAGGCTTCCTACTTTTAAGGACTGTTACTTGGTCTCATGGCCCATAAGATCAGAGAAGTGTATGACTTTTCTATGAGAGCCACAGGGTCATGAAACAAATCCCAGTAGTTAGCAGAATTTGAACCCATAATTATTTTTCCCAATAAGCAGATATCTTAATCACTGAGCTACCCATATGCCAAGTACATAAAGACCGATTAAGAAAACTAATACAATATATACTCACTGATAATGTTAAGATTTGATGTTAAACACTATTTTGTATTTATGCAATCCATAGAAACGTCAGGAAGCAATGCTGGCTAATATGCATAAAGTGGTTAAGGAAAACCTTGAACAGAAAGAAAAGATGAGATCCTTAAAGGTTTGCCAAGCTGTTCAGTGTGTGTCATTTTTTTCATTTTGCAGTCAGATCCAAAAGATAATATTTCAGAAGCTGAATAAGATTAAACAGTTATCAGTATATTTAAATTTGCAAAGCTCTGTGCCAAGTACACGCAAGCAGAAGCAGAAAACTGAAACTCTAACTGTTGGCGTTCAGAAAAATGAGGCAAATTAAATGTTTACAAATGAAGACATGAGAATAAACATTGAAACTACTGGGTTTGATTAGAAAAATAAAGAGAAATATATTAGAAAAGTACATTTAAAGTATTTTTAGCATATTATGAGATGAAACAAATTGCTGAGAAAAATACTGGATAGAAAAGTTACAAAAGAGCAAGAAGCAATGACACAGATGGCGAGACAGTAGCAACAAATGAACAGCAGATAGCATGTCTAAATATATTGTGAAGGCCATTGAGCTGATGATCCACTGCAAACAGCCATTACTGTCTTGATGGCATGAAATGATGGTGATGATTTCTTAAGCTTATGCCATGTTCATTATTATGACATAATTTGCTTTTTGCTGTGCTCCAGAGCTATCATTGCACATTTTTATAGGATATTGTAACTAGCATTAACTTGCATGCCTTTCACACCACTGAAAGAACAAAAGAAAAGGGAAAACAAAATATGAACCAGCTGTAGTCATAAAGGCTGGGTCTGATATTGTTTCATAACAAACAAAACTGTTATTGTAAATATACTGTTCAAAAAAGAAATGCAATGCTGCTGTAGTCATAATTGACACCAAATTTCAAACTTGTATCAAAATTTTATTTTATAGAATTAATGTTTCAATCTTGGCATGAAGAAACTTTAAGACTTTAACTGTAAAATGATGTTCATTAAATTTTGTTTGGACTTTTATTCTTTGCAACTGAGGCCTCCTTTTCAGTAAGGTGGATGGCCTCCTCTGGCCTGTATCAGAGACAGACATCTTCTTGACATGGATTCGATTAGTCATTGGATCTGTTGTTGTGGAACGGCTGCCCACTCTTCCCACAGTGCAAGAGACAACTGTCGGGGATTGGTTGGTGCCACGTCTCGCTGGCGGACTTGTCTGTTGAGTTCATCCCATAAGTGTTCTATTGAGTTCATGTCTGATGACATGGATGGCCACAGAATGGTCTGGACATTGTTGTCAACAAGAAACTGGGTGGTGAGTTGTACCACATGAGGTCAAGCATTATCCTGCTGAAAAATTGACCCTGGCGCAGCCAGAAGTGAACGATGTGAGGATGAAGAATTTCAGTGACATATCATTGGACATTCAGGTGTCCTTCATTTTGCAGGTCACTTCTTCCCATGAAGTTGATCGTCCTCCACACCAGTACACCTCCATCACCATGTGGAGGAGCCTAATCCACGCAGTTCTGGGTGTAGCGTTCATGAACTCTCCTGTAAATTCTTCTCCGTCTATTGTGTTGCTGGAGCAGGAAGAATGATTCATCACCAAACCAAACCCTTCTCTAATCATTCGCAATGGCCCGTTGACAATACTGGTTCGCCCACTGCAGTCAGTTCTGCCGATGCTGGTCTGTAAGAACAGGACCTCTGTAGGGTCTTCTAGCCCAAAGACCAGTGTCGTGCAGCTGGCTCCTGACTGTTTGATCTGAATTTCGATGAGCTGCTGTCATTGACTGGACTGTTATGCAGATGCAAATTGATTCCTGAGGTGACGCAGCCGTATGGAGTGGTCTTTGGCAGGAGAATGTGACTATGGGTCTTCCACTGTGCGGCCGGTCTACAACTGAGCCACTTTCTTGAAATCATCTCCAAAGGTGACTAATGGTGCTTCTAACCACATTAAATTGTCTGACCAATACACCTTGTGACTGTCCAGTCTGTAAATGTCTAATGATGATGAGTTGTTGTTCTGTAGTGACATGAGCCATATTTGCGCATTGAATTTTCAAATGAAATGATTCGAGGAACATCAGTCTTTTATAGGCATTCAGTAACATGATCAGTGAGTTTTATGTTCATTAATTTTCACAGGATCCTTGTGAGCCTGTTATGAGTTATTGTCAAAAATGCTGTTTTGACTAGTGTCACTTTTCTGTTCTCATGAATCATCCACTGAGTACAGTTCAGGCCAGCACGTGAAGTTGACGTCCAGGTGAATGTTTTAGGCAATTTGCCCTTGTCTGATGAGCAAAATTCAGTTTAAATCGCAACATCGTATTTGTTGTGTTTCTTTTTTTGAACAGTGTACTTTATGATGTGGTATGTTAAAAATTATTAACAAATGAAGCAGTAAATATTCATGTTTAATTGCATTGTAATTATTATTTATTTGGACTGTAGATGTGTTTTATCTAAATTCTAATCATGCAATCTACAGGAGCGTCAAGTATCAATGCTGGCTGCTGTACGTAAAGCAGTAAGAGACGGCATTAGACACAAAGAAAAAATGAGTGCTTTGCAGGTTTGTCAAACTGCTGCGTGTGAAACTTTTTTTAAAATGTGATTTTTGTTTTAAGCATGTTTAAATCAGTTCTGAAAGATATTCTTGAACTAAGACAAATTTTGTACCTCCAAAAATTCTATTCTGCTGGCACTATATATCTGAAGAGACAGTTCGGAAGCAAGCACATATCAGCCATTGTGAGTTTTTCTAGCCTTCATCTTTGTAAGCAGCTTCTCTCATGGCTGACTATATCGATGGTTAGATTTGCACAACTGGCCACAGTAACAGCAGGCAACATTTGTGTTGCAAGATCAAGTTTCCTTGCACCTGTACTTTAGTTTTGGCCCTAATTTCCTCCCCATATGATAATGTGCAGAGATACTCTCTAAATGACAGTGGCTGATAGAAAAATCTCGCATTGATGGCTTATGAATGAATTTCTTTGCATTTATACAAAATCTCGCATTGATGGCTTATGAATGAATATCTTTGCATCTCATTTTAGGTCTGCCACATGGCATTCATCCTTTCATAAGTTTGCCACACAAAAACCTGCTTGGAGATTATCACACTGGTTAATTGGTGGTGATATAGACCAAATAAACATCAGTTTAAATGGCCATTTTATTAATTTCCTTCTTATTAATTTTTTCATGGACTTAAAATTTGTAAGATGACATTGTGAATTACAGTGATGAAATCCTGCTAAATCCTGCTTCCATATTGTGCTCACAGAGACATTATCTCAGAGTTATAACCTGACAAATGATACAAATTTTACAGATAGGAATGAAGGTGAAGACACTATCTGATGAGGCAATCAATAACCCATAGCTGATCTTCTAGTGTCAAGGTTAGCGAACCATAGTTGACCAAGACCCTGTTCCACCTCTCCTTTGGTACCTCTAGTAACAGGCCCAGCCTGGTTAATGGGGTAGGGATCACCATAGTCCCCATGGTGGTGGAGTCTGCTAGAGAAGCATTGCATATCCCCTGCTTTTTAGCTGTACTCCGGGACTGAAAAAATAGCCACCATAACCCGCTCCCATGCTGATACAGTGCTGTAGCCCAACACCTCCACAGCATCGGTTGCAAAGAACACCAGCTCGCAGTTACAGGAAGACAGCACAAGACAAGACAGGAAGGAAACAGTTAAGCTTTCATACAATAATGTAACAAGGTAGCTTTTTTTAAGTCTAATCATACAACTCAGAGTCCTGTTACTTTACTATAACCTTGCTAATGTATCAAGCTGTTTGACATGATGATGGAACTTGCTGTCATCTTACATCCTTTCTGTGCTGTGAAATGTCACACAGGGCTCACATGTTATTTTTCTAAGTTTTCCTGTTTTCAGCGAGCTTTTCAGCCTCATCAAGAGATGTTATGCTCACTAAACTGACCTCTCCTTAGAGTTTCACGTGGACAGCCTATTTTTCTTCGGCCTGTTGTGTTCCACTTGATATCCTGTTTAGGGATTCTCTGACTGTTTCTTCTCATGATGTGACCGACATATGCCCATGTTCTTTTTCTGATCACTCATGAGGCAGGTTGTTGTTTGCTTATCTGTCTTATCTCTGCACTGTTCTTGAATTAATTCCACTTTATACCAAGTATTTTCTTTATACTATAGAGTACATATTTTTGTGTCTGCTCCAGACAGTTCTGTCATGTGGGCAGATAATATCTTTTTCCATTGATCTACAATTCTAGGAGCAGAACACCGTGATTGAATATAGTTTTAACAGAAAGACTGTTGAATAGCAAAATGAATAAAGCATTGTTTTATATTCTTCAGAATACACATTTGACTGAGATTAATCATAGGATGAAAAATTTAGCTAAACTTAAGGTAAGTCTGATGCAGTTTTAGTTTTTCCACTATCCTCATTTGTCATCATCATCATCATCAGGTGCCGTGGTGACTGCCATTAGCTATTATGCTTCTCCAGAGCGCACGATCCTTCATGCAGGCCATTAGATCAGTTGGTGATCTCCTCTCACACCATCTCGTCAGACTGTCCAGTATCATTTCTCTTGGTCTTCCTCAGGCTCATCTTCACTCTATTTTTCCTGTTGTTATAATATTTTCAGTGGCCCCTCTTCTCATTGCATGTCCTTTGAAAGTACATTGTCTCTCTCTTATTGTTTTTTACAAGATTTTTTTGTATCTCTTGCTCTTCTCAAACATTCTCCGTTAGTTATTTTTGCTGTCCAGGGAATTCACAACATTCTTCTTAATAAACCACATTTCTGCTGCTTCCAATGACTTTTGTGCAGACCTGCCTATTGTATGTGATTCACTTTCACATAACAAGATAGGTTCAATACAGCATTTTAGGACTCATTTTCTAACATTCATTGATAAGGATGTGTTAGATAATATGTTTCTCATTCTCTGAATTGCAGTCTTCACTTGGCCTATTCTGTTCTTAATTTCTGTTTTGCATTTCCCATCTGAAGTTATTACTGCTCCAAGGTATTTGAATTTCTGCACCTGCTTTAGAATAGTTCCATTTAATTTTATACAGAATTTTGGTGGATTCTGTTTCTTAGATATAACCATAGTCTCTGTCTTTTTGATGTTCAAAGTAAGGCCTTTCTGTTCACTTTCTTTGGCGACTTTATCCAAGAGATTTTGCAGGTCTTGTTGGTTCTCCACTATCAGTACTGTGTCATCAGCAACCGAAGGATATTAATATTGTATCCTCCTACTTTTATACCTGGTTCTCTAATGATCATTCTTAGAATATTCTCGTTGTACAGAGAAAAAAAAGTCTGGAGATAGTACACATCCCTGTTGCACTCCCTGATTTATTGGTTGATATTTCCAGTTTTATTTTCAACTTGAATCTCTGCTTCCTGCTGCCAGCATAGATGTTTTACAATCCTCAGGTCTTTGCTGTCTATGTTTGTGTCTTCAAGCATTTTAATAATCTCATCATGTTTCACCTTGTCGAACGAATGCCTTGGTGTAATCAATGAAGCAAAAGTAGAGATCTTTCTGTACTTCTAAAGCTCTTTCTGTTAGTGTTCGCAAAGCATAAATGGCATTGTCTGTTCCCTTTCCTTCAACAAATCCAAACTGTTCATTTGCTATTTCCATTTTTATCTTTTTCCTTGTTCTTCTCATAATTATTCTCAGAAGTAGCTTTGTTATGTGACATGAGAGGCTGATAGCCCTGTGATCATCACATTCCTTTGCACACAGTTTCTTTAGTAGTGCTATAAACATCGATTTAAGTAGGCCACTGGGCATATAACCAGTGTTGTAAATGTCATTCAGTAACTTATTATTTTTATTCCTATCTGTTCTCATGCCTGTATTTCTTCTATTGTTATATTATCAGGCCCAGTTACTTTTCCTTTCTTCATGTGTTTGATGGGATCTATAATTTCATCTTCAAGTATTGGTGGTCCATCACAGTTTTCAGTATCTGGTGTTATTTCTGGTCTTACTCCTCCAAATAGCTCATCAATGTATTCTGTCCACCTATCCACAATGTCTTCTTTTCCCATTAACATTTTACCTTTTTTTTGATCTGGTGGTATATTTTGTCTTCCTGCCTGTGAGTTCACTAATTCATTTGTGCATGTTTTTGCTGTCTTTATTATGGGAGTCCTCTGTTTGTCTGCACTTCATTTGCTTCTTTGCAATTGCATCTTTATATATATATATATATATATATATATCCTGCTATATTTTTCTTTGTTATTTTTACTCTTCCTTCTCTTGTCCATCAGTCCCAAGATGTCACCTGTCATCCATTTATTCTTGGGGACATCTTTTTGTCGGTGATATTATCTCCTTAACAGTTTGGTGGATAGAATCTCTTAACATTGCCCATTGTTCATTTGTCAGGATAAGCTAAATTGATCAATGACATAATGTAACTAGACAATCTTTAGACTTTTGGTATTACATCTTCCACTGCTATTATCATCAGTGTCAAGGTAAAAAGCCCTAATACTAATCCCAGATGAAGAGGTTACATAAAAAAACTCATTATATTAAGAGAGCATTACATTGATTTAGTTATGTACTTATGCTATAACCTAATGAGTCATAACAAAAACAGTTGCAGAATGATCGTCTGAAATCAGAGATTGAACTTAGACAAAACATGATGGACTATCTGAGGGAACATAAGCGGCTGAATGACTTAGGCAGAGCTGTAAGTACAGTCTTTTTTAAGAGTATATGATTTGTGTCAAATTTATGCCATGTGGTGCTACAGCAAAAACCTAGATGGCTCTTCAGTACCATTTTACTGTTTGTAAAATTTGTAAAGATATCAGCAGATTCAGTCCACTACTGAAGATTAACTACAGTGAAGCACTTTACGCATTTGTTAAGCTGCTCCACATTACACTGGTATACATTTCATGACATATGTCCAAAAATCCTTTATATATTTAATTGTCTGAACAAGATATGCAAAAAAAAAACTCCATTACATGAAATGAAGAAACTCATTTATATACTGTAATATATATTTATAAATTTGACTGATTTTATATATATATATATATATATATATGAAATCAGTCAGATTTGTAAAGGACTCTTATAGTCTTCAAGAAAAAAGAGTGGGGATGTAAAATGGTTTATGGTGCCATGTCTTCAGCCAAATCAGCTTTAGAAATGAAGCATTTGATACCTACGTATAGGCATCTCTAAAGTTGGGGAAAATCTGCCAGCTAAAAAGTAAAAAGTAAATGCTAAGATACAGTGTGCAAATGGGTGTCAGTTATACATTAACAGAATACATTGTGATGTCAGTGTGTTAACTTTTTATAGGGCAGTGGTATGTGTATTGCCAGTACAGGGCAGCAAGAGATCCGCTACTGCTTCTTTTTGTATTGTTTGGTGGCAGAATATCTGCCACTGCTCTTTGGCATTACTGTATTTTATTTCATCCATTACAAGTGGCAAGAAATCAAGGAAGGAAAAGATTCATGTCTTTCCAAGGGATTTCAGAAAATCTTGACATTTCTGATGATTCATAGTTAGAAGATGATGATGCTGAATCTAGTGATAGTGAAAACTTAGATATATGCACTGACACACTTGGGACACACATGGTGGAAGGGTGAATGTGATCATTGCATATTGTGCCTTTGTTTGCCTTTCTCTAAGCTTTGTCTTTGCCAGTTTTGTTGTGGTGTGGGTTGGGAGTTTGGTTTGACACCCTAGTCTACTGAGTTAAGTTCTCAGGGCATCACTGTGAGCTGTGTCTTTCAGTGGTGCATGGATTTCCCTGACAGTAATTGGTATCGTGAATGATATTGATGTCTATGGCTGATGCATTCTGCTGTGCTCTTGGAAGGCTGGGACGGTATAGCTGCTTAGAGCTGGCTGTGAGTGCCTCTGTAATAAGTACATTTGTGGGGATGTTTGCATTCATCATGCATGGATTACTTTTCACCATTGTGCATGGACATGGCGTGGGATGTGCATTCCAGGAGATATCACTGGCACAGCTGGTGGATCAGTTATGGGATATTCTCATTTGCTGTGATACCAAAACTGCAGTGAACATGAACATGAACACAAAAATATTGCCACACTACAGGTTGCACTTTGCCAAGTCATTCTACTCACATTTGATGCACAATAATGGAAAAAGTTTTTCCCCATGTTTGCTTTCCTCTGTCCTACAAAGGGTTAACAGCATGTACTGTACAAATGGATGTCAGTGCAGTAATAGAATACACTGTATTAGTAGTAGATGTCAGTGCATTCACAGAATATACTGTAGAAGTGGATCTCAGTACATTAACAGAAAACAGGTGTTTATGTGAGGGTAAGAATGGGTGAATCAGTGGTGACACTCACTGTCATCAGCCTCTGTTCGAGTGAGCTGTATAAATTGGTACTTAGCCCATGACTGTTTCTGCAGATGAAGAGTATCTGCTGCACAGCAAAGCACACTGGATGCACTACACACATTGCTATTTGAGGATGACAGTTGAAACAGAATATCACAAACACAACTCCATAAAATATGGTACATTGTCTGAGTCACATAAAAAAAAAAATGTACTCATATATTCATGCAAAAGTCAAAGTATTTTGGTATGAGTTCACACCAGGTTATGAAATACCAGAGATTAGATATGCTGATATACTGATATGCCAATGACATAGTATTACTGTCCACAACATAAAAAGGAATGGAAAAACTAATTATGTCAGTCCGTAAGAACAGCGAAGAGCAAAATCTCTATCTTAATGCGAAGAAAACTAAATTGATGACAACTGACAAAACAAACAAGGCAGCTGAAATATGTATCAGTGAGGAAAAACTGGAAGAAGTGGAGAGCTTTGAATATCATGGATCACTATTAACTAATACTGGAGATACAATGAGGGAAATTAAAAGGAGGACATCTATCGCTCTTCACAAAGTAAAACAACTAAAGAATCTGTGGAGAGGAACAGACAGAACTACAAAAATAAGATTTTTAAGGGCATGCATCTTTCCCATCGCAACATATGCCTGTGAGACCTGGAAACTTAACAAAACAGCTGAGAAACACTTAAATGCCTTTGAATGTAAATGCTACAGAAGAGTTCTTCAAATATCATGGACACAAAAAAGAACAAATATATCCATACTAAAAGAACTTAATATTGAAGAAGGGTGGCTAGTAAAGAGGATTAAAGAGAGAAAACTTAAATATTTTGGACACATTAAATGTCAGGATAATCTAGAGAAAACCATCTTGGAAGGGTACATAATGGGAAAAAGAAAGAGAGGAAGACCTAGGTGAAGATGGCTGCAAGACATCGTTGATAATCTGCAGATGGACGCATCAGCAGCAGGCCATCTTGCTTACAACCGAGAGGCCTACAGGAGAGCTGTTAGGGAGGCAAAGTTCCGCAAGGAACATGCAGATGAATAAATGAATGAATGAATGATTGCTCACACCAGGTGAGCAAAAATAAAAATTGTTAGAAAAAAGCATTTTTTGTGACAAAAATATGTGTAAATTTCTCTGTAGACCCAGTTATATGTATAAGCAGAAGGTGACTTCTTGATAATGTTATATAAAATGTATGACAAAATATTTTCCTGCACGTCTAACAGTTAACATTTGACTGGAATTCCTGACATAGTCTGGTTTTATCCTCTCACAGATGGGCAGTATGCCAGGAAACAAGCTATTACATACTGCACAATAATAAAATAATGAAACTTAACAAAATACATGCTAGTTTCATAATCCTCTCAATAATATTGCTTTCTTTGAAGGTAAGCTGCAGCCATTTTCAGTTAATTCATAATCTGATAAAATTTATGCAGCCTGTTCAGAAATTTTATGTGTCTATCTGTCTGCCTGCTGCCTGCCTGCCTGCCTGCCTGCCTGCCTGCCTGCCTGCCTGCCTGTCTGTCTGTCTATCTGTCTGTCTGCCTGCCTGTCTGTTTGTATCTGCTCGAAATTTAAATTCCCAAATCAGCACATGACAGATGGCAGATAGTGAATCCTTATAAGAAGGATCCGTTTTTCTAACGGTTTGCTCCGATATGCAAACATGGACAGTAACGTGTGGATGGCATTTCCATCTTTGAAAGGTGTCTCATAATACCAATGAAAAGAAGAAAAGATACCTTGAAACATGAAAGCTGTCACTGCTTTGGAATTAAAACAAGAGAAAAAGGAGAGATCTTTGTTTAAAAAAAAAAAAAGAAGCAAAAAGCCGCTAACATACTTTCCAAGAACAAACCGACAAATCTATAAGATTTGAAACCCAATACATTGTGAATGAAAATTCATACTTGTGCATGTTAATATACACAGTCATCATTGTAATTTTTCTGTTGTGTCCTGTTTTTAATCTCTATGTTGTTTTTATATTCATAATGCTGGCCACTTCACACTTTCATGTGCCTATGATGTTGGAAATATGGGAGCTAACACCATATCCCCAATATGCCTTAACAGCATGGAAATGGAGATTTTACCGTTATCTTTGTTTTTATGTGGTCTGGTTTGATCAGGTGACAGGTAATATCCAATCAAGATCTCCAATCAGACTCATGGACAGCATCAAACAGTGAGATTTGCACAGAAGCATAATTGCCCCACAATCTGGTTTTGATGTCTCTGTCTTTCTCTTTAAATTTCTCTCTCTTCTTTTCTTTCTTCCAACTGTGTTACTCGTTCATTCAGTTATTTTGTGTGAATGGTTCCATCCATTTCTGTTAGTCTGAATGCCTTTTGATCATAACCTTCTGTGCTTATCTTTTGATATATATCAGCCTGTACACTTCTTGTTTTGTCTGTCAGTCTATGTATATGTTATCAACCATTGTCACTCTACATGTATGTGATGAGCCACATCTTTTAAATAGTTTTAAATAAAAATGTGATCTTTAGAAACAAGGAAAATCTCACTTTCGTTTTTTCAAAACAGATTGCATGAACAGTGTTCTATGTGTTTATGTGGCACTTACAAGCGCAGTAATGCAAGACAAATCACAAACATCACAAAGCTTCTGCGAACACAAATGCAGGGATAGTGTAGCCATGTGCAGAAATTGTATCAATGACTTTTCATTCATTCCTTTGCATGTCCCTTGCGGAACTTTGCCTCCCAAACAGCACTCCTGTAGGCCTCTCGGTTGTGAGCAAGATGGCCTGCTGCTGCTGCATCCATTTCCAGATCGTCAACGATGTCTTGCAGCCATCTTCGTTTCGGTCTTCCTCTTTTTCTTTTTCCCATTATGTATCCTTCCAATACGGTCTTCTCTAAATTATCATGACGTTTAATGTGTCCAAAATATTTAAGTTTTCTCTCTTTAATCCTCTTTACTAGCCAGCCTTCTTCAATATTAAGCTCTTGTAGTATAGATAAATTTGTTCTTTTTTGTGTCCACGATATTTGGAGAACTCTTCTGTAGCATTTACATTCAAAGGCATTTATGTGTTTCTCAGCTGTTTTGTTAAGTGTCCAGGTCTCACAGGCATATGTTGCGATGGGAAAGATGCATGCCCTTAAAAATCTTATTTTTGTGGTTCTGTCTGCTCCTCTCCACAGATTCTTTATTTGTTTTACTTTGTGAAGAGCAATAGATGTCCTCCTTTTAATTTCCCTCATTGTATCTCCATTATTAGTTAGTAGTGATCCAAGATATTCAAAACTCTCCACTTCTTCCAGTTTTTCCTCATTGATACATATTTCAGTTGCCTTGTTTGTTTTGTCAGTTGTCATCACTTTATATGACTATCATATTTAATTTAAAGTTTACAATGAGAATATCCACCAACAATAAAAATCATTTTCTTAGCCTTTTCCATTTTCTCTTTAGTGAGAGAAATAAGCAGAATAAAGCACTGTGTGTTGCGAAGTTTGGATGACTGAAAGTAACCATATTTCATTATCTGTACTTAGAGTAAGGTTGGTAACAACTGAAAAACCTGATAAAGCAACAGGTTGTTAGAATGAGCATCACTCAGACAAATACACTGGCATGAAATAGTCATCATTTTATCAGTTACTGTGGTTTGCATTTTCTTTTTTTTTGCATGTTTACAGTTTATATTTATTGTCTTTTTTAAAAATGAATATACTGCATACAATAAAGTGTATACTTCCCAAGCCTTCTATTGTGTATTGGCATTTATCATACAATAAAGAAAGAATATAACTGTAAAACTGTTGTAAAATTGGAATGAAATTGTGAATCTGTTTATTTTTACTGTAGAGAAGCTGAATGTTTTCCCCTACTCACCATTTAAGCACAATATTCATCTCTTCTTTCCTACACCAAACACCATTTCCTGTGCTTTCATCAAAATGTCACTTCTTCACTTTCTAATGTCATTTTGTCTTTTCATGAACTTGAGACTTCACTCAATACCTGTACTTTCATGATAATATTGTGTCCTAATCTGCTTTGGTAACATTTTCTACATTCTTTGCACAAGATCAGAGATAATTGTTATATAGAAATCATCATCATCATCATCAGGTGCCGTGCCGACTGGCATTGGCTATTATGATTCTCCAGAGTACATGATCCTTCATGCAGGCCATCAGTTCAGTTGGTGATCTCTTCTCACATCATCCCATCCAGTATCATTTCTCCAGTATCATTTCTCTTGGTCTTCCTCTTGATCTTCTTCCTTCTATTTTTCCTGTTGTTATAATATTTTCAATGCCTCCTCTTCTCATTGCATGTCCTTTGAAAGTACATTGTCTTTCTCTTATCTTTTTGACAAGGTTTTTTGTCTCTCCAGCTCTTCTCATACATTCTTCATTAGTTATTTTTGCTGTTCAGGAAATTTGCAACATTCTTCTAATAAACCACATTTCTGCTGCTTCCAATGATTTTTGTGCAGACTTGCCTATTGTCCATGATTCACTTCCATATAACAAGATAGGTTCAATATAGCATTTTAGGACTCGTTTTCTAACATTCTCTCTCTCTCTCTGAACCTTAAGTGCCCAGGGCACATGGGGCTTGCGCAAGGGTTTTCCACAAATGCCTGTCCTTCGCCTTTTTTTCTGCTCTTGCCCAGGTGAGCCTTCTATTGCTCTACATCCTTTCTGTTGTTCTTCTCCATGTCTCTTTTGGTCTACCCTTACTTCTGCTCCCCTGTGGTGTCCATCTTAGTGCTATTTTTGGTAGTGAGTTGTCAGTCATTTCTAACATTCATTGATAAGGATATGTTGGCTAATATGTTTCTCATTCTCTGAAATGCAGTCTTTGCTTGGCCTATTCTGTTCTTAATTTCTGTTTTGCATTTCCCATCTGAAGTTATTACTGCTCCAAGGTATTTGAATTTCTGCACCTGCTTTAGAATAGTTCCGTTTAATTTTATACTGCATGCTGGTGGATTCTGTTTCTTAGATATAAGTCTCTCTGTTTTTTTTAATGTTCAAAGTAAGGCCTTTCTGTTCACTTTCTTTGGCCACTTTATCCAAGAGATTTTGCAGGTCTTGTCGGTTTTCAGCTATCAGTACTGTGTCGTCAGCATACCGAAGGTATATAGATTATAGAAATGGTGTAGTTAATAAGATTGGTGAATAAAAGCCAATTAAAATCAAAGCTTCATGATGCTCCTAGTACAAAGACCTGGCCAAGATCCTATCACACCTCCTTCAGTGTGACAAACAGGTGGGACCATTTTTCTTCGGTTCACTTCCTGATTTCAAGTAAGCCAATGAAGGACTTCCAAAAAGCCAGGACCTTAAGTAAGGCACTCTAGGACAAAGTAAACTTTCTTTATGACATAAGTAAGTCTGACTTTCTGCCTTCAGTAAGTCACTCCAGGATATCAGATAAGACATTGTAAGCCACTCGCAATCCAGTATGATTGCTTATTCTTTTGAGCCACCACGGCATGACCAGTACAGTTTTAAAAAACCACAACTCGCAATTCCAGTGCAGTCGACTGAGAGGAAGAAAAGGCCGGAGAAACATTACGTTCAGGCACGTGCAAATTGTCTTCTCTGCGTATTTTTAATTTAAAGATTTTTAAGTAAATATTTCTTATGCTAAGCGTCTGAGTGGCGAAGTGGTTGGTGCACTGGTCTCTCGTGGCGAAGGTCGGGGGTTCTTCTCCGGCCTGAGGCGCCCCAGTCACCCAGCTGTAGAAATGGGTACCCGATTTTTTCTGGAGTTGGGGAAAGGAAAGGCGGCCAGGCGTGATACTGACCATATCACCCTCTATGTCAAGGAAAATGCGGGCACTAGCACCTTATCCCTATGTGCCCCTAAGACATGAGAGGATTACCTTTACCTTTAAATAAACTATAAAGCTAATGAATAGACCACTTAGAGATAAAATGGAAAGCTCAGCAGTGTTCGGAGGTTACAAGGAAGGAGATGCTACAGCAGTAACCAAACAAAGGCGCCATGTTTTGGATCAGTAATATCAAAAGTCATGTTTTGAATCAATGAATGTCAGAGTCGTGTAAAGGATCAGTGAATATCGAAAACCTTTTTTTTTCCCAGGTTCCGCCTCCTTGTCTCTCGGGCCACACCCCCACAGACCACAAAAACTGTGATCGGTTTGTGCTTATGCCCCCCCCTCCCAACCTCTTTCTTTTCCTTCCTGGATCTTCCAACTGTCCAGTTTGGGAACCATTTTTTTTTTTTTTTGATGCAGCTTGTGGCGTGGAGTTCTTGCCCGCCAGTGTCTAATAACATTAGCATGCAGTTTTAATTATAAGAAGTTTATAGCAATTCTTACTCCAACCATCTGGCTTTCAGTGCACCTCCTTTCCGAGTACTGCTCTCTCTCTCTCTCTCTCTCTCTCTCTCTCTCTCTCTCTCTCTCTCTCAC
The DNA here is from genome assembly GCA_009760885.1 of Achatina immaculata. Taxonomy (NCBI): domain Eukaryota; kingdom Metazoa; phylum Mollusca; class Gastropoda; order Stylommatophora; family Achatinidae; genus Lissachatina; species Lissachatina immaculata. The sequence continues at coordinate 8,594,590 of CM019702.1, forward strand.
ATTCTGGCTGGTTTACTGGCTACTCGGAGATATCCCTTCTTGTTCTTTTTATAAATATAGCTAGTTTTGATGGTAAATTATGATAATATTAACAAAACAAGTGATTTAGTTTAGTGATGAAAAGGCCACGGGAGCGCTACCCTCGTTTAAATTGTTGCTAAGTTTGCAGTTCCTCTGTCATTTAATCCCTTGCGTGAAGAGCAAGAAGCGAGGACTCAGTTGTCGGTCCTAGCAAACCAGAACTGGTTATCTCTTCCCCTGGCAGCGGGAGAAAAAAAAACGCGAACCAAGCAAAGTGCGCGGGTGTTGCGATATTTTTGGGGTATATTTGAAAAAAGTGAATGTAGCAATTATTTCCATGTGAAAAGTATACTTTTTATACATCCAAAAAATACATTAAAAAAAATGAATGCATATTCTTTAAATGCAGAGTTTTCTTACGAAAAAATAACTGGTGAGAAGATAAGACAACATTTTCTCACGTTGTGGTACTGTCAGTCTGACTAAAGTCTTTCAGTCTGGCTAAACGGGTAGGGATCGCTGTGGGTAAGATGGTGGTACAGTCTGGCTAAACGGGTAGGGATTGCTGTGGGTCAGATGGTGGTACAGTCTGGCTAAACGGGTAGGGATCGCTGTGGGTCAGATGGTGGTACAGTCTGGCTAAACGGGTAGGGATCGCTGTGGGTCAGATGGTGGTACAGTCTGTCTGTAGACGCTAGTCCACTGAATCCATTATAGGTATTCAAGAAAACCATATTATTCTTGTCCTCGACCGAAAAGTTACCTGGACTTCAACATCGTCAGGGCGTTTCTCAGTTCTTTGGAGATCAGAAATCAACAACATCGTATCTGTTACTACCAGGTGGGCGCTGAATCCGGTCATTTCTCTTTGAACTGTGTCGTGTTTGTTTTCGTTATGGGGTCGGTGGTCATACTTTACAGTTAACATTGAGTGACAGATGATGCATTTGCCGCCAACAGCTCTGACAGCATCTCGTGACAGATGTGAACTGAATTGTTCTTCAATATTCTAAGTGTTTTTAATTTTTTTCTTAAATTTTCTGCATTAAATTTACGTCTCATTCTCCCATGCAGTTTATTGCTGCTTTGACATTTAGACTTTCATTTTATTTCTTTTAAATAATCTAATACTGTACAATAATGTTCTAAATTTGTCCACTGCAGACTTTACTGCTATACAGAGTAGACTTCCTTAGAGTTCTCTATTCATTCTGAAGATCCCTTCATCCACCCCTCCACATATTTTTTTTTCACTTTATTATCTACTCCGTCTGGGCAGCTTTTGTATAGGCCACAGGTATCCAACGGAAGCAAGTTGAGGCCGTCTAGGGCATAACATCATGTTGTTTACGGTGTGGTACCTTTGGAATCCTCCCTTTATCTTTCTTACAGCGAAGATATCTTAAAAGCTGACATTCTTCATCTATTTTTCGTATCTGCTGTATTATTTTTGTAAGCGATCCTTGAAAAAGGCTTTTGCCGAAATATCGCATTGTTGTATAGTGTTTCCTTCATTTATACATACACATCTTTCTGCTGTTCATGTTTCCGCTTATTTTCCTTACTATTTCTACCTTTTTTGTGAAACGGAACCTTTGACCGTTATGAACCTATCTACTATTGCGACAGTAGGCCTACCATTGCTTGAGTATTTGTCTCGTCTTTGTGTTGTTGAGTTTGTTAAATATTCATATCTTGCACTTTTTAAAAGCTGTCGATATTTATATTGCTTATAATTACAAAGCAAGACTTTTTTCTTCATATCGTTTGCATAGTGATTTTCTACTCAACCGTTGTTTTCGTACTTATCCGCTTCTCTCCATTTATCTACCTTCTCTAATCTGAAAATTGACACATGTAGTTGACGGGGGATGAATTTAGCTTGTCAAAGTAACTGACGTAAAGTCTTGACATTTTCCAGTGAGGCCGTTTCAAGTGTTGTAATAGTTTACTGTTAAACTGTTATTTTGTCCGCTTTTTCTTATTTTGTATATTTTTTTAAAAAATTCTCGCAAGCAGCACAACATAAATACAGTAAAGTAATACAACACAGAAGTGTATGGTTAAAACTCGAAAAAAATCATAGACAAAGCACTTTCAGACGTGTGAGAAAGAAAAATGATAAGAGGACTTGAACCACGGTAGGACGAGAAACCAACTAGCCACGAGAGAACAGTGCATTAATCAATTTCTCTCACTCTCTCTGTGACAAAGATCAGGCACAAACAACTAACCAGCACAAACATATCAAAATACTGCCTCTTAAGAACAGGTTCCTCTTCAACAAAGCCAAGTTAGTACATCAAATTCTTTCACGGCATGCCCCGCCTTATCTATGGAACCTGTTTAAATTTAGCCCAAAGTGCAGCCAACGCTTGAACAACATATGTCTTCCAAAACCTAGACTTGATCTTTACAAGAAAAGCTTTAGTTATTCTGCTGCTCATCTTTGGAATACCCTCCCACCCTGTATAAAAAATATAAATTATACTCCTTCCTACAACTACAAACTTTCCCAGTATCTATTTGATGTTGATTACATGCCTCCATGAACCATAAAACTTAAAGGTTATCTTAAACTGCACTTACAGACACTGAATACAGTTAATTGTTTATTCTGAATTATTCTGTTTAGTAGATTGTCATTTATATATGCATGTAGTTACTTCTGTACTGAGTGAATGTTTAAGAGCGAAATATAAATGTTATATTTTATGTCTCTCAGCTTCAATGTTAATTATGTTTGTTACATGAACAGCATATTTGTATATTAATAGAGTGAAAGATGTATGATAAAGGGCAGAATGTCAGACAGGCCTGCGTGCCCAATTCTTAACACTTTTGAAATAAAGATCAATCAATCTCTCTCTCTCTCTCTGAAACTTAAAGTGCCCAAGGCACATGGGGCTTCCTCAAGGGTTTTTCACAAATGCCTGTCCTTTGCCTTTTTTTCTTGTTCTTGCTCATGTGAGCCCTTTGTTGCTCAACATCCTCTCTGTTGTTCTTCTCCATGTCTTCTTTGGTCTACCCTTACTTCTGTTCCCCTGTGGTATCCATCTTAGTGCTATTTTTGATAGTGAGTCGTCAGTCATCGGAAGCACATGTCCCAACCATCAATAGTGTCAGTGACTTCATCTTCATTTCTGCCAACAAGATGTTGTTTCTTAAACTGTTTGGCCAAAATGTTCTAATTCTTCATAAACATTTAGTCTGGAAAGAATTCAGCTTGTTTTCTATGGTTTTGGTGATTTTCCAGCATTCACTTCCATAGAGTAGTACATTTAGACCATTATTCTTTAGAATCCTGGTTCTCATTTTAATGCTCAGTTTTCTTTAAAAGATTTCCATCTAGTCTGCAGCATTACAAAAGCCTGGTTTGCTCTAGTAAATCTGCTGCTGGTGTCCTCTGTGCTGTTTCCATCTTCAAACTTTCAGCCACAAAAATGAGGTCCAGAAAATAGCATACAAATTTTTATGTTTATTGCAGTGACTGCTTTAAGTAGTGAAAAGTATCATGAAACAAAAAAAAGTATTAGGATTTGTTTCACAATAATACATTCAGAGAGCACCCAAGGGTTTGAAAACAGATATTATTATTATTATTATTATTCATTCATTCATTTGCATGTCCCTTGCGGAACTTTGCCTCCCAAACAGCACTCCTGTAGGCCTCTCGGTTGTGAGCAAGATGGCCTGCTGCTGTTGCATCCATTTCCAGATCGTCAACGATGTCTTGCAGCCATCTTCGTCTTGGTCTTCCTCTTTTTCTTTTTCCCATTATGTATCCTTCCAATACGGTCTTCTCTAAATTATCATAACGTTTAATGTATCCAAAATATTTAAGTTTTCTCTCTTTAATCCTCTTTACTAGCCAGCCTTCTTCAATATTAAGCTCTTGTAGTATAGATATATTTGTTCTTTTTTGTGTCCACGATATTTGGAGAACTCTTCTGTAGCATTTACATTCATTATTATTATTATTATTATTATTATTATTATTATTCCACATGCTGGATAACACTTGTGCAGTCCTTGGTGTTTATAATTAATTTAGATGCTTTTCTTTTCCCATGCCATTTGCTTAGTCAACTGAGATATTTTTCTTCTGGCCTTCTTCTGTTCCTCTATCCCTTGAATGTTCCAGTCATTATCAGGTTCTCCAACTTCTTGTGTTCTCATGACATGTCCATGAAATTTTGACTGTCTTTTTCTTATCATTTTTTTTCATTGTTCTGAAACATCTTTGAGGACCTCTTTGTTTGTTTTTCTGTCTGCCCAGAGTATTTGTTACATCTTTCTCTAAAAAAAAAAAATCTCTGTTGCTTCCGGTTTCTATAGTGCACAACTGGTTAGCATGAATGTATAAAACAGGAAAAAGTAGGAGCAGCTTTATTACTTAACAATTACACAGTTGTGACGTTTCGGCATGAGCCTTAATCATACAAAAACGTACAGGACGAAGAAGTAGAGAGAGGAGATAAAGTATAGATTCACATGAATACTATAAAAAAAAAAAAATTTTAAAGAGTACTTAGCTGTAAATTGTAAGATGTGGCTTGTCGGCGGTGTGTGTCGATTTTCTTTGTGTAAATTATGCCAAAAGAAATCTCATTTATGATTTGTACCCCACCCAAGAGACATTATATGACAGTGAGTAACACATAAATGATATATCTAATATGGACTGGATATAGTTCATGATGTCATTGTGAAGATTCAAAGAGTATACTTCATTAACACTGAGAAAAAAATTGCTTCAAAAAGAGGCTCAGAATGGACATAGGTGACCTTGCTAAAGCCATATTGGAAAAGTTTGCAGGGAAAATGGAGACCAGGAATGGAAGAACAATGTAATTGTGAAGCGATTGCTGGAACTAGGACAAATTAAGGGTGTTAGTAGGACATCTGAATCATGTGTCAGAAAACACATCATAAAGAACCAACATTTGATGGGAACTATTAGCAAACATACTCTTGGGATAGATGCTGCGGCATGTAGCAGAGCATATATGGAGCTGTTCTGAATGCAGTGATACTGCAGCTGGTTTTGAACCTTTGAATCTATGCATATCATAAACCAGACTGAGCACATATAAAAAGGGTGTACTCTGCAGTCTATATTAGTTAATGGTCAAATAATGCAAATTTAAATAATTTTATTTCATTATTGGTGTAGTGGTTAGTGCACTCGTCTGCTGATCAGAAGGTCCTTTGTTCAATCTCCTACTTTTTTTGGACTGACTGACACCAGGGTTCTCCCAGCCTGAACTAGAATAGGTACGTGGGATTTCCCTAGGAACACAAAGGCAGCAAGGATATGTGCTAGCATCCCTACCTCAAATCCTATAGTGACCTATAAACGTGAAGACACTAACACTTTACACCCATATAGCATTCAGATGCTACAGGGCATAGATAGAAAGAAAGAACATTATTACTATAACACAAGAACCTGTTTAATATGTTTCATTATATCTCTTCCTTAGTGTAACAGGGGTTTTCAAGATTTTTCAGGCTGCTGCTCTCTTGCCTCCTAAACAAAAGGGGCAAGCGACTGCAGTAAAACTGGTTCTAGTAATAAAGGTAAATAGAGGTGTATGTTACAGTTTTACACGGCGGCAGAGGGAGTGAGGAAAAAACAGCCTCCTAAACATCATCCTTGGTGCCCCTTTGAATTTTTTTTGCACAGTTAGTTTTGATGCTCTCTTTCAGTCTCTTTTCCCTGATCCCACCCTCCTCCTTTCACCAAATCTTCTCAAAACCCCCAGATTTTGCTACCCACTGCTACAACAGGTGCCTCAGGTGAGAGATTCTAGACAGACACCATGTCCTATTATAGCACAATAACTAACCCAATATGTTGTCCCAGATTCATGTTTTATTGTAACAAAATTATCCATCATGTTTGTTGCCTGAGATTTCTTACTGAAACTTTTGTTATTGTAACTTTACCACTGGCTCAGTATTATCTTTCAAGATTTTATGTATGTACTGTATGTACTGTTTTATTCTCATACTTTAATAAGATAAGATAAAATCCCCGTATACATGCCATTAGGGCATATTGGAGTTACGGTGTTAGGCCCATATTTCCAAGACTATCGGTACATGAACGTGTGATGTGATCAGTAGCACATCTGGCTGCATTTACCTTTCCAGATTTCTCTGATGCCCATTTTTAGAGGCTGGGTGGAGCCTGAGCCCTTTCTGGTGCATACCAGAGACAAAATCCCACTGTCAGGACTTGAACCTGGAACCACCAGATTAATAAACTGAGCACCCAACCACTCAGCTTATCAGGCTGCCTCTCACACTCTAATACAACTACTAATTCAGTTTGTTTCTCATAATGTCTCTCTGTAACTCTTGTGTCTTCTTTTAATTCAGTTTGTTTCTCATAATGTCTCTCTGTAACTCTTGAGTCTTCTTTTAATTCAGTTTGTTTCTCATAATGTCTCTCTGTAACTCTTGTGTCTTCTTTCTCCTAGCCTTTATTACTTTCTCTTCCCTGCTGTGGAACATATTTTATTCCTTACCTTCTCATTCTCATCTTTATGCTTTATTCAGAATTCTCATTTCTCTTTTTTTTTCTTGTCACACATTTATCCTTCTCACTCTCAGCTTCATGCTCACCATTTGTTTTTAATCAACCACAGCTTTCTACACAGCATACATTCTACTTCTTCCATTTTTTAATAAATATGTTAAAAAGAGAAATATAGAACTTAAGAAAAAAATTATATTCTTCTAGTGTTGCAGTAACCTGGAGTTTCCTTTGGGTTATCACTCTCAATATTATTTTCATGCAATCTTCATTTTACCTTTCATGTTAGAAGATTTTCATAACATTTTCTTTAGTTTCTGACATGAAGAGGTTACAGTTCTTTCTAATTTTAAATACATTGTTAACTTCTTTGGTCTGCATGGGAAAAGTTGCTACACCAACATGGAACCACAGCTATTCTTCTATAAAAAATTATTTGGAGATAAACGATGCTACAGTGACCATAAAGAAACACAAAACAAACACACACAGATGCATGCACACACATACATACACATATATACAAACATTCTAAAATAAGAAAAAAAAATGAGATTAAGTGTACAGAAAAGACGGGTCAAATGAAAGAAAAAGAAGTAATAAGTAACATATAATAAATATCACTGAAAAGAAATATTCCCAGTGATAATGTATTTAAACAATTCTGACAAAAACAAGTTTGAAAACACTAAAGATCATAGTTGCGAACGAAGAAGAAGACTAAAGATCATAGCAAAGACTTCACTGCTTATCTGATACAGATTTACAGAAGTTTTTGAAATAAAATTATTTTGAAGAAGAAAAAAAATTTTCAGAAGTGCTCCCAGAAACAAAAATTTAAACAAAAATTATGATTATAGTGTTTCAGACATAAATTTGGTGACCTCCCGCAAGGTAAAGCCTGCTGTTTGAATGGTGGTCAGGAGGGTATGAAAATGTCGTTTGACCTTCTCCCACTTGTCTTTGTCATCACCAATCTCAAACAGAAGGTCCACCAGCCCTGGAAAGCTGCTCCCAGCATACGAGTCATGCATGTTTTCAGCAAAGATCAGATGCCTGGGCAGGGACATTAAATAAAATAATGTAAACTTAATACATTAACAAATAAAAGAGTTGTGTTTAGACAAAGTATTAGTGGACAGCTTTTAAAAATTAAACAAAACTTAAAATCATAGATCGGACAAATTCTATTTTAATTCTGTCACATTTTAAATTTTTAAAAAAGGCAATAGTCTCAGAAATATGTCCTAAAACAGTATCCCAAATGTGCCTTAATGGCATGGAAATAGGGATTTTACCTTTTACATTATATTTTAAATTAAAATTGCTCTCCATAAACTCTAAAAAAAGAAAGAAATGTCACTAGTTTTTACACAAAAAATATACAACTACCCTGATCTTGTTTTCTCTCAAAAACTTTGTTTAAAGCTATCTTTCATAAAAATATTTTACTCACTCTCTGTCTCTCTTCTCTCTCTCTGTTAATAATAAACATACAGTTTTCCTGTTCTCCTCCTTTCTCCTCTCTTTCTTCTTCTATTGACCTTCCTCTGTTTTTTTTCTATTGACCTCCCTCTCATTCCTTATCTATTGACCTCCCTCTCATTCCTTATCTATTGACCTCCCTCTCATTCCTTATCTATTGACCTCCCTCTCATTCCTTATCTATTGACCTCCCTCTCATTCCTTATCTATTGACTTCCCTCTCATTCCTTATCTATTGACCTCCCTCTCATTCTGTTGTACCCATCTTATTCTTCTATTAACATCCCTCTCTTTCTTCTTGTATTGACCTCCCTCTCTTTCTTCTTGTATTGACCTCCATCTCTTTCTTCTTGTATTGACCTCTATCTCTTTCTTCTTGTATTGACCTCCCTCTCTTTCTTCTTGTATTGACCTCCCTCTCTTTCTTCTTGTATTGACCTCCCTCTCTTTCTTCTTGTATTGACCTCCATCTCTTTCTTCTTGTATTGACCTCCCTCTCTTTCTTCTTGTATTGACCTCCATCTCTTTCTTCTTCTATTGACCTCCCTCTCTTTCTTCTTCTATTGACCTCCATCTCTTTCTTCTTGTATTGACCTCCCTCTCTTTCTTCTTGTATTGACCTCCTTCTCTTTCTTCTTGTATTGACCTCCTTCTCTTTCTTCTTGTATTGACCTCCCTCTCTTCTTCTTGTATTGACCTCCCTCTCTTTCTTCTTGTATTGACCTCCATCTTTCTTCTTGTATTGACCTCCCTCTCTTTCTTCTTGTATTGACCTCCATCTCTTTCTTCTTGTATTGACCTCCATCTCTTTCTTCTTGTATTGACCTCCCTCTCTTTCTTCTTGTATTGACCTCCATCTCTTTCTTCTTGTATTGACCTCCCTCTCTTTCTTCTTGTATTGACCTCCATCTCTTTCTTCTTGTATTGACCTCCCTCTCTTTCTTCTTGTATTGACCTCCCTCTCTTTCTTCTTGTATTGACCTCCCTCTCTTTCTTCTTGTATTGACCTCCATCTCAGTCTGTTTCTGTTGACTTTCATCTCTTTGTTTTTCTAATGACCTTTCTCTCTCTTTCTTTTTATATTGATCCCCTCCTTTTTTTTTTCTTTTGATCTTTTGCTCCACCCCTACTCCCCACCCCCTTTCTTTTTTTCTAATGACCTCTCTTTTTTTACTTTGTCTCTTCTATTTTCCTTCAATTATCAGGTTTATCTGAATCATTTACTCTTCCACCAGTGGTTCCAAAATGTTTTCAAATTCTGGACCCCTGAAGCCAATGATAATGCACCAAACTCCCTTCCTGACCTCTCCCTCATGATATTATCTTAGGTACTTTTTCTGTTTATTTACTTTAAGCTATTTTGTAGAGTTTTACACAGACCCTTGTATGATCTTTCATGGACCCCAGTTTGGCAGCTGATCCCTTACATCATGTGCTTAATGGTGTATGTCTCCTACATCTTTTTTCATTCACGCTTATCATATTTATGTGAGAAAATAGGCACCAAAGGTGAAGCAAAAACAGGAGAGCTGAAGAATCTTGTTGTACAACAGCTCATTAAAGAACAAATATAATAAACAACTGAATTAAAAATGACATACTGTCACTTTCATGATCAGTTCTGTATGTTAAAGTTGCTAAAAAATGTAGTAAGGTATGAAGTAGTGATGACTGATGTGATTCAGTCCTATAGATGGAGTTTAAAATGCCAACAACTTACAAACCCATTTGAGTCATAACTGGAACAAAACAGATGTATAGATTCTCAGGAGGGATACTTTTTGCAGACTGTGGAAGTGTTTCCTTTGATTTTTTTAGTTTACTATGTAAAAGTACCACTACCTGTAGCTTGTGTTACTAAATTAATCTGCTACTTGTCATTTCTGACTTACTTCTTCAATGGCCTAGCAGGGAGTCCCTCAGGATGAAGAAAAGCCTTCTCCAGGAGCATAATCTGATCATTTATCTCTCTCAGCTCAAATGGACTAGAACAGTTAGAACAATCATACATTTATAACATCATCTCAGCTGCATGGAAACAATTTATGAAATGATGCTTTATAAAAGGTTTAGTAGACTCTTTTTAGTTGTCATATTCTGTTAAAATTTACAATAAATGAAGAAAAGATAATAAACCTTCTCAACTTGTTACACTTTTCTATCTTTGTTTGTTTTTGTTGATGAATCTGACTTTTTTGCTGATTGTGTAACATGATAAAAGTGTTACGCTTATCACTACAGATATTTCATCTTTGGCAATGTCTCTCTAGATTAACAGGCATTATTTTAAACCACAGGCATTGTGTCAGGCATGGAGTGGGTTGTACTGATTGACTTTAGTTCCTGCGTGAATAAAACAAGTAGATTTTTCTGAGACTGAAGGGACAAGACAGGTAGATATGCCTCCCATGTAGCAGGCCAATACCAGGCACTTCAGATAGTCTTTTTGTAAATTCTTTCATTTATTAGGTGCATTGTCATTCAGAACTGGCAATTCTGCTTGTGGTCCTTGTATAACCTGTGTCACTTTGTTTAGATTTTTCTTTATATTTATTTTGACCTTCCGCTCTTTTTTTTCCAAGAGTTTTAGAGTGTCATTTGTTCTCCATTTTGTCATCTCATTAAATATACAAAGAATTTTTAATTCATTTCAGGCTTTTTTGTTTACTGTAAAAGACAGCTGAAGTACTGGCTAACTAAATATTCTGTTAAATTGCTGCCTTACGTCCTTTATGTCCAAGATTGCCTCAGTTCTTTTCTTACTTCTTTTTGTCTTTATCATTTACTTCAGGTAATTATTTCATTCATTTCCACACTTATGCTGCAGATGTGATAAATGGCTGCCAGAAGTTTAAACCTGACAGTTTATAACTATTGGAAAGAATTACAAAACACTGCTGGTTCTAAAGTCTTAATACCTTGTTATATGCAGATATATTTCTCTCTCCCCCCCCCCCCCATGCTTGCCTTTTGAGGGGTGGGGTTTCTTCTCCGATGATCTGAGTTGTGTTGTTGTTTTCTGCCTTGATCTTTTAAGGTGTTTACAAATATAATAGTTACTTCTATCTTAATATTCTGAATGTTATGATGCTGAGTTTTCTGTGAATAGTGATGCTGCAGAAACTAAAAAAAAAAGAGTGGTATCTGCAGCTTTTGCATTCCTGTTTGTCACAATGACTCACTTAATTTCATTGATTTCTTCTTTATTTTTGTGTGAAGCTGGGGCATATTTTATATGCTTTTGCTCTTTCCAGGTTTCAGCTATAAAATTAAGTTCTCTTTTCTAGGATTTTTTAGGTCTGTCTTCTAACAAACTTCAGACATAGCCTAACTTTGCTGTTAATTATTTTAATGCTTCTATTTGATTTCCACTAAAGTTCTTTTTTTTTCATAGACATCAGTTTAGAAATTTATAAACTATAAACAAAAATTTTAATAATTTGTATAAACACTTTAGTTGTTGGTCAACATCTAATATTTTACTGGTTCTACTTACTTCACTTTGTTCAAGTCTGTTCTTCTGGCTTCAAAGTTGGCTACATCTTTTCCAAATTCCTCAATAACAGTTTTCAATTTCACTGTAGATAAATTATCATCAGTAGGACTTTTGTTCTTATAATATGAACACAAAATAACAAATCAATTGAATTAATATTATCAAAGCCCTTTTTTTTGTATAATTTAAAATAAAAGAAATGATGCAAAAGAATGCTAAGAGAAAAAAAAAAGAAATGTATTTGGTGTGTGAAAGAAGAATATGGATCTTAAAAACAGATGAAATGTGTTACAGAACAGAATGGATTTATAAAAGATATTAATGTATTTTTTTTTTTACCTTTGTCTTATAGCACTATGTACAAAGACAAACTGTTATACTCTAGATAATGTGCCTACTTACTGTATGTGTCACTGCTAAGGTGTTTTTCAAGCATAACACCATAATCTTTGTCCAGAGCCTGTCTGTTGATCTCTAGAGCCACAGCATAATTGGTGACATTGAAAGGAAGAATGAGTGAATCAGCCACATTTCGTGTCATTTCACCACTTACACGAGCTACTGCTGCATGGAACTGTTGAGATTGGCAAAACTTTTGTTAAAGTAATGTTATCTCTAGACATCCTTACAGTGTGTATGGCCTTTCAGTATTCCAAAATTGCTTTTGATCACTAATACTGTATGTGTATGTTTGTGTGTGTACATGCATTTATGCCATATGTATGTGTATGTGTTTTAGTTTAACATTTTTTTCATTACCGTAAGTTTTTAATAATAATGCATAAGTTGCACTTCAAGTGTTTTTTTAAATTATAAATGTAACTATAAATTTCATTCAAAGACTTGTATATACTCAGTTTTGTAAATCCATTTGAAATATCTGACGCTGTTTATTCAGACTGACAAATCAATTCCGGGACAGGATTTATAAAAAAGCAACTCGCAAGACCTCCAAAAGTCATGACCTGGAGGGGCCCATCCCCTTAGAGTGTCAGGAGTTTACTAGGGCCAAAACAGTTGTCAAAGGGGGGGGGGGCTACTTTCTCTGATGATCTGAAGGAGTTGTGTTGTTATTCTGCTCTCTACAGTAGAGAGTTTCCTCCGTACAGACTAACAAATTAAATATTACTTCTTTTATTATGTTATTTATATGTTATATGCTGTTTACTCTGGTCATACTTTTCTATTATTAACTTTCTCACTCTTGAAGACCAAGGCGAAGATGGCTGCAAGACATCGTTGATAATCTGCGAATGGATGCATCAGCAGCAGGGCATCTTGCTTACAATTGAGAGGTCTACAGGAGAGCTGTTATAGAGGCAAAGTTCTGCAAGGGACATGCAAATGGCTGACTGACTGACTGACTCTTGAATTAATTTTCATATTTTGCCACAATAATTTTGATGGGAAATTTTGGTACAAAGAAACTGGAAGGAAATTACTTTATAATTTTAAAATATGGGTTGGGTTTGAAATGTGCTACTGTTTCTTTTATTTAGATTCTTCCTAGACAGTGCTCTGACCATCTATTCACATAGATATGCAAAATCTACTAACATTACCAATGTTGTTTTGTAGTGAAAGAGTTAAATGTATTTAAGAGATGAAATAGGATGAAGGTGATAGGAGTTGTCAGAATAAAAGTAGTAGTAGAAATAATAACAGCATTAATTCAGTAGCATTTACAGACGAAATTAAGGCAGGAGTAGCACTAATAATAATAGTTGTAATATTTATAATAGTAGTTGGAATAGTAGTATTTGAAGAAGAATGAGTAGACCAATAATAAACTATAGCATTAAATGTTATTACGTTAACTGTTTTAAAGTGTAAAAATGTGAATTCTAACCTCGAAGTTCTTATCATACTGCTCCTTTACCACTTCAAAGGTCTCATATTCTGTGTGGTAGAGTGGATAACCTAGTACCCGGTACTTTCTCTGTATAACATGATATAAACAGAAACAAAATTGGAATCAGTAAAGTCAGATATGGACTTTTTATAATTTACTTTTCTTTATAAAGTCAACCACCAGGCCTTACCAAGAAATCTATTTGCTCCCTCAACACTGAGGAGTACATGATGAAGGGGGCCAGGACAAGACAAAACTTGAACTTTAATTTGCACACTCATTCACTCTTTCGTTCACTGCATGCCAGGCTGATAGATGATGATGGTCAAGCTTCTAAATTTAGAGCTCATCTTGGTAGTTTGCCAGATTGGCTGCTTCTAATTTATAATACCGCTTGGTCAGTTTGTTCACTTTGACTTTGACTTTTCCAATCCCCAAGTTTACGAGTTTTCACTCTTTTCCTCTTGTGCCAGATAATGAAACTACAGGTCCTCTTCAGCAGTTCTACATTTCCATACAGAATGTCGGTGATTGATGAGTTTGGTGGTATCAGGTTCTTCCAAAGGTCCTTCAATGCACCGCAGTCCAGCAGATGGTATTTAACAGTTTCTTCTTCTTGTCTGCTGCAGTGCATGTAGTATGGTGTGTGGTCAGCGGCCACTCTGTGTAAGTGCTTATTGAGGGTAATGTGTACTGTTCTCAATCTGAAAATTGTGCATTGTTCTCTACAACATAAGCTGTTGATGTGTTCTCCGGGGCTAGGCTTTGGCAGGTGTGTATATAGGGATCTTCCAGTTGGATTACTGGCCCAACTGTTCATCCACTGCTGCTTGCAGTTGTTGTGTATAATGTGTTTAGCTGTTCTCATGTTGGTGGAGATGTGATATGGTGGCTCTACTCTTTGCCAATCTGTCAACGTGTTCATTTCCTCTGATATCTATGTGCCATGGTATCCACAATAGGGTGATCTTGATGTCATAGGAGGCAAGTTGGTTTATTGCACTGAGTATGTCAGTTGTTTTGTAATCAGCTGATGGTATCCAGGAGTCTGAGAAATTAACAAGGTTTTTTGGGTTGGAGGCACTGTTTTTGTATCTGGTGGTGGCTGCCAGGGCTGCTAATATTGCCTGCATCACAGCATCATAATTGGAGCAGTAAAATCAACAAGGACCAGAAATGTGCCATGTCTTGTCTGGAAACATTATGAGTACCCCATATCCTGCACTGTCTGTTTCCTTGAACAGGTAAGTCAGTTTATTCTTAGGCTAAAATGTCCTTTGTGCGTGTTTGTTCAGATAAGACTTGGCCAAAAAAAATAATAACAAAGTATCATGTACCAACTTTTTAGATTGACTTTAAAGCATCATTTTAGTAAAAACAAAAAATAAAAAAAGATTACTGTGCTTAGCATGGCAGTTATTACACAGGGGCTGTTAATTTCACTTTATTCTCCAAAATTTTTTGTCTTTTTTTTCATTCCTGTTGTTGATGATGATGCTTGCCTAAGTTTTTTGGTGAGCAGGTAGTCAAAATGAAGGACTGTTATGTCAAATCTGAGCTGTCCTAGTTTCTCCAAGATCTTTCGAGAAAGAAAAAAGCTAGAATTGTTACAAATTCCTTCCATGCTTAATATTAGTCAGTGTTTATTGAAAAGATCTTTGTTATTCTTATATTTAAATGCACGCTTAGGGCATAGATTACTTACATTGTCGTATGTATAACTCAAATCTACTGCGGTAATACCGGCTCTTTGGAGTAAAGGAGCGTAATCACTTCCTGAGCCCAATGATCCGATTCTGGTAAGAACATATGGAATCTTATGAATAACAACAACAAAAAAGTCTTGATATGTTTGCACATTACAAGTTTACAATCTGACAGCTTAGAAATATAAGGAAATTTTAAATAAATAAATAATGAAAAGAACTGTTCTTACGAAGGAACCATGGATTTATCTCCTTGCGTGAAATTCCACGGCTTAACATGTAACCAGGTATCATAAACAGTGGGTCGTCCAGCTTTAATTTCTTCAGGGTCTGGGTTCTTGGTCTGTCAAAATCAAATAATTTCAGTACAGGACATTTACTTCGATATGTTGAATGTGAAACAGACTTTTGTATATAATGATCACTACAAGATCTTATGTTTATAATTACTTGAAACGTATATCTTTCTCCACATTTTATATTTGCTTATATTTACTCAAAGTTTCTATTCTTTCTTCTTTTCTGTTTTGCTAGCTCTTGTCTGACAAAAGTAAAAGTCAAAATATTATGCTGAATGTCTTATTACAATAATAAACTTGGTCCCTCATCATTTTTAAACATTTAACTAGTAGGTAATGACTGTGTATATTTGTGTACAACTGAAAACATAAAAAAGCATATTATATTAAACATCATCATATTACTATATATATCACAACATGGTATCGATGATATTACAGGCCAAAAAAAAGAATCAACAAAAGTTGGAGACTTATAAACAAAATATTCGAAAAGTGAAATGTAATGATAAGACAAATTTATGAAAGTGTATTTAGATAGTAAATTTCTTTCTTTCTTTTTTTCACTAGTCATTGCTACATTTGTCCTTTTCAGTCTGATAGCTGTATTCTGTACGACCATTTTTTTTTTTTACTTTTTGTTTCCTGTTTGATCCTTGTTCTTCTGGCTAAACCAGGCCAGAAAAGGACTCCCTCCCTCCCCCCTCCAATCTTTACGAGATGGCCAAACATTTTTTTAAATGTCAAATTTACTAATCTTAAATCCACATAAGTAAATTCAATTCAGTTTTATACACATGCGCGCGCACGCACGCACACACACACACACACACACACACAGACAGAGAGATATTATAATATTAAGTCATCAAGTGAGACTGTTGTAACTCTACAGTGGAAAATCAATACTGTTATCCTTTCCACCAAATTATATGGTCTTTAAAGAAAGTATCTAGATTAGCTGTGGGCTACTAAAAAATATTACCATGCGCTATATGTGATCTGCAGACCAAGAGTTGTCCACATGTGGGCTAGACTATAGTCTCCTATCAGATGGCACCACTGGGAGGCAGAATTCGAGGGATTTGGTCAATTATGAATTGCCAGCTAGGACACTATCAGTCAGCTATACAGACGTTTACCACCATCTCATTTAGTCTGATCACTGTCTTCAGTAGATTGTAAATGATAATGAGAACCCAGCTTACAATATGCATATACTGAGGAAGTTATGACATGACCACAATTGAATAAAAGTCTTATAAATAACATACACACACATAGAGGACAATAGAAAGATTAGGCAGTTTGTCACTTTGCAAACAATGGGGGAGTGGGGAGGGAACGCCAGATGGAAATTTCACTGAAATTAAAATTATAAAAAAAACGAAATTTATGAAGATGGGGAGGTTGCCAACTCCATTCAGATCATCAAATAAGAATGGAAATGCAAAAAAAAAGAAAATATATATATATATATATATATATATATATATATATATATATATTCTTGCAAATTATTTTTTCTCACAGGATCTATGACCTTATCATTCATTTATCTGCATGTCCCTTGCAGAACTTTGCCTCCCTAACAGCACTCTTGTAGACCTTTCGGTTGTGGGAAAGATTGCCTGCTGCTGATGCACCCATTAGCAGATCATCAACGATGTCTTACAGCCATCTTCGTTCTGGTCATCCTCTCTTTCTTTTTCCCATTATGTATCCTTCCAGGACGGTCTTCTCTAGATTATCATGACGTTTAATGTGTCTAAAATATTTAAGTTTTATTTGTTTAATCCTCTTTACTAGAAAGCCTCCTTCAATATTAAGTTCTTGTAGTATGGATATATTTGTTCTTTTTTGTGTCCATGTTATTTGAAGAACTCTTTTGTAGCATTTACAGGGGCGCGGCGTCCCAACTGGTGACTCTGGATAACTTTGTGCTGATCGCATGGCCTTCTGTGCCGGCGACGCATCTTTCAAATGTCTGCCCTATCAAATGTCGATGGTACGTGACATGCCTACCATGTTTGTAACGGGTAACGGGGAATCAGGGTTCGATTCCGGAGAGGGAGCATGAGAAACGGCTACCACATCCAAGGAAGGCAGCAGGCGCGCAACTTACCCACTCCCGGCACGGGGAGGTAGTGACGAAAAATAACAATACGGGACTCTTTCGAGGCCCCGTAATTGGAATGAGTACACTTTAAACCCTTTAACGAGGATCTATTGGAGGGCAAGTCTGGTGCCAGCAGCCGCGGTAATTCCAGCTCCAATAGCGTATATTAAAGTTGTTGCAGTTAAAAAGCTCGTAGTTGGATCTCAGGCGCAGGCGGGCGGTCCGGCTCGCGCCGGTTCACTGCCCGTTGTCTCCTGCCCTGTCAGCCGCGCAGAGCTGCGCCGACCTGCACAGCGCGGGCGGTTGCTGTTGCTCGGGCCGACCGTTCTTTTGGCGAAAAAGCGCTCTCGAGTTCCGTGCGTGGGGAGACAGGCTTTCGCTCCCTTCCCGGACGGCGAGAGTTAAGGTGTTTCGATGCAGAAGCAAGTGGTTTGTCCGTCGAGCGAAGCATGTAAACGGCTAGCCAGCCAGGTTCGTGATAACGATGTAGTACGGTTTTGTCGACCGATGGTCTCGAAATTGGCCCATCTCTCGCAAAGAGTATCGGGTCTGCAGTATGTAACGTGTGTTGTTTGTGGGTGGCCAGGCTTTCTTTTCCGCTCGTTAGAGCAGAGAGAGCCGCCCCCGCCGGTTAAAGGAAATGAAACGCCGCCGGGGTCGAAAGGGATCCGCTCTGAGCAGAGCGCTGTCTCCCTTGCCCCGCGTCGGTCTGTCGGCAGATATCCGACAAAGGTTCGGTGAAGAAAGCTATCTGGTTGATCCTGCCAGTAGTCATATGCTTGTCTCAAAGATTAAGCCATGCATGTCTAAGTTCACACTGTCTCACGGTGAAACCGCGAATGGCTCATTAAATCAGTCGAGGTTCCTTAGATGACACGATCCTACTTGGATAACTGTGGCAATTCTAGAGCTAATACATGCTTACCAAGCTCCGACCCTCGTGGAAAGAGCGCTTTTATTAGTTCAAAACCCGCTGTTGGCGAGATCTTCAGCTGCCGTGCGTGGAGCGGTGCTCTTCCCGGCCAATGAAGAAATTTGCAAATGAGGTTGCCGCGCAGCATCACTGCGGAAAAGGTGGTTGAAAGAATAAAGCGAAGCAAACAGTCAAATCACGGCACCTCTGGTCTGGAGGTCGGCCACGTCCTGAGTGCAGTCATATCGTGTGAAATGCATGAACCGGTTTGTCCCAGAGGTTAAGTCACTGCTGGCTTGACTTTTCAAATGCCGCGCGTGGAGTGAAGCTCCTCCCGGTTAAGGAAGTAAATGCGGAAATAAAGGTTGCTGTGCGGCGCCGATGGGAAAAGGTGGTGGAAAGTGAAGTTTAACCTGGTATGTCCAGTAGTAGCGCTACGAGAGCTATACCACGGCACCTCTGCTCTAGAGGCCGCCTACGTCCGAAATACACCTACACTGGTGAAATATGCCTAAACCGGCACACACCAGGGGTGGAACTCGATGGCTAGACATGTCATGCCACCTCCGCTCTAGAGGTCGGTAACGCCTGATAAACACCCATACTGGTGAATTTTGCCTAAACCGGCTCATACCAGGGGTGAATCTTGAAGGCTATGAATGTCACAGTACCTCTGCCCTAGAGGTCGGTCCCGTCCCAAACATGCCCATACTGGGAAATGCCTAAACCGGCTCAACCCAGGGGTAGAAGTCACTAGTGGCGAGGATTCGTCCTCCTGGACAAAAGCTCCATCCTGGTCACAACTAGGAAGGGTAGCGGCCACGACCGCAAAATGCTGAAGTCGGAGACACTGGACCAGGGAAGTCTAGATAGGCAACCACCTCTCACCCGGCGGGGATGTCTGCGTATCCTAATCACGCTGAGGTTTTCCGGTGAGAAAGTCCAACCCTGGACTGGATGGGCAACCACCTCTCACCCGGCGGTGATACACGGGTATCTCATAACACGTCGAGGTTTTCCGGTGAGAAAGTCCAACTCTGTCCTGGGTGGGCTAACGCCTCTCACCCAGCGGGAATGCACTGATATTCCAAACACGTCGAGGTCTTCCGGTGAGAAAGTCCAACCCTAGACCAAACTGGTGCAATGAAAACCACGGTGTCACGCAATCCCGCTTCCGAGACCCACCAAGAATACAGGCTAAAGTACTGTGATACTCTGAACCCCTTGTGGTCCTTCGTGGAACTCATGTGGTCTATTTTGGACCACACAGGGGACCACCGGACCTAACGAGGACCACATGTGTGAATTCAGTAGGTTCACAGTGCGGTTTTTGGTGGTAGAAGTGAACGAAGAAGAAGAAGAAGAAGTAGCATTTACATTCAAAGGCATTTATGTGTTTCTCAGCTGTGATAGCTGCTAGTATATCCACATGGTTATCAGAGTTGGTGAATCAAAGCTGGCCAACCTTTGTCTCTTCTCTCTGCGGGTTCATACGGTCATTTCATTCTGCAACTGAATGTAGTTTACTCTGGTTCCTGTCTTGTCTCCTGTCTTCCTGGAACTATGAGGTGGTGTTCTTTGCAGCCAATGCAGTGAAGAGTGTTGAGGCACAGCATCGTGTTGATTTGGAAGATGGTTATAGCGGCTTTTTTTCAGTCCCTGA